>OX451740.1:9630259-10230259 GCA_948472305.1 Vicia faba
TTTTGGGGGTGTTAAGAAGGTGAAAGAGGTGAGGTTACAACTCATAAAAGAACATACGAATTGCTTCAGATGGAAGAAAGTGAAAGCATAACAGATTCTTCACTAGGATAACGAAACTGGTGAATCAAATCAAAGTAGGTGAAAAATCGTTGACGTCGAGATCAGTTGTTGCAAAGATCTTAAGGTCTTTGGCTCTAAAGTAGCCACGTGGTAGTTGTCATAGAAGAATCGAAATATTTGTCGACATTGACAAAGGAAGAGCTTCAAGGGAGCCTTGAATCTCATGAACAAAGAATGACTGAAAGAGCTACAGGGAAGTTGAAGAATGATGTGCTTTGCAGGCTCAATCAACAAGAGAAAAGAAGGCAAAGGAAGTGGTTTGACAACAAAGGTAGCATAGGCTACAACAAATCTACTGGTCGAAACCAGAAAGAAGGAATGCGTCGAGAAGACCACCATACCAAAGTAACCAAATAGGCGGTGTTGCAGGTAAAGGAAGAGGTGGTGGTCGAAAACCTGACAAAAGTCACATTTACTGTTTCAACTGTCATAAGTATGCTCACCACTCTATTAATTGTACAGGAAAACAAAAGAATCAAGAAAGTGATGCAAGGTTTGCAAAACATGAGAGAAGAAAAAGATGATGATGATGGTCACAACTAGAGATAAAGACAGATTCAAGGATCAATGGTACTTGAACTCAGGATGCTCATCTAACATGTTTGGGAGGAAATATTGATTCGTCCAACATAAAGCCCTAGATGAAAAACATGGTGAAATTTGCAAATGAAAATACTCTAGCAGCTGAAGGTATTGGTGATGTTTTGATTATGAGGAAAGATGGCAAAAGGTCAGTAAATATAACGTGTTGTTGTTTACCTTGGTATTTGGTAAACAACCGCTGATCCTCCAAATGGTTACTTATTTGGTTACTCGCAGGATCGATCAGATTGATCCTAGGACATAGGTTGATTTTGAAGTTTTTGATTGAATTGGATAAGGCTTTAAATGACATAAAATAAGAGGCTTTAAGTAAATAGCATGAAGAAAAACTTGGTAAAATAAATAAGGCTTTAAATGAAAGGCTTCGACAGGAAAGTAAAGAGGAAAGCAAGTAAATTTCTGGAAAAGTAAATGACTTTGATTAATAAAGTTGGTGTTTCACACATACATTTCTCAACAATTCTTTCTCACACGCTGGGTACTCGAATCTATATGAGTGACTTTGTATAGAATTGTGAACACACGCGAGAACTTACATGACTACTACTATTTATACTAAAACATCCCAAGTAACCGTCGGGCAGTTACACTGCTTCGAGATCAATCCACTTGGCACGTTCTCAACGTTCGACGCTCCAGATCTTTGCACGTCACACTTGGTAACCGCTGGAAAACGTTTCCCTCCAAACGCTTGAATTCAAACTGCTCCACTCTGAACCATCGAACACCTTCGTCGAGAGACATCTTCGACGAGAAACTCCTTCGACGTCGAAGGCAACCAACTTCTCCCTTGGAAGAAATCTTCTAAGTACTTTGCCATCTTTCGACGGGCATTTCGACAGACTTAGCCAGTCGAAAACATCCTTCAGCTTTAATGGCTGACATTAATAAAACAAGGGTGTCGAATTAGGAGCCACAAATTGCCCCCCAAGAATGCCTTATTTCGACTCTGAAAGAAAATGGCATTCTTTGAAACGCCATTCGACACCTGTCCTTTCACGCTTAGTCACAAAGTAACTTGTGCACTTTTTGTTGTTTTCTACCAACCATTGGCAATCCCAGAAAACCATCATTTATCCGTACCTAAGACGTCATGTCAGTACGGCGTGCAGTACCAAACGTCATTTCAGAATTTGTCTTATGACAATTCCCAAAAACGAGGACGCACGCTGCGTCCTCTATTTCTGCAGAACGGCTAAAACAACAGGGGGCTGCCACGCGTCCCACTATCTCCTGCAGCATTAAATGGCATTTAATGTCCTCGTTTTTGGGGATTTTCCCCCACTACTATAAATAGCAGTAAGTACCCCATTGTGGGACTTTTTACGCCATTTAGCCTTCAAACTTCTCTATTTCATACAAAACTTGTTATCTTTGCAGAAACTTTTCCTCCTTCACTTCGTCTTCAACCTCATTTCAACCTCAACACTAACAATGCATCTGGTTCCACTGCTCCTAGTGCTACCGCACCAACTGGAAACGCCCAACCTAAGATTTCGTCACCGCTCCAGTGGTAACTGCTACGGGCCAACGAAGGGTCCCTGAACCCTTGACATCCCGGTACTGACGCTTACTCACATCACCTTATGATCCCGGTTGGATATTCCAACCAGATCTTTGCTATGTCTGGCCCCTTGTATCCCAGTATTGCTGAGGCCATGAAGATTAAGAGCTATTTTCCGGTAGTTGAGAAACTCAAACCGGTTGCATGCGCCAAGAAGGATGCTGAAGATAATGAAGACCCTGCACATGAAAAAATCGACCTCCGCTTCTTCAACAGAGGTGTTAGGGCTTCAGGTCTGGCCCTAGCCTTACCCTGATTACGTTGCTGCTGAAAAGATGGAAAAATGCCAAGCTTCGATCTGGAAAAAGATGGGGATTTTCGACCTGGTGAGCTGTCGAAGACAGGTTTGAACTATTCTCCAGAGATGTTGATAGCTTCTCTGCTTTTCTGGGACTACTCCCACTTTACTTTCCATCTTCCCTGTGGGATGTTGACTCCTACACTCTTCGATGTGGCCGCTATCACTGGCCTTCGACCCACCGGGGACTACTTCGATCCGGAGGAGATGTCAGAGGACCAAATTGGATTCTCTGACACCAAACCAACCTATACCACTTTCATCAACCACTATCACGACAGGTCGATAGATACTGTGTCGGATGTCGAACACATAGCGTTTCTAGCCTTATGGCTGACTCGCTTTGTATTTTGCTCGAAGTCTTTACAGGTGACCAAAAAGATGGTCACTCTCGCCACTCAACTCCATCATGGCCAGAATGTCTGTTTGGCGGAATTGATTCTGGCGAGCCTCTACGATTCGATCAGTAATGGGGCCACTCTTCTAAAAATTATTGAGAACAGGGCCAGTTTGCTACTTGCTGGGCCTTTTTGGCTGCTCCAACTGTGGCTCAATGCCACTTTCGAATCTTTCTTGCCTAAGAAGGTTCAAATAAATGAGCAGGCTCCAGAGATAGCGAACAGACGCGTCGAAGGAACCAGATTGGCGCTGTTGACGCCTATGGAAGATGGATTGGAGTTTCAGCAAACCTTCACCAACTTCGTTCTGATGTTTGCTCGAAGGAAGGAGTTTGCTTCAACTATGGCTCCGTTTGCTCGTCGGAAAGTAGGCCCAGCATGGTTCACAAGGCCACATCCAAGGACGTCGAGTGGTCCTAATGTTGACGAACATACAATAATATGGGAGGCGTTCCTTACACCAAGGATCATGCCTCTTCGATTCAGGAGCTCTAAGACTCATTTGAGTCTGATTGCATACCAACCAAACCTGGTATCTCGCCAGTTTGGTATTATTCAAACCCTACCTTCTCCCATTTTTCCAAGAGAGAAGTCTATGTTGTACTTCTGCAATGATTACACCGAAGAAGCTGCCATTAAGCATATCGGAAGATATGCTGGTCGAACAGTTCTCTCGTTGTTTGACTACCAGCTCAACTTTCTTTGCTCACCATCCTTCGAGGAGTGGTGGAAAAGTTATTACGCTGAGGAGTTTTTCGACGAGAAGGACTTCGTGGATGAGCTTCAGAAATCTTTTGTCCTTGTGTTGGACAAAATAAAGAAATGTAAGTTCATCCTCTCACATTACTATTTCTTTCTCTTTCGACTGCTAGTTTGTTAACTTTTTTATTTGCTTTCAGTTGTTCGAAAGCCTGTAGCCAAGAAGGCTACAGAAGGCCAACAGGGAGGAGGCCCTTCAACAAAACCTCCACCGCCGGTGAAGACTACAGCGCCGGCGAAGACTACCACCAACCAACAGGGGGAAGGCCCTTCGAAGAAGCCTTCTGTATCGGTAACCAGACTTTCATTTTTTTTTCTGGCTTTCGATTTTTGACTTTCGATACAATTGCTAAGTCGAATACCCATTGGTCTTTTAGGCACCTTCGCCCAAGAAACTGCCAGCACTGGTGGTCGAATCTGGGAGCGATGAAGAAAGTGATTCTCCTCCTGCTCCTCTAAAAAGGCGAAAGCTGACGAAGGACGCTCCTGTTCCTGCTCCTGCTCCTGAAGGTCGAACATTTAGAATAAAGGTTGCTGGGAGAAAGCCCAGGCCACCTCCAGTGATCATTGAGGAGCCAACGGAGGAGGAACTAAACGTTCTTCTCAACAAGCCTGTCGAAAGCGACAATTCCAGCCCTGGGGCTGAAGCTAACTTACAGGTAATCTTTTAAACCTTTTTATAACTTAGGTGTAGATACCTACATTCGATTATGTCTTTTTCGATTTCTGAAGATTCTCTTTCTTCCTTTTTCAGGACACCACTGAGAGTTCACCACCAAGGACCTCTGAAACGCTGGAATCTGCTGAACTCAGCAGGCCACAAGAAAAAGGCTTGGAAACTGACGAAGCCCATACTGAAAATGAGGCCAATGCTGAGACGGTAGAAAAACCCGCAGAAGAACCTCAAACGGAAGAACAACAGCCAGAAAGGGTTCAGGTGGTGGATCTGTCGGAAGAGAATCGTGAAGAAGGGGACCAAGGCAAGGCTGGCGAAGAAAACCAAGGTGCTGCTGGCGAAGAGAACCAAGGTGACATTGGCGAAGGGCACCAAGGTGACGCTAGCGAAGAGCACCAAGATGACGCTGGTACTGCCCCAGTCCGAGTCGAAGGGGAACAAGTCGAGGCACCAAACACCCAACAGCCTCAAACCCAAGACAATGCTGTTGCAAGGGTTACCTCAACGAAGCACAGGTCGAAAGAGGATTTAGAACTCTTGAAACAAACTGACCCTGTTAGCTATCTCAACGCAATCATCGAGAGCAAGAGTTCATCTGATGCTAGTCAGGAGGTTCCTACCCTGTCGGGGAAATCCACTGAAACCTCTCCTCTCGATGAAGCTTTGGCGAAGGTTAAGGCCCAGTTTTTCAAGAAGGACTTGATGAAGGCTTTAGAGGGGGACCCCACTGCTCCATCATACTTGAAGGATGTTCTGAATGCTGTCGACTTGTTAGCTGTAGCTCCAGAAGTTTCAGGCTTGATCATGGAGTTACACTCTATGATTGATCAAGTCTCAGCATATTACAGGCGCCAAAGGGGATTTAATAGTCAGCTTGAGGTGCTATATGGCAAAAGCTCCTCTGCGTGGACTGCTGTTTCGGATACGACTTCTCGAATTGCGGAGTTGTCGAAGCAAAAAGCATCTACGCAGGAAGAAGTCGATGCCATTGATCGAGAGAATGCTTCCTTCAGGGCACAAATCGAAGAAATAGAGGCTAAGATAAATTCCAACACTAAACGCAAGGAGGAACTTCTTTCGACCATCCCAGACACCGAGAGTCAAACTGAAATCAAACAGGGCCTGGAATTTGCTGAGAAGGCCCAAGGCTTCGACGCTCAGATTGCCAAGATTGTGCAGGAGAATGCCTGGTGCAAGAAAAGGTTGGAGCTGCAGCAAGCCAAGTACCTTCGACTCAAGGACTCTATTCCCTTTTGATTGATTCAGCTTTTGTAACCATATTTTGTAATCTATATTCGACAACATTGCCATCTTGGCTAAAATTTATAAAATTTCCATTTTGGCATTTTTATGGTTAATTTAGTCTTGTTCTTTTATTATTTTATTTTTATCTCTTGAAGTGTAGGTTTGTATTTTTTCAAATATTTACCATTTACTCTCAAGAGCCTTTTATCTTCACCTAACTCTTCGACTTCGTAGGCTCCACCAGAAAAAGTTTGGATAACTCTGAATGGTCCTTCCCATTTGGGTGACCATTTCCCCATGCTTCGATCCCTTCGATCCATGGGAAGAATTACCTTCCAAACTAGTTCTTCAGGCAAAAATACCTTAGGTTTTACCTTTTTATTATAAGAGTCTTCTACTCTTTTCTTCTGAAGCCTGAGTAGGTCAAGAGCGCGCAATCTCTCTTCGTCTAAATCCATCAGTTCGTCTAACATCATGTTCCAATAAATTTCAGAAGGAATATCATAATGCCTCTGAACCCTTGCAGATTGAAGACAAATTTCTGCTGGCAACACTGCATCATGGCCAAAAGTTAGCCTATACGGTGTTACACCAGTGGCTTCTTTTGGGGACGTTCGACAAGCCCACAGAATCTGGTCCAACGTCTTGTGCCAATTCTTTGGTTTCTTCCCAACATGCTTTTTTATCAAGCCAATCACTACTTTGTTAGCTGCTTCGACTTGACCATTCGCCTGTGCATAATAAGGCGTTGATGTTAGGAGTTTGAAACCTGTTTCCTGAGCAAATTCCTGCATCTTTCGACCAGTGAAAACTGATCCTTGATCAGTTGTTATTGTCTCAGGGATTCCATACCTAAAGATAATGTTCTTTTGAATAAATTCAATGACATTTTCCTGGTCTACATTGACTAAAGGGATAGCTTCGATCCACTTAGTAAAGTAATCAATGCCTACCAGTATGTATTTCTGACTCTTTGATGATGCTGGTCGAATCTCTCCAATGAGGTCCAACACCCATCCTCTAAAGGGCCAAGGCTTCACTATCGAGTGAAGTTCGCTTGCTGGTACATGTTGGATGCCTGTATGGACTTGACACTCTTGACAACCTTTGGCGAACTCAACACAATCTTTCAGCATAGTGGGCCAATATAGTCCTTGTCGAAACAACAACCATTTCATCTTATGGCCTGCTTGGTGAGCCCCACATGCTCCAGCATGCGTAGTCGAAAGGGCTATGTATGCTTCAGTTTCATTTAAGCATTTCAGCAATACCCCTTCATGCGTTTTCTTGAATAACTCATTTCCCATGAGTACATAACTCAACGCCCTGTATTTTGTTCTTCGTTCTGTCGAAGCTCCTGGATTTTGAAGATAATCCACAATGGGTTTCCTTCAATCTTGCTCTGACAAATTATCTATGAACGAAATTTCGAAGTTACTTTGATCAGCATATCCAAGTCTCGTCGATTCCAAGTCTGTTGGTGATAGACAAGTTGCTTTTATCTTTTCTCGAACTTCGATTGCTCTTTGTAATCTCATTTTTGAAATCTTATACCCAGATGCAATTTGTGCCAAGTCGTTGGCTATTTGATTTTCGACTCTGGGTATGTGTCGAATATTAACCGTTTCAAATTTTTTCAATAAACGATTTGCTATCACAAAGTACATAATGAGATTCTCTCTTATGCATTTATATTCCTTTGTGACTTGCTTAATGACTAACTCTGAGTCTCCCATTATTTCGACTCGAGTTGCCCCCAATTCCAACAATATTTCAAGGCCAGTAATTAGAGCTTCATACTCAGCCTCATTGTTCGAACAAGAACCTGATATTTTGTACTTGAATGTTGTTGGAATTTTATCTGGAGAAATAATCAAGACTCCTACCCCTGTTCCATCTTTATGGCTGGAACCATCGAAGTAGAATTTCCAAGGCTCTATCTCCACATAATTAATATCCTCAACTTGAATTGAGTGGTCGACTATAAAGTCTGCAACCACTTGTCCTTTTACTGCCTTAAGAGGCATAAAGGTCAAGGAGTATTCAGTTAATGCTAATGCCCACTTGCCAATTCGACTGTGCAAGATAGGTTTCGACAACATATATTTGAAAACATCAAAATGAGACGAAACATACACATCAACTGGTTTTATATATTGCTTGAGTTTTGTACAAGAGAAATACAGACATAGACACAATTTTTCAACTTCACTATATCTAGTTTCTGCATCGTTCAAAACTCTACTGAGATAATAAATGGGTCTTTCGACTCCATTCTCATCCTCTTGGGCTAACATGCTTCCCAGAGTTTTGTTGGACGCAGCTATGTACAATCTCATACTCCTATTGCTACAAGGAGGCACCAAAATAGGTGGCTTAGTGAGGTACCCTTTGATTTTGTCGAAGGCTTCTTGTTGCTCTTGCCCCCATTCGAACCCCTCTTTACTCAGTCGAAGTAAGGGTGAAAAGGCCTGAGCTTTCCCACTTAGATTAGATATAAACCTCCTTAAGAAATTTATCTTGCCTAAGAGGGATTGCAGTTCCTTCTTATTCGACGGCGCTTTCGCTTCCAAAATTGCCTTCGTCTTGTTCTGGTTGATTTCGATTCCTTTCTTGTGGACAACAAAGCCCAAGAAATCTCCAGCTTTCACACAGAACGCACACTTCAAAGGGTTCATCTTCAGACCATATTCTCTCATTCTTTCGAATGATTGTCGAAGGTGGTCAATATGATTCTTCCTGGAAACAGATTTTATAACAATGTCATCAATATATACTTGCATAAAAGTGTTAATAAAATCATGGAAGATAGTATTCATTGCTCGCTGGTACGTTGCCCCAGCGTTCTTTAGGCCAAAAGGCATCACTACCCATTCGTAAGTGCCTAAGGCCCCAGGGCATCGAAAAGCTGTTTTCGACACATCCTCTTCAGCAATGAATATTTGATTATATCCTGAATAACCATCGAGCATACTCAGGTATTCATATCCAGCGGCAGAATCGACTAGCATTTCCGCCACAGGCATAGGATATTCATCTTTGGGTGTAGCAGCATTCAAATCCCTGAAATCTATGCACACCCTTAACGTACCATTTTTCTTAATTACTGGCACGATGTTTGCAATCCATTCGACATACCTTGTAACGCGTATGAATTTGCATTTCAGCAGTCTTTCGACTTCCGTTTTGATCTTCGACAGTATTTCTGGAGCGAAGCGTCTTGGATTTTGCTTGATTGGCTTCTTCCCAGGTTTGATTGGCAACTGAAGTTCTACCAATCCTCTGTCGAGACCAGGCATTTCGTCATAATCCCATGCAAAACAGTCTTTAAACTCTTTCAGCAATTGGATTACTTCCAACCTAAGTTCTGGATCAATTTTGGCGCTGATGTAAGTTGGCCTTTCCTCTGATCCTTCGCCTAAGTTAATTTCTTCTAAAGGATCTTGTGCTAACATTTTAATGTTGTTCGCCAAGGGGTCCTTTTCGAAGCCCAAAGGCTCATCGTCGTAGATGGCGTCGAGCCTCTGTTCCTGCACTTCTTCTGGCATGATATCAGGGGGTTTTGGACCGAAATCCTTTCCTGGACCTGCAGCAGATAACTGTTGATCATTGGCCTGTGTGGCCATGTACTTCACTTCGGCTTCGAGAGCCGTTATCATCTTGGTTTCGGCTACATAAGCCGAAATTCGCTTCAAAGATTGTGACTCAGTCATTATCACTGAATTCACTTCCCCAACCAGTTGGTTGGATGTCAGTTAACCTACTGAAGTCTATGTGGGACAAGTCTTCTCTGTCCCATTGGAAACCATGCTCAGGATGCAGGTATAGGGAACAAAAAGTGTTTGGCGCTGGCGCCATGTCGAAGTCAGGTGTTGGACATGGCCCTATGTGAGCCAAGTTCTTGTCGAAATCTGCCAAACCCAGGTGATTCACTTCGCCAAGGTAATAGCTTTGATCTGCCTCTATGTTTTCGACCATCCCATCTGGACACCATAGCAGCAGCCTTTGGTGCATTGATGAAGGCACAGCGCCAACACCATGAATCCATTCACGGCCCAACAAAAGATTATAGTTAGGTTTGGCCGATATGACCATAAACATCGTTGGTCGAAGGATAGACCCTACTTTGATATCTAGCTGGATCACTCCCATAGTGGTCCCTATGCCGCCCTCGTAGTTCGACAGGACCATGTTGTGAGGCTTAATGTCCTCATCCCTTTTGCCAATTTTCCTTAGCATAGAGTGAGGAATAATGTTGATGGTTGCCCCACAATCCACCAATATTTTATTCACAGTAGTTTCTTCGAGTTTAGCCCTTATGAATAAAGGCTTGAGGTGATTTTTCATCGCCTCTGTAGGTGGCTCGAAGAACCCATTTTGTTCCTCAGTGGTGCCATTGTCCATGACGAAATAGCACACTGGCCTATGTTTGGCCATTTCCTGTTCCACTTCCCAGTCACTTGCTTCGACCTCTACCTGTCAATTGAATTCTCTGGGCAGCACTGAAACTATATTCACCATTATGTCCAAAGTATCATCAGACTCAGCATCGTCTTCGTCTTCGACTTCACTTTGGTTAGGCCAAACTAGCCTGTTGGTTACTGGCTCTCTTTCTAGAGGTTTCCTTTGCTTCCTTTGAGGAACATTCGAACTGGTTTCTGCCTTTGGTTCGTTGGCAGCCTCCCTTTCAGCTTTTCGTCTCCTTTGGTATCTCCTCCATTGAGATCGAGACATGGGATTTTTACCCTTGTAGTTGCTGGACACTTGTGCAACTTTAGGTGCAGCAACCTGAGGCTCTTTCTTTTGAGTCAAAGAGGAACCTCTTGGCACATCGAAAGAGTGCCATTTCTCCTCACTTGGCCTTTTTCGACCAGAGGTTTTGTACCAAGTATCTACTGGCACATTTGTGGGAGGCCTAAAAGTCAATGGCCTCTTTTCTTGGTTTGAGCCTCTTTGGGAGGCTCCTCTGGGATCATGTCGAAGATCAACATTTTCCCTTCTCTTATTCGCTGCTCTTACGCCTTGAATGTGCTCAGCAGCTTTCTTGTCAAAGATCGAACTGCATCTTGGACACAGCATCACCTCTGATTTCTTTTTCTGGCATCTTTGTAAAAAATCTGCCAAATTTTCATTTTCCCGAGGGAAAGCAGTCTTATTAGCTTGTTCTTGCCTCATGGCCTCTTCTGATGCTTTTGGGTCAGAAAGTTCAACCATGTTGATATTCATTGTATCTTTGTTAGCAAGAGTTAACTGCTTCATTTGTATCTCCAGATTCTCCGTCTGGCCTTGAGCTGTGGCCAAGTGGGAACTGGATTTTGGTCCAGTTTTTTGTGCTTCAGCGGTCTCCGACTTCGGGCTTTCGACCGCTTTCTGAACTGCTTCAATTGTCTTCCTGGATAAATTTCCAGAAAAACTGCCAAAGATTGGCATGTTGATGTGGTCTTTTGAGACTTCGACCATGGTAATTCCTGGCTTCTTCGACTGGCTCCTGGTCGCCTCTATCACGTTCACCTCAGAGGGCTCAGCATAGTGGGCTTCAGCCTGCAATGGATTTGAGTCGACAGCCATGGGGGTTTTGTCAGCAAACTTTAATCTCCCTTCTTCGATAGCGTCTTGCACAAGATTCCTGAAAAGAAAACATTGAGAAGTTTTATGGCCCAAAAAATTATGATATTTGCAAAAACCTCTCTTCTTTCTTTGATCAAGAGGAGGCACTTTTACCCCTGGGGGTACTATCATTTGGCCATCTTTAACCAGCAAGTCGAATATTTCATCACATTTTGTGATGTCAAAACTATAAGTCTTTTTTGGGAACCTATCGTTGGTCCTTTCTGGACCAATGGGATTTTTCCCATTTGAAGGGACCAACAATTTACAAGAGTATGGTGGCCCTTGTTTCAGTTCTGCTAAATCGACTTCTCCTTCTTCGACAGCTAAAGTATCGTCGAAGGATTCCGGATCTTCGTCATCCATCTCAACGTACGCTATCCTCTCTCTCTTGTGAGTTTTCGTTGCCTTTGCTTTTTCAGCTTTGAGGCGTTCTACCTGTCGAACTCTATCGGCCAGTTGGGCCATGTCTCTCAGGTATTGGGTGTCTAGCTTCTTCCTAATGGAATAATCTAAACCGCCTGCGGCTATTTCGACTAACTCATGTTCTGGCACTTGTGTGAAACATCTCGCCTTGAGCAGCCTAAACCTATTTAGATATTCGTCTATAGGTTCAGTGAAACGTCTCTTTACACTGGCCAATTCTTTCAGGCTTATCTTGGTTTGCCCCATGTAGAATTGTTCATGGAACAATCTTTCCAACTGGGTCCAATGATGGATCGAATTGGGGGGTAGAGTCGTAAACCAAGTAAAAGCGTTCTTTTTCAAAGAACTTGGGAAGTACTTGATCCTTAGGTTTTCGTTATTCGAAATGTCACCTGCTTCGATCAAGTATCTCGCCACATGCTCGACAGTAGATTCTGTCGTGTCCCCAGAAAACTTGGTAAATTTGGGGACTTTGCATCTAGGAGGTAAGTCTGTCTGTAACACGTACTCTGACAATGGAGATGTAAAGTTGGGCCTTCGAAAGCCCATGTTCATCCCATTTTGAGTCATGATCCTTTCGATCATGGTTGCCAGATTATTTTCCAAACCCGTATTCTGGTATTGGATATGCTGGACTACTTCGTCAGCATTTTGGTTTCTGTTAACTAACCTTACCTCTGGGGTTATTACCCCAGGTTGCTCCAATCGTGCCCTAAGGTTTTGTTCGACAGGCTGTTGAGCCTGGTTGATGGTGGTTTCTTCCTCTAAGAATATCCCCTGATTTCCCCTTATTTGCGCCCTTTGGGGCTGTCGAACAGGTTGGGGTACTCCAAAGAAATCAGCCAAACGCGTCATTTACGCTGACACTTGCTGATTCGATTGAGTAGTGTTTTGTATTAGAGGGTTTAGCACCGTACTCAAAGTTTGTGCCAACATTTGCACCATATCATGGTTGCTTTCGTCCATTTGTTGCCTCAAGACTGCTGTCGAGGCATTTGTAAGGCCATGGGCTACTTGGGACGTTCCTCCTAAGAGTTGGGTCCTATTTCTATTCGCCATGCCTACTCCAGAACCTTGGAGTGGCGAAGAGGCACTCACTAAAGGGTCTGAAAAAGTGGACGCAGCATTCGTCAGGCTAGCCACTTCAGAAGTTGGCATACCATAGAGTGGCATAAATCCTGGTGGCGCTAAAGGCCTTGTGCCTAAATTTCCCCTTGGTGGGGGAGTTCCTAAAGGCATCCTGGGGCCAGTGAACGAAAGTAAAGGCCCCGTTGCTGTGACCGTTACCGCTGGTGTCGAACCAACAGTTGTCGCTTCACTTACGGTCGTACTAACTGTTGCTCCCACATTCGTTTGTGGGATTTCGTTATTGTTTGGCGGATTCGCCATCTCTTCCCTTCCTCTGGCAGTATTGTTATTGTTAGTGTATATTCTACCACTTCTCAATAACATACAACACTCCTCGAAAAGATGAGATTATTTTCAACAATCAACACACAGTCCCACCGGGTGTGCCAATTTGTTTACCTTGGTATTTGGTAAACAACCGCTGATCCTCCAAATGGTTACTTATTTGGTTACTCGCAGGATCGATCAGATTGATCCTAGGACATAGGTTGATTTTGAAGTTTTTGATTGAATTGGATAAGGCTTTAAATGACAATAAAATAAGAGGCTTTAAGTAAATAGCATGAAGAAAGGACTTGGTAAAATAAATAAGGCTTTAAATGAAAGGCTTCGACAGGAAAGTAAAGAGGAAAGCAAGTAAATTTCTGGAAAAGTAAATGACTTTGATTAATAAAGTTGGTGTTTCACACATACATTTCTCAACAATTCTTTCTCACACGCTGGGTACTCGAATCTATATGAGTGACTTTGTATAGAATTGTGAACACACGCGAGAACTTACATGACTACTACTATTTATACTAAAACATCCCAAGTAACCATCGGGCAGTTACACTGCTTCGAGATCAATCCACTTGGCACGTTCTCAACGTTCGACGCTCCAGATCTTTGCACGTCACACTTGGTAACCGCTGGAAACCGTTTTCCCTCCAAACGCTTGAATTTCAAACTGCTCCACTCTGAACCATCGAACACCTTCGTCGAGAGACATCTTCGACGAGAAACTCCTTCGACGTCGAAGGCAACCAACTTCTCCCTTGGAAGAAATCTTCTAAGTACTTTGCCATCTTTCGACGGGCATTTCGACAGACTTAGCCAGTCGAAAACATCCTTCAGCTTTAATGGCTGACATTAATAAAACAAGGGTGTCGAATTTAGGAGCCAACAGTTGTACATACCAGTCATGAAGAGAAATTTGCTCAGTATATGACAGTTGGTCAAAAATAATTATAAAGTGTCGATCAAAGACAAGATGATGATAGTCGTCAACACAAATGGAAGGTTAATCTTGAAGGCTCCTATGTCTCAAAATAAAATCTTAAATATTGAACTCAATGTGATGGAGCACAAGTGCTTTTCAACTGTAGCTAGCAGGGGTGAATGGATATGGTACTATCGACTAGGTCATCTCAACTTAATAAACATAAGAGATTTGAAAAAAAGAAATATGGTTTCGGGGTTACCAGAAATGGACATTCCAAACGAGGTGTGTGAGGAATGTGTGCAGGCAAAGCAACATAAGAATAGCTTCAACAATGATGTAGGAAACAAGTCGAAGGTTATTCTTAAAATTATATACTCTGATGTATGTGGATCAATTCAGGTGGATTCGATTTGAGGTAATAGGTACTTTTCACATTCATAGATGATTTCAATAGAAAATTATGGACTTACCTGGTCAATAAGAAAAGTGAATTGATTGAGGTATTTGCCAATTTAAGTATATGGTCGAAAGACAAAGTGGTCAAAAGCTCAAGATTCTGAGAACTAATTATGGTGGAGAGTATGTGTCGAAAGACTTCAATATGTTATGTGAGAAAGAATGGATTGTGCATGAGGTGGTGCCATCCTACACTCCACAGCAGTATGGAACTGCAGAAAAGAAGAATCGCACCTGTAAGAACAAGATTTAGTTCTGCATATGGCTTTGAGTTTTGATGATAACATTACATGGGTTATTAGATAACAATTTAGTACCCTAATGGTTTGTTTAATGTTTAGCTTTTGCTAACATGTCTTGTCTCTAAAGAATTGACGTGTGACGTCATCAAATTCTGGACTCAACACATTGAAGAATACAAGTTTGTGTTTCATGGCTTAGAATGCGTCTTAAAGCAACAGTTCTGTAAGAACGTTATTGTTATTGCTTCTAACTATGATTATGATATAGAGCTTTTGATTCATTCTAAAGCTCTGAAGATTCCAAGTTATCTTGCCCAAGTTCTGAAGATTCTAAAGTCAAGGTTTTGTTGAACGAGTTCTGAAGATCTGAAGACAAACGGTTCTCTAGATAAACTTATGAAGACTCTGGAGACAAGGTGCTATTGAACGAAATTCTGAAGACTCTGAAGAAAATGTTTTGAAGACTGTGAAGACCAAGTGCTAAAGACTTTGAAGACAAGGTTCAAGTTGAACAAGTTCTTAAGTCTCTGATGACATGGTTCTAGAGACTTAGTTTTGATCCTTCTAGACATAATTCAACCATCATACATCCAAAATCCTCTGATGATTAGAAGATAAGATCAAAAGGTTTCACGTGAGTTACAGTAGAAGGGACACTATCACCTCGCCTCCACTACACTGGTTTTGTGCCGCAAGGATAATACTATTGTATTAGGATGTCTACCACTCTCTCACTGACCATTGCAAGAAGACAGTTGAAATTTTGGTATTCCTATTCTACCCTCCAATGGATTTATTTTCATCTATAAAAGGAATACTTGGAAGAATTGGAAAAGTTGAAGAACTTTGAAGAAACTCGCACTTATTCAAGTTGCTAAGACACTTCCAAAATAACTCTGATTTTTTTAAAGCAAGGAGTTGTTGCTCATTAACTTGTTAGCAAGGAAATTTTGTTCGTTAAATTTCTTAACACTTTTGTGTTATTATTTTCACTTCAATATTGTGTAATCCGCTTGTAAGAATCAAACTTGTAAACACAAAACCTATATTCAATTGTTAGTTGATTGTTTCTTGAGTGACTAAGTGAAGGGCTGTAGAATCAAGAATACAAAGACAATTAGTCTTTGTGGTTGATTCCTTGTGTGACTTAGTGAAGATCTGTAGACTCAAGAAGACAAAGGCAGTTGGTATTTGTGGTTGATTCCTTGAGTGACTGAGTGAAGGTCTGTATACTCAAGAAGACAAACACAGTTGGTCTTTGTGGTTTGCAACAGTGACATGTAGTCTTGTTGCGGTTCTATTAATTCCTTATTGAGAAGGAAAAATCACCTTGGCCGGTAGACTAAATTAACTTCCTTAACAATGAATCAGGATAAAAATAATTGTGTTCATTTATTTTTATTCTTCTGTTAAAAGTTTTTGTTTGAGTTTGGAGAAATTTTATTTGGTGAAACCCAATTCAAACACTCTTTCTTGTGTTACTTGCACCTTCAATTGACATTAGTGCTCCGATTCTGATATTGATTGTTATGAAACACTTAACTGTGTCAGATAAAGATCCAAACATTGTTTTAGAAACATTATCGCCATTCCACCACCGGTTGTTCAAGTTCCATATGATAAAGATAACTACAATGCTAAACCTCCCATCTTTGATGGTGAAAGATTTTATTATTGAAAAGACAGACTAAAAAGTTTCTTTTTGGGTCATGATGTTGATCTTTGGAATCTAGTAGTTGATGGCTACGAACATCCCATATATGATAGTGGAAACAAGCTTGAAAGAAGTGCTATGAATGAACAACAAAAGAAAGATTATAAGAATCATCATAAAGCAAGAACTATATTGTTGAATGTGATTTCTTATTCTGAGTATGAGAAGATAACAAATAGAGACTCAATTAAGTATATATTTGATTCTTTAAAGATGACTCACGAAGGTAACTCTCAAGTTAAGGAGACTAAAGTTTTGGCTTTAATTTATAAATATGAAGCCTTCAAGATGGAAGAAGATGAAACGATTGAGACTATATTCTCAAGGTTTCAAATTCTAGTTGCAGGACTTAAGGTTCTGAATAAAGGATACTCTACTTCAGATCATATGAAGAAGATTATCAGAAGCCTGCCAATAAGATGGAGGCCTATAGTGATTGCGCTTAAATTAGTAAAAGATCTGGAAAAACATTTCTCTAGAAGAACTGGTGAGTTCTTTGAGAAGTCATGAGATTGAGCTGGAACAAGATGAACCTCATAAGAGAGGAAAATCTATTACTCATAAATCTGTCAGAAGATCTGAGAAGACTAGAGCTCTCCAAGCAAAATAGATCGAGGATTCAAAGAAGACTCTGATGAAGATGAAGATGAGTTGTCACTGCTATCCAAAAGGGTCAACCAACTCTGGAAGAGAAAGCAAGGCAACCAGTTCAGTGGATCTAGAAGGATTGGTGGTCACTTCGAGTCTAGTTTTAGACAAAGAAAGTCTGGTAGCAACAAAGTCGTCACTTGCTATGAGTATAATGAGCCAGATCATTATAGAAATGATTATCCCAAGATCAAGAAGGACAAGCCCTAGAAGAAAGATTTCATAGAAAGAAGAAAGGACTGATGGTAACATGGGATGATTCTGATTCATCAGAAGATGATTCAGAAGAAGAACATGTTAATGTAGCTTTGATGGCTAGCATTAAAGCTTCTCATAAGGTGACCCATATAGAAGTAGATACAGACTCTGATTTAGATATTGATGAGGTGTTTTATGATCTTTCTCACTCTGAATTAACTTGTTCTTTACTTGAAATTCTGGAAAAACATGAGTTGCTTAAGAACGAATTCAATGAACTTAAAAAAGTCCATGAATATGTTTCTAAAGAACATAACAAGTTTAAGGACGGATTTTCATCTCTAAGAGAAGAAAGTTATATTCTTAAGATTGATTACTTTGTTCTCAAAAGAAAAAGTTCCAGTCTTGAGAAGGAAATTCTTTTAGAAGCTTCTGAAAGCACTAATGATGTCATTAAAAAAATATGACAAATCATTCAAGAAATTTCTTTCTAGAAGTCTAGGTAGAAGCGTCATGGCTTTAATGATCTATGGCGTAAGTAGAAATTGCACTACAAGTATTGATTATAATTCTTATGAAGAATCTGATTCTAAAAAAGAAGATAAATCAAATATGCTTCATTCCTATTTTGTCTCTGCTGACACTGAGCCTAAAGATAAAGAAAATGATAAAACTCCTTCTGATCCTAAGGCTAAGCCTAAAGCAAAGTCTCGTTTTAAAAATGCAATTAAATATGTTTATCCTGATTCTAAGCCCAAAGTTGTAAATAACTCTGGGAAGACTAACACCTAAGAAGCAGGTAATCTATGTTGCAGATATCCTTAACAGCGATGTTAAGACACCAATCATGGTACCTGGACTCTGGCTGCTCGCGACACATGACGGGAAGATGACATATGTTCTAAAGCTCAGAACTTAAGCCTGGAGACTTCGTAGGTTTCAGAGGTGGTCAGAAAGGGAAGACCATAGGCTCCAGAACAATTGGTAAAATTCTCTCCCTTCTATTAATAATATTTTTCCTGTTGATGGATTAATGCATAACTCATTGTCTATAAGTCAATTAAGTGACAATGATTATGATATAATCTTTAATCAAAACTTTTGTATGACAGTTAGTCAGAAGGATGACTCAATCTTCTTTAATGGCAAAAGGAAGAACACCATCTATAAGATTAGACTTTACGATCTTAAAGAGCAATAAATACGACATAGACGCTTGGGCCATGTTAGCATGAGAAAAATTTCTCAACTAAATAAGCTTGATCTTGTCAGAGGCCTTCCTAAAGTGAAGTTTTCTTCAGAAGCTCTTTGTGAAGCAATGCCAAAAGGACAAATTTTCAAAAACTTCTTTTGAAGCAAAAAATGTTGTTTCTACTTTTAGACCATTGCAACTTCTGCATATTGACTTGTTTGGAGCCAATATGCATTTTGGGGATGCTTCTAGTGAAAATTATCCAAGGTGGGAAGAGATGCATCCCGACCCATAATAAAGTCTAATTCCAAATGATCACCATATGCGTGTATTTCTTTTCTTTTTTTGCTTTCGCACTCTAGTTTCTAGAAGAATGAAGCCGTAGTAATTTAGAGCTCGTGCCGAGAGATCATGATACTAATCAAGTATTATATAGTTTCATTCCAAATTAAAAATACTAATCTGGATTCCATCTAGACAATTAACATAATTAGAAATTTTTTAAATGGTCTTGGAAATTATAAAATTTAGCTATTAATTGTATAATATTAAATTAAATACAACTTAGTAAAGTTTGTTAGTTTAGTTATGATTGTCGTATAAAATAGTATTTTTTTTCCGTCCTATAATAAGTGATTCAGTCTACTATTTCATACGTATTAAGAAAAATATAAAAAATTAAGAGAGAAAATAATATTTTTAGTATAGTATCCCTAATCATGTATTGGAAATGATGAAAATTTAATTAAGTAGAAAATAAAATTAGAAAAAATATATTGAAAATTAAAATAAATTATTTATTTTAAAATATTATTTTATTTTAAATAGATCACTCATTGTGAGACACAGATTGAGTACATACTACAGCAATTATAATAAACTTTTTTATCATTCACTTAAGGCTCATTTTATTCTTAGCATGTGTTTGGAACTGTGTTGGAGCGGTAAGAAGTTCACATTTGTTAAAGCTACAAATTGTGGCTTCATAATCTTCATGTCAATAGTGCTTAAGAAAGTGAAAATAAGGCTTTTAAGTTATGAACCATGGTTACTGCTTACAAGTGACAGACAGAATTCAAAAATAATAAATAATATGGTTTAAAGAGTGTTTTGACCTCTATAAGTTATTGAATTTTTGCATTATCGGTGATTCAAGTCCACCCCCTTTAGTTCAAACACCAAATGTCTTACAACTCGTCCATCACCTTCTTTTGTTTAACAAATACACCGAGATTTATATATTTAAATGCAACTTACTGCAACTTAATGCAACTCGACTTATTGCATTCTTCTTCTTCTTTCCATTGCATTCTTCTTCTTCTTCAATACCATTGCATTCTTCTTTCTCATTTTAATGAGTGTTTTAAAAGGAGGGATGATGAGATCAATAATTCTTTTCATCTATTCTGTCAAAAATTATACTTTGAATAAAATGATTATTGAATATGATGTTAAAAGCAAAAGAAGAAATTTTTGGTTTTTGATCGTACCTGATCAGACTTGGACCGTCATGACTGGCTCCGGGCAGAATTTGAGTGAGATGGGGGTACCTGCAAGGCACTCCGATGCTAAAATGAGTGACGGAATGAGCAGACAAAACGTGTATGTATGCGTAAGAGATGAATACATGACCCTCTAGGAGCATAGGGTATTTATAGCCCCCAGCGCGGGGCCAAGGTCCCCTCATTGGGCCGACTAGAATTGGCCCAACAAAGGAACTGCCAGGTTCTACGTGTGTAGTGGGGACCCGCACGTGGCCCCCTTCCTGGTGATGCTCTGCGAGAAATGAGGAGGGACGAAGACGCGATCTTTCCGGAGTTAAGATAATTTGGTAACGGTCAGAATCTGCCCTACGAGGAGGGTGCTCGAGCTGGACTCGAGCTGGAGTTTCCGTGGTCGGGGACACCATGTGTCGCGGGCAACGGCGGGCACGACTGCAGTCTGTGGTCGGGCGCGCTGGCAGGAATCCGCGGGCGCGCGTTCCTCGAGGAGCTGCTTGGATTGGGCCTTTGTTCTTGCTTTTGGGCCAGGGCGGGCCCAGTCCAGAACAGGAGCCCCCCAAGTCATGGCTCCTGGAGCAGGAGTTATGACTTGACTTCAGCTCGCCTTTGCCACGGGGTCTGACGCCCGGCCCAGGATATTGCTTCCTCGTGATTGCTCGAGAAGTTTCTCATGAGTTGTGTTCGTGGCGTAATCCTCGTTGGTGCGTGCTCGGGGGATTCCTCGCGGGCTGTGTTCGTTGGGTACACGAGGCAACCCTTGGGAACCGTGACGCCACCCTAGCGACACTAGGGTCATCATTGCCTAGGGGAGTAGACGTCGAGGAGGGGAAGTTCGTGGTTCCCCGGGGCGAGTTTCGTATTCCACGTCATCCCTATAAATAGGATTCTTGGGTCCCATAATTTGTTTTTCCTCTTCGCGCCTCTCCTTCTTCCTCTGCCTTTGCCGCCGCTGTTCTTCTACAACTTCGCAAGATTACTGCACCTTCCTCCGTCGATCCCCTTTACCGCTGTCGTACCTTCTTCTTTACTTCCAAGTAAGCGTTTATCCCTCCTATTTTTCTTCGTTGTAGGTAGTTTTACCGTTATTTGGATGTTAGAAACCCATATCTGGGATTAGTGCTCGGTACATTCATGTTTGTGCCCGGTAAACTCATAGCTTTAGGTATGTGACTCGCGATGCTGCCCGGGACCTTCATGGTTTTGGGCGCAAAATCTATGATACTGCCCAGTAAACCCATAGTTCTATGTTTAGGATTCATGATATTGCTCGTCACATTCATAGTTTAGGTCGGCGCACCCATGAGCTGGCCGGGATGTTGACCCATTAGGAAGTATGTAGGACAGCTCGTCGTGGCACCTTAGCGTCAGGGAGGCGAAACCAGGATCTTGTTCGAGTCCTCAATGATTTATCGCGCGCGGAGTGTGTCTTGGCTTGTCGTGCACTACTTCCCGTCAGTTATGGCGAGCATATGGATTTGCTCTCGAATTTCACCGGTTTCCTGTGCTTTGCAGGTAAATGGCTGACGAACTGAAGTCTTCGGGGCGTACTGAGGTCGAGGACCAGAGTGTCGAGGAGAATGTAACTCTAGTCGATACCTTCGTTGGATTGGGTGGGCGCCGAGCCCCGAGGGATTGCCTCGGCATATAATCGGCGTAGTCGGCGCGCATACACTGCCGTCGAACACGGCGGTAGTCAGCCGGACTTTAAGAAGAATTTTGTTGTGACAAGGCCGTCCCTCGATGCACGAATCTGCTCGGAGTTCTCCGAGTATGGGTTTCCAATGTATGAAATCGCGTTCAAGGATCTCGGCCTTAAGCTCCCTTTCAGTGATTTCCAAGTCAGGGTATTCTGCCATCTGGACTTGGTCCCCTCGCAGCTTCACCCCAATTCGATCGCCTTTCTTCGAGCGTTCGAGCTGACATGCCGCTTCTTGAGGATCGGGGCGACCACTCCTCTTTTCTTCAGAGTTTTTCACTTGCAGCGCCAGTCTCGAGGGGGCAGGCATAGCTGGGTTTCCCTGAAACAGTCGAAGAGGCTGTCTAGGATGTACATGGATTCGGTCCGGGGTTTCAAGGACAAATGGTACGTCCTGCAGCCGGTCACCCAGACTGCTTTGGATTCTATGTATGAAGAGGAAACCGCAGTGGCCGACGAGAACGGTGAGCCCCTTATGGACGCTGAGGGTCGCCCGGTGGTGGGGCGTGTATCCAAGTTCCCGTTGCATTGGTGCTCGCGCCATTACGAGCATGGTACCGGGCACTACCATACGCCCGCGGGAGGAATGAGTGTCGAGGATGAGGAAGCCTATGGTACCCTTTGCAAGTATGTCGACAGCTTCTTCCCTGCCCGGTGGGTCACGAGGGAGGGGGAAGACATTCTTGACGAGGAAGGTTACCCGACATTCGAGGCCCGTCCTATCGATACCAAGGCGCTTGTCGAGTGCCAATCCTACGGGCAGGTCGTAGATCTACTAGGTTGCTTTTTGTCTTATAGTTTTGTTCCAGTTTCTTTGTTTGTTACTTGCTCGTAACTAACCCGAGTTTTCTTCTTTGCAGGCAATATGGCCAATGGAGAGACTTTTAAAACTGTCTCAAGACAAGAGAGTAAACAGAAGGTTGGTGCGAGCTCCACAGACCACGAGGATGGGCCCGCCGACGAGTTCAGATGATGCTTCTAGCGGGTCTGCGGGCTCCCCTGACGTCGAGCAGCCCACTGAGCTGATAACGAGAAAGAGAAGTCGGGCAGATAACCAGTCGGAAGTTGGCGACGAGTCTGTCGCAGTGAGGGCCTTTGGCTTGCCCCCCTGTTTTAAAGAGGAAGGTTTCTTCGAGGGGTTCCCCTTGACAGTGAGCCCCGAGGAGGCTGAGACCATCAGGCGGCTCAACAAAGAAAGTCGGAGAAAACACTTGGCCGCCAGTATGGTCGGGATGGTTAAGATGGCCAAGATGGTCGTTGTCCTTGCTGAGGAGGGGTCGAACTCCTCTGACCGCGTCAGGGAACTGAAGTTGGAGAAAGCTGCCCTCGTTGCCGACTCTCGTAAGTTGAAGGCTGCTCTGAAGCGATCTGAGGAGATGTTCTGCGAACAAGCCGAGTTGCTGGCCGTGGAGAAGGAAAACTCGGGGAAGGTTGCTGAGGAGAGGGACTGTTTTCGACTGGACCGGGAACGCTTGGAGGCCGACAACGAGCGTCTGTCTAAGGAAGTCGAGGAGCTGAAAGTTGCCATGCTTCCTGCTGAAGACGAGTCGGAGAACACAACCCCCTTGCGGAGCCGTTCGGATCTGGTCACGCGCATCCATCTCCTCGAAACAGACTGTGTTGGTGCCTTAGCGGACGGTTTTAAGGTCGCGGTTAGCCAGCTCGCCTTATTAAATTCGGGCATGAATACCGAGGGAGTGGGTTTCATGTCTCAGATCATTGATGGCCAGGTCGTGCCTCCTCCTGAGTCTCCTGCCGTGGATGCCGATAGTCCCGGGGAAGTCTAGCCATGGAATTTCTGGTTGGGCCTGCGCGCCTGTTTATTGGTATTTGTTTTGGGACCTGCGTGCCCGTGCATATTTTTGGGGCCTGCGTGCCCGTACACATTTCTCTTGGCCGTTGTGCCATAGCCTGTAATTTCTGAATATCGCCGGCCTTTTCGGTCGGTTTATTTTTATTCGTTTTTTGCTTATGAGTTTTTAAATGGATGCTCATTTCGACCTTTAAACTTGCTCGTGTCTAAGTTTTTATATTGTGATGAAATTTGCCTAAGTTATGTCCTCGAGTCTTGTGCTCGGCCGTTACTTTGTGGCGAAATTTTCCTAAGTTATGTCATCGGGCCGCGCTTGTGCTCGGCTATTATTTTGTGGCGAAATTTTCCTAAGTTATGTCCTCGGGCCGCGCTTGTGCTCGACTGTTACTCTGTGACAAAATTTGCCTAAGTTATATCCTCGAGTGGAGATTCTTTCGACCCATTTGGTGGTCCGATGCACTTCGAAATGCGCCGATCGTGCGGAGTAAAGCCCGCTTGCTCGGGCGTATGACCCAGATCGGGGTCGTTTGCCCGTGGCGTAAACTACCCATCGCGAGCTGGGTGTTCTGCCATGTGGGTACTTTGACAGTGGGGCTCGATTGAGGTGTCCCTGTCGGGCACCGTTGTTCGTCCTCGTTTGGCTGAACGGCGTTATGTCGTTTGGGTGTAGATTGGGCCCGTACCTTGGGCTATCTACGTGGTCGAGACATTTCTCTCCGTTGACTAGATGTGGATGTTCGACGACGAGAGTCCTTAGTGTTTAAGGGTTTTTTAACTATAGTACTGCTTTAGTTTAGCAACGTTCCAGGGTCGTGGCAATGGTTCTCCGTCTAGCTGCTCGAGGTAGTATGCCCTGGTACCTGTGGCGCCGTGGACGTGGTAAGGCCCTTCCCAGTTCGCGGCCAATTTCCCTTCGCGGGAGTCTTTCTGGTTTCTTCGTAGTACCAGGCTGCCGATCTTGAACTCGTGTTTGATGACCTTGTCGTTGTGACACAGGGCCACTCATTATTTTAGAGTGGCATCGCGTAGAGCTTCCCCCGAACAAATTTCCTCGACTAAGTCGAGTTCGTCCCTGAGTGCTTCGTCGTTCATTTCTTCGTCGAGGGGAGTTTCTGTCCGCCTGGAGGGTTCCCTGATTTCTACTGGGATGACGGCTTCGGTTCCGTATGTTAGTCGAAAGGGGGTCTCGCCCGTCGTTGAATGGGGCATGGTGCGATACGCCCACAAGACGTTGTGCAGCTCCTCGACCCAGCCTCTTTTAGCTTCGTCGAGCCGGCGTTTGAGTCCTCGGAGGATGACTCTGTTAGCGGCCTCGGCTTACCCGTCGGTTTGAGGGTGCTCGACCGAGGTGAAGTGTTGTTTGGTTCCCAGTTTGGTGACGAAGTTTTGGAATCTGTGATCGGTGAATTGGGTGCCGTTGTCGGTGACTAGTGCTCTCGGGATCCCGAATCTGGCGAGGATGTTTCTTTTGTAGAAGCGGAGGATGTTGTGCGAGGTGATCTTTGCGAGAGCTTCGGCCTCTATCCATTTCGTGAAGTAATCCACAGCCACAATGAGGAATTTGTTTTGATAAGTACCTTGCACGAAAGGTCTGAGGATGTCCATCCCCCACCACGCAAACGGCCACGGGGATGACAGTATGCTCAGCTCGTGAGGGGGAGCGAGGTGCATGTCGCCGTGCCTTTGGCACTTGTCACACTTCTTGACGTGTTCCTTGGCGCCCTGCTGCATCGTCGGCCAATAGTACCCCGCTCGCAGGGCTTTCCTTGCCAGGGACTTACCGCCCATGTGTTGGGCGTTAATCCCTTCGTGTATCTCCCGTAATACCTCGGGGACTGTGGATTCGTCGATGCATTTCAGGAGGGGAATCGAGAATCCCCTGCGGTATAGTTTATGCTCGAGCACCACGTAGGAGCATGCCCGTCGTTTCGTGATGGTCGCTTCTGTCTGATCCGAAGGGAGTTCGCCCTTTTTCAGAAAATTGTACACCGGGGTCATCCAGCACGAGGTGTCTCCGATGGCGTGCACCTCGACTGGACCTCTCGATGCTCGGGCGTGACAGGGATTCTTGTATGACGGATTTGTTTCCACCCTTCTTTCTCGTGCTTGCGAGCTTGGACAATATGTCTGCCCTTGTGTTTTGCTCGCGCGGAACATGTGATATTTCTGCTCGGTCGAACCTTTTCATGTGTTCTTTGACTAAGTTTAAGTATTCGACGAGGCTGTCGTTTTTAGCTTGGTAATTCCCTTGGACTTGGGAAGCCACGAGTTGAGAGTCCGTGAAGATTTGTATCTCGCGGGCTCCTAGGTCCTCGGCTAGCCTTAATCCTGCGAGCAGGGCCTCGTACTCTGCTTGGTTGTTCGAAGTCGGGAAGGAGAGGGTTAACGAGTGCTCGATCACTACGCCCTCCTCGTTTTCTAGGAGGATCCCCACGCCGCTTCTGGACGAACTGGAAGCTCCATCGACGAAGATGGTCCATTTGTGCTCCTTCCCTGCGGGCGGGTCGTGAACAGTCATTTTCGCGACGAAGTCGGCCAGGGCTTGTGCCTTTAGAGCTTTCCTGCTTTCGTATTGAATGTCGAACTCGAAGAGTTCCAAGGACCATTTCAACATTCGGCCCGCCATATCAGGTCGACCTAATAGTTGTTTTACTGGTTGGTCGGTTCGCACTATGACTGTATGGGCCAAGAAATAGTGTCTGAGTCTCCTCGTCGCGTTGACGAGGGCTAGGGCTACTTTTTCTATCTGTTGGTATCTGCTCTCAGGTCCTTGTAGGGCTTTGCTCGTGAGACAAACGGGCTTCTGCCCGTCGGTGGTCTCGCGAATGAGAGTCGCGCTGATGGCCTCGTTTGAGACGGCCAAGTATAGGAATAAAGGCTCCCCGTCGACTGGTCGAGACAGTACGGGTGGTTGGGATAGACTTTGTTTTAGATGGCGCAGTATAGTTTTGTTGTTAAAGTTGGATCTATTTAATTATTGGATTTGTTGTTATAAACAACAAGAAGAAATTTTTGTATTTGTTGTTAAGGTTGGATTTATTAATTCATTGGGTTTGTTGTTATAGAAGCTAACAAGAGAATTTTTTTTACCATGAACAAGTGTTGAAGTGTCCTCTATTTGCAATGCTTCTTCTTTCTCTGCATCTTAATCCTAGGTTTGCTTCTATGAAGATTTGAGATGAAAAAATTATGAACTTATATAATTTTAACGCCCTTGTAAGTTGACGTGTTATTAATTTTAGTCTTGTCCTTATTTTTTTGGTTTCTGCTACTACATTTATTTAGTGCTGGTTAATAATTATGAGTTTCTCTTACTGCATTTTATTCACTTGGTTTCACAATAAAAAAAAATTAAATCAATGGTGCAATGGTATTGAAGAAAGGAAGAATAAGGCAATGATATTGAAGTGAGGAAGAAGAAGTTGCAAAATCATTCAAATGTTGAATTTAAATCAATATATTGAAGACAGAAAGAAGAATGCAATGGAATTGAAGTGAGGAAGAAGAAGTTGCAAAATCATTCAAATGTAGAATCTAAATCAATGATATTAAAGAGAGGAAGAAGAAGGCAATGAAATTGAAGTGAGAAAGAAGAAGTTGCAAAATCATTCAAATGTTTGATATCATCCCTCCTTTTAAATAGTTGAAGTTTATACATATGCATTATAATAATTAAACAAAGAAGACAAGTGACTTAATGGAGAGGTATTAAAGTTATGAACAAAGGTCTGGGGTTCGAAACCACTTACAAAATATTCATAGACTAAAATCAAAATCCTCCTAACTTACATGGACGAAAACATGATCATCATCATCCTCTATGGTCTAACCTGATCATCATCATCGAAGTTGAATAATTTACACGCATAATGATCTGGCCACCAACTCGGTCTAGGAAACGTAATACCAGCAAGTTTTGCAGCTTCCAACACAGTAAGACCATCACTATCGTGATCTTCATCTTCATCTTTATTGCTATCAGAGAGAACTTTCAATACATCAAAAACAGAAATCTTTTGCTTCCCTTTATCCTTCCCAGATTCCAATTCACTCTCCGGCATTGGCAGCAATCCAGAACCTTCTACAACCTCAGCATTTTGCATCTCAACATTTTCTGATACTGAGTTTTCAGCCACCAGAATCTCTCTGTTTAAATCATCATTTTTTGCAGCATCTACATTCACTTGTTCACATCCCACAGCATTGAAATTTCCCAAAGAATGAAAACCTAATTTCAATTTTATCTCAGGAACTTGACCTAATTCAGAAATACCCCTTTCTAGAACCCTAAATTCATCAACCAGTCCACCTCCATCAACACGTTGCGAGTTCTCCGGAAACCCTAATTCGGAAACTCCAGCCAAATCAACGAACACCTGAGACTCATGGTCGACATCAATGGTCTGATTAACAGCACAGTGAGGAACATCAATGTTATCCTCGGGCGGAGTGTGAAAAACGTCTTGGTTGGTATCGGGAGGAGAGGAGACTGGGATGATACCGGCGTCAATTTCCGACGGCGTATTGTTGGGTAAAGTGTCTCCGACGAAAGGGGTGCTTTGCAAAAGGTGTTGCTGGGATATGGATATAAGAGAGAGTTCTGGAAACAAATCGTATGAATCTTGGTTGGAATCATCCATATTCTCTTGTTATTGTTATTTTCCTTCAAATCCTTGTTAACTACATTTAAAATAGAATGGGGAGGCTCATTTGGATATTTACGTTGGACACTGCATTTTAGCATGATTTTTCATTTTTTTTATAACATCCTTTTGTATGGTTTTCAAGTAAAAAAATATGTAATTCACTATGATTTAGAATTGACCGCCTTAATTAAATCATGAACTATTCAATTCGTTTGATGTTTAATAAATTCGGCCTCAGAGTCATTGTGTAAAAGTTAAAAAACTTTCAATGTTAGAAATGATCATATTAAATTCAATTTACCAGAGGAGTTAATGGTAATAGCTTGGACCACTAATTGAGAGTCACTCTCAAAGGTAATATAACTTAAATTCAATTGAGTGACTTCTTGGACCGTTTCCTTCAAAATCAACGCCTCCACTTCAACAATAAAATATAGTCCATAATCCCACGAAGTACCCGCCACAATGAAACCCCAAAGCAATCTCTAACACACCAAACTCTATTAGTCGTGCCTAGGTGTTCATCAAACCTTACATACACGTTGCATTTCACCCAACCAATTTGAGGTGGTTGCCAATTATGTTATTGTTGGATTCAATTATTGACACTTTGAAGTTCTTTTCGACCAACAATCCTATACTGAACAAAGTGCTCTTCATGTCTGGTATGTGCAACACATTGAAAATTACTGACCTCTTGCCATCTTTACTCATAATCATAACATCATCAATACCTTCAGCTTCTAGGGTACTATCATTTGCGAATTTCACCATGTTCATCATCGAGGGTTTTATATTGACAAACTAATCTTTCCTTTCAGACATGTATGGTGAGCATCCTGAATCCAAGTACCATTGGTCCTTGAATTTCTCTTCATCTTTTGTAGCATCCATTAACATCATCTCTTCTTCTTTATGTTTTGCAAACTTTGCATCACTTCTTGATTCTTTTGCTTTTCTGAGTAATCATTAGAATAGTGACCATACTTTTGACAATTGAAACACTGAATGTGACTCTTGTCAGGTTTTCGACCACCACCTCTTCCTCTATTTGCAACACCACCTCTTTGGTTGCCTTGGTATGATCTTCTCTAATTCAACACATTTTCAACGTGCTGGTTTTCTCTACCAGTCAAATTGTTGTAGCCTCATCTACCTTTGTTGTCGAACAACTTTCCTTTGTCTTTCTTATCTTTTATTGATTGGGTCTGCAAAGCCACATCACTCTTCGACTTTCCTGCATCTCTTTCATCCATTCTCTTTTTATGAGATTCAAGCGCCCCTTGAAGCTCTTCTTTCGACAAAGTTAACATGTCATTCGACTCTTCTATGACAACTACCACATGGTCGAACTTCGGAGTCAAAGATCTCAAGATCTTTAAAACAACTGCTCTTGTTGTTATTGTCTCTCTAAAAACCTTGATTTGATTCACTAGTTTCATAACCCTAGTGAAGAATTTAGATATGCTCTTGCTATCTTCCATTTGAAGCAATTCATACGTTCTTTTGTGAGTTTGTAACTTCACCTCTTTCACCTTTCCTGCACCTCCAAAAGATTTCTTAGGAATCTTCTAGGCTTCTTTTGCAGATTCTACATCACTAACCTTTTCGAAATTATCTGGACTTATACATTGATGAATTATAAAGAGAGCTTTATAATTCTTCTTCTTTGATTCTTTGTATTTCGCCTCTTCTTCTTCTTCTGAAGCATCTTCTTCAAGCGGTTCTAATTCATATTTCACAAGATCCCAAAGATCTTGACAACAAAACACAACCTTCATCTACTTGCACCAATTCTTGTAGTTATCAACTTTAAGAATTGGAAGACTTACTGGAAATGCCCGTTTGGATGATTCATAGCCATTGTGATAATCTTCTTCTTCTTCCCTTGATCGCTCAACCGGAGCTCTTGATACCAGATGTTGGAAATCCATCAAAACTTATTATGAATTTATATCAATCTTGATGAATAAGATTGTTATCACCATACAATGACAATGAAAAGAAAAGAAAAATTAAAGAAGAAAAGAGATTTAGGGTTTCTGCTGAGTAACTCTCTGCCCATAAATTGTGGAAAACATTCTTATTCACTTGCAACTGCAAATACTATGAATGAATGAATTGATTGATTACAAAAAATAGGGGTTACTCCCTCTATTTATAATTGAACTTTCTTTCTCCCTAAGCCAAAAATTCAAAACTATAAAAGCCCCAAATACCTATTTTGAAATTAAATCAAATCTAAATCAAATATGTGAGTAGCAACTGCTTCAACACACCTAACACAACTTGACATACTTCGATAAACTAAGCCTATTTCGACACACCTTGTGTCGAACAATAACCTGCTTCAGCACAAGGAATTACATTTTCAACACTCATTTGATCCATACGCTTGAAGCCTCCATCCAGGTATCTTAAAGTTGTTCCCATGAATAAGAGACTATGTTTCATCGACCCTTAAACAGGCCTTAGCTCATGCATGGATCAGGATCCATGGGTTGCCACAGGAATATTAGTAACCTAAAATCATCTTCACAATAGTTAGAAGTATTGGGACGTCAATATACAGTGATTTTGCTTCTAATAAATCCCCATTCGATAGAGTTTTTGGTCATTATGTAAGAGTTCATGTTTATTTGGACTTGGTGAAAGAGTTAAGTTATAAAATTCTGGATGAGAGGATCGAATTTGCCTTCTTTGTTGAGATTGAATATGAGAAGGTCCTATAATTTTTGTTGTATTTGTATTGGACACTCTTATGCTAACTGTCGATGAAAGGAGACTCAAATAAAAACGACACTGAAAAGGGTGGGCCAAAGTTCACAAAAGTAATTAAAGAACTCTATGTTCCAGTGGAAGGAAAGATAAATGGAGTGGATAATGACATTGATACCTTGTCGAAGAAGAAGCAACATTATGGTATTGGTGGTAAATAGGTAGGGGAAACAAGTAAGGTGGTTAAGCCTTTGAAAAATCACACCAACTTAATTGTTATTCAGGAGAATCCAAACATTGAAGTTTTAGACTCTAAGGCTATGTTTGGGAGTTTGGAGGGGAAGAGATAAGAGGACTTTGAAAAATAAAAAGGATTTGGTGAAAATAGTAGAAAGATTTTGCTTAGGAGGGTTTTAGAGGGTTTGTTTTTCTTCATAACACCAAAAACCCTCTAATTTTGGAGAACTCAAAATTTGTATTGGAGTAAGGTTTTGGGGGGCTTAATCAATTTGTTCAAATATATTTTTTGTTGTTATAGTATTTCAAAAACTAAAAATACATTAATGATAAACATTATTTTATCATTCTAAACAAAATATTTATTTCAAAAAATATTAAAATTTTCTTTATATTTAAATTTTTTTTTGAGAAGTCCTCTTTTCTCGTCCCTTCTAAACTCCCGAACATATTCTTAGAGAAATTCAAGCAGTGAATTTATGGATGCTAAGCATGTTGAGGATGGAGTTCCTGACTCCCAAGCCTTGGTGGAAATTCCTTAGGTGCAAGAATTCCTTGAAAAAAAAAGTTAATAAAACTACCATTTTCTATATTTTATTTATTGTATTTTCATTATTTGTATGAAATATTGAAATGCAACAAATAGTATGCAACATAGCAATAAAATGTGTTGCAATTGCGTGTGACAATGTGCCACTCAAAAACTGGATTCCTCAGTTGAAGGCCGTGTCAAGAAGTATCTCAAGCTGTTAACAAGAACCTGCCAGAAATGAATAAAATTAAGTCCCATTTTCATACAAAAACATGTAAATTAAGTCTTATACCATATAGATATTTCAATTCAAAAACATATGTAGCATGCATCATCCCCAAATTACCTGTTGAAGAGGCTTGATAATGGCTTTACCCTTATAGCTGACATGAAACTTTGCCTTAGCCAACAGACCCTATATTTCACAACAAATTTTTCAATGTAATTGAGTACTTGTTACATTTCGGATATGATTTATGAATGAAATATTTTACCTCAGTGTCGAATTCTCCGGATTCAACAGCAATGTTAATGTCAGTAATACCCTTTACAAGATCAACCAATAATCCAGGCCGATCGGCTGTCTCCACATAGAACAAACTGCAGCAATAACACCAAAACCACATTTAATAGCTACTACATGTTACTTAAGGACGAAGCAACTGCGACTTCTCACCTTCTCTCTGGACCGTCATCAGTGATTATTAAGTGAGTTGCTATGTCCACATCAATCTGAAATTTTTTCATTCATAAAATTACAAACCAGATTCCAACAGTAAGGTCAGAAATCAGAATGACAAGTATTGAATTCATCATCACCTGTTCCTTTGGAGGTACAAGTCCAAAAGCCGCTCCTAGAGCTAATTGGGCACTTGATTCCTTTAAAACCAGTTTCAAAACATGTAAATTAAGAGCACAAGGTCCAAGTAATTTAGAATGCTTGAGAAGAATTTGTACCGGGTGATACGTAATCATGTTATTTAAAATTGTTAAACGGATTGCTTCTAACAACTCTGGATCTTCCACTTTCCTACCTGTATCACTGCAATCAATTACTAGAGTCACAATCTCATTTTAAACTTGATCTATAAGTTAACATAAATGTGTCGTTATTCCTGATTCTATTTGGATGCGATAACTTCTGATACAAAAACAGTGACTAATTTTTGTTACTTTGCAATCCTATAAAAATGTCTAAAATCAGCAATAGTAGTTACACAAGAGAATATTGCTTACGCTTTTGTGATTGAAAACTTGTTGTGCTTGCCAGAGGAATCAAGATACACATTTGCCTTAACAACATTCAGTCCCAAGTTTTTCAATGCACTCATCTGCAATGCAATTTCAATTGAACTTTATTATCAAACATCTCTAAATTCTGTTTTTTAAATGATGCAGAGAGACATAATTAGATATAGATAACGTTGAAACACTGACACAAACATAGACAACGAACATAACATTTGAAGCATTGGCACGCATTTGTGTCAGACGCCTTCAATATGAAGTATTTGTGTTCCATGTAACTTAATGAAAATGGAGGATCAGTTCACTGAGAGAATTGCTTACTGTGTCAAGAAGAGCGCCAAGGCGATCACCAAAGGTAATCTCAACGACAGTTGCGTCCGGATCAGAATCTTGATCAATTATAACAACAGGAGTTGGGACAATATCAGCCACACTTTGATTTCCATCCTGTTTCAACAGAGTCAAAACCAAATGTTTATTTTCAGTGATATATGCCTATTCACATTGCAAATGGTTGATAAATACCTCGACATTAGAAACAGCCGTGGCTCGACGGATGATTGTAATAGCTGAAGATAATAATCTGAGAAAATGGTACATACAATTAACACAAGTTGCTCAACATGTCTTATAGCTTAATTAACAAGTATCTAAATATAGTCCAACAAAATAGTTACTATACTTATAGTAGCAACAAAAGATATATATATATGTATAAATAGCCAAAAGTACTTATTTACCTTGTTTTGTGAACAGTGAGACATGGTTTATTAGTATTATCATACAACGAACCGGTCTTCAAGATAGGGGCAAAGCAACTACTATTATTATCAGAAGTGAGGTGAAGTCCAACACTACAAGCAGCCATAGCCACAGCCATTATTGAAAGAGTTGAAGGATAAAGAGATTTTTGAGAGAGATGAATGAATGAATGAATGAATGAATTTATCTATAAAATGGAAATAAATCTGTGACGTTCACTTCTAATCTTGTACAACTAACAAAAGAGTGACGCGTTTGGTTGAGATTATATGTTTATATGAACCATGCCATGCCATCCCTTTTATGTAGGAGTGGATAAAAGCGGTCCCTCCTCACCCTTCCCTTTATTATTCTTGTTTTCTAATAAATATTCTTCTAATTCATCATCATTAGTTGTGTTACATTTTTAATCAACAAAATAATTGTTTGGATGGATTAAGGTGAAAAGTGAATGTTATGGATTCCAACATGTGCTCTTGTATTTAAGGGTGTGCAAAAAAATCAATTCACAACAATCATCTAATAAAAATTGAAAACTAAATTTAAATAATCCAATTTTTTTTTTAAACTTAACCATTACTATCATTTTTTATTTAAAGTAGTATATGAGTATCCAATTTTTTAAAACCGATATTGTTGTGAATTCAATGCCAATAACAAAGTATGGAATAAGGGAGGAATATCAAACAAGGAAGAAGAAGAACACAAGAATTGGTTATAACTGCTATTCTTTCCTTTCTCTTAGAAAACAAGATTACAAGTTTACAAGAATAACAAATAACCCTCTCACCCTAATTTAGGATTTGCTGTGTTGCAATGATGAGAGACTAGTATGCTATTTATAATAAAACCTAACATACTAACTAATGGGCTTTTTCCACAAGGCCCATTATACAAGTTAACTTAATAAACAAGCTAACTTAACAAATTAGGGTTTAAACACTAAAACCTAATTTAACAAGCATTCTTCGACAAATACATGTTTCGACTACAGCATGTACTTCGATCATGCTAGAGTTCGATCCAAAATCCCACAGATATCAACCCAAGAATCTATATTTTGCAAAATGGAACATTTTACTTGTCACTCTTGAAGTTGGACCTAACACCCTCCTAATTGAATGAAAATACCATAATAAATTTGTTTAAAGTTTCTATCATTTTTAAAATTCACTCAAACGAATTGAGATTTTCGAAATCTCTTTAGAAATATTGGAAATTTCAAATTAATAACAAAAATTTCAAATAAGTGAGTAAAATATCGGAAAATGGGAAATTGTTGGAAGTTTTTCCTGAAAATTTTAGAATTTCTGGCAAAGTTTACCGGAAATTATGAAAATGCCGGTATCTATTTAAGAGCAATTTCAAAGTTTCTAGGATTTATTGATTTCATGTGAAATTTTCGATAGGTTAAAAATTTGTAAAAATTTTCAGAAATTTTTAAATTTCTAGTAGTTTAAATTTTTTTTAAAAATTCCGAAAAATTTTAAGTTTCGGGTGCATACTGCTTTCACTACTTTCTTTGCCATTTTTTCCAGAGATGACTAGAGGGAGTGACGAATGCATTGGAGACAAGATAATCGATAGAGAGGCAGCTCGGGCTAGGGCTACTAAGGCATATACTTCCTAGCTACCGGCTGGACGAGTTGCTCCGACCAGTTCTCATCGAAAACAGATGGCTGAGCAGGCACAAAGCCAATTACGCGCACCTTAATGCTGAGCTAGAGTTGCTGTTGAGGAGGTACCTCCACCTGATGAGGTTCTTGTTGTTGTGGTTGATGGTGGGGAGGTTCATGTGCTGGTTGCTCAAGAGGAGGTTCCTGTTGCTGAGGAGGTTTTTGTGTCGGTTACAAATGCGAAGTGCCTTCCATATCTCCTATTAACGATGATGATACTCATACTAATACAGATGCTACGACTCGTGCTTCTACAGAGGCATCTATTCACACTGGTCGAGCATTCTCGGGAGGACCCAGTGACCGATCAGTGCTCACAGAGTATGATGATCATGTCGTATACAGATTTTAGCAGGGATATATATATATATATATATATATATATATATATATATATATATATATATATATATATATATATATATATATATATATATATATATATATATATATATATATATATATATATATATATATATATATATATATATATTATGTTTAACTTCAAATTATTTATTATTGTTCGGTGATGTGTTGAAAGTTTACTGATAATTGTCTAACTTTGTTTTTACATGACCATCTACCGCTGAAGGTGGCATCTCACGGTTCAAAGATGAAGAACTTCCCACTCAGTCTGATGCATGAGCAGGTCAGGCGTAGTTTTTTATTTTAGTCTTCTGGAGTTCACCGACTGCTCACTCACTGTGCTCGGCACTTCACTTTTGTCTGCTTTTGTTGAGCGGTGGCACAAAGAGACATCTTATTTTCATCTTCCATTTAGGGAGATGACTATTACTTTAGATGATGTCTCCTTTTTATTTCATTTCCCTATCGCTGGTAGATTCTTTACTGCTTCTGTCATTAACCATACGAAAATATTGCTACAAGTTGTAGAGGATTTGTAAGTCATTGAGGCAATCATGCTAGAGGAGTTTGATTTTAACAGGGGAGCTCACCTTCAGACGTCTTGGCTTCGAAATAAGTACCATGAGCTTGTGAAGCAACATAGGTATCAGGTTTCCGCTAGGGTGTACATGCTACATCTAATGGCATATACTCTTGTGTGGATAAGTCTCATGTTTATATTGATGTTCGGTACTTGTGGTTGTTCAGTATCCTAAAGACTAGAAACTGTGCTTAGGGAGTAGTTAATTTGACCATGCTATATACATACCACACTTAGAGTTATGGTTGTCTTTGAGACCAGACAACTTGCTGGTTATTTGAGTTTATTCCAAGTATACTAGTATTTCTTAATTGTTCTTAATTAATTATTCATAATTGTTCTTAATTAATTATTCTTAATTTTTATTTCTCCAGTGTTGGATATACGAGAATTTCGTACACTTGCGGAACACATCATGTTTTTGGTGCAGTTGTCAAGGACCAATTTAGTCAATATCGTAACTCTGTTATTGTGCCGTATATACTAAGGCAAAATTTTCTTTTATATTAGTCGTTTGTATTCCAAGTGCTCGCACCTCAAAGATGAACTAGCACAACCCATCAACGAAATCGAGCATTTTTCACCTAAAATAACAAATCAGACAATTTCACAAAGAATTCAATAACCCATATATGGATGAAAACGATATTCATCCTCTTAAGGACTACGCCGTCTCATCTTAGGACGAGCCACACTCGAGCATTGTACCCCCTTCCATTGAGTCAAATAATTTCGAGTTGAAACCTTCTCTATTGCTAATCATGCAACAAAACCAGTTCTCTAATAACCCTACTGAGGACCCTAATTTACATCTGTCAGTGTTTATGCAGTACACATACACGTTGAAGAGTAATGGGGCTAACCCATAAGCCATTAGACTACTCCTTTTCCCATTTTCCTTAAGGGACAGAGCCAAAACCTGGCTACGAATCCTGCCATCCAACTCCATTACCACATGGAATGAATTGAAGAAGGATTTCTTAGCACGATATTTCCCACCAAGCAAGACTGCTATGCTAAGGAGTCAAATTAATGGATTCAGACAGAAAGATAATGAATCATTTTTTGAAGCTTGGGAGAGATACAAGGACATGATGAGACTCTGTCCAACCACAGTCTCGAGCAATGGTTAATTATCCATAACTTCTACAATGGTTTCCTGTATAATACCATATTAACCATATATGTCATAGTTGGTGGCGCACTAATGGCCAAACCCTTTCAGGAAGCCTATCAGCTCATAAAAAATATGACACAAAACCATTACCAGTAGAGAAGTGAGTGTACTCCTGTAGAAAAGTACCAGACTAAGGGTAGCATGTAAAAATTCAATGGCATTGACCACATCAATGCTAACGTAGATGCCCTGACTCAAAAGATTGATAATGTGAGCATTACCCCAGCAGCTACCGCAGTTGCCGTGACTCCAAGCTGTGAGATATGTGGAGTCCCTGGATACATCGCTCCTAAGTGTCAACTATTAGCTGTAATTCCACCTAACCAGGTAAATTATGCTCAAGGAAATCCATATTCGAACACCTACAACCCTGGCTAGAGAAACCACCCAAATTTCTCCTACAAGAACAATAATGCTTTGTTTGCTCCTAGTCAACCACCTATCGCTCCCCTGGTTTTCAAAAAAGAACTCATAATTCTCCTCAAGCATCTAAAAAGTCTAACCTATAGATAATGATAGAAAACTTTGTTATGACCCAGACTCAACAATACAAGGAGTTTCTAAACCAAAACGTTCACACGAGTGAACAGATCAAACAATTAGCGAATAAGGTAGATGATTTTCCCACACACAATAAAATGCTTGAGACACAAGTCTCATAAGTACCCAGTAAAAAATAGTTACTTCTGCCCCAGCTGGCATTTTTCTTGGTTAACCAAAACCTAACCCAAAGGGCCACACCAATGCTATCACACTACAAAGTGGAATAGAACTAGAAGGCCCTATTAACCCTAGAGTTCAAAACCAGACCATGACTAAGAAGGCATACAAAGTAGACAAGGAGCTAGAAAAAGTCATTGACAATACCCCTTTAAGAGAACCTGTATAGGATAATGGGTCGGCACCCAAAGATAAGGAGATGGTTGAGAAAGAAAAACCATTTGTACCTTCTCCTCTATATAAGTCACCCATTCCATATCCTCGGAGATTAGGTAAATCTAAGATTGAAAGTCAGTTTAAAAAGTTTGTAGAGCTTCTGAAAAAACTTCATATCACTATTTTTAACAATGTTAGTGCAAAGTCAAACTATGTTCCTATATTATGTTGTACACATTTTTAACAATATAATATTAATATGATCAATATTTTATAATTATAAAAATTTAAAGTAGATGGATAGTAAAGATTGGTAACCAAACTAAGTTGGAGGTAATTGAGTTGGAACAATGGGAAAGCTTATTCAGGTATTGACATGAAAGTAGTAGTATGTAACAACTAATCTTATAGAAACATATACAAGATTTGTCGTTTTTGTCCAACATGGACGTACTATATAACAGGAAAATTAAGCTAAAGGTTATGTATTAGCTGGCATAGATCCATAACCATGCACTTTACATGGGTGTCAATAAAATATTGGGTGTTGATATTGACTTGTTTGTGTAGTTGTTCTACTTATATGTAATATGAAATGAAAACATAGGACCTGCAGATTGTACCAAAAGGATAATAATATGTGTTGTGAATTAGTTCCATAGAGTACCAATAGGTGATCATAACATATTTTATATATATTGAATAATTAAAAGGTACAACAATTAATGGACTACATGACAGGTGATGGTGATGTGCAGTAGTGCCATAGAAAATTCTACAAAATGAAAAGTGAATAGTGATTACAAACTTAAACTCATTTTCGATTGAATGGTGACTATTAGAGCTAAAAATTTGTTCTCTATTATAAGGAGCAAAACTCAATATGTATAATGTTATTTCCTAACTTCTAAGTTCTTATAAATTTGAGTAAACCAATTATGAAAGTTGTTCTCTTTTAGAAATCAGAAATATCATTTGAATGCTTTAAATTTGAAAATACCTATTATAACATTTATTAAAACTTTTTTCATAGTTGATTGAAACCTTTGTAAAAGTATATAAATTTAGATAGTGTATTATAAGGGTTTAAAAAATATTTTGCAAACAGTTTGGGAATGTCTCAAAGTTTGAAAGTAGTTAGTAAGAAGTAACTTCAATATGTCATAATATACATATAATGATTGATGAGAAACTCAAAACGATGGATTTAAAAAAGTGAAAAACATGTGCATCATACACATGTAGATAATCCTTAAAACTGAAGTGACATTAACTAAACATGTTATTCATGTAAATGGATAATTCATTACAAATGCCAAAATAAAATCTTATATTGTTTGGATTCAAATCATAATCCTCACTGCAAGAGTGATGGAATGATAGGTAGAAATAACATAATTCTTACACAAAATACTTGTTCAGAATGAAAATAAAACATAATGATAACCATGCTTAGAAGCAATGCATACTCTCACTTCATTTAGCTTTGAGGTGCCTTGCACTCTTGGTCCTTGCTCCCTTTCTAGCACAAAGTTTTGCTGACAATAATTATGACTATTTGGTTCATGAGTTGATTCATCGACCGAAAATCTCTTAGAAGGTGTATTGTTATAGCTTGGTTTAAGGCTCTAGTTCTGGGCAGCAGAAGGTGTACTCTAAAAGAGTGAAGGAGAATACTCTTAGGAGAATGTATAGGTGTAATCCATTGCATAAATAGGAATTTAGAAAGACTTGCAGTGGGAATTGAACTTTGAGCAAGTGTGTTATTATTGATGAGGTCTTCTTGGGGAAAATTTATTTTTCCTTAGCAGATGGTTCATAGCTAGGGGTGCTTACGATTAGCTGGGATGGAAAAGTAACATTGAATCATTGTTATTCATAAGATTTATAAAATGATTTCAAAATAAAAGTAAATGTTTGAATGGGAAAGTAACTAAACATACATTAGTAGGAGTCATGGCATCTTCTATCATTGTGATAACTTCTTTTCTTGAGTTAGTTTGACCATATATGCCTGTTTGTAGTATGGTTGGTATTTGGCACAAAAAGCAAAGGTCTTATCAAGCAGACTATCAAGGTATGATGGGTATATCTTAGGATGGTCCTTATTTGTCTAGTTGGAGTAATGTAAAAGAATTATATTATGTTAAAATAGATAATGTAATTAGCATTAGATTGGGTCATTCTAAATAAGTTGTTTCAGGAGAGAGTATTTCATAAAAGATTCTTTGTATCAATACGAGAAGATGATGAACAAAGCTTTTTAGTAGTGATATGGAATTGTAGAGGTGGTCAAATAATAAGATTTAATAATATGAATATTATTCTGGACTGGGCCCGCCCTGGCCCAAAGCGCAGATAAAGGTCCAATCCAAGCAAACTCTTCGAGGAATGGTGTCCCCGACCACAGACTGTAGCCACGCCCGCCATTGCCCGCGACACATGGTGTCCCCGACCAAGGGAACTCCAGCTCGAGTCCTGCTCGAGCACTCTTCCCGTATGGCAGATTTTGTCCTCTCTGACCGTTATCGAATCATCTAAACTCCGGAAAGACCGCGTCTTCGTCCCTCCTCATTCTTCGCAGAGCATCACCAGGAAGGGGATCAAGTGCGGGACCCCACTACACACGTAGAACCTGGCAGTTCCTTTATTGGGCCGGTTCTGGTCGGCCCAATGAGGGGACCTTGGCCCAACGCTGGGGACTATAAATATCCTTTGTTCCTAGAGGGTCAGGTATTCATCTATTACGCACCTATACATTTTTTGCCTGCTCATTCCGCCACTCATTTTAGCATCGGAGTGTCTTGCAGGTGCCCCCCATCTCACTCAAATTCTGCCCGAGCCAGTCGTGACGGTCCAAGTCTGATCAGGTACGACCAGTGGCGCCGTCTGTGGGAAACTAGCTTCCCCGTCTTACAAACTCTCAAAGACCAAAGTTCAAATCACCTCTTATCCTCATGGCTGACCAAGTTCGGGACGACCAGAACGTCCGCGTCGTCGACGTCAACAACAACCTCGCGAATAAAAATGGAATTCCCGACAACACAGGCAACCCCGGCCATAGCACACTCCCCGGGGGCACCATCCCCGAGCCCTCGATCCACCGCGACGGAGCTACTGCCTCATCTTCTTCAGTCCCTCCGCCACTCGAAGAAGAGAATACGGCTCCCCCAAACTATCCAGCTGCCCAATTTCAGGAAGTCCCTGTCCTCGCCGGGGCAGATGCCACGACCCGCGCACTATTCGCGGCAATCAATCAAACCAACTACCTCATCTTTGCCCAGGGGGAAAGATTGAGGGCGCTGGAAGACGATAGAAGACTCGCGAGGAGACACAGGAGGCCTCAGACCCCACCTCCTCGAATAACAGAGGTCTCCCGTCTCCCCCGCAGAGACAATACAGAGACACCTCCCGAAGCCCGTTGCCCCGACCGTCGGGGAGACGACCCCCCTTGGAGAGGTAACCCGTCATTGAAGCCGGAGGGCGCAACCATGGCCCATGCGGCAAGAAAGAAGACACTCCGGAGAAAGGCACGGGAGAATGGACCAACGAGCATCCCGCCCGAGGGGCACCCTGCACGACCAGGACCGCCGAGCCCGACAATATCTCAGGTCCCCATCCCTATCCCTAGAGCGAAGTGACGAGGACGACCCCCGCGGTCCCCTTTCACAAGCCATCATGGAGGCGCCCATTCCCCCGGGCATGGAGAAGCCTCCACATCTGAAAGAATACGACGGAGTCGCAGACCCAGTCGACCACATAGACGGGTTCGAGGCTATGTTGCATTACCATAATATCGGGGGACCCATCAAATGCCGGTTGTTTCCCACGACCCTCAGAAAGGCAGCAATTGATTGGTATAAAGGCCTCGCCTCGGGATCAATCACCTCGTGGCAAAACCTGAAGAATCAAATCATAAGTTCGTTCATCGCATCTCGGCGACACCCGAAGACCGAGGCAGCACTCGAGGCCATCATCCAGAGACAGGATGAAACCTTGAGAGAATTTATCAATCGCTTCAATCGCGAAGCCATACAAGTCCCCTGCGCGGACCACATGAAAAGGTACTTACTGGAGAGGGGGCTCCTCCCCGGCACAGAATTCAGAAAGGCGGTGGGCATCGAACCACCCCGAACATTCGATACTCTCATCGAGAAGGCCCAGGCATATATGGATTACGAGGAAAGGGAGGCGGCCAACAGAGCCCGGGACCCCATAACTCGTGGATCCAACAGCAACCCGCGCCAAGAAGCCGCTCCTCCTCGACTAACCGGGGAGAAAAGAAAAGAGGACAGACCCCGAGAAGTCCGAGAACAGAGAAGACCCTCGGGGCGTTTCACAGAATACACTCTGCTCACAGCTTCCCGCGAGCGCATCTTGGCGGAGTGTGCCAGCACGGATTTCAAAGATGGCGGCGTCAAGCGCCCTCGACCTGCTCCTGCCAAGCCCGGAGTAGACAAGAGAAAATACTGTCAGTACCATAGGAGCCATGGTCATCTGATTGAAGACTTTGTCCACCTCAAGGACGCCATCGAAACCCTCATCAAGGGAGGGAGGCTCGCTCAATACCAGCGAAACAACGTTCCTCGTTGCGACGCCCGGGAGACGAGAGAACCGGAGGAGGACGCCCGACCATCTGACGAATCGGTCCCCATCCAGACCGCCTTCCCTGTCACAAGACCGGAGGACTTCTACGTCCCCGAACACCTGCAAGAGCCGCTCACGACGCACAACAGATGGGAGTATTTTCCCTCCACCATGGTCATCAATGGTGGAGGATTCAACGACCTAACCATAAATTCGGCCAAGAGGAAATTGGATGAACTGGTCGACTCTGCCCCTCCTCAGACGGTGACTTTTGAAAGGGTGAAAGATAGGTCGGAGCCTATCACCTTTTACCTCGAAGAGCTCCCCGGAGGAGCCCTCAACGCCGTCATTCCTCTGCTAATAAGAGCAAGAATGGCTAACTTTGACGTACATCGTGTCCTCGTCGACGAAGGAAGTTCCGTCGACGTGATGTACAGCCAATTATTCCGGACCCTACAGCTAGACGACTCGCACCTCTCGCCGTATGTGGGGTCGGACTTACAGGGCTTCAACGGCTCAACCTCCAAACCTTGGGGATATGTCGAGCTCATGGTTACCTTTGGCGAGGACACGACGATGAGGCAGGTCAAGGTGTGCTTCCTCGTCATCGACTGCCCGTCCCTCTACAACTGCATCCTGGGGAGACCAACACTGGCAGAACTGACCGCAGTACCTTCCACCGTCCACTTGAAGATGAAGTTCTACACCAAGAGGGCGCGGGTCGCCACCATCCAGGGGGACCTGGCTGCTGCTCGAAGGTGCTTCAACGCCGCATCCAAGGGACGCGACACAATCGACACTGGGACAAGTCCCGCCAAAAGACCAGCGATGGCACGACAGGAGCCCGACAAGCCAGAGCCCGTCAAAACAGAAGAGCAGAGAGCTCCACCAAAGGTCGACTCCATAGCTCTGGACACCCGTTTTGATCAGAACGAACCTCCCAACGGCGAGCAAATCCCCCTCCGACCAATTCCGGACGGGGACTTCGAGCTCGTCCCCCTCGGCGAGGACCCAAGCAAAGGAGTGAAGATTGGTACCGACCTCCCCGACCTGGAAAGGAAGCAAATCAAAGCCTGCTTGCGCGAGAATGCTGACTTGTTTGCGTGGAGCGCCGCGGAGATGCCCGGACTCGACCCCGAGGTCGCCTGCCACCGTCTCGCCATAGATCCGGCTGTTAAGGAAGTAGTACAACGTAGGCGTAGGCAGTCTCCGGAGAAAACGGAGGCTGCTGAAAAAGTTGTAAAAGACCTCCTAGAGGCGAATTTTATTTCTGAAGCTCGGTATTCAACCTGGCTGTCAAATGTTGTACTAGTAAAAAAGAATAGTGGAAAATGGCGGATGTGTGTTGATTATACTGATCTCAATCGGGCATGCCCGAAGGATGCTTTTCCTTTACCAAACATAGACATGCTGGTCGACAACTCAGTCGGTTACAAAATACTGTCGTTCATGGATGCCTATTCAGGCTATAACTAAATCCCAATGGCCATGGGCGACAAGAATTGCACTGCCTTCATGACCAGCTCAGACAACTATTACTACAATGTAATGCCCTTTGGACTAAAGAACGCAGGGGCAACTTACCAACGTATGATGAATAGAGTGTTCCACAAACAAATCGGAGACATGCTCGAGGTTTACATGGACGACATGATCGTCAAGTCCCGAGAAGATACTGATCATGCAGCCCACCTCAAAGTAGTCTTCGCCCAAGCGAGACAATGTAAGATGTGGTTCAATCCCGAGAAGTGCACGTCTGGGGTCAAGGCAGGGAAATTCCTTGGGTTTTACCTGACAGAACGAGGGATTGAAGCCAATCCCGACAAATGTCGAGCCTTCTTCGACCTCCCGACACCTATGTCGAAGAAATCAATACAAGTCATGAACGACATGCTCACCTCGCTGTCCCGCTTCGTCGCGAGATCCGCTCAGCACGCCCTTCCCTTCTTCAAACTCCTTTGCAAAGAAGCGGCCTTCGAATGGACCGAGGAATGTGAACAGGCACTACGCCACCTAAAACAAAGTCTATCCCAACCGCCCGTACTGTCTCGACCAGTCGACGGGGAGCCTTTATTCCTATACTTGGCCGTCTCGAATGAATCCATCAGTGCGGCTCTCATTCGTGAGACCACCGACGGGCAGAAACCCGTTTATTTCACGAGCAAAGCCCTACAAGAACCCGAGAGCAGATACCAACAGATCGAAAAAGTAGCTCTAGCCCTTGTCAACGCGGCGAGGAGACTCAGACACTATTTTCTGGCCCACACAGTCATAGTGTGAACTGACCAACCGGTAAAACAACTCTTAGGTCGACCTGACATGGCGGGCCGAATGTTGAAATGGTCCTTGGAACTCTCCGAGTTCGACATTCAATACGAGAGCAGGAAAGCTCTAAAGGCACAAGCCCTGGCCGACTTCGTCGCGGAAATGACCGCTCACGGCCCGCCCACAGGGATAGAGCACAAATGGACCATCTTCGTCGATGGAGCTTCTAGCTCGTCCGGAAGCGGCACGGGGATCCTCCTAGAAAATGAGGAGGGCGTATTGATCGAGCACTCGTTGACCCTCTCCTTCCCGACTTCGAACAACCAAGCAGAGTACGAGGCCCTGCTCGCAGGACTAAGGCTAGCCGAGGACCTAGGAGCCCGCGAGGTACAAATTTTCACGGACTATCAACTCGTTGCTTCCCAAGTCCAAGGGAGTTACCAAGATAAAAACGACAGTCTCGTTGAATACCTAAACTTAGTCAAAGAACACATGAAGAAGTTTGACCGAGCAGAAATATCACACGTCCCGCGCGAGCAAAACACAAGGGCAGACATACTGTCCAAGCTCGCAAGCACAAGAAAGAAGGGCAGAAACAAATCTGTCATACAAGAATCCCTGTCGCGCCCAAGCATCCAAAGGACCTCGATCCCAGTCGAGGTGCACGCCATCGGAGACACCTCGTGCTGGATGACGCCGGTGTACAATTCTCTGACAAAGGGCGAGCTCCCTTCGGACCAGACAGAAGCGACCGCAACGAAACAACGAGCATGCTCCTACGTGGTGCTCGAGCATAAACTATACTGCAGGGGGTTCTCCATTCCCCTCCTGAAATGCATTGACGAATCCACAGTCCCCAAGGTATTATGGGAGATACATGAAGGGATTAACGCCCAACACATGGGCGGTAAGTCCCTGGCGAGGAAAGCCCTGCGAGCGAGGTACTATTGGCCGATGATGCAGCAGGACGCCAAAGAACACGTTAAGAAGTGTGACAAGTTCCAAAAGCACGCCGACATGCATCTCGCCCCCTTCACGAGCTGAGCATATTGTCGTCCCCGTGGTCGTTTTCATGGTGGGGGATGGATATGCTCATACCATTCGCGCAAGGGACTTACCAAAACAAGTTCCTTATTGTGGCTGTGGATTACTTCACGAAATGGATAGAGGCCGAGGCTCTCGCAAAGATCACCTCGCACAACATCCTCCGTTTCTACAAAAGAAACATCCTCGCCAGATTTGGGATCCCGAGAGCGCTAGTCACTGACAACGACACCCAATTCACTGACCACGGATTCTAAAACTTCGTCACCAAACTGGGAACCAAACAACATTTCACCTCGGTCGAGCACCCTCTAACCAACGGACAAGCAGAGGCCGCCAACAGAGTCATCCTGTGAGGAATCAAACGTCGGCTCGGTGAAGCTAAAAGAGGGTGGGTCGAGGAGCTGCATAGTGTTTTATGGGCTTATCGCACCACGCCCCCATTCAACGACGGGCGAAACCCCCTTTCGACTAACATACGGCACCGAGGCCGTCATCCCCGTAGAAATCAGGGAACCCTCCAAGCAGACAGAAATGCCCCTCGACAAAGAAATGAACGACGAAGCACTCAGGGACGAACTCGACTTGGTCGAGGAAATTCGATCAGGGGAAGCCCTGCGCGAGGCCACTCTAAAACAACGAGTGGCCCTGCGTCATAATGACAAGGTCATCAAACGCGAGTTCAAGATTGGCAGCCTAGTATTACGAAGAAACCAGAAAGACTCCCGCGAAGGGAAATTGGCCGTAAACTAGGAAGGGCCCTATCGTGTCCACGGCGCCACAGGCACCGGGGCATACTACCTCGAGCAGCTAGACAGAGAACCATTACCACGACCCTGGAACGTTGCTAAATTAAAGCAGTACTATAGCTAAAAACCCTTAAACACTAAGGACTCTCGCCGTCGAACATCCACATCTAGTCAACAGAGAGAAATGTCTCGACCACGTGGATAGGCCAAGGTACTGGCCCAATCTACACCCAAACGACATAACGTCGTTCAGCCAAACGAGGATGAACGATGATGCCCGACGGGGACACCTCAATCGAGCTCCACTGTCGAAGTACCCACATGGCAGAACACCCAGCTCGCGATGGGCAGTTCACGCCATGGGCGTACGACCTCGATCTGGGTCATACGCCCGAACAGGCGGGCCTCACTCTGCACGACCAACGCATTTCGAAGTATGTAGGACCACCAAATGGGTCGAAAGGATCTCCACTCGAGGACATAACTTAGGCAAATTTCGCCACAAAGTAACAGCCGAATACAAGCGTGGCTCGAGGATATAACTTAGACAAATTTCGTCACAATATAAAACTTAGACACGAGCAAGTTTAAAGTTAAAATGAACATCCATTTAAAAGCTCATACACAAAACGAATAAAAATGAACCGACCAAAAAGGTCGGCGATGTTCAGAGTTACAGGCTATGGCACAACGGCCAAAGGAAATATGTACGGGCACGCAGGCCCCAAAAATAAGCACGGGAATGCAGGCCCCAAAACAAATACCAATAAAGCGGGCACGCAGGCCCGACCAGAAACTCCACGCTAAACGTTCTCGGGACTACCGGCATCCACCACAAGAGACTCAGGAGGAGGCACGACCTGGCCGTCAATAATCTGAGACATGAAACCCACTCCCTCGGTATTCATGCCTGGATTCAATATGGCGAGCTAGCTGACCGCAGCCTCAAACTCGTCCGTTAAAGCACCGACACAGTCTGTTTCGAGGAGATGGATGCGCGCGACCAGATCCGAACGGGTCTGCAAAGGGGTTGTCTCCTCTGACTCATCTTCAGCAGGAAGCATAGCAGCTTTTAGCTCCTCGACTTCCTTAGACAAATGTTCATTGTCAGCCTCCAAGCGTTCCTTATCCAGTCTAAGGCAATCCCTCTCCTCAACAACCTTCCTGGAGTTTTCCTTCTCCCCCTCCAGCAGGTCAGCTTGTTCGCGGAACATTTCCTCGGATCGCTCAAGGGCCGCCTTTAACTTACGAGAGTTTGCAGCGAGGGCAGCTTTCTCCGACTCCAACTCCCTAACGCGATCCGAGGAGTCTGACCCTTCCTCGGCAAGGACAACGGCCATCTCGGCCATCTTCACCATCCCGACCATACTGGCGGCCAGGTGTCTTCTCCGGCTTTCTTTGTTGAGCCGTCTGATAGTCTCGGCCTCGTCGTTGCTCACCGTCAGGGGAAACCCCTCGAAGAAATCTTTCTCTTTGAAACAGGGGGGGTAAGCTAAAGGCCCTCGCAGCTATAGACTCGTCACCAACCTCCGACTTATTATCTGCCCGACTTCTCTTTCTCGTAATCAGCTCAGTGGGCTGCTCAGCGTCAGGGGAGCTCGGGGACCCACTACAGGCATCGCCTTAACTGGTCGGCGGGCCCATCCTCGTGGCATGCAGAGCTCGCACCAGCCTTTTGTTTACTCTCTTGTCCTGAGTCAGTTTCAAAAGCCTCTCCCTTCGTTCAGCCATGTCGCCTGCAAAGAAGAGCAAACCTCGGGTTAGTTGCGAGCAAGCAAAAAACAACGAAAATGGAATAAAACAACAAAACAAAAGCAAGAAACCTAGTAGATCTACGACCTGCCCGTAATATTGGCACTCGACGAGCGCTTTGGTGTCGATGGGACGGGCCTCAAATGTCGGGTACCCATCCTCGTCAAGAATATCTTCCCCCTCCCTCGTGACCCACCGGGCAGGGAAGAAGCTGTCGACATACTTGCAAAGGATACCATAGGCTTCTTCATCCTCGGCGATCATGCTTCTCGCGGGCGTATGATAGTACCCGGTACCATGGTCGTAATGGCCCGAGCACCAATGTAACGGGAACTTGGATACGCGCCCCATTGTCGGACGACCCTCGACATCCATGAGGGGCTCCCCGTCCTCGTCGACTACCGCGGTTTCCGCTTCGTACATAGAATCCAAGGCAGTCTGGGTGACTGGCTGCAGAACGTACCACTTGTCCTTGAAGCCCCGGATCGAATCCATATACATCCTGAACAGCCTCTTCGACTGTTTCAGGGAAACCCAACTATGCCTGCCTCCTCGAGACTGATGCTGCAGGTGAAAAACCCTGAAGAAAAGGGGAATGGTCGCCCCGATCCTCAAGAAGCGGCATGTCAGCTCGAACGCCCGAAGGAAGGCAATCGAATTAGGATGAAGCTGCGAAGGGGCTAAGTTCAGATGGAAGAACACCTCGGTTTGGAAATCACTGAAAGGGAGCTTAAGACTGAGATCCCTAAACACAATCTCGTACATTGGAAACCCATACTCGGTGAACTCCGAGCAGATTCGTGCATCGATGGACGGTCTCGTCACAACAAAATTCTTCTGGAAACCCGGCTGACTACCGCCGTGTTCGACGATAATATATGTGTGCCGACTACGCCGACAGTACGCCGAGGCAATCCCTCGGGGATCAGCGCCCACCCAGTCCAACGAGGGGTCATCGACGGTATCAACTAAAGTCACGTTCTCTTCGGTACTTTGGTCCTCGACTTCATTTTTCCTCGAAGATTCTGGTTCATCGGCCATTTACCTGCAAAGCACAAGAAACCGGTGAAATTCGAGAGCAAATCTGCATGCTCGCCACAGTGACGGGAAGTAGTGCGCGACAAGCCAAACACTGACACCCTAGCTCGACCAGGCGTCGGGAATAACAAGAGAATAGCATGAACACCCCGGGAGATAAACATGGATGACTCGAACAAGGTCCTGACTTCGCCTGCCCGACACTAAGATGCTACGACAAGTTGTCCTACATACTTCCTAAGGGGTCAACATCCCGGCCAGCTCATGGCTGCGCCGACCAAAACTATGAATGTGACGAGCAATATCGTAGATCATATACCTAAAACTACCAATATCACGGGCAGTATCATAGATCATGCGCCTAAAACCATGAAGGTCACGGGCAGCATTGCGAGTCACGTACCTAAAACTATGGGTTTACCGGGCACAGACATGAATATACCGGGCACTACTCCCAGATATGGGTTTCTAACATGCAAATAACGTTAAAACTACCTACAACAAAGAAAAACAGGAGGAATGAACACTTACTTGGAAGAAAAGAAGAATGTACGACAGCGATGAGAGTAGTCAACGGAGGATGGTGCGATAATCTCACGGTGTTGCAGAAAACAACGGCGGCGGAAGCAGAGGAAGAAGGAGAAGCGTGAAGAAGAAAAACAAATTATGGGACCCAAGGATCCTATTTATAGGGATGACGTGGAATACGAAACGTCGCCCCGGGGAGCCACGAAATTCCCCTCCTCGACATCTACTCCCCTAGGCAATGATGACCCTATTGTCGCTAGGGTGGCGTCACAGTTCCCAAGGATTGCCTCGTGTATCCAACAAACACAGCCCGCGAGGAATTCCCTGAGCACGCGTCAACGAGGATTACGCTACGAATGCAACCCGTGAGAAAATCCTCGAGCACGCATCAAAAAGCAATATCCTGGTCCAGGCATCAGATCCCCGTGGTAAAGGTGAGCTGAAGTCAAGTCATAACTCCTGCTCCAGGAGCAACGACTTGGGGGGCTCCTATTCTGGACTGGGCCTGCCCTGGCCCAAAGTGCAGATAAAGGCCCAATTCAAGCAAACTCCTCGAGGAATGGTGTCCCCGACCACAGACTATAGCCATGCCCTCCATTTCCCGCGACACATGGTGTCCCTGACCAAGGGAACTCCAGCTCGAGTCCTGCTCGAGCACTCTCCCCGTAGGGCAGATTCTGTCCTCTCTGACCGTTATCGAATCATCTAAACTTCGGAAAGACTGCGTCTTCGTCCCTCCTCATTCTTCGCAAAGAATCACCAGGAAGGGGACCACGTGCGGGCCCCCACTACACACGTAGAACCTAGCAGTTCCTTTATTGGGCCGGTTCTGGTCGGCCCAATGAGGGGACCTTGGCCCAGCGCTGGGGGCTATAAATACCCTCTGTTCCTAGAGGGTCAGGTATTCATCTATTACGCACCTATACATTTTTTTCCTGCTCATTTCGCCACTCATTTTAGCATCGGAGTGTCTTGCAGGTACCCCCCCCCCCCATCTCACTCAAATTTTGCCCGAGTCAGTCATGACGGTCCAAGTCTGATCAGGTACGATCAAATATGTTATTGATAAATATTATATAAGGAATCATTTTGTTACAAACTGCTAAAGATAATATGATTAGCTGCAAATCTTTTTCATAACTTGTCTTAAATCACGAGCTAATATACCCACAAATGATATGCATTCCTTGTCCCGGAAGACAAAATAACCAGACTTGTTTTCATGTTTAACTTTAATTTCAACTTTATATCTAATATGTGACAATAATGATGTGTTAGATATAATCAACATTAAGATGATAACTAAATCACACAGATTAAGTAATTAAGACATGGTTACTTGGTGATTGGGTTTGAATTGTAATCGGAACAATTGCATTGAAAAAGATACTGATAAGTGCAAATTTGTAGTTATTTTTATATAGTTTTGTGGCACTTGCCGACTCTTGTTTGTTAATATTCATTGAATAAACCCCCCTTTATGTGTAAATATGTTTACTTTGTGTATACATGTGTTTTTGATTCATTTGTGTAACGATTGATAGTTTTCCATTTATTTTGTAGATATTTGAGTTTGATTAGAGCATTGAGTAATAAAAGCTCCAAGATGCGAGTTTGAAGCAATAAAGAAACAAGGAAAAGAAAGAAAGCCAAATAAATAAAGAAGAAAAAGTCGGTGTTTTGGTGTGCCTCACCGGGCGAAGCTTGGGCGAGGGGCAGTCGCTTCTGGCTCACCGGGCGAGCGTGTGGCAAGAGGAGTTGGTCAAATTCCAGTGGCTTCTATTTTGGCCTCGCATCATGGTCACCGGACGAGGAATAAGAGAGTCACTGGGCGAAGGTAAATATTTTCACCATTTTTGCGTGTGTGGTGCAGTCTGTGTGGGTGACTTAAGGTCTCTCGTCGGGCGATGCATTTGGATCGTCGAGAGAGCGTGTATGAACCAAAATTGTATATATTTTTCATTTCATTTCATTTTAGAGATAGTTTTGGGGTTTTTGTTCCCAAAATTCATCACTCTCATTCTTTGGTAGATTAGCTTAGAAAACAACTATGGAGCTTACACACAGATGATCTGGGGTGAATTTCTCATTGACCGGCACTAACAAACTGGGAGATTTGTGGTTCATTTCTTTTCTTCTTTGTTTATTCTTCATTTGTTGGGTTTTATATATGTATTTACTTTGAAATCATGTATATTTATCTCTCACGATGTTATATAAAGCTTGTTTTACAAATCTTTATCGATTATTATCCTAGATTTTTGCTCTGCGCTTTGAGGTTTGGGTTACTATAGACATATACTGCTCGAATTCTTATCTAGGGTGATTATCTAATAGTTTCTAGATTCTAGAGATATATTTAGAGCTATTATTCACTTGGGTGTCTGTGCTTAATGCCTCTATGTTGGTTGTGTTGTGCTGAGAGATCGTCAACGCGAGTAACATGGTTGTCTTCTCATTTCTAACCCAAAGTAGAGAGGCCGACTGTATCATTTCGGAGGCGATCTCTCAACCAACCTCAATAACATATAAGAATAGGTGGACACAACAATATTTCCCGAAGTGAACACAAAGCATCAGCGTAACTGCAACACATAACAGCAACACACGATGATAATGAAAACATGAAAATAATTTAAGATTTAAACAAACATAATATTTAGTGAACACACTACATGATAAAATGGAAAAACACAACACCAATACACCAGTCCATGACAGCACGAAAATAACCATGATAAACATTATGAAGCACACAACAGTGAGAGTTGTTTTTCAAAAGAGAGAGAGTGAGAAATCTGATGAAGGAGAGAGAAATAAAACTGTAAGAATGAGAGTGATAGAAGTGAGTTAGAAGGAAATGGAAAAGTTTTGAGAAAAACAAAAGCTTTACCCGGGTTATGAAGTGAACCAAGAAAATTTGAAAATAATAGTAGCCACTCGGATAAAAGGAAGCATTTGATTGGTTAGTATATTTTTATTTAGTCAATTATCAAAAAGGGCATTTTATAGTGTAAAATTGAAATTGATTAAAGTGTAGATTAGGAAGTGCTTAAACATCTTCTAATCTTAGTTAGATAGTTGATACTATTTATTTGTTAAGTTATGTTTATTATATTTAGATTATCTAGTATGAGTTATTATAGCAGAATGGTTAATATTATGAATCTCCCGGCTAAACTATTTAGAGTTCGAAATGTGAGGATCATCGTTTTGACGGTGCTCGCATCTAAGTTGAAAATTATCGGTTAAATTGGAATTCATTTTTTGGGTTTATTTCTACAATGTTTAAATTGAAATTAATTTCCACGAAAGCGTCAAATTTAGAGATATTGATTCCACATCAAAAGAAAGAAACATGTATCTGACTTAGAAAATAAAAATCAGATTTTAAATTAAATCAAACTGCGACAACAAGACTTAGTTTAATTTGTAAAAATAATTGTTTTCAAAAATAAAGTTTAAAAGCATAAATGTGTTGCGACAACTGGCGCTTATGAGTTTAAACTCTGGTGTTTTGCGACAGACAATCGGTAACATCTTTAGACTTATTTTTCACCAAAAACGACTTTTTAATTAATTAAATGTACTTAATTTTCAAAAACAAAAGTTTTGTACTTTAACACAGTGAACCACGACAATGGCAGTATATATTTTAGGATAAAACTCGTTTTCGATTTCGCGAACACATATTGTTCATTTAAATTAAATTTCTTTTTAAGAAAGAAAAATATTATTCTAATTTAGTTAATTAATCCAACTTAGTTATGAGTACTACACATAGACGCGATCCACATTTTGGTCTCGTTTTTATAGAATTATCAAAACTCAATTTGTTTTGAATTTCTTGCCATTAAGTACTATCGCCTTAGATTTATATAACAATAGTAGATAATGGTAGATTGATTATTGGTCTCTGTGGTTCGCCAATCTTTTGTATTACTCCGATATATTTCGTACACTTGTGAAACATATCAAGAATTCAATTTTTCATAATATGTCCAAACACATTGATGTGAGATATCATTGGATACGTGATGTTTTGGATGCTAAGTTGTTGGAGTTAGCTAAAATTCATACAAACAATAATGGTTCTGATATGATGACTAAAACATTATCAAGTGGAAAATTTGAAGTTTATTGTGATATCACCGGTTTGACGATTTCCTCCATATAGTTATGAGGGGGAGATTTGTTGGGCTTGGATTTCCTTCCTATGTGGAGAAAGACCCAAATATGATTAGCCCGTTTGTCTCACTTATTTAAGTGGAGAGGGTCAATTTAGGATTGACAGAAATAGAGAGAAAAAAGATTCAAAAGAGATAAAAGAGAAGAGAAATTTATTTCTGTTTTTTCTGTATTAGTCTTACTAAATCAACGATCTCCGCGTTAAACGTTGGATCGAACTCAAATTTAGAGGGCATGTTTGAAACACATGTATCTACTTTTTGACTGTTCAAAATTTCAAAACAAGTTCTGCATATTTGAGTAATTTTTAGTTTTTTTTTTAATTCTTATTTGTAAGCTAGTTTGTTTTGTGATTTGCAGTTGTTATAATTATTTTGTGAATCACTTCTCTTGCATCCTCAATAGATTATAGGGGAGTTATTTCTTTGATCTGTAGGACTCGTGGTTTTTACTCTCATATGAGAGATTTTTCACGTTAAAAATATTCTTGTTCTTTTGTGCTTTTATTTGTTCGATTTACCGTCTTATATTTGTTGTTGATCCTCAAAGTTCCTACAAGTGTGAGAAATTTTATATCCAATACGTATTGATATGTTATTTTGTCTTGATTTTCCATCATATTTATCCTTGTTTCTAAGCACCAATGCCAAATAATTGATTCACTCTAGCCATTTGATTGGTCAAATTAGCACAAGAATTAAACGAATATGTTGGTTGATAAATATCTACATCATCCACCATTGTCGAACATTTGCGGATGAATATGTGAAAAATCTAATCTAAGTGAATTTGATCAAATAGATTTCGAGAATTTTTTATTCTATCTCATATCTAAAAGAAAGACTCTTCGTAATTTCGAAATTATTCTTCAAAAATCAAAAATACATTTTTGATTTACACCACATATTTTATAAAAACAGACCAAATATAATTTTATCCTTCAAAATATAAAAATAAAATTAAAAATATACTCCCAATACAAATCAAAATTATATTTCTGATTCCTAAAAAAGTCACTTTATAAAAAGCACTAGTCACTGTTCTTTTTTTTATCTATTATTACATATTAGTCATAAATGATTGAAAATTAATTATGAATAAAGTCAAAAAATGTGACATTCATCTTTATGAGTAAAGCTTTTGAAACTTGATAATTTTTAAAATATAGCAGCATCATCTCAAAAGCTTATAAATTAACAATAAATTATTATTATATAAAAATATAATACTTTAATTAGTTACAAATCATGCCAAAATAAATAAATATCATACGGATTAAACGAAATCGTCAGACCAAACACTCAGAGATGTTCATGTATATCTATAGTTTTAATTAATATGTTCTCACCCTACAACTAATAGATTAAAAAAAAAACAATGACTAGTACTTTCTAAAAAGTGATTTTATAAGTATTGAAAATGCATTTTCAATTTATATTGAAGTGTATTTTCAGAATAAATTTTACTGTAAAATTGGGTGAATTTTAAAAATGAATGAATTATAGGTGTGATATAGGAATCGAAAATATATTTTAAATTTTCAAAAATATTTTTAAATACGTTAAAAACCATATAATAGAATAAGAAATTCTCTAAATTTCGGCCATATGAAATTGATAGGATTATGCCTAATTGCTGGTTGGCACTAGACATGAACAAGAGAAAGTTTTTCCACCTCACACTATTTCTTGCGTCATAGTCTCTCTATTGTTGGTCATGTTATTTATGCCTAATTGCTGGTTGGCAATTACTAGACATGAACAAGAGAAAGTTTTTCCCAAGTCACACTATCTCTTGCGTCATAGTCTCACTATTGTTGGCCATGTTATAAAAGTACATTTTATCAATCTAGGAATTAACATTTCATTCTCCAAATTATGCATGTGAACCCCCATATTTTATTATTCTCAAAATGTCTATTTCACTATTTACTCTAAAAAAATAATATTTGTCAACAAAATTTGCTATTAGTCAAAGTGTGTCAAAACGAAATTTCCAGTACCCCGATCAAATTTTCGGTATCTCAATTTTGGTGTATACCTGAATACTTTGCATTATGCAAATTTCTGATTGCGAAAAACCAGAAATTTCTAAATTTTCGGGTACGATTCACCGGAAATTTCAAAAATTTTGGGACCATTTCCAAAAGTCATTGCATAAACCAGAAATTACGCAAATTTCCAAAATGTAGCGTAATACCGGAAATTTCAAATTTCTGTATAACCGGAAATTTCAGTTATGTCTGAATTTCCAGTATGCCTCCAGATGAAAATTTATGCATTTGCGGTCCAGAGTCGGCAGCTTCAACTTCTTCTACGGATTCATGTACTGATGTTACGCAGTTTCTCACCATATATATCGTATGTCTTCTATTGAATTTACACATTATTATTTGTTTGTCGACCTTAAATAAATTGATGAAGTTTACTAATTATATGTTGGTGTAATTGACAGATTTTTGAATTCTGACCTAAAGTTCTAGAATGGACACAATCTATTGGTAAAAAACATGGTATTGTTGTTGTTACAATTCGTTTCGATTCAGCTAATGGAATACGGGGGAGAAAGAATAAATTGATTATTGGTTGTGATAGAGGAGGTAATTTCAAAAGAAAAAAGAATTTGGGTCCTCCTCTGATGGCATCTATATTATGAAAGTTAAATACCCCTTTAGGTTGATATCTGTTTCAAGTGGTATCAGTTGAAAGGTGATGGTTGATGTATAATCATAGACTAGATAAGGGTTTGGACGACCATGACATATTAAGACGTCTAAAAGATCATAAAAAGAAGTTTGTGAATGACAATGACGAAGTACAATATGGCACCAAGGTACATCATTTCTGCTTTGAAAGATAAAGATCCAAAAACCTCACGAGTATTACCCAGGTATATAGAGCTAGAGCAACATACAAATTGAGCAATAGAGGTGCAATGACTTAGATACAAATGTTATTGAGCCTTATTCACCAAGATAAATACATGTGTTGGATTAGAAATAGGGAGAATTCAAAAGTTGTGGTTGATATTTTTTGGACACATCTTGATTTTGTAAAGTTGTTGAATATGTTTTATATGATGTTAATTTTTGATTGCACATAAAAGACAAATTGGTAATAATTTTACTTCTCTCATCCTAAGATATGTTGAGTGAGCTAGTTGATTATGTATATTTTAATCGTGCAGGTACCGGCTACCACTGCTGGAGATTGTTGGTGTTACATCAACAAAGTTGACGTTTTCAGTTGCATTTGCCTATTTGGAACATGAAAGAGAACAAAACTACATATGGGTACTACAAAAACTCAAAGAGTTATTCTATTCAGAGAATTACTTTTGAATGTTGTGGTAACAGACTAGGTGTTAGCTGGCTATTTCGAATAAGGAAGAAACCACTATCAAAATAATATTTCGAATAAAATACCTAAGGAGATTAATATCAATATTGGATATTGGTGGGAGATTTGGAGTCATTATGTTGAAGGATTATTCAACTTCCAGCAGATTTCGATTTGGACTTGTTTTGGTGTTCGAATTATAAAAGAGCTCCTTTATGTAAGGGTGCCAGAGGTTGGAAATGGTCCAGGTAATTGGGTTATTTCGAAGGCAATGAAGGAACAAGATTCTTCGATTGGTACAGATTTCGAATTTCAAATAAAGAGCGCCATTCTAGAAGACGCGTGGAAGTCAGCAAACATAGGAAGCCTGCATGCTTCAAACGTGGCGTGATTTTAGAATAGGACCGTTAGGGTCAAGACACTGTAAATAGGCGTTCTTATGTTAGATTTAAAGGATGTTCACTTTTATGTACTAAAAGATCTCAAAATACTCAAACTTCCGTGAATTAAGGAAAACGAGTCAGAAGATACAATGTACGTATTGAACATCATTACTTTTTTACAATTTCAATACAAGTCTTGTTATATTTAGTTTGCCATTACAGTATTGCTGCCCTTTAAATCCTTCAATTTCCTTGCATTCCTTTGTTTTACTTGCCTTTAAATACAGTCTAATTCGAACTGTCCTTTAAATCCTTCGATTCCCTTGCATTTCCTTGTTTTACTTGCCTTTAAATACAGTCTAATTCGAACTTCCCTTTAAATCCTTCGATTCCCTTGCATTTCCTTGTTTTACTTGCCTTTAAACACAGTCACTTCGTTAGAAACTTTACTTTCACTTTATTCTTTTAGTCAAACACTTATCTTTACATTCAAGCCCAAGTTTAATTCGAAGCCTTTCCTGCCTACATTCAGTTAGTTTATTCCTATAGACCATTTTAGAAATCTTTCCTAAGAATCTCATATTCGAACTTAACATACAATATAAGCCTATCAAGATAATAGATATGAACATGGAAATAAGTTATGACACATGTGTTCTAGGATCAATCTAGTCGATCCTGCAAGTAACCAATAATAATTAGTAAATTGGAAGACTAGCGGTTGTTTAATAGAAATCATTGTAAACAAATTGACACACCTGGTGGAACAGTGTCATAACAAAAAGTTGTATCAAACATATTAGAGAAGTTTTAGGATTTTCTGAGTGTGGAGCGCGTTTCGATACATGAACCTTCGAAGCGGAAAAATAAAGAATAACAATCCACATATACCCAGAAAACAACGTACCAAAATAATGGTTAATACAACCAACCAAGATGGGGTACAGAATCCCCCACAGGGGGCTGCAACAATTGTTTCAAGTTCGATTCATGCCTCCAATGCCATTCTTGTTGGCAGTTCGAATACGATCCCAGTAAGTACATTAGACATGCCATCAAATGTGTCTTCAGTGCAAACTGCGCCACACATGGGGAATCAACAGTATTCGACCCCCCTTAGGCCTCCAGGTTTCGAACCTTTGAGACCCAGAAATCCTCAGTATGGGATGCCAACTTCGTTTATGGCAGGGTTACATAATACAACAACTTCGTCCCCACTCCAAGGATCTGGTTCGGGAATAAACCATTTGGGTACAAATTTCCAGAATACAGGAAACTTCGCCCAATTGCCTACTCTTACAACTAATAGTCAGGCAGTGCTTAGACAACAGATGGATGATAGCAATCATGATATGATAGGAATCTTAGCCCGCGAAATGAATGTTATTTTCAATCCCCTAATCTAGAATATAAATAGAACAAACCAAGAAAATGCAGCCCAGATGGTCAGAATAGCAGATTTCTTTGGTGCCCCTAATGCGCCTGCAAGGCGTAGGCAAGACCCAGTGGTAATTCGAAATGAAGAACCCATAATTGAACAAATTCGACCCCCTGTACAAGTGGTCGAAGCAAGAGATATAGGGGTAAGATTAAGAGACCATGGAATTCAGGAAGTTCAGAATGAACAACCTATACCTATAATGATGGTGAATAGGGACCAAAATGCAGACGAAATTGTTCATAGAATTAGGAATGACAATTTAGTGGCAGAAAATAACCTCACCACCATGATTGAAAGAATAATGGCCCAGAATGGTTTAAATTCAGGATTTAGGAGGCCAAATTACACATCTCCTATTATAGATTATGTTTTGCAAACAGAATTACCCAGGGCTGTTAAAGTTCCTAAATTCACGAAATTTGTTGGAGATACAAGTGAATCAACAGTGGAACATATAGCAAGATATTTAACAGAAGCAGGAGATATAGCAAATAATGAAAATCTTAGGATAAAATACTTCCCAAGTTCTTTAACAAAGAACGTTTTTACTTGGTTCACCACCTTGCCCCATGGATCTGTGGACACATGGCTTTATTTAGAAATACTTTTCCATGAACAATTTTACATGGGTCAGTCTAAAATCAGTCTCAAGGAACTAGCAAGCATTAAGAGAAAATTCACGGAATCAATAGATGAATATTTGAATAGATTCCGTTTATTAAAATCCAGATGCTTCACAGTGGTCCCTGAACATGAATTGGTCGAAATGGCTGCTGGGGGCCTAGATTATTCCATTCGAAAGAAATTGGATACACAGTATCTTAGAGATATGGCCCAACTAGCAAACAGAGTGCGTCAGGTCGAAAGGTTAAAAGCTGAAAAAGCCAGGGCTAGTAAAAATTATAAGAAAGAGAGAATAGCCTACATAGAGGCTGAAGAGGAAAACATAGATGATCCTCAAGACCCTTATGATTTCGATCAGTTCGAAATAGATCTTGCAGAACTAAAGGAAGCACCCCTTTATGCTTGCAAAGTTCTACTTCCTTCCAATGGAAAGGATTCTGTCGAAAATGAAAGGAATGATAAATTCCCCAAGAAAATCTATACTTTCGATATAACTAGATGTGATGAGATATTTGATCTACTTGTTAAAGATGGCCAGTTAATAGTTCCTCCTAACCTTAAGGTTCCTCCGTTGGAACAAAGGAAAAAGAGGGGTTTTTGTAAATATCACCTTTTTAGGCCATAAAACCTCACAATGTTTTCTTTTCGGGGATCTGATACAGAATGCAATCAAAGATGGCAGGCTGAAGTTCTCAGACAAGGGAAAGAATCCAATGAAAGTTGATACTGATCTGTTGCTGATGGCGGAGACTAATTATGCTGAACCTCTAGACATCAATGTGGTGGAAATTGTTGAGGGGAAAGTTGAGTCGAAGGAGGAATTCGAAGAGGATGGGGACTTCATCTTAATCGAAAACGAAAGAGAGGCTACTGATGGCCTCCTATTGATCAAAAATGAAATAGAGGCTACTGATGGCCTCTCAAAGGTGCTCAAAGCAAAGATATTAAGTGATAGAAAATTGGCTAAGGCCACTGAAGGTCTTAGGATGAAATTTGAAGAAGTCAAAATTTCTGATGACCAAATGCTGGGAGTGAATATGGTGGACTTCGAACAGCCTAACACTGAAATGGAAGAAGTGGAACGCTGTTTAGAGAGGGAAAGAGAACAAAGAAGAGAGAACTTACCTAGAAAGGACGTAGGTTTGCGTGAATACCTCTTCCACTGTCATAAGAAAAATCAGGAAAAGTTGCTATGCCCAAGGTGCAGTATCATCTGCAACCCCAGAATTGATGCTGAATTCGAAAGGGCCCAGCATGAACGAACAGGAGTCAACTGGAGGCAAGACAACCAACTATACAAAGTCTATCCAAAAGCTGATGAAAGTCTGCTCGAATTCCTGGTTCGTTGCCACAAGATTGGAACAGAATGCTTGATATGTCCCAGATGTGCAGTAGTGTATGATATGGAAATGGCTGAAGCATTCGAGAGAATTCCATTTGCGTCAGGCTGGGGGCACCAAGGCGGAATGCCTTCGAATCTTTTTAGCACAGCCAGAAGTATGCCAAGGAGGCCAGATAGCCCTTATCCAGGGGAGCAAAGAGAGTTTCCTTTAAACTACCTGCAGGAATCCCCATTGATAGATGGCTGCAAGTGAATGCTGATAAGGGAAAAGGGAAGTGGCGCAGCTTCGATCGAGGAGGCAGGACTGTAATGGCTTACAGGAGGCAATTCAATTCAAACAGGGGGGAAGAAATAAGATTGGAGAATTATAAAGGCAGAAACCCAATGTCTCGCTCTCAGTGGCGCAGACACCAGAGAAACCAAAAAGTAGCAAGGGATTCGAAACCTACAGGAGTAGGAGAATCCAGTACCAATAACCCAACATCACTGAACCAGACTGGGGGCAAACCCCCAATGTCCAGGAAACTTTTTTCTCCACAGAAGGACGCTAAAGAAAATAGGACTCAGAAGGAAGTTGCGAACGAAGAGGACTTGATGACTGATGCCTTCGAATCCGAGGGGGAATCCTTCTTCAATGCAAACTGCAATGTAGTTTCGATGCTGCCTTGTGAATACAATCAGGAAACAGAGGTTTATGCTGATGAGGAGACTGATGAGGACGAAATGGCCAGACATATGCCAGTATGCTATTATGTGATGAACAATGGAGCGGTCGAAGAGCAGAATGCTTTCTTTGAAAAGCCAGGCGAAGGAATGAAAAACCATCTCAAACCCTTACTCATTAGGGCAAAGGTGGAACAATATGGTGTGAACAAGGTTCTGGTAGATGGTGGAGCTGCTGTCAATCTGATGCTCCAATTCATGCTAAAGAGAATAGGAATGCAGGATTCAGATGTTAGACCTCACAACATGGTGCTTTCGAATTATGAAGGGAAGGTTGGCCAGACTTTGGGAGTAATACAAGTTAACCTGACAGTTGGTTCCCTCACAAGGCCAACAATGTTTATAGTCATTGCTGCAAAAGCAAATTACAATCTGTTGCTTGGCAGGGAATGAATCCATGGAGTTGGAGCTGTACCTTCTTCAATGCATCAAAGGCTGGTGTTGTGGAGAGATGATGGGATTGTTGAAAATATAGAAGCAGACCAAAGTTACTATATGGCAGAAATCAACAATGTGGACAAAAGAAATTTCGACAGAAATATGGCCAACATAGGGCCATGTCACCCACCTGAGGAATATTTTGAGCCTAATGAAAACGCTTATTATTCCCTAACCTTGCGTCCCAATGGATTCCAATGGGATAGGGAAATCATGTGGGATGGGCAGGTGACTGAAAAAGATGGAGAGACTTCGACGATACGGCCAACTGGCTGGGCAAGCGAAGGTTATTATGACTGAATCAAATTACTACCAAAAGATTTTGGCCTATTTGGCTGAGAACAAACGAAGAACGGCTCTCGAACCCGAAATACAAAATATGGTTGTCGAAGCCATAGACAAAAAAGAAATAGCATGTTTTCAAGAACAAGTATTTCTTTATATCTGTCGAAATACATGTTCTTGGGGGGCAATTTGTTAGCTGGCTATTTCGAATAAGGAAGAAACCACTATCAAAATAATATTTCGAATAAAGTACCTAAGGAGATTAATATCAATATTGGATATTGGTGGGAGATTTGGAGTCATTATGTTGAAGGATTATTCAACTTCCAGCAGATTTCGATTTGGACTTGTTTTGGTGTTCGAATTATAAAAGAGCTCCTTTATGTAAGGGTGCCAGAGGTTGGAAATGGTCCAGGTAATTGGGTTATTTTGAAGGCAACGAAGGAACAAGATGCTTCGATTGGTACAGATTTCGAATTTCAAATAAAGAGTGCCATTCTAGAAGACGCGTGGAAGTCAGCAAACATAGGAAGCCTGCATGCTTCGAACGTGGCGTGATTTTAGAATAGGGCCGTTAGGGTCAAGACACTATAAATAGGTGTTCTTATGTTAGATTTAAAGGATGTTCACTTTTATGTACTAAAAGATCTCAAAATACTCAAACTTCCGTGAATTAAGGAAAACGAGTCAGAAGATACAATGTACGTATTGAACATCATTACTTTTTTACAATTTCAATACAAGTCTTGTTATATTTAGTTTGCCATTACAGTATTTCTGCCCTTTAAATCCTTCGATTTCCTTGCATTCCTTTGTTTTACTTGCCTTTAAATACAGTCTAATTCGAACTGCCCTTTAAATCCTTCGATTCCCTTGCATTTCCTTGTTTTACTTGCCTTTAAATACAATCTAATTCAAACTGCCCTTTAAATCCTTCGATTCCCTTGCATTTCCTTGTTTTACTTGCCTTTAAACACAGTCACTTCGTTAGAAACTTTACTTTCACTTTATTCTTTTAGTCAAACACTTATCTTTACATTCAAGCCCAAGTCTAATTCGAAGCCTTTCCTGCCTACATTCAGTTAGTTTATTCCTATAGACCATTTTAGAAATCTTTCCTAAGAATCTCATATTCGAACTTAACATACAATATAAGCCTATCAAGATAATATATATGAATATGGAAATAAGTTATGACACATGTGTTCTAGGATAAATCTAGTCGATCCTGCAAGTAATCAATAATAATTAGTAAATTGGAAGACTAGCGGTTATTTACTAGAAATCACTGTAAACACTAGGAACTTGCATTAATGAATGTCATGGATTCTGTGTTTTCAAATGCAACTCATATGTTGTGTACGTTCCATATTTCAAAAAATATGAGCATGAAATGTAAACAGTGGGTGAAATCAGAAAGACAAGAACATGTCATGGATCAATGGAACAACATCATGTATTCAAATACAGAAGATGAGTTTGATGTACATTTCAAGCACTTCGAGAGTCTTTGTGGTGATATTTCATCTTTTGTCAAGTATGTGAATGAAACATGGTTAACACCATATAAAGAAAGATTTGTTGTTGCATGAACTAACAAATTCACTCATTTAGAGAACACAATAACAAACAGGTACTCGGATCGTGATAGTTTGATGTCATTATTATACATATTTACGTTTCAATAATAATTGTAACATGTTATTATATTTATGGATTTTAGAGTGGAGTCTGCATATTGTAGACTAAAAAACTTGTTGACTTCAAGTCGTGGTGATTTATGTCGAAGTTGGGATGCTGTGAACACCATGTTAAAGTTGTAGCTAGGGATCTAGAAGAAGAGTGTGAAGATCTGAAGAAATATTTCATAAATTTGGATATTGTGGGTCAGAGGGTGTTGAAGAAAAAATTTGTGATCTAACATATACATCCACAACTTCAATGTGTCCACCACCGTTGAACTACAAGCCAAATAGGGGAGTTAAGAAAAGTAAAAAGGGTTAGGAGAGTGATGTGCATCATGATCCTAACCAGTGGAAATATGATGAGGCTTCGTAGGGGAGTCAGACTACGAAGAAATCGTGTATAAAATCAAGTGGAAGTCAATCGTCAACCATGTTGATTGGTAGACAACCTTCTACCAAATCTTCAAGAGATAAGTACTTATCACAGTTTCCTGCATTTCATCTTTATTAGGAAGGGAGAAAGATCCATGTTATTTGATTCGGAAGCAGTTAGGTGCTCAAGTCCATCAACATGCTAACTTATTTTTTAAGTTGTTCTATGACATTGTCTCTGTTGTTAGGAATGCGTTACAAGTAGAACACTTGGATCTCCAGGGTAAGGATAAATAGATGTCGATTCCTGATATGTGTTACCCTATTGCTTCTAAATACATAGTCGTATTTATTTTCCTTTCCATGCAATTTAACATAACATTTTTCCCACTTCTCATAGCTTCACCCACGTACACGAGTCAGCATACAATCATTGTTGTTGATTTTGTCAACGATAATCATTGAATTTAGATAAATTTGAAACCTAATTGTCTATTGGCTCCCGTCACTGCTCGTTAGAAATAAAATTTCTAATGATGCAAAAGCATAGGAATCAGCATATACGGGTCACTTCAGGCATTGGGAAGATTTGTGTAGGAAGTGATTGTAGTTTTTTCCGATACAAATATATGACAATTATTCTATTTATATATTAATTCGGTTAGTTAATTTACTGTATAAATTATTCAAGTAAAAGTTAAAAATTGGGAAAAACAACTCCCAGTACTACTTGAAATTTGAAATTTCTGATTTTTTTCACCTACTAAAAATTTAAAATTTTCGGTACATATAAAAAAAACAGTTAGTTACCAAAAATTTTAAATTTATGGTACCAAAAATTTCAAATTTACGATACTCAAAAATTTTAAATTAATGGTATCAAAAATTTGAAATTTGCGATTACATACATACACCACAATAAAAAGTGGTATATTAAACGAAATTTTCAATATTCTATCGAAAATTCCAATACGAAACCGTAAATTTCCAAAATTCTAATATTTTGCAGGAACTTTCTGATTAGCTTCCACTGATGAAAAGTTGACATGTATAATTTAAGAGGTGGAAAGTTACATTGGACCAATGCAATGTTTTAAACGCATGTAGTTGATTGGTGTGGTCGCAAAAAAAGTCGTAATAATGAGGTGAAAAATGTTGCTATGGACATAATAGTGGTTGATAATTTAAATGTTGCTATGGACATAATAGTGGTTGATAATTTAAGTTACATTTCCACAACAAACTTATCGGCAAGCTTTTATTCAGTCTAGGAATATACTCTACCAAAAGTTACAAGGATTGGGATATTTAACAATTTTCATAATGAAATAATAAACTTTATGTTTGAATTGATGTTTGACTGTGCATCAATATTATAGAGTGAAAGTTTGGTGACTTATTTTTTAGCATCATTATTGCCTCCAAAACTAGGAATTGAACAAAGCATTTAAAATAATTAGGTAGTTGGTTGGTGTTGACTGTTGAAAACATCGTCTCTCCATCATGAATTGTTTTTTACATTAACAATTCATAAATATGCCAAATACTAATAAGCCTCCTTTAATTTCAAATAAATCTAAATAGCAAATACACATCCCAAAAAAATGGTATTTGGAAAAACAAGACCAATAATAATATATGAATTGAAGACAAAAGAAAAAAAGGAACAATGTTGATGTTGTTGAAGTGCTGGATGTTCTGGTTATTATCCTTGTGCTAACTCACCAATATGTTTAAGAAATCGAGCTTCACTTGCACTTGCACTTGCACTTGATAATCTTCTCTATTTGCTAATGCAGTGTTGGCGTGATTCAGCCCCAACGAACAATTGCCGAACCCCAAGTAAGACCAGCGCCGAAACCAGCAGCTGCAATAGTTTGGCCTGCTTTAACTTTTCCGCTTCTAACTGCTTCATCTAACGCCAGAGGAATGGAAGCTGCACTTGTGTTACCGTAGTTTGCTAAATTTGATATGACCCGTTCTGAAGGGATTTCTAACCTTGTTGCAACTGCATCGATAATCCTTTGGTTTGCCTGCATAGATTATCACGTATAGCATGCAATTCCTAAGTTAACTATAATAATGGTGATAATACCGCAATGTATGAACTGCTAAGGATATCAGATGCCTGAGTTTTGTTTTAGATTTTTGCGTACCTGATGGAGAAGTAACCAATCAATGCTAGATGCAGGGAGACCAGCTTTTTCAAGGGCGGATTCGATCGTCTGTGGAACACATCGAACAGCAAACCGAAAGACTTCTTTTCCGTTCATTTGAATGCACGAATACGAGGACTGCTTGGGAGGAAAACTCCGCACAGAACCATTTGAATCCAATGCATTATTTGACTCGTTTTCTTTAATACCAGCATTCAAATGCCTTACATCAAGAGAGGGCAGGTTCTTAATTACATAGCTTAGAGGACGAAGAGAACAACTCTTTTCAATAATACGAGACGCACATACCTTATACCATTACCATCACTATGCACATCAAAGCTGAATAAACCATCTTCCTCGCTGTTACATGCCTGCAATGTAAAGATAACACCGATAACATCTCAAAGCTTATGAAATCTTGTATTTGCATTGGAAAAGTTTGTTCCCAAGATTAGGACAACAATTTTCTATCGTCTTAAATTTTACAAAAGACTCTCAATATCTCGCGACAAACAAGACGGGCTAAACAATAGTTGCAGTCAAGAAACAAGTTCAAATAGCTAACTGATACTTGCTACACATTTGACAATACCATAACCATGAAGATTAACAATTACCTGTACTACTACAGCGCCAGCAGCATCGCCGAACAGAATACAGGTTCCTCTGTCTGTCCAATCAACATATCGTGAAAGAGCATCAGCTCCAATAACTAGAACATTACGAAATCCACCACCTGCATTCAGACAAATAAAGAGAAATGAATTTCACCACATTTAGCGGGCAATGTGTTAACAGAATAACCAATTCATACCCCTAATGTGACAAGCAGCTGATAATAAACCTAGCACAAATCCACTACAAGCAGCCGTAATATCATAAGACAAGGGATTTCTCGTGCAGCCAAGTTGTTTTTGAATCTGCGAGATACCAGCATAGGAACAAGTTAAATACTTAATAGCGATTTTGCAATGCAACATCATAATTTCTCGAGTACTCTATTAATCAATTAGTTATCTAAGCTTAAAGACGCGTCATAAACCCATACCTGTGGAGCGCTCCCAAAAAGATCCTCTGGTGTCGACGTGCACATCAATATAAGGTCAATATCATCAGGATCAACCTTTGCCATCTCAAGCGCTTTCTTAGCCGCATCTGCCGCTAATGTTATCAAGCTATCTCCACCTGTAAGCTCAACAGGCAACATCAAACCAAGATCATTAATTTACTATAAAACATCCACAAAAAAAATTCTATACAAGTTTTCATTTATATATTCATTGAATTATCTTGCCAATTCACCATCAAGAGCCTAAATCTGAAACTAGACATGTAACCTGACCAGTAACAAAGTACCTATCTTTTTCATGCCAATAACAGAAGACTAACCGGAAAGAACATGTCGCTTTCGAATCCCGGTACGAACAGATATCCATTCATCATTAGTATCAACAATTTTCGAAAGCTCTTCATTCGAAATCTGAAGAGCAGGCACAGCAGAACCACATCCAACCAACTTGCACCCTTGACTTACAAGCCTATAATAAACTTGAATTACATTAATACTCAAACAAAAAACAAACACCACCATTCCAATTATGATCCCAACCCAAATAAAATCATCAAATGTAGACCATGTTTTGCTTAACAAAAATCATGAGAAAACCCTGATTTATTATAACCTATGATAATAACTAGAATGTTCAAAAGTATTAAAAATCAAAACTTTGAAACAAAATTAGATCGGATAGATGAAAAAGAAACCTGGGTATTCGAGATTGGGTTGGGGAAGCATAGTTTTGAGCTCCTTCGATAGTTCCAGAGCAAAAGACTTTGGCGGCGAAACCTTGAAATCGATGAATTGAAGAGAAAGGACGAACCCTCAGAGTGAAGTTAGGAACGGAAGGAGTAGAAAACAAGCCGGATGCATTTGCCATTTACAACAACAACAACCAAAGTGCTACAAATTATGCTATACAGATACAAATACAAGCAGAGAATTTTATATCTATAGGTTGAGAAATTATATTATAGTGAAGAGAAGAATGAAGAAGAAAATGAAGTGGAAAGAGACATAAGCCAGAACATATGAAAGACAAGAAAAACAATGATCTTAGGTAGCTCCGAACCGATTGTGGCGATTTTGGTTGAGGAAACTCCAATGTTGTTTTTCTTGTGTTGTGTGTTTATTTCCTCTGTCAAATGTTTTTTTTTCTTTCAGATTTTATTATAATTAATTAATTAATTAATTAATTACTTCATTGAATGAATAAATAAAAACTAGAAAAAAAAAGAGCAATACATAAGATGCAGATGTAAATAGTTGAGTAGTTAACCTGGTCGGGCAGTTGATTGTGGGGTTGTTTGGAATTTGCAATTGGGTGAACTAACTTAGATTTTTTTTATATGTTAATGTTAATTAAACTAACTTAATTAATAGAAGTTAAATTAGGTGCGGAAATTATTGTATCAAAATTGGATCGGATTGGAAAGTCTAATTCGTGATCGAATAAACGCTAAGAGTGAAATAATAGGATCTTTGTATAAGCCGGTAATTAAGATGACAATTAAAGTGACTTGAGACTGTGATAGAGAAGCTCATATCTTCTAATCAATCAGCCTTTCTTAAGAGGAGAATATTGGTGGATGGAGTGGTGATTGTTAATGAGGTGGTCGACTTGGCTAAAAGATTTAAAAAACTTTGTTTTATTCTTAAGGTGGATTTTTGAGAAAGTGCACGACTCAGTTAGTTAGAATTTCATGGGTTATATGCTAATTAGACTCGGGTTTAGTGAAAAATGGAGATCTTAAACATGTATTTTGCTAGGAATTTACGGTGTCGATTAATGGGTGTTATACTTAAGAGATTAGCATTCAAAGGGGTTTCAAACAAAGGGATCCCCTAACTCCTTTCCCTTTTCTCCTAGTGGCTAAGGTGCTTAGTGGTCTGGTAGTGAAGGTAGAGGAGATTGATTTTTACTTTGGATTTAGGGCAAGTAAGTATAGGTTGGTAGGGTCTCATCTTCAGTATGATACATACACACTTATGATGTTTGATTCATCTTTGGAGAATTTGTTGTGTATTAAGGCTATTCTTAGAGGTTTTAAGAGGGCTTCGGGTTTTCACGCTAACTTCTTCAAGAGTATTTTTATTAAGGTTAATGTGGATGATGTCTTTCTTTTTTCAGCTGGGACTTTCTCCATTGCAAGACAATTGATAAGTGGTATTTACACAGTTATTTATCGTTAATTTCAATTATCTTTTATTTTATTGTCGAGTATTTTATTTCATTTTACCGCATTTTATGCTTTGGTTGTGTGTTTTAGTGTTTTCAGGGTCAGAGGAATAAAACAAGACAATTCAGGATGAAAAAGGGCAAAAACTTAGTATCGGAGAAAGTCAAAAATCCACCTACATGAGGCCTGACACGGCCACCCGTATCGCCTGACACGGCCCGTGTCAGGATGGGCGAATGAAGAAAGATGGAAGTCAGGGGTGCAACACGGGCGACCGTGTTGCCTGACACGGGCCGTGTTGCAACCCGCGGGACCTTAAAAGAAGATTTGGGAGTTTGGGGCCAACACGGGCGGCTGTGTTGCCTGACACAGGCCTTGTTGGCCTGTGACACTGATTTCCTGATTTAAATGAGTTTTCACAAGGAATAAAGGGACTTTTTTGGAGCGAAGAATAGTTTACACCACTGAAGATTGGAGAAGTCAAGGTTTTCAGAGAGCGGGAGATTTTCATGCGCGGAAGCAATTGAATATCAAAGTTCATCCCAATCCTTGTAATATCTATATTTTGTCTTGTGGTTATTTTGAACAATATGAGTAGCTAAACCCCCCCCCCCCCAATGCTAGGGGTGTCCCTGATTTGAATATGTAATGATTATGAATTCCTGAATTTCTTTAATAAAGTATTCTCTATTCAATTTAATTGTACAACGTTTTTATGCCTTCCTGGTCTGAAAAATTAGGATTAATTTACGGTTAACAACCAGTTGGACCGTGGTTGTTAAGGTTTTTGTATAATTAGACTATAGTAGATATCACCTAGGACTAGGGATACCCTATAGTTATCAGATTTAATCCTTGATAAAATAAAGGCTTGACTCCATCAAATATCTCTAAGGACTTAGGATTTAGGATGGATGGTTAAACGTTTTCCCACTAAGGACTTAGGGGAAGATAATCTAAAGGGCTGGTAATTGAAGGATATGAACTTGTTGAAGAGATCAGGATTTAAGATAGTTATAGGTCAAGTTATACACCTTACCCTAGCATGCTTCTCATATCTGTGAAAAAGCCATTTTATATTTCTGCTTTTTGTTAAGTGACAATATCAAAACCAAAACCCCAAATTAAGTTTTTGTTTAATTGTACTACGAATTTAACTCAATAATTGCAAGCAATCCTTGCGATCGACATTCGGGGAATTTCCCTATTTTTACAAGAGGAAAAAATAGTACAGTTGTTATTTTTCCCATCAATAGTCTTTTTTTCCTTTTAAGTACACTAGTTTTCCAGTGGCGGTTAATCCCCATCTTAGGTCTACTTGGGACACTTTGGTTGCCTTGTTGAAAAAATAACTCAGCTCTTGGAAGCATAAATATTTGTATTTGGGGGTATATTGATTCTTCTTAATTTGGTACATAATGATATTCTTATCTTCTTCTTGTCTTTTTTGAAAATGCCTACAATGGTTTGGGATAAGATTGTGAAATTACAAAGAAGATTCCTAGAGGGGTGAATAGTGAGTCTAAGATCCCAAGTGTGAAATAGGAAGATGTGTGTAAACCTAAAAGTATAGGGGGTTTAGACTGAGGGATCTCTGGTTGGTTAACCTTGCCCTTATGGAAAAGTGGAGATAGAGATTGCTTGTAGGGAACTCAGGGCTTTGGAGGGATACATTATACCTAAATATGGAGTTACATTTACTTCCTCTCTTAGTGAATGTAGGGTAAACATTTTCATTCTTTTTTGTCATGGTGGAAAGATGTGTCTCTTCTTAGGACTAAAGAGGAACATATCCTTGATTGGTTTACTTATGGAATTATTAGGAAAATGGGGTTGCTTTTCATACTTCCTTTTAGGAGGACCCTAGGTTAGGGAGCATCCCCTTAAAGTCTAAGTTTCATAATTTGTTCTCTAACTCTCTCTAGCCTTAGAGTTTGTGGATGAGATTGGAGTGTGTGGTCGGTGGATTTAGAACTGACTGTTTAACGCTGGTTCGCGAAATGTCGCGGAAGCAAGAGTCGCCACCGTCTTTTATTTTCTCCAACATGGACAGGACAAAAGCACAGCAAAATTCCTTATGAGATAGTTTCTCGGTTCGGGAGGTAGATTTATAGAAAGGGAAGGTGTTAGCACCCTTTCTATCCATGGTTATCCATGGGCTCTTAGATACTTGCTCATTGTGTTTTCAAAATGTTTGCTTTTCAATTGTGAGTGGGTTTGAAAAAAGTTTCGTTTAAAGATTTCTGAATAACTCTTGTATCAGTCCTCAAGAGTGTTTGAAAAATTGTTTTGAAAGCTTTTTTGAAAGTGTCAGTGTGAAAAGAGTTTTGATTTGTTTTTGAATAGAGCAAGTATCTATGAGTCATCTACCTACCCTAAGGAATTAAGCTGTGTAAATGTCCTTAAGGTAGTGCCATCCCACCATTGAGAGGCAGGTAGCACCACCGTTGGAGGTGTTCGGGTCAATTCGAGTTTAGGGACAGTGTGGTCACCAGAGCAACAGTAGGACACCTTAGAAGCTACCCTTATGTCCTTGATCCTTTTTTTATTCCGAGGCAACCGTTTCGAGGCAACTATTCCGAGGCAACCGTTTCGAGGCAACTATTCCGAGGCAACTGTTTCGAGGCAACCGGATCATGGACATAAGGACTTACTGAGACGTCCCATACTTGACGACCACATTTCGAAGGCAACAGGTGAGGCGTACCCTAAGAGTGGTGTGTGAATTTGTGTGTTGTTTTCATGTTAAGTTTATCTTTGATCATGGTATTGTGAGCTACGCTTGTTTTTAATTAGCCATACATTCTTTCATGCAATTAGAATTTAAGAGTGTGGAAATTTAAATGCGGAAAGATAAATCCTACACTATTACAAGGCGCGGGTCTATACATCGCCAAAATACAAAGACACGTTTGATAAAAGATGCGGAAAGTAAAAAGACCTAATTACTATTACAAGCCTTGAGCAGTTACATAATATTTGAAAAGAAAAAAAGAATAACGTGCGGAAGAATAAAAGTTAGGACGTCCGAGGGTTTTGACCCTTTTGAGAAATTAAATTAAATTAAGACTTGATTAATTATTTAATTAAAGTAAAGAAATTGTTTTTTATGTTTTTGGTATTTATGAAAATAAAGGAAACTAAAATCAAGAGAAACCCTAATTCTAAGTTATTTTAATTATTTAAGAAAATATTAAAATTAACCTAATTTACTAATTGATTAATATACATGTTTATTTACAAAATTAACAATTAATAATAATAATAATAATAGATAAGAAATAACGAGGAAAAAGTTTAATTTATGAAAAAGATGAACATGTCAAAAAACCCTAATTTCTACATTTTTTTATTTATTAAGAAAAGATTAAAGTAAAACCTAAATTAAACTAAATTAATTGCTAGAGTTTATTTACAAAAATAAATTAATGAGTAAATTAATAAATAATTAAACATATTTTTGTATTTTGATTTTCTGGTTTTATTATGAAGAGAAAATTATTTTAAGTGAATTAAATAAAAATAATTAAAAGAATTAGAAAAAGAAAAGAAAAGAAAATTAAAAAATATACAAACCAAGGGGGGTTTTCAGGCCCAAAGGGAGGTATGATGGGGTAAATCTGGCCCATCAGCATAGGCCTTGCTTGACTTTCCACGCTCGTGTGTGTGCTGGTTGACGAGGGCGTACCATAGGCGTTGTCTCCTGACCACTGGATTGGATCTACTGGCCACTTGGCAGGCTCAAGCGTGAGGCTCATGGTGGAGTTCTGGATGAAGCGCTGCATGGAATTGAGTTAGAAAAAATAATAGCAATTTTATGGGGGACCTGGGAATCGAACCTAGGTCCTAGCGTTTACCAAGTCACGTTCCCACCATCTGAGCTGTTTGCGCGCGTTTGTATATGTTAGTGGAAAACAAATAATATAAAAGAAATAAACGCTAATGATATGGAACAAACGAAAACGCGCCAGATTTCAAATGCTCCAGTCATCATAGGCCACGTCCATCTTCTTCCTTGTTTTCCCTGCAATTATAAAACAAATAGCGGGGGTTTTAAACCCCCACTAAGCACAGCCATGAAAAATAGCGAATAGAAGATGCTTTAATATAAAAAGGGCGCGGGTCATCAATCCATTCGTATGGAACTCCTGAATTCGATGGCATAGGTCTCAAGGTCCAATTTTTCCATACAAGGAAAGCCCTATTTTGGAGCTTCTGAAACCCTAGGTTTCATCAATGGTGGATTTGGCTACAAGCAGTGTTAATCCAATTAAACGTTACCAATCGCTTCAGAATGATGTTAGTAACATAAATCAACAATCAAAACACATGAATGATGTGTGAAAATTAAAAATCGATTATGGACATTTTTGTGAAAAGCTCGACTCAGTTCTACCGTTTCTTGGAGTATGGAGACTTGTTCTTGATGCCAATAGTTTCCCAGCAATGTCAGTAAGGCAATGGAAGTGTTTTGAAGCCATGAATCACCCTGCAAATGTGATTTCAGATTCCAAAATTTTGATGAAAAGTTGCAACTTTGTTCTGAGTTTGTGAGCCGTTTTTCGTGTCTTCTTTGATTAGGTTAGGTCTTGCATAAGTACATGAAGCAAATTAGGTCAAAAACAAGCCCATGGATCCATTGAATTTATGATTCATATATTTGATTTTCAATCATGTAAATCCAATCTTTTTTTCATGAAAATCTTGCCAAATGTGGATGATCTTGTCCCCTTGGATGGTGCACGAAATCTTTAGCCTATAATGAGTGAATTTTCTGCATAAAAAGATTTGACAACCATTATTTGATATTTTTCTACAATTAAAACTAATTAAATGAATTAATAATAATAAAAATTCAATTAATTAATTAAAAATAAGAAAATAAATCCCTTTGAGCTTAATGGGTCGTGCATATGCTTTGGGTAATGATTCAAGGAAGAATTTGAGGCCCATTAGCATTTTTGAAGCTTTTGAAGCAAAGTTGACTTTTCAAAGTTCCCAAAAATTTCCCAACTTCTCCAAGGCATATCTTGCTCAATTTTGAAGCTATGATCATGTTCTTGGACATTTTGGAAAGGTCTTGAAGTCCTCTAACCAATGCCTTTGGTCCCATGTCATTTTGATTTACCAATCTCAAGTTATGGTCTTTGACTTAAAGTGCCTTTTTGTTGACTTTTGAAAATGACCTATAATGTTGAAATTGATAACTTTTTGTGAGAGCATTTCTTGGACTTGAAGTGTGAAGATGAGTTGTAGGAAATGTCATTCTCTTAAAAATTAGCTTTGGATGGGATTTTTCTGATAAACCATGAAGAAGTTATGCCCTGGTCAATTTGCAGTTGACTTTTCAACTGTCCAAAAATAGAAACTTTTGCATCTTGAGACTTTTTGAGCCATGCTTTGAGAATCCATGATCAAGAATTGATCAAATGATGTTTGTGGCTTCAAAATAAGATGTTGACCAAAAATTTTGACTTTTGACTGTCAAATGACCATTTTGCCCCTGCAGTTGCCTGTGAAGCATTTAGGGTTTTTGACTGTGCAATTTGATGCTGTGAGTCTTGAAACTTGACATATGGATGCTTGACAATGTGTATAGGCATGTGGGACTTGTTTGGACCCTTGGAAACCTTATTTTCTTTCCCAGAACCAAAACCCTAATTTTGACTGTGTTAGGAGGCAATTGGACTATGCAACCCTTGAGAGATTTTTGAAGCTTGATCTTGCCAAATTTTGAAGAATATGGGAGGGAAAATTTTGGGGTACAATAGTTGCCCCTGTTCAATCTTCTTAGACCTAAGGATGTAGATTGGCTGGCGTGCCTTTCGTAATCCGAAGGTGGAGGATGATTGAACACTAGAGTGCCCAGAAATTTGCACTCACATAGTAGAGCGTCAACGGTGTAATAGTGGGAATGGGCTTACGGATGCCATTTAGAGACTGGTGGATAGGAGGATGGGCTTATAGATGCCATCTGGAAATGTGACAGAACCTTGTCGGGAATGAGCTTATAGATGCCATTTGGAGACTGTTGACAGGTGGATGGGCTTATAGATGCCATCTGGAGGTGTAATTTTTGTAAGTTGAAAGAGGGAACCTGTGTAGGGTTGCTTGATGTTGAGCTCGTGTAAAACTTCATCTTGGAAAGAAGGACACCTGTGTAGGGTTGACTGATGATGAGCTCGTGTAAAACTGCATCTTTGAAGGAAGGAAACCTGTGTAGGGTTTACTGATAATGAGTCTGTATAAGACTGCATCTGAAATGGAGAAGGAACCTGTGTAGGGTTACTTTGATGACGAGTCCGTGTAAAACCGCATCTAGAGCCGAGAAGGAAACCTGTGTAGGGTTTACTGACGACGAGTCCGTGTAAAACTACGCCTGGAGTTTGAGGAGGGAACCTGTGTGGGGTTACTTTGATGATGAGCTCGTGTAAAACTGTATCTGAAATGGAGAAGGAACCTGTGTAGGGTTACTTTGATGACGAGTCTGTGTAAAACTTCATCTTTGGAAAGAGAGAACCTGTGTAGGGTTTCTGGGTGACGAGTCCGTGTAAGGCTACGTCTGAAAAGAGAGAACCTGTGTAGGGTTTCTTTGGGATAAGTTCGTGTAAAACTTCTTGAGGAACTGGGGTAAGGTTTCCTTGGGACAAATCCGTGTAAGACTTTGGGAGGAACCGGTGTAGGGTTACCATGAGATAAGTCCGTGTAAGACTTCTGGAGGAACCGGGGTGAGGTTACTGCAGGGTAAGTTCGTGTAAAACTTCTTGATGAACCGGGGTAAGGTCATCTTGAGATAAGTCCGTGTAAGACTTCTTCTGAAAGAAAAGGAACCAGTGTAGGGTTACTTTGATGATAAGTTCGTGTAAGACTTCGTCTGAAAATTGAGAAGGAACCGATGTAGGGTTGCCTGTTGATGAGTTCGTGTAAAACTACATCTGAGGTTGAGAAGGAACTGGTGTAGGGTTGCCTGTTGATGAGCCCGTGTAAGACTTCTTCTGGAAGAAAAGGAACCGGTGTAGGGTTGCCCGAGGATGATCAAGTAGATAATTGTCCTGTTTGGTTTCGGATATTCACCCACGATCAGTCGTCCACTGATTTTTCATGGCTTGTTACCAATGTTGATCTGGAACTGTAGAGGTAGATGGTAATCATCTTTTGATTGACCTTTTCCGTAAAAGGCAAAACGTTAGTTGTATGCAGTGTCATGATGCATGAACTGCATGATATTAAGATGTTCTCAAGCATAAATGAGATTTGTGTTGTATGATGCGTATGCATGCTATAATGTATGAAGATGCGATGTTTATAAATGTATTCTCGTCTGGGAAAATAAATCCTTGACGAATGTTGGGAAGTTTGTTGAATCCTGGGATGATGTTGCAAGAATACCGGTAGGAGAAGATGGCTCCGTTGGGGAATAAACTTGGCGAATAGATTACTCTGCGGGGAGATACTCTGTGGGAGAAGAGGTATTTTGTTGAGTTTGATGATAACTCCGCTGGGGATATCGTTGTTGAGCTCTGTTGGAAGTTTTGATGAACTCTGCTGGGGGATAGGAAGAACTTCGCCGAGGACGATCTTTCCGTGGTTTTCAGCTGAGGATAACCCAGTTATATCCTGGTGGAGAAATAACCTTCTGAATAAAGCCAGGGAGATGCGTTCGTACTCTGCAGGGGATAAGCTTCCAGAATCTACTGGGGATAAGCTTCCAGAATCTACTAGGGAGGATAATTCAACTCTCCTGGGGAAACTTTTGAACTGTACTAGGGAAGTGGCTCCACTGGGGTGTCTGGTATTCCGCCGGGGAACAATCTGATATTAAGACTGCCGGGGATGCTTGCTTAGGAACATCTGTATACTCTGCTGGGGAATGTTGAGATCTTCTGGGGGTATCCAACTTCCTTAAGGCTGACAGTTGACTAACTCTGCTTGGGGAGAGCGTTGTTGACTTGCTGGAGATACTGTGCCTTTTCGGGGATGACGGGAGAGCAACTCTGCTTGGGGAGAGTACTGCTGAATCTTGTCTTACTTCCGGGGAATTAAGGCATCTTGGTTACATTCTTCAGCCGAACTTACCTTGGTACCTTGGTGGACCGAGCAATTAGATCGCTTAGACAATTTGTATTGCCCCAGTTTCTGCAAGAGAAAGTACCTGTGGAGGCCTTGATAACTGCCGATTTGACAAATCTTCTTCTGGTAGGCAAGTGACGAGATGATGGAACATAGTCGTACGCCTTTGATCCCTAATTTTTGCCTGGACCGCCCTTTCGGGTTTTCAGTCCACCGGGATACCCATTTTTGCTCAAGCCGCCTTTTCAGGTTTTCGACTTACCGGGTGTACAGATTTTTTTTCATTTTCGTCCCTTATTTTTGCCCGAACCTTTTTTGGTTTGCCGGGAAGCCCTTATTTTTGCCTAGGTGTGTCAACCTAGCGGGTTTTTGATTATGCGTAGTATTTTTTCGACTATGTCCATGCTCTCAGGACGTAGGGAGGTGCCCCTGTCAGTAGTGTTGCATTGCCAGACTACCAGAAGATGTTTGATCGTACCAGATTTGTCGCTGGAATTCATATCCAATGCCCCAAGCGTCTCAGATGGAGAGTTGCCCCTAGCTGTTCGGTATTTTGAGAGATTCTCTGAATCTTGACCTGACTGCCCCAGATGACGGACAACGATCATGTCTGCCCCTTGGTTGGAAGTGCTTCTTGTTCACTAGATATTCTTCGTGCGAATTTCTCTGCTGTTCGAACAAAAAAGTCATATGCAAACAATGTTATATTAAAAATGCAACGCTTATGTCTGTCTTGAAGTTTTTGAAAATGTATTTTTCAGTAAACAAGCGAATTTTGTAAAATGTGATGTCAACTCAAGATTTTTACAGCAAGCCTTAAGGAGTCCGGATACCTTTGGTAACAATATGCTTTCGAACCAACCCATGCTTCAGCTAGGACTTTTAAGGGTTATAACGTGGCCTGGTTCACGGTTTAAGAAACAAAGGATAAAGGCTCAAATTTTATTTGTACCCACCCGCTCTTCGTGATGTTCTTCAAACCTAAACTCAGCTGATCGTGCGTTAGACCTTGTTTGAGTCTTTGCTCTGATATTCCGGTGATGGTTCGGATACTGAAAGTTTATTTTAAATAGGCAGTCGTTTCTCTTTTTTTATTGAGGGTTTGTAGGACCTCTTTTTTTTTTTTTATTATCCCTGTCTTTTGCCTGAACTGTTTCTTTTGTGATTACAGTCAGCGGGATGCCCCAGTTTTGTAAGTCTCCTTCATAGGTTTTGACTTGTTGGGCTTTTGTTTTTGAAATAATGACTGCCCGTCCTTATGATTAATCAGAACCATCATCGTCTTTTTGTCTCTGAAGGACTTCTTTGGTGCCATTTGTTATGCACTTGGATCAACTGAGAAAACTACCCTGCCCCAGGTTATGATTAAGGGTTTTAATTTTTGAAAAGAAAAACTCCTACTTCTTTGGCTCAAAGGGGTTGACGAGGGATTATCTTCCTTATAACTCCAGTGTTTAGGGATTAAAACAATACATGTACCTCATCAGCGAGGTTTGTTCAAAAGCATACTGTAGATTATGGTATCGTTTTCGTCATCCTCCCTCAAGAGGCTTAGAATTTTGAAATCGAGAGTTGAACATCAAAAATAAAAGCAATTTTGAATATAATGAACACAATTACTTCAAAATAGACACGTAGAATGCATTAATGAAATAACCAAGTTTGACATGAAATAAAATGTTTGAACAATCAAAAGAAAATTACAACTTGAACATTCGAATGAACAAAAAATTTCCAATCCTAGCCATGTTTTGGCAAGGGAGCAGTGGTCACATTGGGAGTCTCAGCAGGCTCGAACTCGATCTCCTTAGTGTCGATCATATTCTGGATCTTGTATTTTAACGCCCAACAATCCTCAGTATCGTGCCCCGGGCTATCAGAATGATAAGCACACCTCGCTTCTGGGTTGTAGTTTGGAGAGGAGGTCTTGGGATTTGCAGGAGGGTTGATCACCGCAATCAGATTCATTTTCAACATGTGCTGTAATGCTTGTGACCATGGCATGTTGATGTTGGTGAATTGTCTTTTAGGATCGTCCGGCCTTCGCTGATTTCCCTTTTGTGGTTGGCAGCGTGGTGCAGAACCAGAGATCATGACTGCCCCTGCGTGCTGGTCGCGACGACTCTTCTGACTGTACGCAGCATTAGACTCTTTCTTCCCCATGTAAGGCTTTTTATGAGTATCAGAAGGTGCGGCCTCTTGAATCTTCCCAGCCTTGATACCAGCTTCAATTCTTTCCCCAGTCAAGATTAAATCTGTAAACCCAGCAGAGGAATTCCCAATCAGATGGTTGAAGAAAGGTCCAGACAGGGTCCCCAAGAACATGTCCACCAGCTCACGGTCAGTTAGAGGTGGCTGCACCCTTCCAGCAAGGTCTCTCCACTTTTGCGCATATTCTTTAAAGCCTTCGCCTGCACCCATAGACATTCCCTGAAGCTGAGTGTGCGTGGGAGCAAGGTCGGCATTGTACTGGTACTACTTGTAGAATGCAGTGGCCAAGTCCTCCCAGTTACGAACCTTGGTTCCATCCAGCTGATAGAACCACTCGAGATGAGTCCCTGAAAGACTCTCCTGGAAGAAATGGATCCACAAGTTCTTGTCCACAGTGTATGGTTGGATCTTCCGCACATAAGATCTGAGATGCAGCTTAGGACAGGATGCCCCGTCGTACTTTGCAAAGGCAGGTGCTTTGAATTTGTGCGGGATCACTACCCCAGAAGACAGACCTAGATCTTCGAAGTCCAGGCCGGGCACTTTTTGTACCTCCACAGCACTTAGTCGGTCTTCCAACTGTTTATACCTGTCCTCAGCTGGAGGGTACTGTTCATCATTGAAATTTGTCTCGTTGTCGGAGACTACTGGACTAGGAACCTCTCTCTCATGGGGGATGTCCTTTCCAACAGATGGAGTAGTCAGCTCAACCTCATTTAGTGATCCATTCCCAGATTTGCGTCTCGGGTTGAACAACACCGTTCTCTTCTTCTTCTTCTTCGAGAGCAGAGTCTTCAAATCCTGTTGACCTTGGGCTAGACTCTTAATCAACTTCTGGAACTGGGCGTACTTAGCCTAGAGGGCCTTGATGGATTGCTCAGTAGATGATTCAGGATTCATAATGAGACTGCTGAAATAAACAGCAAAGAAGGTAAGTGACCTGTAAACAGTGGTACCTGTAATGCAATGATATGTATGATATGCACGCAATGTTTTCAAGGATCTCGCGGGGTAAACAGAGAAACTGGTTAGAATTTTGTAGCTTGATTGAAGGAACTTCATGTTGTTGAGAGTCCTTCTTCAAGAGTCAAGGCTCACCATATCGAGTGGGTCATAGCCCCTGACAACCTTGGCTAGAGGAAAATAAATCCCCTTTGCCCCTTGCTAGACACGTTGGTTCATCATGACCTACATCACCAAACCTTTGAGGTCCTTGAAATGGATTAGTCTTTATATAGGATGTATGCAATGGTATGATGGTATGATGTTATGCTATGCGTGGAGTAATGTAGGTAAACCTTGTTATGAGTCCAGATTAAGGACTGTAAACAAAACCTGCAAGAAGCTCATGTGTTAGATAACAAGCATGCAAATAGTCAAGTTTGAAAGCACACAAGTCACACAAGACAACCCTTAGAGTTTAGGCCAGCGTGAAGTTTGGGGTACTACCCTCTTGAAGTTGGTGGGCTCAAAACCTGTCCTATCAGAAGTAACCGGGTTCTAAGGATCCCAATATCATTGGATTGTTTTCTGTGTTCATCGTTTCGATTTAGCCACTGAACTGGCGATCGAAATATTCCAAGAAAACAACCCTGAACTGAGTGTAGTATCGAGTATCAACCAACCTCGGACTGCACCAAAGTCAGTTATCTCACTACCCTAAAGAGGCCAAGATGGTTCAATTAAGGTTCCTAAGGTCAGTTGATGCTTCACGACACCACGCGGCGGCCTCGTACTCTCCTTGACTTGACTCAAGGGTTACCGGTACTCACCAAAGTGCCACATCAACGTAGCAGACTGCTTCAACCATGTCGGTATACCCCGCACAGTTCCCTCACAGTCTTGTTGCTACTTTCTAAGAAGGTACCCCCAGATCCGGGTTAGGATCTATAGAACTCCCAAGACAGTACCCACAATAATAAAGCAAACAGTTCAGACAGTTGAAAACACAAGTGATCTTAGTCCTAAGGTACACCTCACTTTTAGAGTCATCCTCCCCAACAGAGTCTCCAGTTCTATGGTCGGTGGATTTAGAACTGACTGTTTAACGCTGGTTCGCGAAATGTCGCGGAAGCAAGAGTCGCCACCGTCTTTTATTTTCTCCAACATGGACAGGACAAAAGCACAGCAAAATTCCTTATGAGATAGTTTCTCGGTTCGGGAGGTAGATTTATAGAAAGGGAAGGTGTTAGCACCCTTTCTATCCATGGTTATCCATGGGCTCTTAGATACTTGCTCATTATGTTTTCAAAATGTTTGCTTTTCAATTGTGAGTGGGTTTGAAAAAAGTTTTGTTTAAAGATTTCTGAATAACTCTTGTATCAGTCCTCAAGAGTGTTTGAAAAATTGTTTTGAAAGCTTTTTTGAAAGTGTCAGTGTGAAAAGAGTTTTGATTTGTTTTTGAATAGAGAAAGTATCTATGAGTCATCTACCTACCCTAAGGAATTAAGCTGTGTAAATGTCCTTAAGGTAGTGCCATCCCACCATTGAGAGGTAGGTAGCACCACTGTTGGAGGTGTTCGGGTCAATTCGAGTTTAGGGACAGTGTGGTCACCAGAGCAACAGTAGGACACCTTAGAAGCTACCCTTATATCCTTGATCCTTTTTTTATTCCGAGGCAACCGTTTCGAGGCAACTATTCCGAGGCAACTGTTTTGAGGCAACTATTCCGAGGCAACTGTTTCGAGGCAACCGGATCATGGACATAAGGACTTACTGAGACGTCTCATACTTGACGACCACGTTTCGAAGGCAACAGGTGAGGCGTACCCTAAGAGTGGTGTGTGAATTTGTGTGTTGTTTTCATGTTAAGTTTATCTTTGATCATGGTATTGTGAGCTACGCTTGTTTTTAATTAGCCATACATTCTTTCATGCAATTAGAATTTAAGAGTGCGGAAATTTAAATGCGGAAAGATAAATCCTACACTATTACAAGGCGCGGGTCTATACATCGCCAAAATACAAAGACCCGTTTGATAAAAGATGTGGAAAGTAAAAAGACCTAATTACTATTACAAGCCTTGAGCAGTTACATAATATTTGAAAAGAAAAAAAGAATAACGTGCGAAAGAATAAAAGTTAGGACGTCCGAGGGTTTTGACCCTTTTGAGAAATTAAATTAAATTAAGACTTGATTAATTATTTAATTAAAGTAAAGAAATTGTTTTTTATGTTTTTGGTATTTATGAAAATAAAGGAAACTAAAATCAAGAGAAACCCTAATTCTAAGTTATTTTAATTATTTAAGAAAATATTAAAATTAACCTAATTTACTAATTGATTAATATACATGTTTATTTACAAAATTAACAATTAATAATAATAATAATAATAATAGATAAGAAATAATGAGGAAAAAGTTTAATTTATGAAAAAGATGAACATGTCAAAAAACCCTAATTTCTACATATTTTTTATTTATTAAGAAAAGATTAAAGTAAAACCTAACTTAAACTAAATTAATTGCTAGAGTTTATTTACAAAAATAAATTAATGAGTAAATTAATAAATAATTAAACATATTTTTGTATTTTGATTTTCTGGTTTTATTATGAAGAGAAAATTATTTTAAGTGAATTAAATAAAAATAATTAAAAGAATTAGAAAAAGAAAAGAAAAGAAAATTAAAAAATATACAAACCAAGGGGGGTTTTCAGGCCCAAAGGGAGGTATGATGGGGTAAATCTGGCCCATCATCATAGGCCTTGCTTGACTTTCCACGCTCGTGTGTGTGCTGGTTGACTAGGGTGTACCATAGGCGTTGTCTCCTGACCACTGGATTGGATCTACTGGCCACTTGGCAGGCTCAAGCGTGAGGCTCATGGGGGAGTTCTGGATGAAGCGCTGCATGGAATTGAGTTAGAAAAAATAATAGCAATTGTATGGGGGACCTGGGAATCAAACCCAGGTCCTAGCGTTTACCAAGTCACGTTCCCACCATCTGAGCTGTTTGCGCGCGTTTGTATATGTTAGTGGAAAACAAATAATATAAAAGAAACAAACGCTAATGATATGGAACAAACGAAAATGCGCCAGATTTCAAATGCTCCAGTCATCATAGGCCACATCCATCTTCTTCCTTGTTTTCCCTGCAATTATAAAACAAATAGCGGGGGTTTTAAACCCCCACTAAGCACAGCCATGAAAAATAGCGAATAGAAGATGCTTTAATATAAAAAGGGCGCGAGGTCATCAATCCATTCGTATGGAACTCCTGAATTCGATGGCATAGGTCTCAAGGTCCAATTTTTCCATACAAGGAAAGCCCTATTTTGGAGCTTCTGAAACCCTAGATTTCACCAATGGTGGATTTGGCTACAGGCAGTGTTAATCCAATTAAACGTTACCAATCGCTTCAGAATGATGTTAGTAACATAAATCAACAATCAAAACACATGAATGATGCATGAAAATTAAAAATCGATTATGGACATTTTTGTGAAAAGCTCGACTCAGTTCTACCGTTTCTTGGAGTATGGAGACTTGTTCTTGATGCCAATAGTTTCCCAGCAATGTCAGTAAGGCAATGGAAGTGTTTTGAAGCCTTGAATCGCCCTGCAAATGTGATTTCAGATTCCAAAATTTTGATGAAAAGTTGCAACTTTGTTCTGAGTTTGTGAGCCGTTTTTCGTGTCTTCTTTGATTAGGTTAGGTCTTGCATAAGTACATGAAGCAAATTAGGTCAAAAACAAGCCCATGGATCCATTGAATTTATGATTCATATATTTGATTTTCAATCATGTAAATCCAATCTTTTTTTCATGAAAATCTTGCCAAATGTGGATGATCTTGTCCCCTTGGATGGTGCACGAAATCTTTAGCCTATAATGAGTGAATTTTCTGCATAAAAAGATTTGACAACCATTATTTGATATTTTTCTACAATTAAAACTAATTAAATGAATTAATAATAATAAAAATTCAATTAATTAATTAAAAATAAGAAAATAAATCCCTTTGAGCTTAATGGGTCGTGCATATGCTTTGGGTAATGATTCAAGGAAGAATTTGAGGCCCATTAGCATTTTTGAAGCTTTTGAAGCAAAGTTGACTTTTCAAAGTTCCCAAAAATTTCCAAACTTCTCCAAGGCATATCTTGCTCAATTTTGAAGATATGATCATGTTCTTGGACATTTTGGAAAGGTCTTGAAGTCCTATAACCAATGCATTTGGTCCCATGTCATTTTGATTTACCAATCGCAAGTTATGGTCTTTGACTTAAAGTGCCTTTTTGTTGACTTTTGAAAATGACCTATAATGTTGAAATTGATAACTTTTTGTGAGAGCATTTCTTGGACTTGAAGTGTGAAGATGAGTTGTAGGAAATGTCATTATCTTCAAAATGAGATTTGGATGGGATTTTTCTATTAAACCATGAAGAAGTTATGCCCTGGTCAATTTGTAGTTGACTTTTTAACTGTCCAAAAATAGAAACTTTTGCATCTTGAGACTTTTTGAGCCATGCTTTGAGAATCCATGATCAAGAATTGATCAAATGATGTTTGTGGCTTCAAAATAAGATGTTCACCAAAAATTTTGACTTTTGACTGTCAAATGACCATTTTGCCCCTGCAGTTGCCTGTGAAGCATTTAGGGTTTTCGACTGTGCAATTTGATGCTGTGAGTCTTGAAACTTGACATATGGATGCTTGACAATGTGTATAGGCATGTGGGAATTGTTTGGACCCTTGGAAACCTTATTTTCTTTGCCAGAACCAAAACCCTAATTTTGACTATGTTAGGAGGCAATTGGACTGTGCAACCCTTGAGAGATTTTTGAAGCTTGATCTTGCCAAATTTTGAAGAATATGGGAGGGCAAATTTTGGGGTACAACAGAGTGGTTGTTAATGGGATCTTGACTTGTGATCTTTAATGATGTAGACCCTTCTTCCTAAGAGAGTTACCCTTTATTGATGAGTTTCTTTCTCTACTTAGAGATGTCAGCCTTATCCAGAACAAAGATAAGTGGATTTAGAAGCACTTCAGTGACAATACTTTTTAGTGGCATTTGCTTACCTCATATAGAGGGAAAATTTAACTTCTTTGGCTGCCCCCTTTTTGTTTCAAATTCAGATCCTCCCATTCATTTGGAGTAGTTGGGATTCGTCTAAGATCTTGGTCTTCTCCTTGATGTTTTTGCAGGATAAACTTCTAGTGAGAAATAGCTTGTTTAGAAAAAGGATGTTTTTTATCCTAGTATGCTTTCATGTCCCTTTTGTGAGTTTTAGATTAAGTTTGCTTCTCATATTTTTGTTAATGTATATGAGTGGTTATCTTATGGTTTGGTATGTTTTAGTGTGGTATATTTGAAAATCCTGAAACAATGTTATCTTTAATAGAGTGACAAAAACAATGAGAGAGGCGAAGGAGAATACTATTCATTTGGCTTAGAGATGGTTTCTAGGTAGATTTGGGGTGGACTCTTACACCTTCCCAAATTGACTTCATAATCATATTCTCTACTCGCACCTATATAAAATATATTGTTTGTCTTCAATTAGAGTGTGGTAATGGATCTTCTTGAAATTGTGTTATAGTCGGTATCACTTTATTTTGATATTCTATCTAAATTTTATTAGTGTGTGTAATTTAATTTATCGCGTATTTGTAATTCGTTGGTAATTTGTATGTACTTTGATTATTTCATTTATGTGTTTAGACATGTACCTTTAGATTCCCCTACACTTAATGTATTAGATTTGAACCCATTATAGTGTGTTTTTTAACCTTTGCACTTTGATATAATTCAAAATGGTGAATGTAGGTTAAATCATAAGTTAGAATACTTAAATCGAGGTTTTTAATTGTTGGTTTGAATCATACATATTATGATTCAAAACAAACATTTACTTGAAGTTTAAAATTTAATTTTGCCAACCTTATTCGACTTAGGGAAGTGTGTGATTTGAATGACATTACTTTTTTACTCGAATCACAAGGTATTTGAACCATGGAGATCAAAATGTTTTTCAAAGTTAGTTGTGATTCGAATCATCACTACTTCAAAAAATATATACAGCAACGCCCAAGTTACCACAATCCGTTAAAGGTCAAAGTTTTGTACCCCAAAATCTGCGCTCTTGTGTTTCAATCTTAGTAGGCTTATGCTTCATCATCATACATACATATGCATTGCATTAGTTACATGGTTATGGGATCAAGTTATTTTGTGCTAGTGGTTTTCTTCAATCAAGGGAGAGAGATGATGTTCAAAGTAATAGAGAAGAGTTGTCCTCAACCTCATGGTATTTTCAGGCTACAAGATCTTCTTATACTCCAAAGTATCTCAACAAGTTCACATGGTCATCAAATGGTTAAGGATTACAAGAGATTTAAAGTTGATCACACTCTCCTATCTTTTGGCCCTGAGCTAGGGTTTTGGTCAAAGTCAACCTGTGGCTGACTTTTTGAGCAAAAAACATGATTTTATGGTTCAATATACATATCAAGGCTCCTAAAAGTCTGTCATTGATCATCACAAGCTATTCAGAAGATTCAATTGGATAGAAGAAGATGAGATTTGTTTACACTGAGCAAAAGTCAACAACCAAGGTCAAAAGTCAACATTTTGGTTCTTTGGTCAAAATGGATCATGTTGAGTCAACATTCATGAAATCAAGAGGTTTGATCGAGTTGAATCAAGAGAAGTCTAGAGAATCACAAAATTACCAAAATGGCTAAATTTAGAGTTTGGTTAATTTTCACTAAGTATGAAGAATTCATGTTCATGCAAGCTACTTTCCATGGTTATATCTCTCTCCTCAATGATCAAGAATGTGCAAACAAGGGCTTAAATTCAAGGTCTTACTTCATACTACATCATTGTAAAAGTGTTGAGCTCAAAATCTTTCTTGGATCACAAGTTATTTGAAATTGAAATCTTGAGTTCAAAATTATTAAAATGATGAACACTTAGAAATATTATAAGTGTTAAATCAGTTTTAAGGTGTTGATTTCAAAGCCAAATTCCATGATTATCCAAGGCCTTTCTCGTCTATCTCCCAACATGGATTTTGTTCATCTTTTTATTCTCTCTCCAATGATCCCAAGTTTGTGTTATTTAAGTAAGCATACATCAAGTTATAAGTTTGTGCTATTTTGACACACACCACACATATCACACCATTCAAAAACTACCTAAATAAGCCAAACACACTCCATATACATGCATGCACATATTTTGAGTGATGACCAAAACCGGAAAGTTGTGAAATGGTACAAACTTGCTCATCATACATTGTCCTCACATGCCAACAATTTACACTCTCCTCATGCTCTCATTTCACTCTTCAAAACCCAGTAATACTGAGGCATAAGAGAGGCAAAATGCACATATCATACCTCATTCTCCCTCACTCTAATTTTTCACAAAAAACTTGCTAACCGTTTTTCAACTTGGGTTAAAGGTTTAACCATACGTAAACCTTGTTATATATGGACTCTCCATCAGCTAAACTCATTTGGCTAGACATTGGTAAAGAGAAAATCATATATGAGCAAGCAAATTTCTCAAGCATTCTCCTCCTTGAAGCTTTATTGGTGAAGGTGTTATTAGTTAATCACTTTGAGATTAGGGTTTGTGTTGTTTTGTTTGAGATGAACTTTGTCTAATATTTAGGGAACTTTAAGACACTTAAATTTTAATTTATTACATGTCAATTTGATGCAAGTTTAATATATTGTTGAGGTATTTCAATTAGAGTTCTTTGAGCCTCGATTATTGTTGGTTTATTGACAACATGCTTGCATTGATGGTTTTGTTTGATGGAATAAATGGATGCCATGTCTTAGGGTTTATTCTCATTTATACTTGAATGATATGTCTTGATTTAGAGCCTTATTTCATATTTTATAGGTCACATATGTACCTTTAAATTGATGATTCAACTTGGTGATCTTTTGAAGTGCTAATTGTCTAACTTCAGACCTACTCTTTAAGCATGCTTTGTGTGAAATCTTGTTGTGCTTGTAAATCTTGCATGATGAGATTGTTTTGTCTATAGCTCCTTCCTTGTCATGTTTTCCATGCCTAAACTCTTGATCATTTAATCATATGCTTGTTATGATTAGTTAGGACTTCTTGATGATGTTGTTGATGGATAAATGCCTAGTTGTTGATTGTTTTGTATCCAATGTATGTTAAACTCTCTTGTAATCATGAGCCTTGTTTTGGATTGTCTTATTTGCCTATGACATTACCTCATCTTGTTGCCATGTCCCAATCACTTTTCTTTGATCATTTGATATCCTTTGCTCGGGAAGTTAGTATTAACTTTTATGTGGTTTTGACCAATTACATGATTGATATTGTTGTGTTTCTTCCTTAAGCTTTGAAGTATGTTTACGATAAGCATGTTATGACTTAGATACTGACTTGTATGTACTTTTACCTTGCCTAATTCGATACATCTTTTCTTAGTAGCTTGATGCTTAAAGTCATAGATGTTTGTACTTGTGCGCTTTGCTTTTACCTAAGTTCTAAAACCCTAATGTTTGAATCTCTTGAACATGACCTCTCATCTTTGAAGTTGCTGTAATCGGTTTTAAATTGAGAGTCGTCACCTTTAATTTTTATCTTTGAGAAGGGAATATAAAGGATAACCCTAACATGGACAGAGATTCTAAGTTGTTTGACTCGTTCTTAGACGAAGGGAAGGTGTTAGGCACCCTTCATCTACCTTGTTCACAAGAATACTAGGGCTTAGAAGCGCAGTCTTTAAGAAATAGGGTTTTAGTTTTTTATTAGGGGAACTCACCATGACTTTAGTCGTATGTCTATGTATCCTCTTATGAGGAGTCAGAGTACCAATTCATAGTTCGCAGTTGGTTGGTATTTTTTTTTATGGATTACGAAGATGTTTGAATTTCTCTTGTACTTAGTCTGGGTGTGTGAATAGCGGAGTAGGTAGTCGAAGTGCACAATCGATTAAAATATTTTCGTAATCCTTTTTGAAAATTGATTTAGATTTTAATTTTATTTAATAAAAAAAGGTTTAGTGTTGGTTAAATATTTTTTAGGTGTATTAATTATAAAACATCTTATCAATGCATGATTAAAATAATTTTAATAACAATAAAATAAATATTTGGATGAGTTGGAAAATAAATATTTGATTTATAATAATAATAGATATAATATTATAATTTATAAATATATTAAAAATATAAAAATAATTATAATAAAATAATAAGAAATTAAATTAAAAAAATGCAGGGGGTGTAAATTATGTTGGGCTAGCAAAACAGGGGGATATAGGTAGTAGGGTCCTGAATTCAGATGTTGAATTCAGGCCCAAACGCATGGGGGTTTGAATTTGAACTACGTAGAAAAGTTAGGGGTGTAGGGAGTAAGGGCCCAAGTACAGATGTTGGACTTGACCCATTAGGCTGGTGGGGTGTGTTCTCTTTACGCAATTAGCAAAACAAAACAAAAGGGGTGTGATCAGTAATAGGCCTGGCCCAAAGGGTGTTTGAGAGTCTATTTGGACTCCATGTAGACGGGTGTATGGTGATACGTTAGGCGTTCGTTGCTAGGATGCTTGATGTGGATCACATGGTTATGATTGAGAATGCATAGTAATAACCATATAATCGTGTACACTGGATTACTGGGGCCACTATATTCATTTTACAAATTATTTTCATCATTTTCATTCTCTCTCTCTGCCCTATTCTCTCATCTCTCTCTTCTAACACAACAACAACATAGAAAAACCCTAAATCACTGCCGTTATAACCCTAATCGGTGGCAATCATCCATCTTTCCTTCTCAGACGCAACAACAATAATAACCACCCTAGAAACAACCCAAACCCCAAATCTCCATAAAAAAAACTCAACAAAAATAAACCCTAAAGCTAAGTGTTCCACGAATTACCTCTTTGTGTGTGAATTTGTTTTTTCTTCTATGATTTCCTTTGATCTTTAATCTTCCTTCTTTGTGTCTCTTAGGTACAGCGGCAACGATTCAAGGATCTAGGGTTTCATATGTTGAAACCCTAAGCTTATGGAACAACGATGTGCAAAGATTTATGGCGGCATGCCCAAATCTCCTTCTATACTCTCAAGCTCTCTTCTCTGTTCTTCCTTTGTAAAAAATTTCCTCCCCTTTTCCCCTTAGAAACCTAGTCCTTTTATAGTGTTTTGATTTAGATGTTTTAGGATGGTTTTTTATGAGATTGTCGTTACTGTTTGAGATTGATAGCAGAAATAGGGATTTATAGATTTATTTTTGTAATTGTATAACAAGTTTTTGATTCTGTTATTATTTAGTTTGATTTTGTATTAAGTTTGTTTTAGTTAAGATTTGATTCAATTTTATATTGATTTTATTATGTTGTAGAGTTTTTTTTGGACAATTCAATGTTAAGATTTGATTAGATTTTATTTGAATCTGGACAGTAATTGCTTTTAGTCCTAAACATACGTTTTTTCCTCATCTAATCTGAATAATGTATGTTCTCGATTAGGCTTGGGCTTGAAAATGATGAAGAGTCGGTCCGGGAAATTAGAAGGTCTTTTTTAGTTAACGTTTTTTCCTCAATAAAACAATCATAATTTTTAATTAAGTTTAAAATAGTAACGTTTATAATAATAATATAATAATTATCTAAAAACATAACAATTTCTAAAAACCTGAAACGGGCCAACTCATTTTAATTTATTGGGCCTTACAAAAAACAAATTGCTTATGGGTCTCCCTGATTAAAGCATACACCCTTCTTATTTAAAACAAGCCTTAATACCATAGCAGGTCGGTCCTGATTAATCAATAAAACCCCTCATGTAATCAGCATACCACCCCTCCCCCTTCTATAGAATTCTAAATGGGCCAATAACTTTACATGGGCCTTTCTGATTTAGAGAGGCCCAAGAGTTCTTAAATAGTGTAAATCCTCCTTCAAAATGGGCTGAAACCAAAAGCTTTAACCAAAACAAAATGGGTCCCCAATTTTACATGGGCCTTTTCTAACTTAGAAAGGCCCATTAGTTTTTAATAAGATGAAACACCCCTTTGTAAACTTAAACCTCATATATATGAATACATTATAAAGCAAATGATAATTCTAGAATTTAATAAGGGATAAAAGATTAGAAATCAATAGGGCAAATTTGGAGTATGACAGTTTCCCCTATTTAATTACATTTTGATTGAATAGTGTTAGAATACGCAGGTCTCACACGCTCTGATAGGAGGTTTATTAAATAATGGAAGACCCTAAAATTTGTCTGAAAGATTATAAGGATGCGTTGTACAGTGTTCTCATGGGTATTAAAAGTAGGCATAGATGATGATGTATCATCTTACCAGTATTTGAACCAAAGTTTTTTATTTGACTTAGATATGACGACACAGATAACTTATCCATATCTAAAAGAGATCGTAGATTCTTGCATATTTACCATGACCTAGGAGGTAAAATAATACAATTTGAAAAGTTGACTTACTAATGCTTGGAGACTAACATAGTAAGCTTATAACACATATTTTGTCTATTCATCGCAACCTAGGGGATGAATAAAACAAAGTTTGATAACACATTGCTGCATGGAGACTGATGCAATGCATTAAGCAGATTTTGTTATGTTTACTACAAACTAGGGAGTAAATAGTACGAGGATGAACCTGTATATTTATCACAACCTAGGGGATAAAAGACAACAGGGGTGGGCTTACGTTATTCATCACAACCTAGGGGATGAATAATATAACCCTGAAAATTCTCATATTTATCGTAACCTAGGGGATGAATAATATAACCCTGAAAATTCTCATATCTATCGTAACCTAGGGGATAAATATTTGAATAGTTTGCTCATTTATCACTACCTAGGGGATAAACGGCACAAAGGTGATTTCACGTATTCATTGCAACCTAGGAAATTAATAATATGAATATGGTAATTCTCTCACCTACCGCAACCTAGGGGGTAGATGATTGAAAAAGCTTGATAACACATCGTTGCATGGAGACTGACGTAATGAGTTATATCGTAGATTTCATCATGTTTACTACAACCTAAGGAGTAAACAGTACGAGGATGAACCTGTATATTTATCACAACCTAGGGGATAAAAGACAACAAGGGTGGGCTTACGTTATTCATCACAACCTAGGGGATAAATAATATAACCCTGAAAATTCTCATATCTATCTTAACCTAGGGGATAGATATTTGAATAGTTTGCTCATTTATCACTACCTAGGGGATAAACGGCACAAAGGTGATTTAACGTATTCATTGCAACCTAGGAAATTAATAATATTAATATGGTAATTCTCTCACCTACCGCAACCTAGGGGCTAGATGATTGAAAAAGCTTGATAACACATCGTTGCATGGAGACTGACGTAATGAGTTATATCGCAGATTTCGTCATGTTTACTACAACCTAGGGAGTAAATAGTACGAGGATAAACCTGTGTCTTTATCACAACCTAGGGTATAAGAGACAACATGGATGTGCTTATGTTATTCATCACAACCTAGGGGATGAATAGCATAACCCTGAAAATCCGCATATCCATCGCAACCTAGGGGATAAATATTTAAAGAGTTTGTGTGTTTACCATTACCTAGGGGGGGGGGAGGCACAAAGATGAATTCATGTATTCATTGCAACCTAAGGAATGAATAATATGAATCTGGTAATTCACACACCTACCACAACCTAGGGAGTAGATGATTGAAGAAGTGTTTTTGATGATCAAATCTCAGATAAATAGATCAAAGATGAGATCAAATTTTTATCGGTTCTGTCTATTCTCAACCAAGGTAAATTCTTGTTTTGATAATATGTTAAAGGGACCAAAGATATTGGTTTTACCCAAAGTGCGTTTGAAAAATTCCATGTATGATGTATATGCATAATGTACTAGATTGATATGGAACCCAGACTGTATGCGTATCAAGTATGTTGTGTATGCCCCAAATATTTACATATGTACCAAATATATGTATATGCCATAAAATGTAATGATGTTTTGTTTATATTCTCTCCTTTTAAACCAATGGTTTTGTGTTACAACTCCCCAACGTTGCGTGTTGCATCATCGTGGTATTTTGAATTGATTTGAATAAGATGAATAAGTGTTAGCAGGATCTTGATATTTGTATCATAGGTGCAGACGTAGGCGTGTGCGTAGTTGTGGACACAAGCATAAACATAAACGTTGTAGTAGGCATGGACGTGGACGTAGGCGTGGATGTAGGCGTGGTCATAGACGTATGCGTTGATTCTCTTTCGATGTTTTTTCTGACCAAAATGCTTTTTGATATTTCATCAAATGCTTTTATTTGTGAAATCCCCAAAATGATTTCAACGCAGTATTCACAAAAATAATCGTATTACTTTGTAAATGAGTTCGAAAAGAAAAATGCAATTGAAAGATTTGAAAAAGTCAATGTTTTATTGATAAATATGCCTCTGAATAGGCGAGCGTACAAGATGTAATTCCTTGAAAGAGGTAATTACAGGAAGTTTTAAAACTAAAAATGGCAATGAAAATGATAATTGCTACTGTTGTTTTCCCCAATATCTTTTTGATAGCTCTAATCTCCCTTGCTTCTGAGTTAAATTATTTGGATCAATCTCTTCCTTTATGGTTTGCAGTCGTAGTTCTTAGATCGTTGTCTTTTTGTTCTTTATTTTTTGAATAAGATCCCTAATTTTTTCCTGGATTTCCCTCTCGGGTTTTCAATCCACCGGGATAATTTTTTTATGTATGTCCCTTATTTTTGCCTGGATCTCCCTTTAGGGTTTTCAATCCACTAGGACGCTCCTTTTTGCCTAAGTCTCTTGTTTAGAGTTTGAACTTAGCGAGCCTTTTATACATAGTATTTTTTTACTGCGTCTGAATTTGCCGGATGTGGCAGTTCTTCCCCGTCCATTGTTGTGAGGATAAGACCACCACCAGAGAATATTGTTTTGACTATATATAGACCTTCTTAGTTGGGTGTCCATTCACCATGTAAATCGAGGCGAGGTAGAAGAATCTTTTTGAGTACCAAGTCCCCTTCTTTGAACACCCGAGGGCGGACTTTCTTGTCGAATGCTTTCTTCATCCGCTTCTGATATAACTGGTCGTGGCACAAAATTGTTAAGCGTTTCTCTTTAATGAGGTTGAGCTGATCAAGTCGCGTCTGAGATCACTCTGCTTCTTTAAGCTTTGTTTCCATTAGAACTCGAAGTGATGGAATTTCTATTTTAACTGGGAGTACTGCCTCCATGCCATATACCAGAGAGAAAAAAGTTGCACATGTTAATGTATGTACGGAAGTGCGATAGCTATATAAAGCAAAGGGAAGCATTTCGTGCCAATATTTATATGTCTTCACCATTTTTTGAATGATTTTCTTGATGTTCTTATTGGCAGCTTCAACGGCCCCATTCATCTTGGGTCGATATGGTGAGGAATTATGATGCTCGATCTTGAAATTATCGCATAACTCCTTCATCATTTTGTTGTTCAAATTAGACCCGTTATCTGTAACGATTCTGCTTGGAACCCCATATATGCATATGATATTTTGTTTGATGAATCGAGTAACCACTTGAATTGTAACTTTTGTGTAGGATACTTCTTCTACCCATTTGGTGAAGTAACCAATGAAAACTAGTATGAACTAGTGTCTGTTAGACGCTTTCAGTTTGATCATGCCTATCATATCAATTCCCCACATCGAAAATGGCCAAGGAGAGCTTATGACATTCAGAGGAGTTGGTGGTACATTCATTTTGTCGGCGTAGATTTGGCATTTGTGACATGTCTTTGTATAATGGTATCAATCGGCTTCCATTGTTAACCAATAATAACCTGCTCACAGGATTTTTCTAGCCATGGCATGTCCATTTGTATGAGTTCCAAAAGTACCTTCATGTATTTCTCTCATAAGCTTATATGCTTCCTATTTCTCCATGCACTTGAGTAACACCATATTGTAGTTTCTTTTGTATAACACATTGCCACCCAGAAAGAATTTTGAGGCTAGCTTCCGTAGAGTTCATTTGTAAATGATAGAGGCATTTTCTGGATATTCTTATTTTTCAAGGTACCTCTTGATGTCATGGAACCAAGGCTTGTTATCCGATCTCTCTTCAATAGAAAGGAAATGTGTTGCAGGATCTTCAAAATGTCTGATTGTAATGTGTGGTTCGTGGTTTGGCCAAGTTACTTTGAACATGGCAGATAAAGTTGCCAAGGCATCCACCATCTGATTTTCTTCTCGTGGGATATGATTGAAGGTGATCTCCTTGAACTCAGTAGCTAGCTTTAAAACATGATCCCGATATGGAATCAATTTGGGATTCTTAGTGTCCCATTCACCTTTTACTTGGTATATGACTAGTGTGGAGTCTTTAAATACTTCGAGTGTTTGATTCTTAGATCGATGGCAGCTTCTAGACCCAAAATACAAGCTTCGTATTTGGAGATATTGTTAGTGCAGTCAAAACATAACCTCTCAGTATAAGGTTTATGATAATTTTTCATAGAATTTAAAACTTCCCAAATGTTGGCCCCAGTGCATTTGAAGCTCCATCGAACATGAGTGTCCAACGTGCTCTTGGTTCAAGTCCTTCGTCGGGTCCTTGTATTTCGTAGTCACCTATAACCATGACATCTTCGTCTAGAAAGTCGAACTTCATTGGTTGATATCCCGGTAATGGCTGATGAGCTATATGGTCATCTAGTACACTATCCTTGATGGCCTTTTGAGTAACGTATTGGATGTCGTACTCTGATAGTAACATCTGCCATCGGGAAATCCTTCCTGTAAGAGTTGGTTTTTTGAACACATACTTTAAAGGATCCATTCTTGATATTAACCACGTGGTGTGAGTTAACATGTGTTGTACCCAAAAAATTTCCCTCCCATATTTCTCAACACATGACAAGTGAGGTCCCCAAATTGCTCAAGGAAGTTCAAGAATTGACTAGACAAACTCTCTCCTAAGGCAATATACCTCAAATTAGGGTTTCCATCTTCATCAAGATGTGTGAAACACAAAGGAATAAAATACTCACAATTGTCCTAATATGTTCTCAAGATCATCCATGTCAAGTTTCAATCCTTGCAGAAGAAGTTTTTTGCTCAGTCAATTGCTCAAATGCCTGAAAATCAACTATACTAGGTCAAAAGTCAACTGTGGCCCACATACAGTCAAACTTCAAGATTTTTGGTCAACATCCCCATTTTAAAGTATTATCCATAATTTGATCAATGGTTGATCATGATTCCTCAAGGATTGCTCACAATTCATCAAAACCCAAAAGTTGCTAAATAAGGGTTTCATAGGAAAAGTCAACTTAACTTTGACCAAGCATAACTTTCTCATACTTTATCAGAAATGACCCATCCAAAGCTTAATTTGAATAGGATGCAATTACCTACAATTAATCTTCATCTCCCAAGTCCATAATATGCACTCACAAAAAGATATAAATTTTGACATTATAGGTCCTTTTGAAAAGTCAACAAAAACACCTTTTGGGTCAAAGCTTCATACAATAACATGCAACACTCAATTGAGATGATACCAAAATAGTTGTTTAGAGGACATCCTAAGCTTTCTAAAAAGTCCCAGAACACCTCTCTAGGGTCAAAATTGAGAGAGTTATGCATTGGCCAAGTTGACAATTCTTGCAAAATTGCCAAAAGTCAAATGTGCTCAAATTTGCATTTTTTGCTAAATGGGCCCAACTTTTTATGCTTGCACCTCAATTATAATGTGGTCCACGACTCAAATGTTCACTCACCCATTATGTGCTTCATTTTTCAATTTATTTTTATTTTTCATTAATTAAAAAGTGAATTAAATCAAATAAATGATGAAATTAACAAAGATATGATTTGGTTTGTTTTTTGACAGATTGGCAATCAAGATATGCTGAGTTAACATGATCAAATCGAATCAAGGGCAATTGGTACAAGAAAGGCATGTTTTGGATCAAAATAGCAACATATCATATAGCTTGAAAATCAAATCAAATCTTGGATAAATGCAAATATTTGGTCCAAGTTTGTTAACCTAATTCACTCTAGGTTATATAATGAACAATTCCAGATCAAAAAACAAGGGTTAGAGGTCGTGAGAGGCATAGAACAAAACTCGAAAAAGGTTGGAAAAAGTGTGATCCGGTTTTCAGGTTATGGGACGATTCAAAGCAATTTAAGGCCATCAATCTCTTCCTGGGCGTGCACTGAAGTTGTCCCAATCGTTTGCAAGGCCTGAAACACCCAGAAATACGCGCTACACTTCATACGGTTTGACATAATTTTTCAATTCGATTATCATGATCCTTGCATCATTAACACTTTTGATTGTTATATTCATGTTTGTCATCATGTTTGCAAGCTAACCATGTCATTTAATTGAGTTTTTGATGCATGTACACGATGTTGCCATTGCTAGGGTTTCTGAGTTATTTTTAGGGTCTTTTTTGTACAGGAAAAATTAGGCCTTGAATCAGGTACCATGATGCTCGTGAGGATAAGACGAGTTGATTGGTACCATCACCTTTCATTTATATTGCTTGTACATGATTTTTGAATGTTACAGGTTTATAGTTACAGCAAAATTGTTGTAGGTAAAAGTCCCTTTGTCTAAAACGACGGAGAAGGGAAGAAGATGATGGCATAGAGGAAAAGGGTTGGTCCATTCAAACTGGCACGCGCTTTTTCTATTTTGTCCATTAACTCACGTTTTAATATATATTATGAATTGTTGTTATTATGCTAACAATAAAAATGCGTAGCACAGCTGGCAAGCAAGCATTGGAATTGATCATAAGGACCTGGGTTCAATCCCCAGGTCCCAGCGTTTCATTTATATTATTTTCAGTCAATAGATCCAGCGTGTTGCTCTTCTTGGTGACCACCATACTCCATCAACATCCATCCATTTGATCCAGCGTGTCATCAAATCCAACGCTCCAACCTGAAGGACCATGGTACATGTGCAAGTCAACGCTACACAGAATCAGGCAGCCTGAAGGACCATGGTACATGTGCAAGTCAACGCTACACAGAATCAGGCAGGTCAACCCGGGCTTAGCTTGTTGGGCCAGAAATTCAGATGCAAACCCCCAGATTTTCTAACAACAACACAGGCCCATTCTTTTTCATTTATTTTTTTATTTCCTTATTTAATTATTTTGCTTAATTATTTTTTTCACAAAAATTAATCACTTTTTCTTATTTAATCATAAAATCAATAAATCACAAAATACAAAAAAAAAGCATTTTTTAATAAATAATTTAATTTAATTAGGAATCTAGGTTAATTTAATTTCTTTTTTACAATTAAAATCAATTAGAAAACTAGGTTTAAATTCTTGATTTAATTATTTTCTTTTTAAACAAAAACACAAAAAATAGGTTAACTTAATTATTTTCTTATTTAAAATTAATTAGTAATTAGGTTCTTTTTTTAATTCAATTATTCCTTATTTTCTCAAATAACAAAACATGACCAAAAAAGCATTTTTTATTTAATCAATCGCAAATAGGATTAGTCAAAGGGTCAAAACCCTAATCGCCTCACATTTAACTTACCGCACGCTTGTTAATTATTTTGTCATTGTTTTGTAACTGTTCAGGGTTTGTAATAGTTAACTTAGGGTTTTTATTTACTATTTAAATCCCCGATTTCTGGTTATGTAATTAATCCCCCTTCCTGAAGCCTTGTAATAGCTAGGTTTATTTTTCTCGCATTTTTAATTTCCACAAAACTTTATAACTGTCTAGATGTATGGCTAATAGGATTGTATAGCAAGAATGCATGAAAAATTAAAATGGTTAGAAAACCCTAGTGCAAAGATAATAAAGTGAAAATAAATCACTCTCATATATTCACTCTTAGGGTATACTCTCACTTCGGTTGCCTTCGGTAAATGATCATTAAGCATAGGGTGTTTTAGTGGTTGCCCTCCAGTCTAAAAGATCAAATTGTCCCATTCGAATGTTGCCTCAGAAATGTTGCCTCAAAAAGATCTTAAGACTCTCGGGTTTCTACTAAGGTGTCCTAATATTGCTTTAGTGACCATACGTCCCTTTCGAATTGACCCTTACAAATTCCAACGACGGTGCTACCTATTTCTCAATAGTAGGATAATGCTGTCTAAAGGAAACAAGAATAGAAACGATCTTTTTTCGAGTAGGTAGATGCTAGTAGGTACTTGCTCAAATCAAAACTTTTCACACTTACACATTTCAAGACAACATTTCAAAACAACTTCGTCACACCCTTGAGGACTGATACAAGGGTTATCACGAAATAAAACATTTTTCAAAAAAAGCACACAAACACAAGCAATTTAAAAATGAGCAAGTACCTAAGAGCCCATGGAAAACCATGGATAGAAAGGGTGCTAACACATTCCCTTTCTATAATCTACCCCCGTACTCAGAAATATCTCGAAAAAGGTTTTTTCTATTCTTTTTCCTTTTCTTGATTGGATAAAATAAAAGTCGGTGGCGACTCTTGCTTACCGCGACATTTTGCGAACAAAAAGCGCAAAACGCAAAACAATATTAACAGTCGGTTCTACCACCATATCACAAAACTGACGACTCTGCTAGGGACATATAAGTGGGGTATACCTTAGGATCTAGGTCATTAAAATTGCTTCTCTTGATTGCTTTGTTTGCTTTATTTTTGAGGGTTTTGTTTGGGGTTACTATAGATCCTATACCCGGATCTGGGGGCACTCATTAGGTAAGTAGCGATAGACTGTGAGGGAACTGTACAACGTAGACTGATACGGTTGAAGCAGTAGCTACGTTGGTGTGGCACTTTGGTTGGTACTGGTATCCCTTGTGGTGAAACGAGGAGAATACGGGGCCGCTGCGTGGTGTCGTGAAACACTAACGAACCTTAGAACCTTAGTTGAACAACTTGGCCATTAGAAAGTAGCGAGATAGCCGGCCTCGGTGTAGAGCTGAGAACTGGTTGATACTCGATGCTACACTCATTGAGACCATACTTTCGGAATATTTAGGCCGCAAGAAAAGATTGCGTGAGATGAAACCATGACCGATAAAGGATGGTCAGTGATATTGAGATCCTCTAGAACCTGGTTACTTTTCTAGGACAGGTTTGAAACCAACTTAACTTCAAGAGGGTATTACCTTTGACCTCATGCAATCCTTAAACCTAAGGGCTTTGTATGATTTGATAGTGTTTGTAATACCTGTGTTTGCTATACTTGTGGTTTATCATGACATCATGCATCATAACATGGCATTCATGCTTCATTACACTAACCATTTCAAAGACCAAGGGAATTTATCTTTGTTCTGTTTTGCAGATCATGGCTTCCGTGCGTAGAAATACTATTCGAATCAGCCTTGTGAAGATACCTTCCCAACTCAAAGAGCTAGTATCAAGAGTTTCTGAAACTTCTACTTTCATTAAGAGACACGGTCAAATTCTTAGCCTGGTTACTTCAGACTTTGATGAACAGATAATGAGCGTACTTTTTCAGTTCTTTGATCCCAAGCATCACTGCTTCACCTTTCCAGATTATCAATTGGTACCAACCTTGGAAGAATTCTATCAACTATTGGGCATACCCATTCTTGAACAAGTACCCTTCACAGGTATAGAAGAAGTTCCTAAGCCAAAAGTCATTGCCTCAGCTTTGCATTTGAAACGGGCCGACGTGGTATCCAATTGGGAAACTCAAAGCGGAGTCGAGGGTTTTCTAGCCAAATTTCTGATAGACAAGGCTCAACTATTTTGGGATGATATTGATTTTCAGGCTTTTGAGGATGTCTTGGCTCTTCTTATCTATGGTTTAGTTATCTTCCCTAATCCGGACTCCTTCGTAGATGTGAATGCTATCAAGATTTTCCTTTCTCGCAACCCTGTGCCTACCTTGCTTGGAGATATTTTGCACACTCTCCATACTCGTACCATGAAGAGAAGAGGGACTCTTATGTGCTGCATGTCTTTGCTGTCGAGGTGGTTTATTTCTCACCTCCCTAAGTCTGTACCGAAGAACGGAGAAGGTTTGGGTTGGTCGCACATGATAATGTCACTCACTCATACGGATATTCTTTGGTGTTCCCGAGCTATGGAAGACATTGTTATTATTGACCGCTGCGGGGAGTACCCTAATGTCCCATTACTTGGTATCAGAGGGGGTATAACTTACAATCCTTATCTAGCTTTGCGACAATTTGGTCATGCTCGAAGGGATGGTCCCCATGAGTTACTTATTGAGGGCATTGTATTCAACTATGAGGATGATGTTAATGAGTATCGCCGGAGGTTCATACGAGCTTGGGGCATGGTAAACAGATCTGACCCCAAAGGTTTGGGACCAAAGACTTCCATTCCTATGGAGCCTTACCTCCAATGGATATGAGCTTGTGCCCAGAAGCTTATGATGCCTTATGTGGCCGTATTACCAGTGATTGTGGAGCCCACTACTGAAGAAGGCATTCCTTATACGGTTCTCTATCCTTACATGCCCACTGATCTTGGGGAGTTCCAGAGGTCTTGGATTCAGCTGAAGAATGAGAGGGATACTTACAGGGAACAGTTCCATGATCAAGAGAGGAAGGTTTTAAAGCTCACCAGGCAGCTCCAGGAAGAAAGAGTGCTCAATGATTATATCAGCACAAAGAGAAAGCGTCCATGGGACTTTTGATTTTTCTTTTCTAGTTTTAGATTTATTTTATTTACTTATTTGTAACGCCTTAAAGGCATTTTGAACCTTCAAATTTAAGCTAATAAAGTTTTTGTTAATTTTTGGTTTGCAAATTTAAATTTCCCGAAGTTTTTGAAATCATTACATGAGCATCCCATTATCATACACATCATTACAGGTACCACTACAGGTTTCTCATCTTCTTCGCTGTTTATTTCATCAGAAATGTATTCTGATCAAGCCATCAAGGATCTTCAGGCACAGGACGCCCAGTTCCAACAGATGTTCATCAGTCTGGCGAAGGGGCAGGAAGATCTGAAAGCCCTTATTCTGAAAGAGAAGAAGAAGAAGAAGGTTGTCGGTATTCTGAATATGGGCAGAAGGTTTGGAGAAAGGTTGAAGCAACAAACTGATATGACCTCTTCATCCAAGGAAGGGGAGAACCAAGAAGGGGAAAAGGACCTTAGTCCTGCAATCTCTGACAATGATACTGATTATGACGATGAGCAATATCCTCCTGCTGAGGATAGATACAAACAGTTAGAGGATCGTCTGAGTGCCATGGAAGTTCAGAGGATACCTGGTTTGGATTTCAGAGAATTGGGACTGGTATCAGGAGTGGTCATCCCTCAGAAGTTCAAAGCTCCAGTTTTTGCCAAGTATGATGGGGTGTCCTGCCCAAAACTCCATCTCCGCTCGTATGTCAGGAAGATTCAACCCCACACTGCTGATAGAAACTTATGGGTGCACTTCTTTCAAGATAGTCTATCGGGGACTCAGCTTGAATGGTTCTACCAGTTGGAGGGAGCCAGTGTCCGAAACTGGGAAGATCTTGCTGCTGCTTTCTACAACCAGTATCAATACAATGCCGACCTTGCTCCCACTCGTACTCAACTTTAGAGTATGTCCATGGGTGCAGGTGAAGGTTTTAAAGATTATGCTAAAAAATGGAGAGACTTGGCTGGGAGAGTTCAACCCCCTTTGGCTGATAGGGAGTTGGTTGATATGTTTCTAGGAACGCTATCGGGTCCATTTTTCAATCACTTAATCGGAAACTCGTCATCTGGTTTCACCGAGCTGATTTGAACTAGAGAAAGAGTAGAAGCTGGAATTCGGAGTGGTAAAATACAGAAGGATACCTCTTCAAGTTCAGTAAAGAAGCCTTTTACTGGTAAGAAGGAAGCCAGTGCCATCTACAGCCCGAGAGGCCAAAACAAGACTAAATATCGTCAAATAGTAAGTGTCGTGATGATACCTAGACCTGCAGTTGCTCCACAATGCAACAATCAACAAAGAGCGGAAAGACCACAGAAGCAGTTCACCCAGCTCAATATGACTCTGTCTCAAATTTTACCACAATTGTTAAAGACCAATCTGATAACTCTGAGGGAAGCCCCGAAGAACCCCAACACCACATCTCCCCGCTATAACCCGAATGCCCACTGCGCTTATCACTCTGAAAGTTTAGGTCATGATACAAACGACTGTTGGGCCCTGAAAAATGAGGTGCAGGACCTGATCGAAGCCAAAGAAATTGAGTTTGATGCTCCGGAGAAGCCCAATGTCATAACTGCACCCATGCCCAAGCATGGCTTGGGAATCAATGCTATTGAGGTTGTCTCCGCCACAGAAGGCGCTGATGATGAGAACTCAGACATTAACAGCTGGATCTACCCAACTACCAACGGTGGACCGAATAACTGGAAGGTTAGGGACTTCATACCTGTTTCTTTTATTTTGCAGTAATTGACTCATTTGTTTTAAGATTTGTAATAAATAATTTGAAACTTTACGGCCCGGTGCCTTGCCCGAGGCACCTTGGCTTTGCTTGTGAGGGCTATTATTTGTCATTTCATATATCATTAATAAAGCATTGGACGTTTCTTGCATACAAATTTTGCGCTCCTTGTTTTTATTTTCTGTCTCTCACTTTATCAAAACAGTTATTCTCTTACACACACTCACGTATCATACTGTAGATCCATATCCACTTTGGATCCCATTGATAACAGCTCTGCTACTGCCAATTATGACTTCAAAAATCCAATCAACCAAGTCGAGGACAAAGGTGAGGATGATTGTGAGGTGCTTGGAGAACTTGCTAGACTATAACAGCAGAAAGAAAGGGCCATACAGCCTCATGAAGAGCCAGTTGAGTCAGTGAATTTGGGTACATAGGAAGACAGGAAAGAAGTTCAAATAGGTGCGAATCTGGAGCCTAGTGTCAAACAACGGTTAATACATATGCTACACAACTATGTTGAGATCTTCGCCTGGTCCTATGAAGACATGCCTGGTTTAGACACTGATATTGTGGTACATCGCCTGCTGACTAAAGAAGATTGCCCTTTGGTAAAGCAGAAGGTTCGCCGTATGTGCCCTGAAATGTCAGAGAAAATCAAGGAAGAGGTCATGAAACAGTTCGACACATGATTCTTAGTTGTCACTTCTTATCCGCAGTGGGTTGCCAACGTCGTTCCGGTACATAAGAAGGACAGTAAGGTACAGATGTGTGTGGACTACAGAGATCTAAACAGGGCAAGCCCCAAGGATGACTTCCCACTTCCTCACATTGATGTTCTAGTCGACAACACCGCGCGACACAAGATCTTCTCCTTCATGGATGGTTTTTCTGGCTACAACCAGATCAAGATGGCTCCTGAGGACATAGAGAAGACAACCTTCATTACACAGTGGGGCACCTTCTGTTACAAGGTAATGCCTTTTGGGTTAAAGAATGCTGGGGCAACTTATCAGCGTGCCATGGTCGCTTTGTTCCACGATATAATTCACCATGAGATCAAGGTTTATGTTGATCACATGATAGCCAGGTCCCAGACTAAGGAAGAGCACCTTGATCATCTCCAAAAGTTATTCGACGGATTGAAGACATACAAGCTGAGGTTGAATCCGAACAAGTGCATCTTCGGGGTAAGATCTGGTAAGCTTCTGGGTTTTGTTGTCAATGATAAAGGTATTCAGGTAGACCCTGCAAAGGTAAAACCCATACAAGAGATGTCGGCTCCCCGCACAAAAAAAAAGTTAGAGGTTTCTTGGGACGCCTGAATTACATCGCCAGGTTCATTTCACATATGACTTCTACTTGTGAGCCAATCTTCAAGCTGCCGAAGAAAGATCGAGTGTTAAAATGGAATGATGAATGCCAACCTGCTTTTGAAAGAATCAAAGAATACCTTCAAGAACCACTAATTCTGATGCCTCCAATTAAAGGAAGACCTTTGATATTATACCTGACAATGCTAGACAGTTCAATGGGGTGTGTGCTGGGGCAGCATGATGAGTCTGGTCAAAAAGAGCATGCAATTTACTACCTTAGCAAAAAGTTTACCGACTGTGAGACCCGATACTCATTGATCTAGAAAACTTGTTGCGCTTTGGCATGGGCTGCTCGCCGACTGAGACAGTATATGTTGACTCACACTACCTTGTTGATATCAAAGATGGATCCGATCAAATATATTTTTGAGAAGCCCGCCTTATCCGGAAGAATAGAAAGATGGCAGATGATCTTAACTGAGTACGACATCTAATACACATCCCAAAAAGAAATCAAGGGGGTGTATTGGCAGATCATTTGGCGCATCAGGCCGTGGATGACTACCAGTCCATGAATTTCGAGTTCTCGGATGAGAATATCATGTTGGTAACTGTTGTACCACAAAATTTGCCCTGTCATGTTTCCCATGATTTTCCCCCCTACATGGTTGGTCACAAACCTTTTCCTAAAGAAAAGGAAAATTGGTGAGTGATGTTTCTAAGTTTCCTTCGATTGGAATCTCCAAAATGCCTTTCAATAGGTATCTACATAGCGCCCTTCAATTGGCATGGGCAAAAGTCCTTCGATGGGCCTGTTAACAAGGCTCTTCGATTGGCATGTTAACAAGTATCTTTCAATTGACGTTGTAGCAGTGACATTCGATTGGTAGTTTAATAAGTATCTTTCGATTGACGTTGTAGCAGTGGCATTCCATTGGTAGTTTAACAAGTATCTTTCGATTGGTATTATAGTAGTGGCCTTCGATTGGCATTTTGATAAAGGTCCTTCGACTGGAACTTCAGAGTTTCCCTCAATCGGAATATCTGAATGAAATGACCTTCGAGTGGAATTTCAATATAGAGTTTGCCTTAATCCGAGATGCTCTGATGAAGGAAGTTCTGAATACTTCGAATCAGAATTTAGACTCATCACAAGGCCAAGAGCTGGTCGAAGTTGCCTAATAGGGAATTTTCTTCAAAAGGACAGGAGATCGAAGCAAAGGATGGTTCAATGGAAGGAGCCCTAGTATTGAAGCTGGCACAATTCAACTCAAAACCAGTAAGGAGAGCAAGGTTCTACTAGGGAAAGTTGGTTTGAATTGGACTTTGAAGCCATCGAAGAAAGCAAATTCGAAGGGAAGTGGACCTGCAGGGGTAGGTCAGCTTTCGATTTTTATCATGTTGGAGGCCTAAACAGCTCATAACAGGCTGGCAGTAACGCATGAAAGCAGATTGGCACGTGATTGAATCAAAAATAGAAAGTCTTTATGAAGAAATCAAATCAAATCCGTGTAAAGGCATGGTGTGGACAAAAAGATTGAATTAGGCTATTTTTGGAATGATATTCAAAGTGTATCAAATCAAGAATCAAGACATTGATGGAGGAAGATTGAGGCCAGGTTTTCAACCCTAATTCATTCCATTATATACAAGCAAGCCTCACAAATAAATAAAAAACTCTGCAGAGACGAAAAAACGCACGGAGGTGGCCTTAGAAGAAAACGCTGCCTGCCCCACGAGATTCCATAAAGTTGCCAAAAATTATCACACTAAAAGCCGGTTTTGCGCGTAGTCTCTGTCCAAACTAACATTTGAATCGTGAAGCATCCCTCATACAACCCCCCTGTGGGTAATTTTTCCTTTGATCTCAAACTTTTAAGTGTGATTTAAATTCATGTTGAACATATATACATATTGTTGTACCCCAAAATTTGCCCTCCCATATTTCTCAAAATATTTCAAGAAAATTCACAAGTCCAACCCGGCGCGTCATATTCAGGTATTCTTTCGCCAAGATATCTCTGATAACGTATTCTCAAATTCAGGTTCGGCTCAAGAGTCAATTCTTTAAAGAAGGTATCCGAATGTGCGAGTTTTCTTGAAGAAATATGGTGAAAAAGTGTGCTGAAAGTGCAGTTTTTACGCGCTAAAAAATTCATAACTTGAAGATCGTGACTCATTTTGAACCCGTTCCGGTGGCCAAAATTCCGTCTTGACATTATCTACGTTTTCATCTCTCACGGCTGGAAGCCAATTTCGATCAGAAGGTCTTCAAAAATGTGGATTTATCAAGTATTTTCGTGCAGAAAATTTGTGACAGAAGTTTATTTGCGTCATGTTCAAAAAATCATAACTTGGTCGATTTTCATCGTATCGAGCTGGTTCCAGTGCCAAAATTTCACAAATTGAGTTGACTACATTTTCACAGAAGGAATTGAGTTCAAACGGTATTCAAAAGGCCTTCGTTTTTTGCTCAGAGTGCGTGACACGCTGAAAATCCTGAATGCTGAATATTATTTCATCTGAGCCGAAACTTCGAAAATTCATAACTCGGTCAATTTTTATCGGATTGGACTCATATTTTTACACAAGGTCACTGACTCATAGATCTACAACTTTGCTTCAAAAGTCGAGACCAAATTATGCACCGATCAATACCAGTTTTTTATTGAAGAACGTGTCAGAGCCGACACTGGAGCCCAAAATAAGTTTGTCTGAGCTGAAACTTCAAAAATTCATAACTAATTCACCGTTTATCCGATTGAGTCGATTTTCGGACAGGAGTTAGTTCTCGATGCCGGCTACATTTTGTTTTCACATTTCAACTTCAAAAAATGCACTTAAGTCCCTGCGATTTAGCCTGGAAAGTGACGAATTCAAGTGAATATTGGAGGCCCAATTGCACATTCAAAGCCCATTTGCTTTACCCTAATTTCCATTATATAATCACCTTCTTTTCACACAAACCAGGAAAAGGGAAAAAGAGAAAAAAAAAGGGGAGAAAAAAAAAAAAAAAAGGAAGAGAAAAAGAGAGAAAAAACCTTGCCACAACACTGTTGGAATATCAAACTCTTTCAAGAACCCTAAAACCTTGAAATCCTTATTACAAATCCCTCTCTCACTACAAACAAAGTCATCTCAGTTACAAACCAACATCTTATTACTTCTTCAGTAAGGGTAAGGCTGGCTTGATCTCCATGATCCAAAGGGCATAAAAGCATTCATGTCACTACTTTTCCAGTAAGGGTAAGGTTGATTTGATCTCCATGATCAAAAGGGTATAATCATTCATACATGCCATATTGTGCCTAAACATTAAATTTTTTCATATATTGGCTTTATTTGCATTTTATGATTTTATTTGATGTGTTTGTGAGATTCAACACTGCAGATTTAGACAGGATCCCAGGCAGGTTCATTAAGGAACGTTGAGGCCAAAAGCCAAAAGCCAAATGGCCAGACTAGAAAAACTTATGTATGACACCAATACATGGCGAGGCAGACATTAAGCCAGAGATTAAGGGAACGTTGAAGCCAGAACACAAATGGCCAAAAGCCAATTGGCCAAAGTAGAACAACTTATGCATGAAACTCAATCCAATGGCCAAAGAATGCAGACCACGGTACTCAGGAGTCAATACTTCAAAAAACCTCCCCTTGGGTCAGACACCCCCTATGGTTTGCTCAATTTTTAATTTTTATTTGTTTTTCCTTTTTATTCTTTTAATTGTTTTTTAATTGTTTTCTTTTAATTCCATAAAATAATTTTCATAATAAATATAAAATACAGAAAAATCAAAAAATGTTTATTTTATTAATATTAATTTTACTATTATTATTTTTGTAAATAAACTTTAAACAATTAATTAGATTAATTTAGGTTTCAAAACTTTAATATTTTTCTTAATAAATTAAATATGTAGAAATTAGGGTTTTTAACTTTTTCATCATTTTTTTTAATAAATAATTTTCTCATCATTATTATTATTATTAATTACTAATTTATTTTGTAAATAAACATGTACATAAATTCTTTAGTAAATTAAGTTAAACTTTAACATTTTTCTCAAATAATTAAAAATAACTTAGAATTAGGGTTTCTTTTAATTTTAATTTTAATTTTCTTATTTCATAAATACAAAAAACAAAACCTAAAAAACACTTCTTTTATTTCAATAAATAATTAATTAATTTTTAATTTCATTTAATTTCTTTAAAGGGTCCAACGCCCTCGAACGTTCTATTTTTATTTCTTTCGCACATTTATTTTCTTTCAAATATTATGTAATTGCTCAAGCCATGTAACTCGGACATTTTATATTTCCCGCATTTTACTTCTTTATTTTCTGTCAAATCGGGTCCTGGATTAAATTTGGCGATGTGGACCCGCGCCTTTTGTAATAGCTTAGAATCTTTTACTTTCTCGCAATATTTTAACTGTTAATAAATGCATGCAAGAATGAATGATAAAATAAAAACAAACGCATAGATCACCTTGACATGAATAAGACAAAATAACTGAACATGACACACAAATCACACACCACCCTTAGGGTACGCCTCACTGTTGCCTTGCCTCGAAAGGTGATCGTCGAGTAGAGGATGTCTTAGTAAGTCCTCATGATCCGGGAACCTGGCATGAGGGTAGCTTCTAAGGTGTCTTCCCATTGCTCTGGTGATCACCATGTCCCGAACCTCGAATTGACCCGAACACCTCCGACGGTGGTGCTACCTACCTCTCAATGGTGGGATGGCACTACTTTAAAGGACATTTACACAGACGAATTCCTTAGGGTAGGTAGGTTCTCAAGGATACTTGCTCTAATCTCAAAACAAACTCAAAAAGACTTTTCACACTGACACATTTTCAAAAGCTTTCAAAACAAACTTTTCAAACACTCTGACGTACGAGTCGATCTGAAATTTTTCAAAGAAACTTTTTTAAACCCACATTGAAAAGCAAACAAACAATTTTGAAAACACATTGAGCAAGTATCTAAGAGCCCATGGATAACCATGGATAGAAAGGGTGCTAATACCTTCCCTTTCTATAACCTACCTCCCGAACCGAGAGCGATCTCTTAAAAGGAATTTTTCTGTGCTTTTGTCCTTTCCATTTGGAGAAAATAAAAGACGGTGGCGACTCTTGCTTCCGCGACATTTCGCGAACCAGCGTTAAACAGTCAGTTCCAGATCCACCGATCACAGAACTGGCGACTCTGCTGGGGATTTAAACTTAAAGTGAGGTGTACCTTAGGGCTAGGTCATAACTATGTTTTCAATTGTCTTCTTTGCTTGCTTTATTATTGTGGGTTGCTTGGGAGTTCTATAGATCCTAACCCGGATCTGGGGGATACCTTCTTAGAAAGTAGCAACAAGGCTGTGAGGGAACTGTGCGGGGTATACCGACATGGTTGAAACAGTCTGCTACGTTGATGTGGCACTTTGGTGTGTACCGGTAACCCTTGAGTTCAGTCAAGGAGAGTACGGGGCCTCCGCGTGGTGTCGTGAAGCATCAACAGACCTTAGGAACCTTAATTGAACTATCTTGGCCTTTTTAGGGTAGTGAGATAACTGACTTTGGTGCAGTCCGAGGTTGGTTGATACTCGATACTACACTCAATTGAGGGTTGCTTTCCTGGAATATTTCGGTCGCCAGTTCAGTGGCTAAATCGAAACGATGAACAATGAAAGCAATCCCGTGATATTGGGACCCTTAGAACCCGGTTACTTCTAATAGGACAGGTTGAGCCCACCAACTTCAAGAGGGTAATACCCAGACCTCATGCTGGCCTAAACTCTAAGGGTTTCTCTTGTGTGACTTGCGTGCCTTCGTACTTGACTACTTGCATGCTTGTTATCTGACACATGAACTACTTGCAGGTTTTGTCTATAGTCCTTAATAGGGACTCATAACAGGGTACCTAAGTTTCTTACAGGTTTTGGTTTGCAGTCCTTAATTAGGACTCCTAACAGGGTTTACCGAGTTTCTTGCAGGTTTTGTTTTTAGTCCTTAATTGGGACTCATGACAGGTTTTACTTGAGTTTCTTGCAGGTTTTGGTTTGCAGTCCTTAATTGGGACTCATAACAGGGTTACTTACATTACCCTCATGCATAGCATAACATCATACCATTGCATACATCCTGCATAAGGACTAACCCATTTCAAGGATCTCAAGGGTCTGTGATGCAGGTCATGATGAATCAAACATCTAGCAAGGGGCAAAGAGGATTTATTTTCCTCTAGCCAAATTTGTCAGAGGCTATAACCCACTTGATATGGTGAGCTTTGACACTTGAAGAAAGTTCCCCGAGCCAAGGTTGTCAGGGGCTATGACCCACTGGATATGGTGAGCCTTTGACCCTTGGAAGAAAGGCTCTCAACAAACATGAAGTTCTTTCAATCAAGCTACCGGATCCAAATGCTAACAAATTTTCTTGTTTACCCCGCGAGGTCCTTGAAAACATTACATGCATGTCATACTCACCATTGCATAACAGGTATCCTTTTTTGCAGGTCACTTACCCTTTCCCGCTGTTTATTTCAGCAATGGCTTCTCAACAAGATAACCAGGACCTTCACACTCAAGAGACTCAGTTCAGGGAAATCTTCCTAAGCCTATCCAAGGGGCAGGAAGAGTTGAGGACACTCCTCATGGGGAATCTGATCAGAAAGAGTCCTGAAGATGACAAGGACGAACAGCTGAAACGTCTACAAGATGAGATAGACACATTAAAAACCCAGATGTTGGGGCAAAGGGCCCTTATTCAAGGTTTAGCTCAGGAGCAAGGAGAGCTGAGGGCCATGATCAGTCAGCTTCCTCAAGGCATGAAGCAACCAGCCCAAATCAGGGATCAGGTCATGGAATAGCTTCCAAGAGGGCAAAGGTCGGGTCCAATGAATATACCTCTCCGAGTTGCTACTACTTCTCAGGTCCAACAACGACCTCGCCCAGAACAACGGGCTGATCAGAGCAAACCAGACAAGCCTAAAAGGCAGTTCACCAAGATCAACATGTCGCTGGATCAAGCACTACAACAAATGTTGAAGGCAGGGCTGATCACCTTAAGGGCTCCTCTCCGGAATCCAAACACTTCTGCTCCTAACTATCATCCCAACGATAGGTGCGCATACCATTCTGATAGCCCGGGGCATACTACAGACAACTGCTGGCCTCTCAAAAACAAGATTCAAGACATGATCGACGCTGGAGAGATTCAGTTTGAAGTACCTGAGACTCTGAACGTGATCACTGCTCCCTTGCCAAAACATGGCTAAGACTGAAAAGACTTTTGTTCATTCGAATGTTCGAGTTTCAATTTTCTTTTGTTCAAACATTTACTCATTGTTAAAACATTGTTATTTCATTAATGCATCGCATATGTCTGTTCTGAAACAATATATTCGTATTCACTAAATGCAAATTATTTCCATATTTTTTCTGATGTCAGCTCTTGATCTAAAATTCTAAGCCTCTTGAGGGAGGATGACGAAAACGATACCGCGATCATTACAGTATGCTTTTGAACAGACCCCGCTTATGAAGTACAGGCATTGTTTCAATTCCTAAACACTGGAGTAATAAGGAAGATAATCCCTCGTCAACCCCTCTGAGCCAAAGAAGTAGAAGTTTTTATTTTCGAAAATCAAAACCCATAATCATAACCTGGGGCAGGGTAGTTCTCTCAGTTGATCCAAGTGCATAACGAATGGCACCAAAAAGTCCTTACAAAACAAAAGACAGTGATGGTTCCCTACAATCATAAAGACAGGCAGTCATTATCAAAAATCATAAATGAAAAGCCCAATAAGTCAAAACCTACGAAGGGGACTTACGAAACTGGGGCATCCCGCTGACTGTAATTCCAAAAAGGAAACAGCTCAGGCAAAAAATAGGGATAACAAAAAAATCAGACAAGAAAGAGGTCTTACAAACCCTCAACAAAAAAAAAGGGAATGACTGCCTATTCAAAATAACTTATCAACATCCGAATCATCACCGGAAAATCAGAACAAAGACTCAAACAAGGCCTAGCGTATGATCAACTGAGTTTAGGTTTGAAGAACATCACGAAGAGCGGGTGGACACAAATAATTTGAGCCTTTATCCTTTGTTTCTTAAACCGTGAACCAGGCCACGTTATAACCCTCAAAAGTCCTAGCTGAAGCATGGGTTAGTTCGAAAGCATACTGTTACAAAAAGTATCCTGACTCCTGAAGGCCCACGGTAAAATAACGAGTTGACATCATGTTTTACAAACATTCATTTGTTTTATGAAAAAGAATGCATTCTCAAAATCTTCAAGACAGACATAGGCTTTGCATTTTTAACATAACTTTGTTTGCATATGACTTTTTGTTTGAACAGCATAGAAATTTGCACGACGAATGCCTAATGAACAGAAGTACTTCCAATCAAGGGGCATGATATGATCATGGTCCATTATCTGGGGCAGTCCAATCAAGATTTGGAGAATCTCTCAAAAGGCCAAATAGCCTGGGGAAAATCTCCGCCTGAGTCACTTGGGGCATTTCAACAATGAATCTTGCCTGGTCAAAAATCTTCTGGTGGTGTGACAAAACATTTCTAACAGGGGCAACTCCCTATATTCTGAGAGCATGGACATAGTCGAAAAAATACTACGCAGAAACAAAGACCCGCTAGGTTGACATACCTAGGCAAAAATTAAGGCTTCCCGGCGAACCAAAAGGGTTCAGGCAAAATGAAGGGATGAAATAAAAAAAATCTGTACACCCGGCAAGTCGAAAACCTGAAAAGGCGGCTTGGGCAAAAATGGGTATCCCGGTGGACTGAAAACCCGAAAGGGCGGTCCAGGCAAAAGTTAGGGATCAAAGTGTACGACTATGTCCTGTCATCTTATCACCTGCCTACCAGAAGAAGGTCTGTCCATCAACAAGCTATCAGCACCTCTTAGGTCTTCCTCTCCCACCTCAGAAACAGGGGCAATAAGGAGTTGTCTAAGAGCAATCTAATTGTTCTGTCCTCCAAGGTATCAAAACAGGTTCAGCTAAAGAATATAACCAGTACATATTAATTCCCCAGAGAGTGATTCAGCAAAACAATGCATTCTTCTCCAGGCAGAGTTATCAAATCTCAAGGAAATTGGGTATCCTCCAGCAGATCCCAACATCCCCCAGCAGCAATACATATATTCTTAACAAGCATCTCCGGTAGTCTTGGTCTAAAGATTGTTCCCCGGCGGTATACCAACATTCAAAGGAATCACTCCCCCGCAGTTCCAAAACCCCCCAGAAGAGTCCAATCCAGTTTCCCTAGGAAAGTTGGAATTCATATCCCCAAGTAGTAAGCTTATCCCCAGTAGATTCTGGAAGCTTATCCTCCCGCAAGCACGAACGCGTCGTCCGGCTTTGTTTAAAGAGTTATTTCCTTAATAGGATATAACTGGGTTATCCTCAGCCAAAAGCCTCGGAAAGATCGTCGTCGACATAATCTTCTTACCCCCAGCGAAGTCTATCAACACTTTCAGTACAACAAGGATATCGCCAGCAAATTACTACTATCAACACTCAACAAGGCATCCCTCTTCCCACAGAGTATTGCTTCCCAGCATGGTCGCTAGAGTATCTTTTCTCCCTGCAAAATCCTCCATTTGCCAAGTTTATTCCGCAACGGAGTCATCTTCTCCTACCGGTATTCTTGCAGCTATCATCCCCAGCGAAAGCAAAATCTATTCTTCAACATCAGCCCAGGATACGACTTCCCGGCACCCGTCAAGGATTTATTTTTCCTAGATGAAAAACACATTCATAAAACGTCACACACATCATTATAGCATGCATAGACGCATCATATCACCCCAATCTCATTTATTTTTGAAGACATCTTAAAATCATGCAATTCATGCATTATGACATTGCATACAACTAATTCGTTACTTTTTCAGGAAAGAACGATCAACAGATAAAAGTCTTCATTCTGCTGAGGTAGTAATCGTCCCAGATTCCTTCATCATTCTGCTGAGGTAGTAATCGTCCCAGATTCCTTCATCATTCTGCTGAGGTAGTAATCGTCCCAGATTCCTTCATCATCCTGCTGAGGTAGTAATTGTCCCAGATTCCTTCATCATCCTGCTGAGGTAGTAATCGTCCCAGATTCCTTCATCATTCTGCTGAGGTAGTAATCGTCCCAGATTCCTTCATCATTCTGCTGAGGTAGTAATCGTCCCAGATTCCTTCATCATTCTGCTGAGGTAGTAATCGTCCCAGATTCCTTCATCATTCTACTGAGGTAGTAATCGTCCCAGATTCCTTCATCATTCTGCTGAGGTAGTAATCGTCCCAGATTCCTTCATCATCCTGCTGAGGTAGTAATCGTCCCAGATTCCTTCATCATCCTGCTGAGGTAGTAATCGTCCCAGATTCCTTCATCATTCTGCTGAGGTAGTAATCGTCCCAGATTCCTTCATCATTCTGCTGAGGTAGTAATCGTCCCAGATTCCTTCATCATTCTGCTGAGGTAGTAATCGTCCCAGATTCCTTCATCATTCTACTGAGGTAGTAATCGTCCCAGATTCCTTCATCATCCTGCTGAGGTAGTAATCGTCCCAGATTCCTTCATCATTCTGCTGAGGTAGTAATCGTCCCAGATTCCTTCATCATTCTGCTGAGGTAGTAATCGTCCCAGATTCCTTCATCGTCCTGCTGAGGTAGTAATCGTCCCAGATTCCTTCATCATATATTTGGAGTAGCAATCGTCTCAGATTCCTTCATCACATCCTTATCAAAAAACCTCCTCTGGTTCAGTCAGATCGACCCTAAGATCTCCCTGATTCTTATCCCAGTAGAAGACACCCAAGATTTTTCTCAACGAGCGTTGTTGAAGTTAAAGTCACCCAAGACTTTTCTCAACGAGCGTTGTTGAAGTTAAAGTCACCCAAGACTTTTCTCAACGAGCGTTGTTGAAGTTAAAGTCACCCAAGATTTTTTTCAACGAGCGTTGTTGAAGTTCAAGTCGCCCAAGGTTCTCTTACCATTCCTGCTAAGGCAGTAACCATCCCTGGTTCATTCATCACCGTTTGAAGCTCCAGACTCGGCTCCTGTAACCAGTCAGGACACATCTATACCAAGCATCTGAAAACCAGCTCCTGCAACGTGTCAGGTACTCATTTGTTCTTTTGCAGGTATGCAGGTTCTCGCTAAGGAATCTCCTACGCAATCAACATCCAGATGGCATCTATAAGCCCATCATCCTATCCAGCAATCTCCAAATGGCATCTATAAGCCCATTCCCCCATCACACTGCTAACATGTGAGCGCAAATTTCTGGGCACTCTAGTGTTCAATCATCTTCCACCTTCGGATTACGAAAGGCACGTCCGCCAATCTGCATCCTCAGGTCTAAGAAGATTGAACAGGGGCAACTGTTGTACCCCAAAATTTGCCCTCCCATATTTCTCAAAATATTTCAAGAAAATTCACAAGTCCAACCCGGCGCGTCATATTCAGGTATTCTTTCGCCAAGATATCTCTGATAACGTATTCTCAAATTCAGGTTCGGCTCAAGAGTCAATTCTTTAAAGAAGGTATCCGAATGTGCGAGTTTTCTTGAAGAAATATGGTGAAAAAGTGTGCTGAAAGTGCAGTTTTTACGCGCTAAAAAATTCATAACTTGAAGATCGTGACTCATTTTGAACCCGTTCCGGTGGCCAAAATTCCGTCTTGACATTATCTACGTTTTCATCTCTCACGGCTGGAAGCCAATTTCGATCAGAAGGTCTTCAAAAATGTGGATTTATCAAGTATTTTCGTGCAGAAAATTTGTGACAGAAGTTTATTTGCGTCATGTTCAAAAAATCATAACTTGGTCGATTTTCATCGTATCGAGCTGGTTCCGGTGCCAAAATTTCACAAATTGAGTTGACTACATTTTCACAGAAGGAATTGAGTTCAAACGGTATTCAAAAGGCCTTCGTTTTTTGCTCAGAGTGCGTGACACGCTGAAAATCCTGAATGCTGAATATTATTTCATCTGAGCCGAAACTTCGAAAATTCATAACTCGGTCAATTTTTATCGGATTGGACTCATATTTTTACACAAGGTCACTGACTCATAGATCTACAACTTTGCTTCAAAAGTCGAGACCAAATTATGCACCGATCAATACCAGTTTTTTATTGAAGAACGTGTCAGAGCCGACACTGGAGCCCAAAATAAGTTTGTCTGAGCTGAAACTTCAAAAATTCATAACTAATTCACCGTTTATCCGATTGAGTCGATTTTCGGACAGGAGTTAGTTCTCGATGCCGGCTACATTTTGTTTTCACATTTCAACTTCAAAAAATGCACTTAAGTCCCTGCGATTTAGCCTGGAAAGTGACGAATTCAAGTGAATATTGGAGGCCCAATTGCACATTCAAAGCCCATTTGCTTTACCCTAATTTCCATTATATAATCACCTTCTTTTCACACAAACCAGGAAAAGGGAAAAAGAGAAAAAAAAAGGGGAGAAAAAAAAAAAAAAGGAAGAGAAAAAGAGAGAAAAAACCTTGCCACAACACTGTTGGAATATCAAACTCTTTCAAGAACCCTAAAACCTTGAAATCCTTATTACAAATCCCTCTCTCACTACAAACAAAGTCATCTCAGTTACAAACCAACATCTTATTACTTCTTCAGTAAGGGTAAGGCTGGCTTGATCTCCATGATCCAAAGGGCATAAAAGCATTCATGTCACTACTTTTCCAGTAAGGGTAAGGTTGATTTGATCTCCATGATCAAAAGGGTATAATCATTCATACATGCCATATTGTGCCTAAACATTAAATTTTTTCATATATTGGCTTTATTTGCATTTTATGATTTTATTTGATGTGTTTGTGAGATTCAACACTGCAGATTTAGACAGGATCCCAGGCAGGTTCATTAAGGAACGTTGAGGCCAAAAGCCAAAAGCCAAATGGCCAGACTAGAAAAACTTATGTATGACACCAATACATGGCGAGGCAGACATTAAGCCAGAGATTAAGGGAACGTTGAAGCCAGAACACAAATGGCCAAAAGCCAATTGGCCAAAGTAGAACAACTTATGCATGAAACTCAATCCAATGGCCAAAGAATGCAGACCACGGTACTCAGGAGTCAATACTTCAAAAAACCTCCCCTTGGGTCAGACACCCCCTATGGTTTGCTCAATTTTTAATTTTTATTTGTTTTTCCTTTTTATTCTTTTAATTGTTTTTTAATTGTTTTCTTTTAATTCCATAAAATAATTTTCATAATAAATATAAAATACAGAAAAATCAAAAAATGTTTATTTTATTAATATTAATTTTACTATTATTATTTTTGTAAATAAACTTTAAACAATTAATTAGATTAATTTAGGTTTCAAAACTTTAATATTTTTCTTAATAAATTAAATATGTAGAAATTAGGGTTTTTAACTTTTTCATCATTTTTTTTAATAAATAATTTTCTCATCATTATTATTATTATTAATTACTAATTTATTTTGTAAATAAACATGTACATAAATTCTTTAGTAAATTAAGTTAAACTTTAACATTTTTCTCAAATAATTAAAAATAACTTAGAATTAGGGTTTCTTTTAATTTTAATTTTAATTTTCTTATTTCATAAATACAAAAAACAAAACCTAAAAAACACTTCTTTTATTTCAATAAATAATTAATTAATTTTTAATTTCATTTAATTTCTTTAAAGGGTCCAACGCCCTCGAACGTTCTATTTTTATTTCTTTCGCACATTTATTTTCTTTCAAATATTATGTAATTGCTCAAGCCATGTAACTCGGACATTTTATATTTCCCGCATTTTACTTCTTTATTTTCTGTCAAATCGGGTCCTGGATTAAATTTGGCGATGTGGACCCGCGCCTTTTGTAATAGCTTAGAATCTTTTACTTTCTCGCAATATTTTAACTGTTAATAAATGCATGCAAGAATGAATGATAAAATAAAAACAAACGCATAGATCACCTTGACATGAATAAGACAAAATAACTGAACATGACACACAAATCACACACCACCCTTAGGGTACGCCTCACTGTTGCCTTGCCTCGAAAGGTGATCGTCGAGTAGAGGATGTCTTAGTAAGTCCTCATGATCCGGGAACCTGGCATGAGGGTAGCTTCTAAGGTGTCTTCCCATTGCTCTGGTGATCACCATGTCCCGAACCTCGAATTGACCCGAACACCTCCGACGGTGGTGCTACCTACCTCTCAATGGTGGGATGGCACTACTTTAAAGGACATTTACACAGACGAATTCCTTAGGGTAGGTAGGTTCTCAAGGATACTTGCTCTAATCTCAAAACAAACTCAAAAAGACTTTTCACACTGACACATTTTCAAAAGCTTTCAAAACAAACTTTTCAAACACTCTGACGTACGAGTCGATCTGAAATTTTTCAAAGAAACTTTTTTAAACCCACATTGAAAAGCAAACAAACAATTTTGAAAACACATTGAGCAAGTATCTAAGAGCCCATGGATAACCATGGATAGAAAGGGTGCTAATACCTTCCCTTTCTATAACCTACCTCCCGAACCGAGAGCGATCTCTTAAAAGGAATTTTTCTGTGCTTTTGTCCTTTCCATTTGGAGAAAATAAAAGACGGTGGCGACTCTTGCTTCCGCGACATTTCGCGAACCAGCGTTAAACAGTCAGTTCCAGATCCACCGATCACACATATTGCTGCTAATATTCATGTGTGTTTGAGTGTGTTACATGTGAGTAAGAAGGCACGATCTGAGCTTACCTTCGATTTGCACAACTATAACTCGTTTTCGATGGATTAACACCATAGCGGGCAACTGAGCATGCAAATTCGATATTTAAATTAAATACTGTGTTTTTGTTTCTAATGTAACATTGCAGATTCGTTTGTACCAATAAATATATTTCAACTAGGTTGGTGAGGAAGAGGCATTGCAGCGAAAAGGACCTGGGTTCGATACCCAGGTCATATATTTTGTGTTTCTAACAAACTTCCTTGCAGAATTCTAGATCGGAGGATGTCATATCCAGATCGAACGCCCCGTACGTGCAGTCTCGTAGGCACCTTCAATCAGTCCCTTGGGACCTGGGTTCGAATCCCAGGTCCCCCAAAACCTTGTTTATTTTTCTTCTTCAGGTATTCCCATGTAGCGTTCAAAGAGTGGACAATTATGCGCTTGCAGATCTGGAAGGCTACGTGGCTTGCAAAACAGATGCAATGGTCTAGATGGAAGGACTACCATAGGCCAGAGTGAACAAGCATGTGGGCTATTCAGAAAGTCAAATGAGGCTGCTTGTGTTTGGGCCTGGAAATTGCAACTCAAACACCTTCTTCAGGCCCAGCACCCCCCAAAGTTTGCTTATGTTTTTATTTTCTTTTCATATTTCTTTTGCTTTTTATTATTATTATTATTAAAAACTAACAAATTAATTAACAAACTAACTGTTTTTTATAAAATCAGAAAACACAGAAAAATAATATTTATTAATTTCATTATTTATTTTTATAAATAAAAATTAACCAGTTAATCTAGTTTTAAATTAGGTTTAATGATAATATATTTTGCAATAAATTAAAATTGATTTAGAATTAGGGTTTTGATATATTTTTACCTTTCTAATTTTATTTTCTTAATTAAAATAAAACTCAAAAAAATATTTTCTTTTTAATTAATTAATCATTAGTTAGGCTTAATTCTTAAATCAAAAATGACAAAAAATATGCTTTATCTAATGAAAAAAAGGGTCAAAACCCTAGGATATTCCGATTCAATTTTCTCGCGCGCATATTATTTTTGATCCATATAATTGTAATTGCTCCGAGGATGTAATAGCTTTAACTTAGGATTTTATTTACCGCTTTTATTTAATTTTTCGCATTTAATTTTAAGGGTTTGTTTTTGGCGATGTAAATACCCGATGCCTTGTAATAGCTTAGTTTTATTTTCCGCAATTTATTTTCCGCAACCATTAACTGCTAGATGTTTGAATAATAGGCTATGCATGACAAGATTAACCTTTAATTTAAAATCAACCGTAGCTCACCATAACATGTACAAATATAATATAAACTGAAAAATAATACACTTGCACATGCCACTCTTAGGGTACGCCTCACTTGGTTGCCTCGAACGTGGTCATTAAGTATAGGAAGTCTTAGAGGTCGTCCTCCTGTCCAAAGATCAAAGTTGCCTCGAAACGGTTGCCTCGGATAAAATGATCTAAGACATTAGGGTTACCGCTAAGGCGTCCTAACATTGCTTTAATGACCACACGTCCCTTAATCGAATTGACCCGAAAACTCCAACGACGATGCTACCTACTCCTCAATAGTGGGATGGCATTGTTTAAAGGACACTTGTACAGTTTAATTCCTTTTTGAGTAGGTAGAGGTTCTTAAGTACTTGCTCCTTTTAAAACAAAACAAAACTTTTCGCACTCCCACTTCTTTCAAACAAAAACTCTTTTCAAACCCACAATCACAAAGAAAAGCAAACTTTTGAAAACATAATGAGCAAGTACCTAAGAGCCTGTGGATAACCACGGATAGAAAGGCTGCTAACACCTTCCCTTTCTATAATCTACCTCTCAAACCCGAGAAACATCTCAAAAAGGAATTTTTCTGTGCTTTTGTCCTTTCCTTGTTGGATAAAATAAAAGACGGTGGCGACTCTTGCTTACCACAACATTTTGTGAAAACAAACGCAAACCATCATTCCAAAACAGTCAGTTCTCATTCCCACCGATCACAGAACTGGCGACTCTGCTGGGGAAGTACTTATAAGTGAGATGTACCTTAGGATTAGATCACTATTGTTTTCAATTGTCTGCTTTGTATGCTTTAATTTTGTGGGCTTGTATCGGAGTTCTATAGATCCTAACCCGGATCTGGGGATACCCTTTAGGTAAGTAGAAATAAACTGTGAGAGATCTGTCCAGTGTAGACCGACACGGATGAAGCAGTAGCTACGTTGGTGTGGCACTTTAGTCTGTACCGATATCCCTTGTGTTGGAACGAGGAGAATATGGGTCTTCTAAGGGGTCATTAAGCACCAACTGACCTTAGAACCTTAAATTGACCAACTTGGCCATAGAACAGTAGCAGTATGCTACACTCATCGAGACTAAACTCTCGCGATGATTCCGGCCGCAAGAAAAGGTTGCTAAACTGGAATTATGACCGATTGAGGGTAGTCAGTGATATTGAGATCCTCTAGAACCCGATTACTATTTTTTAGGACAGGTTTGAACCAACTAAACTGAAAGAGGGTAATACCTAAACTCCATGCCAGCCTAAACTTAAGGCTGTTTGGGTGACTTGTGTGCCTTCAAACTTGAACTACTTGCACATTCTTGTTATCTGACAACATGAGTTCCTTGCAGGTTTTGTTTACAGTCCTTATCCAATAATCTGGACTTATTGCAGGGTTTACTGACATTGCTTCACACTTTTGCTTAAACGCATATCATACACATCATAACATCATGCCTTAACATTTCTGTGGTCGGTGGAAATAGAACTGACTGTTTTTAGCTGGATCGCGTATGTCGCGGTAAGCAAGAGTCGCCACCGTCTTTTATGTTCTCCAACATGGAAAGGACAAAAGCACAACAAAATTCCTTATTGAGAATGTCTCTCGGTTCGGGAGGTAGATTTATAGAAAGGGAAGGTGTTAGCACCCTTTCTATCCATGGTTATCCACGGGCTCTTAGGTACTTGCTCTTATGTTTTCGAAAATTGCTTGCTTTTCAAGTGTGAGTGGGTTTTGAAAAAGTTTCGTTTTGAAAGATTTCTAAGTGACTCTTGTATCTGTCCTCAAGAGTGTTTGAAAAATTTGTTTTGAAAGCTTTTGAAAGTGTCTGTGTGAGAAGATTGTTTTGTTTGTTTTTTAGAGAGCAAGTACCTATGAGTCATCTACCTACCCTAAGGAATTAGGTTGTATAAAAGTCCTTAAGGTAGTGCCATCCCACCATTGAGAGGTAGGTAGCACCACCGTTGGAGGTGTTCGGGTCAATTCGATTTTAGGGACAGTGTGGTCACTGAAGCAATGGTAGGACACCTTAGAAGTAACCCTAATGTCCTAGATCCTTTTTAATCCGAGGAAACCGTTTTTAGGAAACTGGATCTTAGACATAAGGGCGACCGCTAAAACACCCTATACTTGACGACCACTTTCGAGGCAACGAGTGAGGCGTACCCTATAAGTGGTGTGTGCATTGTGTGTTGTTTTCATGTTAACATTTATCTTGGATCATGCAATTGTGAGCTACGAGTCGTTTTTAATTATCATACATTCTTTCATGCGATTTAGCAATTAGGAGTGTGGAAAATAGAATACGGAAAGATAAAAGCTACGCTATTACAAGGCGCGGGTCTATACATCGCCAAAAAAACGAAGACCCATTTTTGATAAAGATGCGGAAAGTAAAAAACAATAAACCTAATTACTATTACATCCTTGGAAGCAGTTACATAATAATCCAATAAGAAAATAATGTGCGAAAGAATTAAAATCAAGACGTCCGAGGGTTTTGGACCCTTTTGAGAAATTAAAAGTTTTTGTCCTTTTGCATTAAATTAAATTACAATTAAACCTAATTATTTAATTAATTATTTACAAGAAAGATGTTTTTTTGTGTTTTTTTGTATTTAATGAAAATAAAGAAATAAAAATCAAAAGAAAGCCCTAGTTCTAAGTTTATTTTAATTTATTAAGAAAATGTTAAAGTTAACCTAATTTAAGCAAATTAATTAATTTACATTTATATGTACAAAAATAATAATAATAAATAATAATAATGATGATTAATAAAATGTGATTAAAAATGTCAAAACCTAATTCTATGCAATTTTTATTTGTTAAGAAAAAGGATTAAAATTTAAACCTAAATTAAACTAAGTTAATTGTCAATATTTATTTACAAAAATAGGTTAATGGTGAAATTAATAAATAATCAAAACGTATTTACAATTTTGATTTTCTGATTTTTATTTTATGAAAAATTAATTTGTTATGAATAAATAATAATTATTAAAACAATTAAAAGAAATTAAAAGAAAAGAAAATAAAATAAAACATGCAAACCAAAGGGGGTGTGATGGCCCATATGGAGGTAAAATTGAAGCAATTCTGGCCCAAGAAGACCAAGCCTGGTTGACTTTCAGGAATCACATGCATGCTGTTTGACTGAAGCACACCATGGACTCCATCTCTTGGCCTTCAGATTGTTCATCAAGGCCATTTGGCAAGCTAACGCGTGGGGCTCATGGTGGAACGTTGGATGAGGCGCTGCACCTGAAAGCCTTGAGAAAAAATTTAACAATTATATGGGGGACCTGGGAATCGAACCCAGGTCCCAGTGGTGAACAAACACATCACTAGCCACTCAACCATCGCACTGTATTTGTAATAATAATAACCAACGAAAATAATATGTGAAAAGCAACAATTATGCTAGGACATTAAAAAAACGCGCCATGGTTTGAATGATCCACTAGCATGCTTCCACGTCTGTTGTCTTCTTCGTTTTTCCTGCAAACATGAACAAGATAGCGGGGGTTTTAAACCCCCACAAACCAAAAGTCCCAATAATAGCGATTAGCAGCACAGGTCACATAAAAAGAGCGCGAGGGTCTTAATGATTTCGTCTTGTCCTGACGAATTTATCCATATAGGTCTTGAGGCCTAATTTTACAGCATATGAAAACCCCCAATATGGAAGCTCTGAGACCCTAGCGTTTGTCCATGGTAGATTTTGATACAGGATGTTTCAACACAATTAATCCACACCAAAAGCTTCAGGAAGATGTCAGCAACACAAATCAATAATCAAAACATATCAATGATGCATAAAAAATGGATTTTGATTATGGCAATGTTTGTTTAAACCATGACTCTGTTTTACCGTTTCCTTGTGTATTAGAGCTTGTTCTTGATGGCAATGGCTTCCTGGAGACTAAAGCAAGGTGTTGGAATCCTTTTCAGGCTTTGAATCGTGCTGCAATATTGATTTCAGTTTCACAATATTTCTTGAATTTTGGCAATTTGGTTATGGAGTTCTATGGCAGCTTTCACGTTGTTAGCACTAGGGTTAGCTTTTGCATTTGTATTGGAACAAAATTAGGTCAAAACCTTGGCCCAAAAGTCCATGAAATTAAGTTTGCAATCCTTGATTTTCAATCATATAATTTCCAATCTTTTTTTGAATGAAAACCTTGCCAAATATGGATGATTTTCCCTTTTTGATTGAGAAACGAGTTTGCCAGCTTGCCCTAATCTGATTTGCTTCACCAAAGATCCAAAAACATATCTTTTTAATTTTCCTATAATTAAAATCAATTAAATGAATTAATATTAATAAAAATTCAATTAATTAATTAAAAATAAGAAAATAAATCATTTTAAGTTCAATGGGTCGTGCATAGGCTTTGGGTAAAGATTCAAGAAGGAATTTGAGGCCCATTAGCAAAATGAAGTGTTTTTAGGCAAAGTTGACTTTTGAAAGTTCCCAAAAATTTCCCAACTTCTCCAATGCATATCTTGCTCAATTGTGAAGCTATGAACATGTTCTTGGACATTTTGGAAAGGTCTTGAAGTCCTCTAACCAATTCCTTTGGTCCCATGTCATTTTGATTCACCAATCTCAAGTTATGGTCTTTGACTTAAAGTGCCTTTTTGTCGACTTTTAAAAATGACCTATAATGTTGAAATTGATAACTTTTTGTGAGGGCATTTCTTGGACTTGGAATGTGAAGATGAGTTGTAGGAAATGTCACCCCCTTCAAAATGAGCTTTGGATGGGATTTTTCTGATGAACCATGAAAAAGTTATGCCTTGGTCAAATTGCAGTTGACTTTTCAGCTGTCCAAAAATAGAAACTTTTGACATCTTGAGACTTTGTGAGCCATGCTTGTGGAATCATGATCAAGAATTGATCAAATGATGATTGTGGCTTCAAAATAAGATGCTGACCAAAAATTTGACTTTTGACTGCCAAATGACCATTTTGCCCTTGCAGTTGACTGTGAAGCATTAAGGGCTTTTGACTGTGCAACTTGATGCTGTGAGTCTTGAAACTTGACATATAGATGATTGACAATGTATATAGGCATATGGGACTTGATTGGACCCTTGAAAACCTCAATTTCTTTGCAAGAACCAAAACTCTAATTTTGACTGTGTTAGGAGACAATTGGACTGTGCAACCCTTGAGAGATTTTGAACCATTTGGAGATTGACCTTGACAAATCTTGAAGAATATGGGAGGGCAAATTTTGGGGTACAACAATTTCCTTAACCATTTCAAGGATCTCAAGGGTTTGTGATGCAGGTTATGGTAAATCAAATGTCTAGCAAGGGGCAAAGGGGATTTATTTTCCTCTAGCCAATGTTGTCTAGAAATCAGAACACGATAACTTGAGTCAGGGGCTATGACCCACTCGATATGGTGAGCTTGACTCTTGAAGAAGGACTCTTAACGACACTAAGTTTCTTCTAACAAATTCTAACAAGTTTCTTGTTTACTCCACGAGATCCTTGAAAACATTGCATACATATATCATACATATCATTGCATAACAGGTCTCCCAATACAGGTCTCTCATGTTCTCGCTGTTTATTTCAGCAATGGCTTTCCAACCAGACAATCAAGATCTTCAAACTCGAGATACTCAGTTCAGGGAAAACTTCCTAAACCTATCCAAGGGGGCAGGAAGAGTTGAAAACACTCCTCGTTGGGGACTTGGTCAAGAAAAATCCTGAAGACAATAAGGACGAACGGTTGGAACAACTGCAAGCTGAGTTCAGTGCCATGAAAACCCAGATGCTGGGGCAGATGGCTCTTATCCAAGGCTTAGATCGGGAACAAGAAGAGTTGAGAACCATGATCAACCAGCTTCATCAAGATAGATACAACAACATGAAGCAAACAGTCAAGGCCGGGGACCAAGTCATTAATCAACTTCCGAGAAGTCAAAGGTTTGGTTTGATAAAGAATAGACCTCTCCAAGTTGCTACTACCTCACAGGTCCAACAACAACCTCACCAAAAACAACGGGTTAATCAGAGGCAGTTTACCAAGCTCAACATGCCGCTGTCCCAAGCTTTGTAACACCTATTGAGATTGAATCTGGTGACGTTGGTAGGACCTCATCCGAATCCTAAGACTTCTTCACCTAACTACAATTCTGATGCAAGGTGTGCATACCATTCTAACATCCCGGGGCATGATACTGATGAATGTTGGAAGTTAAAGTACAAAATTCAAAACCTGATTGATGGAGGAGCATTGGAATTCACACAAGATGGTCAGGCCGAGTTCTTCTACCATCCCTCCAAGGCTCACCATTTGAAGTGACAAGACCAGACGAGAAGACTTTTGTTCATTAGAATTTTCAATTTGTAATTTTCTTTTGATTTTTCAAACATTTATTCATGTCAAACTTTGTTACTTTATCAATGCATCGCATATGTCTGTTTTGAATCAATCCATTCGCATTCACTATATTCAAATTGCTTTCATTTTTGTGATGATCAACCCTCGATTAAAAAAATTCTAAGCCTTTAGAGGGAGGATGACAAAAACGATACCACGATCTTTACAGTATGCTTTTGAATAGACCCCGCTGATGAGGTACATGCATTATTTCAAATCCTAAATAGTGGAGTTATAAGGAAGATAATCCCTAGTCAACCCCTTTGAGCCAAAGAAGTTGGAGTTTTTCTTTTCATGAATTAAAACCCTTAATTATAACCTGGGGCAGGGTAGTTCTCTCAGTTGATCCAGGTGCACAATAAATGGCATCAAAGAAGTCCTTCCGAAACAAAAGACGATGATGGTTCCATATAATCGTAAGGACAAACAGTCATTACCTTTCGAAATAAAAGCCCACTAAGTCAAAACCTATGAAGGAGACTTACACAAAAACTGGGACATCCCGCTGACTGTAATCACAAGAAAGAAACAGTTTAGGCAAAAAGACAGGGATAACGAAATAAAAAAAAGAAAGAGGTCCTACAAACTCTTAACAAAATGACTTCCTGTTCAAAATAAATTGTCAATATCCGAACCATCACTGGTATGTTAGAGCAAAGACTCAAACAAGATCTAATGCATGATTAGCTGAGTTTAGGATCGAAGAACATCATGAAGAACGGGTGGGTACAAATAAAATTTGAGCCTTTATCCTTTGTTTATTAAACCGTAAACCAGGCCACGTTATAACCCTTAAAAGTCCTAGCTGAAGCACGGGTTAGTTCGAAAGCATACTGTTACAAAAGGTATCCTGACTCCTGTAGGGCTTGCTGTAAAATCCTGAGTTGACATCACATTTTACAAAAATTCGCTTGTTTTACTGGAAAAAGGAATTTTCAAAAATTTCAAAACAGACATAAGCTTTGCATTCTTAAAATAATATTGTTTGCATATGACTATTTGTTCAACAGCAGAGAAATTCGCACGACGAATATCTAGTGAACAAAAACCTTCTCAATAAAAAGGATCACCTCAAGTGGAAAAACACTTCCAATCAAGGGGCACGGCATGATCATTGTCCATCATCTGGGGCAGTCAAGTCAAGATTCAAGGAATCTCTCAAAATGCTAAATAGCCAGGGGGAAAATCTCCATCTGAATCAATTGGGGCATTGGACATGAATTCCAGCAACAAATCTTGCATGATCAAACGAAGATCTTCTGGTAGTATGGCAACACAACACTACCGACAGTGACACCTCCCTACATCCTGAGAGCATGGACATAGTCAAAAAGTACTACGCATAATCAAATACCCGCTAGGTTGACTGGCCTAGGCAAAAATAAGGGCTTCCCGGCAAACCAAAAGGGTTCGGGCAAAAATAAGGGATGAAAATGAAAAAATCTGTACACCCGGCAAGTCGAAAACCTGAAAAGGCAGCTTGGGCAAAAAAGGGTATCCCGGTGAACTAAAAACCCAAAAGGGCGGTCCAGGCAAAAATTAGGGATCAAAGCGTATGACTATGTCTCGTCATCTCGTCACTGGCCTACCAGAAGAAGACTTGTCATTTTGACCGAAAGATACCAAGCACCTCATTGGTGGGGATAATACTCGATCCACAGGGCCTCCGCATGCACCTTCTCCCGCAGAAACAGGGGCAATAAAAATTGTCCAAACTGTACAGCTGCTCTGCTCACCAGGTACAAAGGTAGATTCAGCTGAAGAATATGGCTAAGATACTTTCACTCCCCGCAGAGTAAGAAAAAAACAGTAATGGTAGCTCTCCCCACTGAGACTCGCAACCACGAACGAATTAGCCATACTCTCCCCCAAGCAGAGTTAGTCTACCGTCAGCCCCGAAAAGGCTTGGTCTCCCTAGAAGATCTTAGTATTCCCCAACGGAGTATAAAGACATTCTCCAGCAAGCGTAAGAGCATCCCCGGAAGTCTTAATATTCCTCGACAGAGTATAAGAATGTTCCCCGACGGAATACAAGATACCCCCAGTGGAGCCATTTCCCCAGCGCAGTCTAAAAAAGTTTCCCCAATGGAGTTGAATCATCTTCCCCAGTAGATTCTGGAAGCTTATCCCCTGCGAAGCACAAATAAGTCTCCCCAGCCAAATTCAGAAGGTTATCCTCACAAAAGCCTAACTGGGTTATCCCCAGCAAATTGCAAACTGAAAGATCATCCCCAGCAAAGTTCTTTCTTTCTCCCCAGCAGGACTTCTATCCTCAACAGGTTCAATATCACCAGCAACGGTAATATTCCCCGCAGAGTAATCTCTTCATCAGCTTATTCCCCAACAGAGCTTATCAGCGGAATCCCCAGCGGAGTTTATCATTAAAATCTCAGCAAAGCATCTCTTCCCCACAGAGTAATTCCCTGCAGAGTAATCTCTTCATCAGTTTATTCCCCAACGGAGTCCTTTTCTCTTGTAGGTTTATTCTCACCATCATCTTCGTTCATCATCCCCATCAGAAACGAAGAACTCAACTCTACTCTCCAGCGGCTCCGGGATTTATTTTCCCCAGCTAAAGCATCATTTCCATATATCATGATACATGCATGTACGCATCATACCATACAATCTCATTTATGTTGAGAACATCATTGCTTGATTCATCTCATGCATTGCATGCGACTGACGTTTACCTTTCAGGAAAAATGCAGTTAATTTTTCAACTTAGTCGAAGATCTGACCAGTTTTTAAATCTCAATTGATTTATCCTCGGTTGAATTTCAGATAAGGTTCTCAATCTCGACAGTTTTCCTCCATCATAGTATGGACGAGTACTATAACCTCAACGGTATACTCCATTGAGCATGAGTCAGTTCCTAGATCTTGATGAAGATGTTTCCCTATGTCATAGTGTGGACGAGTACTATAACCTCAACGGTATACTCCATTGAGCATGAGTCAGTTCCTAGATCTTGATGTTTTCCTCCGTCATAGTGTGGACGAGTACTATAACCTCAACAGTATACTCCATTGAGCATGAGTCAGTTCCTAGATCTTGATGAAGATGTTTCCCTACGTCATAGTGTGGACGAGTACTATAACCTCAACGATATACTCCATTGAGCATGAGTCAGTTCCTAGATCTTGATGTTTTCCTCCGTCATAGTGTGGACGAGTACTATAACCTCAACGGTATACTCGATTGAGCATGAGTCAGTTCCTAGATCTTGATGAAGATGTTTCCCTATGTCATAGTATGGACGAGTACTATAACCTCAATGGTATACTCCATTGAGCATGAGTCAGTTCCTAGATCTTGATGTTTTCCTCCGTCATGGTGTGGACGAGTACTATAACCTCAACGGTATACTCCATTGAGCACGAGTCAGTTCCTAGATCTTGATGAAGATGTTTCCCTACGTCATAGTGTGGACGAGTACTATAACCTCAACGGTATACTCCATTGAGCAAGAGTCAGTTCCTAGATCTTGATGTTTTCCTCCGTCATAGTGTGGACGAGTACTATAACTTCAACGGTATACTCCATTGAGCATGAGTCAGTTCCTAGATCTTGATGAAGATGTTTCCCTACGTCATAGTGTGGACGAGTACTATAACCTCAACGGTATACTCCATTGAGCATGAGTCAGTTCCTAGATCTTGATGTTTTCCTCCGTCATAGTGTGGACGAGTACTATAACCTCAACGGTATACTCCATTGAGCATGAGTCAGTTCCAAGATCTTGATGAAGATGTTTCCCTACGTCACAGTGTGGACGAGTACTATAACCTCAACGGTATACTCCATTGAGCATGAGTCAGTTCCTAGATCTTGATGTTTTCCTCCGTCATAGTGTGGACGAGTACTATAACCTCAACGGTATACTCCATTGAGCATGAGTCAGTTCCTAGATCTTGATGAAGATGTTTCCCTACGTCATAGTGTGGACGAGTACTATAACCTCAGCGGTATACTCCATTGAGCATGAGTCAGTTCCTAGATCTTGATGTCCTCCTCTGTCATAGTTTGGACGAGTTCTATAACCTCAACGGTATACTACATTGAGCACGAGATAGTTCCTAGACTTTGATGAAGATGTTTCCCCCCAATTGAATTATGGACAGGTTCTTAAGACTCAGCCGAGGCATTCTCTCAGTTGAAGTACAGGCAGGTTCCTAAGTCTCAACAAAGTTAGACTTCCCCAGGAATCTTCCACAACAATAGGTATGCAAGTTCTCGCTAAGGAATCTCTTATGCGATCGACGCTCCTGCAGATGGAATCTGTAAGCCCATCCTCCTATCAGCAATCTCTAAATGGCATCTGTAAGCCCATTCCCGATGTCACAATGCTGATACTACACCGTGCGAGTGCAAATTTCTGGGCACTCTAGTGTTCAATTATCTTCCACCTTCGGATCACAAAAGGCTCCAAAGCCAATCTGTATCCTCAGGTTTAAGAAAATTGAACAGGGGCAACTGTTGTACCCCAAAATTTGCCCTCTCATGTTTCCCATGATTTTTCCCCCTACATGGTTGGTCACAAACCTTTTCCTAAAGAAAAGGAAAATTGGTGAGTGATGTTTCTAAGTTTCCTTCGATTGGCATCTCCAAAATGCCTTTCAATGGGTATCTACATAGCGCCCTTCAATTGGCATGGGCAAAATTCCTTCGATGGGCCTGTTAACAAGGCTCTTCGATTGGCAGGTTAACAAGTATCTTTCGATTGACGTTGTAGCAGTGGCATTCGATTGGTAGTTTAACAAGTATCTTTCGATTGACGTTGTAGCAGTGGCATTCGATTGGTAGTTTAACAAGTATCTTTCGATTGGTATTATAGTAGTGGCCTTCGATTGGCATTTTGATAAAGGTCCTTCGACTGGAACTTCAGAGTTTCCCTCAATCGGAATATTTGAATGAAATGACCTTCGAGTGGCATTTCAGTATAGAGTTTGCCTTAATCTCAGATGCTCTGATGAAGGAAGTTATGAATACTTCGAATCAGAATTTAGACTCATCACAAGGCCAAAAGCTGGTCGAAGTTGCCTAATAGGGAATTTTCTTCAAAAGGACAGGAGATTGAAGCAAAGGGTGGTTCAATCGAAGGAGCCATAGTATTGAAGCTGGCACAATTCGACTCAGAACCAGTAAGGAGAGCAAGGTTCTACTAGGGAAAGTTGGTTTGAATTGGACTTTGAAGCCATCGAAGAAAGCAAATTCGAAGGGAAGTGGACTTGCAGGGGTAGGTCAGCTTTCGATTTTTATCATGTTGGAGGCCTAAACAGCTCATAACAGGCTGGCAGTAACGCATGAAAGCAGATTGGCACGTGATTGAATCAAAACTAGAAAGTCTTTATGAAGAAATCAAATCAAATCCGTGTAAAGGCATGGTATGGACAAAAAGATTGAATTAGGCTATTTTTGGAATGATATTCAAAGTGAATCAAATCAAGAATCAAGACATTAATGGAGGAAGATTGAGGCCAGGTTTTCAACCCTAATTCATTCCATTATATACAAGCAAGCCTCACAAATAAATAAAAAAACTCTGCAGAGACGAAAAAACGCACGGAGGTGGCCTTAGAAGAAAACGCTACCTGTCCCACGAGATTCCATAAAGTTGCCAAAGATTGTCACACTAAAAGCCGGTTTTGCGCGTAGTCTCTGTCCAGACTAACATTTGAATCGTGAAGCATCCCTCATACAACCCTCCTGTGGGTAATTTTTCCTTTGATCTCAAACTTTTAAGTGTGATTTAAATTCATGTTGAACATATATACATATTGCTGCTAATATTCACGTGTGTTTGAGTGTTTTACATGTAAGTAAGAAGGCACGATCTGAGCTTACCTTCGATTTGCACAACTATAACTCGTTTTCGATGGGTTAACACCATAGGGGGCAACTGAGCATGCAAATTCGATATTTAAATTAAATACTATGTTTTTGTTTCTAATGTAACATTGCAGATTTGTTTGTACCAATAAATATATTTCAACTAGGTTGGTGAGGAAGAGGCGTTGCAGCGAAAAGGACCTGAGTTCGATACCCAGGTCATATATTTTGTGTTTCTAACAAACTTCCTTGCAGAATTCTAGATCGGAGGATGTCATATCCAGATCGAACGCCCCGTACGTGCAGTCTCGTAGGCACCTTCAATCAGTCCCTTGGGACCTGGGTTCGAATCCCAGGTCCCCCAAAACCTTGTTTATTTTTCTTCTTCAGGTATTCCCATGTAGCGTTCAAAGAGTGGACCACTATGCGCTTGCAGATCTGGAAGGTTATGTGGCTTGTAAAACAGATCAAATGGTCTAGATGGAAGGACTACCATAGGCCAGAGTCAACAAGCATGTGGGCTATTCAGAAAGTCAAACGAGGCTGCTTGTGTTTGGGCCTGGAAATTGCAACTCAAACACCTTCTTCAGGCCCAGCACCCCCCAAAGTTTGCTTATGTTTTTATTTTCTTTTCATATTTCTTTTGCTTTTTATTATTATTATTATTAAAAACTAACAAATTAATTAACAAACTAACTGTTTTTTATAAAATCAGAAAACACCAAAAAATAATATTTATTAATTTCATTATTTATTTTTGTAAATAAAAATTAACCAGTTAATCTAGTTTTAAATTAGGTTTAATGATAATATATTTTGCAATAAATTAAAATTGATTTAGAATTAGGGTTTTGATATATTTTTACCTTTCTAATTTTATTTCCTTAATTAAAATAAAACTCAAAAAAATATTTTCTTTTTAATTAATTAATCATTAGTTAGGCTTAATTCTTAAATCAAAAATGACAAAAAATATGCTTTATCTAATGAAAAAAAGGGTAAAAACCCTAGGACATTCCGATTCAATTTTCTCGCGCGCATATTATTTTTTATCCATATAATTGTAATTGCTCCGAGGATGTAATAGCTTTAACTTAGGATTTTATTTACCGCTTTTATTTACTTTTTCGCATTTAATTTTAAGGGTTTGTTTTTGGCGATGTAAATACCCGACGCCTTGTAATAGCTTAGTTTTATTTTCCACAATTTATTTTCCGCAACCATTAACTGCTAGATGTTTGAATAATAGGCTATGCATGACAAGATTAACCTTTAATTTAAAATCAACCGTAGCTCACCATAACATGTACAAAGATAATATAAACTGAAAAATAATACACTTGCACATGCCACTCTTAGGGCACGCCTCACTTGGTTGCCTCGAACGTGGTCATTGAGTATAGGAAGTCTTAGAGGTCGCCCTCCTGTCCAAAGATCAAAGTTGCCTCGAAACGGTTGCCTCGGATAAAATGATCTAAGACATTAGGGTTACCGCTAAGGCGTCCTAACATTGCTTTAGTGACCACACGTCCCTTAATCGAATTGACCCGAAAACTCCAACAACGATGCTACCTACTCCTCAATAGTGGGATGACATTGTTTAAAGAACACCTGTACAATTTAATTCCTTTTTGAGTAGGTAGAGGTTCTTAAGTACTTGCTCCTTTTAAAATAAAACAAAACTTTTCGCACTCCAACTTCTTTCAAACAAAAACTCTTTTCAAACCCACAATCACAAAGAAAAGCAAACTTTTGAAAACATAATGAGAAAGTACCTAACAGCCCGTGGATAACCATGGATAGAAAGGGTGCTTACACCTTCCTTTTCTATAATCTACCTCCCGAACCCGAGAAACATCTCAAAAATGAATTTTTCTGTGCTTTTGTCCTTTCCTTGTTATATAAAATAAAAGACGGTGACGACTCTTGCTTACCGCGACATTTTACGAAAACAAACGCAAACGCGAACCAGCATTCCAAAACATTAAGTTCTCATTCCCACCGATCACAGTAACCGACTGCGAAGAACCTGGACTGGATGAAGGACCCAAGGAGGGATCTCGATGGTCTATGTATTTTGATGGAGCCTCGAACGCATTGGGTAATGGCATTGGCATTGTAATTATTTCTCCCAAGGGCTGTCATACTCCGTTCACCGCCCGATTATGTTTCAACTGCACCAACAACATGGCGGAGTATGAAGCATGTATCATGGGTCTTCAAGCTGCTATTGACCTGAGGATTAAATTTTAAGTGTATTCGGGGATTTCGCTCTGGTGATAAGTCAGATCAAAGGCGAGTGGGATACGAAGCACCCGAATCTTATTCCTTACAAAGAGTATGTACTGACATTGCTCCCACACTTTGAGGAGGTAACCTTTGAACATTTCCCAAGAGAGGAGAATCAGTTAGCGGGCGCGCTAGCTACCATGTCTTCTATGTTCAAAGTTAGGTGGGACAATGAAGCTCCCCAGATTACCATTGAAAGGTTAGATGAACCTGCACACTGCTGCGAGATCGACACCAAAGAAGTGGCAGACAAACCCTGGTTTCACGAAGTCAAAAGGTATCTCGAGGTTCAGGAGTATCTCGAATGGGCATCTGTCAATGATAAGAAGTTTTTGAGAAGGTTCACTGTGAAGTTCTTCATCAGTAATGGAATCCTCTATAAGCGTAACCATGATTCAACCTTACTACAGTGTATGGACAAGAGCGAGGCGGAAAGGATCATGGCAGAATTACACGAAGGTACCTTCAGAACTCACTCCAGTGGACATAACATGGCGAAAAAAATCCTACGGGCAGAATATTATTGGTCCACTATGGAAGCCGATTGTTATCAGCACTCTCGAATCTGTCATAAGTTCCAAGTCTATGCTGATAAGGTGCATGTACCTCCGGTTCCCCTAAATGTTTTGACGACTCCTTGGCCCTTTGCAATGTGGGGCATCGACATGATCGGCGAAATCAGACCTACCGCATCAAACGGGCATTAGCCATTGATTACTTTACGAAGTGGGTTGAGGCAGCTTCCTTTGCTATAGTAACCAAGAACATCATGGCGCAGTTCATCCGACACAATCTGATCTATCAATATGGTGTCCTAGAGAGAATTATTACTGATAATGGTACAAATCTCAATAACACAGTGATCACCGAGCTCTGCAAACAGTTCAAGATTCAGCATCATAACTCTTCTCTCTACCGGCCGAAGATGAATGGGGCTGTTGAAGCAGCTAACAAGAACATCAAAAAGATTGTGCAGAAAATGACTGTGACATACAAAGACTGGCACGAGATATTACCATTCGCTCTTCATGGGTACCGTACCTCAGCACAAACGTCGACATGGGCAACACCCTACTCTTTGGTGTATGTCATGGAGGCAGTCCTACCCATCGAAGTCCAGATACCCTCTCTCAGGATTATGAAGGATGCGGGTTTGAACAAAGACGACTGGATCCAAACCCGACTTGATCAGCTGAATCTAATCGATGAAAAGAGACTTACTGCTATCTATCATGGTCCGACGCATCAAAAGCGAATGATCAAGGCTTTTAACAAGAAAGTCAGATGTCAATAATATCAAGTCGGGGATTTAGTGATCAAACGCATCATACTACCGCAAGGTGATCCCAGGGGCAAATGGACCCCCACATACGAAGGGCCATTTATGGTTAAGAACATTTTCTCGGGAGGAGCTTTGATTCTAACCACCATGGATGGTGACGACCTTCCTCACCCCGTAAATGCAGATATAGTGAAAAGATACTATGCATAATCAAAGACCCGCTAGGTCGACTGGCCTAGGCAAAAATAAGGGCTTCCTGGCGAACCAAAAGGGTTCGGGCAAAAGTAAGGGATGAAAATGAAAAAACTGTACACCCGGCAAGTCGAAAACCTGAAAAGGCGACTTGGGAAAAAAAGGGTATCCCGGTGGACTGAAAACCCGAAAGGGCGGTCCAGGAAAAAGTTAGGGATTGAAGCGTAACACTATGTCTCATTGGATCATCTTGCAACCAGACTTCGGTATCGACTATCAAGCTCAGACGACGCCAACCAATCTGATCCACCTTCAACCAAGCAGCAGAGTGATGAGACGCTTGAAGATATAAAGGCAATAGCAGAGTTGAAACTCGACGGGGTCATTCCGCATAGCTGTTTTTCTTTCTTTAACACAAATTGTAATCTTTCGGCGACGTTCTCTTACTAGGACGTCAGCCTCCTTGTACAAAAATGCCTATTACGGGCCAATTGCAAAAATCAATACAATTCATTTTCACAAGAAATTTCAATTTGTTTTTCTTTTTCTGTTTTAATTTGCAAGAACGTCCAATGATTCATTTTTGATATATGCATTTGAAAATAATGGCTACTCATAAATATTTACAGCCAGCTTGAGAACACAAGAAGTGCCCAAACCTTACAGTTACTTTGCCCATCAGGTACCAGGATAGAGCCAGCTTGAGAACATGAGTAGTGGTACATACACTCCCCACTGAGTAAAAAGTATCCAAAGACAGTGATGTTAGCTTTCCCGAACATGACATAACTCTCCCCAGTTGAGGTTCACAATCGCGAGTGAGTCAGTAAATTTTTCCCCAAGCAGAGTTTATTTCTCTCATAAGCAGAAATGCAATTTCCAACAGAATTCATTATCACCAGCAACGGAAATTCATCCCCAGACGAGTTTATTTCTCCAAATCAGCAGACCTATCAATAGAGTATCTCCTCTCCAACAGAGTTATTTCCCGCAGAGTTATCCTCAGACAGGGTCTCTTCCGGCAGAATATTCACCAGCCGAATGGATGTGAATCCCCAGCTAGTCATCTTTGTTCACCATGCCCAACAAAAGTAGAGGAACTATGGTTTTTTACAGCAGTCAAGAATACCATTTCTCATACTCTCCATACAGCAGTCAGGGATTTATTTTCCCGGACTCAGATTATTACGTCAGCATTTCATGTTTATACATCATGACATGTGCATACATTACATATAACATAATCTCAGTTATTTTGAGAACCTCATCACAATTCATCTCATGCATCGCACATAACTAACCCTGTATTTCTTTCTGGAAAGACAGTTATTAGCAACAATTTACAGCAGGTCCATGATCAACACTCGAAGCTAAACATAGTAATCATTGGTGCGACAAATGCAACCTTACGCAGGTTCCTCACAGAAGTCCTACACGGATTCATCACAAAGTAACCTTACCCAGGATCCTCCTGAAGTTTCACACAAACTTAGCCCGAAGCAACCTTACCCAGGTTCCTTCTCAGTTCCGATACAGTTTTACCCAAACTCATCATGAAACAACCTTACCCGGGTTTCTTCTAGCAGTCTCACACTGACTGATCACAAGGCAACCTCACCCAGGTTCCCTCTGCAGTTTTACCCAAACTCATTTCGAAGTAACCCTACTACCCAGGTTCCTTCTCACAGCCCTACTATCCAGGCTTTCATATCGAAGTAACCCTACTATCCAGGTTCCTTCTCAAACCCTACTATCCAGGCTTTCATGTCGAAGTAACCCTACTATCCAGGTTCCTTCTCACAACCCTACTATCTGGGCTTTTATGACGAAGTAACCCTACTATCCAGGTTCCTTCTCACAGCCCTATTATCCAAGCTTTCATGTCGAAGTAACCCTACTATCAAGGTTCCTTCTCAAGCCCTACTATCCAGGATTTCATGTCGAAGTAACCCTACTATCCAGGTTCCTTCTCATAGCCCTACTATCTAAGCTTTCATGTCGAAGTAACCCTACTATCCAGGTTCCTTCTCACAGCCCTACTATCCATGCTTTCATGTTGAAGTAACCCTATTATCTAGGTTCCTTCTCATAGCCCTACTATCTAGGCTTTCATGTCGAAGTAACCCTACTATCCAGGTTCCTTCTCAAGCCCTACTATCCAGGATTTCATGTCGAAGTAACCCTACTATCCAGGTTCCTTCTCAAGCCCTACTATCCAGGATTTCATCTCGCAGTAACCCTACTATCCAGGTCCCTTCTCAAGCCATACTATCCAGGATTTCATCTCGAAGTAACCCTACTATCCAGGTTCCTTCTCAAGACCTACTATACAGGATTTCATCTCGAAGTAACCCTAATACCCAGGTTCCTTCTCATAACCTTACTATCCGGTTTCCTCCTCTCTTATCCCCAGACAGCAGTCCACAACACTGTAAGACCGAGACCCGATCAAACACGATTGGTTTGGCATCTCTCCAGTAAGTCTCGGTGCAGCATATACCCCGACCAGATATGCAGTTCACTTCTGCATCCCCAAACCAGAGTTATACCCAGTAGAGTAACGAACAACTGAAGCTCCTACAACTCTATTTCTTCCAAGACAGAGACCAGCATTCCCCAGCGAAGTCCTCCTCAACAACAAGTATACGGGTTATCGCAAAGGAATCTCTTATGCGATCGACACCTTTTCGGATGGCATCTTTAAGCCCATCCCTGAAAATCTTCCATCATCGACTTCCAAATAGCATCTATAATCCCATTCCCGATATCATAACTCAAGTATCACTTCATGCGAGTACAAATTTCTGGGCACTCTAGTGTTCAATCATCTTCCACCTTCAGATCACGAAAGGAAGACGAGCCAATCTACATCCTCAGGTTTAAGAAGATTAAACAGGGGCAGCTGTTGTACCCCAAAATTTGCCCTCCCATATTTCTTAACACATGACAAGTGAGGTCCCCAAATTGCTCAAGGAAGTTCAAGAATTAACCAGACAAACTCTCTCCTAAGGCAGTATACCTCAAATTAGGGTTTCCATCTTCATCAAGATGTGTGAACCAAAAAGGACTAAAATGATCACCATTTTCCTAATATGTTCTCAATATCATCCATGTCAAGTTTCAAGCCTTGCAGAAGAAGTTTGCCCAGTCAATTGCTCAAATGCCTGAAAATCAACTATACTAGGTCAAAAGTCAAATATGGCCCACATACAGTCAAACTTCAAGATTTTTGGTCAACATCCTCATTTTGAAGTATTATCCATCATTTGATCAAGGGTTGATCATGATTACTCAAGAGTTGCTCACAATGCATCAAAACCCAAAAGTTGCTAAATTAGGGTTTTATAGGAAAAGTCAACTCAACTTTGACCAATCATAACTTTCTCATACTTTATCAGAAATGACCCATACAAAGCTCATTTTTAATAGGATGCAATTACCTACAATTCATATTCATCTCCCAAGTACAGAATATGCACTAAAAAAAGATATGAATTTTGACATTGTAGGTCCTTTTGAAAAGTCAACAAAAACACCTTTTGGGTCAAAGCTTCATACATGAACATGGAAGACTCAATTGAGATGAGACCAAAAGGGTTGTTTAGAGGACATCCTAAGATTTCTAAAAAGTCCAAGAAAAACTCTCTAGGGTCAAAATTGAGAGAGTTATGAATTGGACAAGTTGACCATTTTTGCAAAATTGCCAAAATTCAAATGTGCTCAAATTTGCATTTTTTGCTAAACGAGTCCAACTTTTTATGCTTGCACCTCAATTATAATGTATTCCACGACTCAAATGTTCACTCACCCATTATGTGCTTCATTTTTCAATTTATTTTGATTTTTCATTAATTAAAAAGTGAATTAAATCAAATAAATGATGAAATTAACAAAGATATGTTTTGGTTTGTTTTTTGACAGATTGACAATCAAGATATGCTGAGTTAACATGATCAAATCGAATCAAGGGAAATTGGTACAAGAAAGACATGTTTTGGCTCAAAATAGCAACATATCATATAGCTTTCAAATCAAATCAAATCTTGGATAGATACAAAGATTTGGTCCAAGTTTGTTAACCTAATTCACTCTAGGTTATATAATGAACAATTCCAGATCAAAAAACAAGGGTTAGAGGTCGTGAGAGGCATAGAAAAAAACTCGAAAAAGGTTGGCAAAAGTGTGATTCGGTTTTCAGGTTAGGGGACGATTCAAAGCAATTTAAGGCCAGCAATCTCTTCCTGGGCGTGCACTAAAGATGTCCCAATCGTTTGCAAGGCCTGAAACACCCAGAAACACGCGCTACACTTCATACGGTTTGACACAATTTTTCAATTCGATTATCATGATTCTTGCATCATTAGCACTTTTGATTGTTATATTCATGTTTTTCATCATGTTTGCAAGCTAACCATGTCATTTAATTGCATTTTTGATGCATGTACACAATGTTGCCATTGCTAGGGTTTCTGAGTTATTTTTAGGGTCTTTTTGTACAGGAAAAATTAGGCCTTGAATCAGGTACCATGATGCTCATGAGGATGAGACAAGTTGATTGGTACCATTACCTTTCATTTATATTGCTTGTACATGATTTTTTAATGTTATAGGTTTATAGTTACAATGAAACTGCTGTAGGTGAAAGTCCATTCGTCTAAAACGACGGAGAGGGGAAGAAGATGATGGCGTGGAGGAAAAGGATTGGTCCATTCAAACTGGCGTGCGCTTTTTCTATTTTTTCCACTAACTCACGTTTTAATACATATTATGAATTGTTGTTATTATGCTACCAATAAAAACGCGTAGCACATCTGGCAAGCAAGCATTGGAATTGATCATAAGGACCTGGGTTCGATCCCCAGGTCCCAGCGTTTCATTTATATTATTTTCAGTCAATAGATCCAGCGCGTTGCTTTTCTTGGTGAGCACCATACTCCATCAACATCCATCCATTTGATCCAGCGTGTCATCAGATCCAACGCTCCAGACTGAAGGACCATGGTACATGTGTAAGTCAACACTACACAGAATCAGGCAGGTCAACCTGGGCATAGCTTGTTGGGCCAGAAATTCAGATGCAAACCCCCAGATTTGCTAACAACAACACATGCCCATTCTTTTTCTTTTATTTTTTATTTCCTTATTTAATTATTTTGCTTAATTATTTTTTTCACAAAAATTAATCACTTTTGTTATTTAATCATAAAATCAATAAATCACAAAATACAAAAAAAGAAGCATTTTTTAAATAAATTATTTAATTTAATTAGGAATCTAGGTTAATTTAATTTCTTTTTTACAATTAAAATCAATTAAAAAACTAGGTTTAAATTCTTGATTTAATTATTTTCTTTTTAAACAAAAACACAAAAAATAGGTTAACTTAATTATTTTTCTTAATTAAAATTAATTAGTAATTAGGTTCTTTTTTTAATTCAATTATTCCTTATTTTCTCAAATAACAAAACATGACAAAAAAACATTTTTTCTTTAATCAATCGCAAATAGGATTAGTCAAAGGGTCAAAACCCTAATCGCCTCGCATTTAACTTACCACGCGCTTGTTAATTATTTTGTCATTGTTTTGTAATTGTTCATGGTTTGTAATAGTTAACTTAGGGTTTTTATTTACTGTTTAAATCCCCGATTTTTGGTTATGTAATTAACCCCCCTCCCCGAAGCCTTGTAATAGCTAGGTTTATTTTCTCATATTTTTAGTTTCCGCAAAACTTTTTAACTGTCTAGATGTATGGCTAATAGGATTGTATGGCAAGAATGCATGAAAAATTAAAATGGTTAGAAAACCCTAATGTGCAAAGATAATAAACTGAAAATAAATTACTCGCACATATTCACTCTTAGGGTATACTCTCACTTCGGTTGCCTTCGGTAAACGATCATTAAGCATAGGGTGTCTTAGTGGTTGCCCTCTAGTCTAAAAGATCAAATTGTCCCATTCGAATGTTGCCTCAGAAATGTTGCCTCAGAAATGTTGCCTCGAAAAGATCTTAAGACTCTAGGGTTGCTACTAAGGTGTCCTAATATTGCTTTAGTGACTGTACGTCCCTTTTGAATTGACCCTTACAAATTCCAACGACGGTGCTACCTATTTCTCAATAGTAGAATAACAATGTCTAAAGGAAACAAGAATAGAAATTATCTTTTTTCGAGTAGGTAGAAGCTAGTAGGTACTTGCTCAAATCAAAACTTTTCACACTTACACATTTCAAGACAACATTTCAAAACAACTTCGTCACACCCTTGAGGACTGATAGAAGGGTTATCACGAAATAAAATATTTTTTAAAAAAAGCACACAAACACAAGCAATTTAAAAATGAGCAAGTACCTAAGAGCCCATGGAAACAATGGATAGAAAGGGTGCTAACACCTTCCCTTTCTATAATCTACCCCTCGTACTCAGAAATATCTCGAAAAAGGTTTTTTTCCTGTTCTTTTTCCTTTTCCTGATTGGATAAAATAAAAGTCGGTGGTGACTCTTGCTTACCGCGACATTTTGCAAACAAAAAGCGTAAAACGCAAACCAGTATTAACAGTCGGTTCTGCCACCGTATCACAACATGTATTGCCTTAATCTTTTAGTAGCCCAAGCCAAGGCACAACAAGTTTTTTCGAGCAGTGAGTACCTGGTTTCATAGTCAGTAAATTTATTGCTGAGGTAGTAGATTGCATGCTCTTTTCTACATGTTTCGTCATGTTGTCCTAATACATATTCCATTGATCCTTCAGGTACTGTCAGATACATGATGAGTGGTCTTTTGAGAACTGGTGGCATCAAGATTGGTGGCTCTTATAAATATTGCTTTATATTCTCAAAAGCTGTTTGGCAATCGTTATTCCATACCACCATTTGATCTTTTTGTAGTAATTTGAATATAGGCCCGCATGTAGCAGTTAGGTGTGATATGGACCTTGAAATGTGATTCAATTGTCCTAAGAAACCATGAAACTCTTTCTCTATCTCGAAGCTGGAATTTCTTGCATGGTTTTTAAATTGTCAGGATCCACCTCAATACCATATTGACTTACAATAAAGCCCAGTAACTTGCCTGACCTGACACCAAATGCACACTTGTTCAGATTCAACCTTAGTTTGAACCTTCGCAGATGCTCTAATAGCTTTTGTAAATGTATGATGTGATCCTCCTCCGTATGGGATTTGGAAATCATATCATCTACGTACAACTTAACCTCTTTGTGAATCATATGGAATAATGTGACCATAGCCCGCTGATAAGTTTCCCCATGCGTTCTTCAGACTGAATGACATTACTTTATAACATAAAGTTCCCCAATGTGTCATGAAAGTAGTCTTATCCATATCTTTGGGTGCCATTTTGATTTGATTATAACCTGAGAAGTCATCCATGAACGAGAATACCGAAGCTTGAGTTATATTGTCCACCAAAACATCTATGTAAGGTAACGAGAAATCATCTTTGGGAATCACTTTACTCAGATCTCAATAATCCACGCACATGCATACTTTTCCATCCTTTTTGGGTATTGGCATGATGTTAGCTATCCAAGGTGGATAATCTACCACTTCTAGGAACCATGCGTCAAATTGTTTAATGACCTCTTCTCGAATCTTGTTGGACATGTCTAGACGAGTTCTCCTGAGCTTCTGCCTAACTGGAGAGTAACCTTCCTTAAGAAGTAATTTGTGCACCACAATGTATGTATCCAATTATGGCATATCTCTGTAAGACTAGGAGAATATATCCACATACTCATGTAAAAACTTGATCAGCCTTTCTTTGATGTTTTCTCCAAGGTTGCCCCTAGCTTGATCTCTTTCAGATCTTCCTATGTGCCAAGGTTAGTGGTTTTAATAGGTTCCTGGTATGGTTGTATACTATCAACTTTTTTCTCTATCTCCCTTTCCAATTCTCTAGAAAGTTCAAGATCTTCATCATCTTCCACTTCGGCTTGGTTGATGGGTGCATCAAAATTATATCGGATAACAGCAGTAACATTATCAGTGATTTTGGGCATGGATCTGCACATATATCATGTTTTGGTGCAACTTTTAGTATGTGAATTTGGAAAATGCATATGAAGAAAAGTATTTTCATTTTTAAATATAAGAGATAAATGCAAGAGAAAGACATGAATCTTAATTGAATGTGAAATACAACTTTTATTAATTATGAATACTGTCTGAAACAAATTGGGGACCCTTACAAGCAACCCCTATGCCTCGGGCTTGACATAGGTTCTTTCATAGACAAAAAAATTACTTTGGAAAGAAAAATATCTCAGGAATCTCCACAACTGTCCAATTCTTGAGTTCCTTCGCCTAGGGCGCTTTCATGGATGAAATCAGATGCCCTTTTGATGTTGTCTTTGTTAGATATCATTGCCACATATCCACCATGCTCTACTCCTTTGTTGACGAAGGTCTCCTGGATTAGAGGAAACTGTGATTTACCTTTCAGAACAGCCTTTGATATTTCGTAACCTAAACCAAAGCGATTCCTCTTCTCAGGTATTTCTGGGAGCTTTCCCAAACCCTTTGAGGCACCACTTTCCACCGCTATTTATAAATCTCTCCATGAAGTCAGAGTAGGTTTCTTGATTTTTTCCACCGGTAGGGTCACCATTGAGGCAACCTAGGATTCTATGTGACTTACAAAGATGTCCTCTTCTCCATTGATTATAACCAATCTTCCTTCAACGAAGAACTTCAGTTTTTGATGTAAAGTCGAAGTGACTGCCCCTACTGCATGAATCTAGGGTTGCTCGAGTAAACATGTATATGCTGGTTCTATATCCATGACTTGAAAAGTGATATAGAACATATGTGGACCAATATTGACAGGAAGGTCCAGTTCTCCAAATACTGAACTTTGAGAACCGATAAAAGCTTTAACTTTCGTAGAACTTGGTCTTATCACAACACCATCTAGTGTTAACTTCATCAAGCTGGATTTTGGTAGTACATTGAGGGAAGAACTAGTATCGGTGAGTACCTTGGACATGCTTGTAGTACCTATCTGAATAGAGATATACAACGCTTTATTATGAGCTCTACCTTGTGGAGGTAACTCACTGTCATTAAAACCCAAATATGATCCAGATGTTAGATTTGCCACAACATTGTACAATTGGTTTACAGTAATCTCATATGCGACATGGGCAAAACTCAGAACCTTCATTAGAGAGTCTTGATGCACTTCTGAATTAATGAGAAACAAGAGTAGAGAAATTTTGACTAGGGTTTGGTGAAGCTGCCACCACCCTATAATCACTCCTCTTGATTATCTTCAGGAATTCTTCTGCCTCTTGATCAGTAAAGTTCTTGCTCGCAGGCTCTTGTTCTTAACTTACTTCCGCTACTGCTTTTTATTTGTCTTTCATCAACATATCATTTTTATTTTTCACCATGACATTATTCTTCTTTTGCGGTTCGGAGCCAAAGATTCGACCACAGCGGGTCATGCCCCCTGTTCCTTCTATATTTGAGATTGCAGGTCCTTGACTTGATGATGGCTCACATTCCTGTTTTAAGCCATTGACATATACGGTCGGATTATAACTTCAGGGCACTGCTTTGTCACTTTCGTAAGGGGTAGGAGATGTCCCCTTAATTACCATCGTAGTCTTTGGAACTACTTGTATCCTTAGAGTTTGTCTTGGTGTCATTACAAGTGTTTCTGTTGATTCTCCCCATGGAATTACAAGAGTCTTCTTATTAAGGTTTGGCCCTTGGAAAGAAATTACCATAGGTTTCTTTGTACTTCCTTCAATTGTAGCTTCATATTCTCCTTCAAGGTATGATCCTAATTGGACTATCCCCTGGTCCATCAATTTTTGTAATGTCTTCTCAAAAGCTTCATTATGTTCCAAAAGAAACCCACACTCTAACATATATTTCTTTAGCAAATCTATTGGGGCCTTTACTTATCTGGTTGCCCCAAAGTCAGTGACTACGTCAATTGCATTTATTGTTGGTCCACCATGCGGAGGCATGGGGTTTGACTTGATATTCGGTTTATCGAAGGTGATATCTTGAGAATCCAACAGATCTTGAAATTTATGTTTGAAGCCCCAACATTTTTCTATAGTGTGTCCGGGATAATTGGCGTGATACTCGCATTTGGAGTTGGCATCGTACCTTGGTGGGGGTGCCCCAATTGGAGGAGTTAAAGGTCTTATCTCTACCAAAGACTCCTTGACCAAGTGTTGTAATAATTGACTGGGTGACATAGGGAGCAGGTCAAACTTTCTTAGCAGCCTTTCAAATTTGTTCTGTTGTTGTTATTGCGGAATTATTAATGGTTGTTGTGCCCTTGGTTGTGAGGCTACAACATTAATTTCTCCCCCCTTCTTTTTTGTGAAGTTAGGAACATATCTTTTTGCATTGTAAGGGGAACTAGATGGTCCCCGTTGTATCTTTTTGCTTTTTATTCCAACTTCAATCCTTTCTCCAATAGTTACCAAATCCGAAAACCCGGAGGAGACACTTCCTACAATCTTTTCATAATACAATCCTTGCAAAGTTCCCATGAACATATCGACTAGTTCTTTCTCCAAGAGTGGTGGTTGTACACGGGCTACCATTTCTCTCCATCTTTGGACATATTCCTTGAAAGACTCTTCTTTCTTCTGAGACAAGTTCTGGAGTTGCATGCAGGTAGGCGCCATGTCCGAGTTATATTTGTACTATTTCAGGAAAGCTTTAGCAAGATCTGCCCATGTCTAGACATGAACCCATTCCAACTGCATGTACCAATCTAGGGATGCCCCACATAAACTGTCTTGGAAACAATGAATCATCAGCTTATGGTCTTGAGCATAGACATGCATCTTCCTGCAATACATGTGTAGATGGTTACTTGAACATGTGAGCCCCTTGTGTTTTACCCCAAAATTTTCCCTCCCATATTTCTCAATACATTTCAAGTAATGTCTTCAAATTGCCCAAGGAAGTCCAAGAGTTGACCAGACAAACTCTCTCCTAAAGACATCTACCTCAAATTAGGGTTTCAGTTTGCATCAAGATGTTTGAGTCCAAAGGATCCTAAATGCTCACCATTATCCTAATATGTTCTCAAGATCATCCATGTCAAGTTTCAAGCCTTGCAGAGGAAGTTTGCTCAGTCAATTGCTCAAAGGCCTGAAAATCGACTATGCTAGGGCAAAAGTCAACTGTGGCCCCCATACAGTCAAACATCAAGATTTTTGGTAAAAATTCTCATTTTGAAGTATTATTCATAATTTGATCAAGGTTTGATCATGATTCCTCAAGGATTGCTCACAATTCATCAAAACCCAAAAGTTGCTAAATTAGGGTTTTGTAGGAAAAATCAACACAACTTTGACCAAGCATAACTTTCTCATACTTTATCAGAAATGAACCATCCAAAGCTCATTTTGAATATGATGTAATTCCCTACAATTCATCATCAGCTCCCAAGTTCAAAATATGCATTCACAAGAAGATATAAATTTGGACATTATAGGTCATTTTGAAAAGTCAACAAAAACACCTTTTAGGTCAAAGCTTCTTACATGAACATGGAAGATCCAATTGAGATGAAACCAAAGAGGTTGCTTAGGGGACATCCTAATCTTTCTAAAAATTCCAAGAACACCCTCATAAGGTTAAAATTGAGCGAGTCATGCATTGGCAAAGTTGACCCTTTTTGCAAAATTGCCAAAAGTCAAATATGTCCAAAATTGCAATTTTTGCCAAATGGGCCCAACTTTTTATGCTTGCATTGGGTTTGTAACATGGTCCACGACCTCTAAGCCCACCCATACATTTTTATACTATTTATGCTATTTATTTTGATATTTTATTCATTAAAATTCAGAATTAAATAAATAAATAATAGAAATAATATAAATTTTGATGTGAATCTATTTTGGGCAAGTTTTATGCTGGTTTATGTCATTTGATTTCGTGCAATAACCTTTCAAATATGTCCAGGTTCATCCACATGTGAAAATGACATAAAATCATCAAATATGACATTTTTTTCAAATTTTGATCATGGTCTTAAAACACAACATTATGAGGGAGATTCTTTCCATGCTTTATTGTCTCCTCATTCTCCTCTATAAATGTAGAGCCATACAAGCTTGAAAGGGACGAAATTCCTCTCTAAAAAGCTCTAAAAAAGCTCTTCAAAAAAGCTCTCTAAAAGCTCTTCAAAAAGCTCTCAAGAAGTCAAAGAATTGGTGCAAGTCATATATCGAGGTTCCGGTCTCTCTCAATTGACATCAAGCCTCAAACTATCCTCTTGAAGTCCTCAGGAGTCTTACAAGGCCCAAGAGCAATCCATCACACGCCTAGCACGCCCCCATTTGACAATACCGGTTTGGTAAAATTTTAAACTTCGAATCTCTAATTTTAATCACATTTTATGGTATGATAACGTTTGTTTGAGTTTATATAGAACAATTATGGATGGTTGAATCATAGGTTCCACGCAAGAATCCAAAAACACCATAGTTAGAGCATGAAGCTTTCGAAGATTCGGGCCTAGGGATTTCTGATGATTGCACCCCCTATTTACTTTTGCTACTAGGCCCATCTTTATTTTCTTGTTTTATTCATTTCATTTATTTCTTTTAATCCCTTTTTTTATCAACAAACAAATATAAAAATCACATAAAAATAGATTTAGGATTTTTTCTTAATTAAATTTTAATTTTGGTAAATTAATTAACTAAACACTTTAACTTTTAAAAAAAAATTAAAATTAATAGAACTTAGGTTTAATTTCATTTTAATTCATTTTCCTTTTTGTAACAAAAATACCAAAAAAACATAGAATTAATTTCTTTTATTTAAATTTAATGTTTCTTTAATAATTATCTTTTTTTTAAATATAGATCTAGATCAATTATTTTTTAACTTAAACCATTTTTATAAATTAAAACAAAAAACAACAAAAATATATTTTTTTATATCTTAGGATTTTTAGACGTCTTTTCAAATTTGCGCGTTATTATTCTTTTGCACTTTATTTTATTATTGTAACTGTATATTGGGATGTAATAGATGATTAGTAGGATATTTACCGCTTTTATTTATTTTCCCCCCAGTTTTGGATATGAACATAATCCCCCTCCCCGAAGCCTTGTAATAGATAGGTTTTATATTTCTGCACTTTTAAATTACTGCAATTATTAACTGCTAGATGTATGACTAATAGGATTGTATGGCAAGAATAATCAAACATTAGCAAACTTAACACAAGACTAAAATAACTGAACATAACACACCATGCACATATGCACCCTTAGGGTATACCTCACTTGGTTGCCTCAGAAAATAATGGTCATGTCCCTCGAACATAGGGATACCCTTAGCAAAGACCCTCGGTTAAAATCATCATAAAGATCATGGTCCCTCGATGTCCCTTGAAGTTCCCTACGGTATATGATCTTGTCCCTCGATGTTGCCTACGAATATATGATGACAATCCCTTTGAAATGCTAAGGTATCCTTACATGTTGCCTTCAATGACCATTATGTCCCTTTCGAATTGACCCTTATAAATTCCAACGACGGTGCTACCTATTTCTCAATAGTAGGATAGCGCTGTCTAAAGGAAACAAGAATAGAAACAATCTTTTTTCGAGTAGGTAAATGCTAGTAGGTACTTGCTCAAATTAAACTTTTTCACACCAAACACTTTTCAAACAAAGTTTTCAAAAACACTTCGTAACACTCTTGAAGACAGAAGCAAGGGTTAAAACGAAGTAAAACAAACTTTTCAAAACAAACACACACAAGCAATTTTTAAAAGATGAGCTAGTACCTAAGAGCCCATGGAAAACCATGGATAGAAAAGGTGCTAATACCTTCCCTTTCTATAATCTGCCCCCCGTACTCAAAATCTCGAAAAAGGAATTTTTCTGTGCTTTTTTCCTTTCCAGTTGGATAATATAAAAGTCGGTGGCGACTCTTGCTTACCGCGACATTTTGCAAACACAAACACAAAACACAAACCAACATTTTCCTAAACAGTCGATTCTGCCACCGTATCACAGAACTGGCGACTATGCTGGGGACTAATAAGTGGGGTATACCTTAGGATTTAGTTCATCATAAATTGCTTCTTTTGTTTGTTTTGGTTGCTTTACTTTTAAGGGTTTTGTTTGGGAGTTACTATAGATCCTAACCCGGATCTGGGGACACCTTTTAGGTAAGTAGCAATAAACTGTGAGGGAACTGTACGACATAGACCGATACAGTTGAAGCAGTAGCTACATTGATGTGGCACATTGGTTGGTACCAGTATCCCTTGTGGAGAAACGAGGAGAATACGGGGCCATTGCGTGTGTCGTTAAGTGTTGTACCCCAAAATTTTCCCTCCCATGTCCTCAACATTTTCTCATCACAAAACTCTTGAAGTTCAAGATCCAGTTAGGGTTTCATCTGCTCAAGACTCCTCCTTGCACTGCTAACCCCAAATTAGGGTTTGTGTTTGCCTAAGGATGTTTTGACCTAAAATGCCTAAGATGACTTTCATGCTTCATATTGGACTCCCAAGTTTACCTATACCAAGTTTCAAGTCTTGATTCCAAGTTTTGCCCAGTCAATTGGACAGTTGACCTAGAAATCAGCTGTATTGGGGAAAAAGTCAACTATGGCCAATTGACAGTCAAACCTCATGAAATTTGATCCACATCAACATTATGAACTCATATGGACCATTTGATCAAGTTTGGATCACAATTCCATAAGAAATTTGATCAGATCATCAAAAGGGCAAAATGGTCATTTTTAGGGTTTTGACTGCACAAGGGTAATTTTTTGGCTGTTTGACCTAGCCAATGGCAAACCAAGCTCACATATGGACTCAAGGACCCCATGAAATGGTCTTGACACATTTATCAAGCTCAAAAGACCCCAAGTACACAAGATTGACAGTTGAATTTCCCAATCAATTGATCAATTTTGACTGTATACTGAAAAGTCAAACTTTGACTTTTTGGTCAAAATCAAGAGTCAAGATTCATTTTTTCATCAAAACATGCCAAATCATGAAACTTGTTCACCAAGAAATCACAAAATGCAAATTAGGGTTTGAAAATGGAATTTTTCATAACTTAGAATTTTTCTAAGTTATGAAAAACCCTAATTTTTTCCCAACTTTGCCCCACCTTTTCACCAAGATCCACTTGGATTCAAACAAAAGTCAAAACATGAAAGTTGTAGCTTGTTGCATAATCTACAACTTTGATTCACAAAGTTTTCTCATTTGAAGCTTGTATCTCAAGTTATAATTTTTTGAATAAGGGCACTAAACCATTTTTAACTTAGTGAAATTTTAACCTATTTTGACAAGGTTTTCTACCCCACTTCAAGGCCACTTTTCATACCCTTACACTTGGAATTTTGATTTGCATTTCAAAGATGGATTGTAGTACACATTCCAAGCTTTCCAAAATATCCAAGAACTCATCAAACAACCTCATAACTTGAGAGATTCGAATTTCACAAGTTGGCAAAAATTCACTTTTGTTCTTCATCAAAACATGTTCATAACTTTGCAAATCTGAACTTAGCTTGCTTTATGCTTGATTACAGGTCCTTGAACCATTCCATACTCAATAATTTAATGCATATTCAATGTGTTAAGGCCATGTTCTTTGTGTTCTAATATTGCATAGTGGATTAATCCTAAACTAGATAAAGTGAACTTTCCATTTTTGAAAAGATTAGCTTTATGTCAAATTGAAATCCAAGGAGGTACAAGCAAAATCCTTTTGGCACAAGATTATGGGAAAATTGCTCTGATCAAGAGAGGCTTATGCAGCAGGATTAGAGGCCCCTACTGACCTAAAACACAAAGTGACCATTGCTTGCTTCATTTTCAAGTAACATTGCATAACTTATCACAACTCTCATCTCAGCATAGGGACACAACACAAAAGCTATCAAACACATTCCAAACTACCCAACCAAGCTTTTGCACGAGCCATTTGCCTCTCAAGCACTCTCCATCTCAGAAACACCACAAAACTGCTCAAACAGAGCAAGCCCTGCAGATTGAGTGCTACCTCTCAATCCCTTCGAGCATTCTTGTCCAAACTTGTTCCTCTACCTTCCTTACAACATATGCAAGCTAACCATGTCCTGAAACCTGACCTGTAACACCTCCAAGCCACTTCACCATTTTTAAATTTCTGTTTTGCAGTTGGAGTTCACTAGCTCGATTCAGGGAGTTTCAAGACAAAGTAGGACTTGGAAAAGCATCCTTACACTTCAAGGAAGCTATACAAGTCATCATTTCACTCTGAAACATCCTCCATTGCAAAGCTCGATTCCAACTGAACAGGTATATTCATGGAGTTCTATCTCCCTTATTAGGCATTGTTAGCTTTAGGTTTTTGAAGAAAACATGTCACAATCATAGCCCTTAACATGCTCATATGATTAGATTTCATTTATATTTCGTGTGCTTAGAGAATTTCATGTCTGAACATTGATGAAAAGTTAGGTCAGAAATTGGGGGAGGAGAAATTCTCCCTCATCTTAGAGAGATAGGTCAAGTTCTTTATATGGTTGAAACCGTCTCTTAATGCTCTACACTTTTCATGTTATGAGTTTTGCTTGAAAGTCCAGGAATCCAGAGATAAAAAACGCGTGTTTTGCTTGAAGGATGTTGTACAGAGGTTGAAGAAGAAGTGGTCTGGGCTGGGCCTGGAACTATTTTCTTTTCACACCCTATTTCCATGTTTACACCCCCTGAGCCCATTTGCTTCATTTTTGACTCTTTTTGACTTTTTCTTTTTTGGTTGACTTTGTTTATTTTTTTCTCATGGCATTAAAAAATTAAAATATTTTTTCCATCATTTTTTGAATATATGGCATATTTATTTGATTTATTTCTTTTGTTTGCATATAAATATTATATATATACTATTATTAGAATAAATAGAAAAATAGTGTAAATACATTTTTTATTTTTATTTACCTTCTGAAAATATTTCACATAAAAATACCCTTTTTCTTTATTTCATTAAAATATTAAATAAATATTTATTTTGTGTATAATACATATTTAAGATTTAATATATATATATATATATATATATATATATATATATATATATATATATATATATATATATATATATATATATATATATATATATATATATATATATATATATATATATATATATATATATATATATATATATATATATATATATATATATATATATATATATATATATATATATATATATATATATATATATATATATATATATATATATATATATATATATATATATATATATATATATATATATATATATATATATGTTTATCAATATATTTAAGTTAAAAATATAAAAATACTTGAATTTTTATTTTTATTAATATTTGATACAAAAATACTTTTTCCATAATATACTTCATTTTATTTTATTTTTATAAATAATAAATAAATAGTTGTATTAAATTAGATAATAATGCATTTTCTTTCAAAATTAGGGTTTTTGCCCTAAATTCAAAATACTCTAAAAAAATAATATATTTTTATTTTCCTTTCTCTTTTACATAAATAATATTTTTTCATATATGTACAAAACATTTCTTTTGCATCTTGCATTCTTATTTAATTTTTGTACATTGATTAATTGCAAATATTCAAATGATGTAATAATTTAGATTTAAATTCTTGTCAATATCCCCATTTGAACATTTGTACCCCCCTTCCCATATTTGGTTTTGTAATAGCTTAGTAATTTTAATTTCGCACTTTATTGCTTTCTAATGATAACATGTTAGAATTAGGGTTTGTATGCGAAAAAACGATAAAAAATAGTTTGACCTAATACAAGATAAATAAGCATGAAAATGGACACACAAATCACACTTGCACCCCCTAGGGTATTCCACTTGTTGCCTTCAAATAAATGGGCCATATTGTATGTTGAACTTCTTTGGGCAAAGCAAACAATTTGAATGATCATAGTCCCTCGACAAAACTTTTCAAAAACAAACAAAAACAAATGATCAAGTCCCTTAAAGAAAATTGCCCAAAGACATTCAACACCGTTGCAATTATGGTCTAAACGGTGACCCGCGCCTGTCCCTTTCACATCCTAACACAAGATTGTCCACCAAATACAATGGTGGAACAAACTTGTTAAAAGGGTTAAAACATAACAATAATCTTTTGAGAAATTTAGGAGTAGATAACCTCTTAGTTGCTTGAATCAAACTTGCAAAACAAAACACTTGCCTAATTTCAAAATCACACATCACTACACCTTCAAAACAACTTTCAAAAAAACAAATGAAAACCTTTTCAAAAGACTTACATCTTTGTATACATCCCCACATGGATCATTACAAAGATTGCCACCACATTGGCCTCTTTTCAAAATATTTTCAAACCCACACACTCAAGCACCATTTAAAACAATTGAAAACAAAAGGCAAATGATCTAAGCAAGTAACTAAGAGCCCATGGATAACCATGGATAGAAAGGGTGCTAATACCTTCCCTTTCTATAATCTACTCCCCGAACCCAAGAAAACATCTCAAAAGGTTTTTGCTGTGCTTTTTAACCTTTCCTTAGGATAAAATAAAAAGTCGGTGGCGACTCTTGCTAACCGCAACATTTGCGAATACAAACGCAAAACCCAAGTCAGTTCTCCCACCGTATCACATTAAGCATCAATTGACCTTAGAACCTTTAATCGACCAACTTGGCCATTAGAAAGTAGTGAGATAGCCGGCCTCAGTGTAAAGCTGAGAACTGGTTGATACTCGATGCTACACTCATTGAGACCATACTCTCGAGATAGTTTCGGCCGTAAGAAAATATTGCGTGAGCTGAAACTATGACCGATGGAGGATGGTCAGTGATATTGAGATCCTCTAGAACCCGGTTACTTTTCTAGAACAGGTTGAACCAACTTAACTTTAAGAGGGTATTACCTTTGACCTTATGCAAGCCTAAACCTAAGGCTGTTTGTGTGACTTGTGTGCTTTCAGCTTGAACTACTTGTACAATTTTATTATCTGACAACATGAGTTCCTTGCAGGTTTTGTTTACAGTCCTTATCTAATAACTTGGATTTCTTGCCGAGTTTACTTGCTTACATCACCTTGAAATTTTGCTTAAACGCATAGCATACACATCATAACATCATGCCTTAACATTTCCTTAACCATTTCAAGGATCTCAAGAGTTTGTGATGCAGTTTATGGTAAGTCAAACGTCTAACAAGGGGCAAAGGGGATTTATTTTCCTCTAGCCAATTCCGTCTAGAGATCAAAACATGATAACTTAAGTCAGTGGCTATGACCCACTCAATATGGTGAGCTTGACTCTTGAAGAAGGACTCTTAATGACACGAAGTTTCTTCAATCAAGTTGCAATCAAATTCTAACAGTTTCTTGTTTACCCCGCGAGATCCTTGAAAACATTGCATACATATATCATACATATCCTTGCATAACAGGTCTTCCAGTACAGGTCTCTCATGTTCTCGCTGTTTATTTCAGCAATGGCTCTCAAACAAGATAACAGAGATCTTCAAACTCAAGAAGCTCAGTTCATGGACATATTCCTAAACCTATCCAATGGACAAGAAGAGTTGAAAACACTCCTCGTTGGGAATTTGGTCAAGAAAAGTCCTGAAGACAATAAGGACGAACGGCTGGAACAACTGCAAGCCGAGGTAGATGCAATAAGAACCCAGATGTTGGGGCAGATGGCTCTTATCCAAGACCTAGCCCGAGGACAAGAAGAGCTGAGAACCATCATCAACCAACTTCATCAAGACGAATACAACAATATGAAGCAAACAGTCGAGGCCGGGTGTAACACCCTCTAAAACCCCGAATAAAATTTCGCAATTAATTAAAATCATATTTACAGAGTACATGTATCAACGAGGATGTCACAACTCTCTTTTAATAAAACAAGTTCCTGTCATGCATAATCATAGTAGTAACTCATACATGTTTACACAGCGGAATAATTTATTCAATAAAACCAATGTTATAATATTTTCAAAATCATCAGGGATTAACACCTGGAAAAAATGTCAACATCATATTATAACAAATGTAAGGAAATAAACGAGTCTGACTAAAACAGCTCGACAAACAAACGTTCCCGGAGTTACAACTACCAGAGCATGACCCGGACAATACTAAAACGGAAATAAACTAGAAATGACAAGCCTTCGCCAAACACCTGAACGAAGCTCCTCAATCTGAAATATTCAACAGTAAGGGTGAGCACCTCAATTATACATTTGATTATACGTTCATAACAATCAATTCAGAAAGCCATAAGCATCACCCAAAACAGTTAGCATGATCTATAGTTTATAAAAATCTTTACAATTCATATATTCATAATATATTACGTTTCACATTTGTAATTAACATCAAACATCGCTAACAATTTAGCAACCATACATGCATACAATCAATTAAATACAACATTGGAAAATCATCCATTCATGTTATATTCAATGTAATGCAACACACCCATGCATGTGGTACCACTTCACCGCCCCATTAAATCTCGGGTCACGGATAACTCACCGTTCCATTATATCGCGGACACGGCTACCACCTCAACGTTCCATTAAATCGCGGACACGTATATTGGCCACCATGTTAATTCCACACAATGGGAATTAACAAATGCAACATGATATGTAAAGTATGTAACACTCAGCATACTATTAACATCAATCGACATATCATGCAACATCAACAATATCAAATATAACATGATATGAATAGCATGTAATCACTCAACATACTATTAAACATCAATCATATCAAGTTATATCATAATTCATGCTTGACAACATCATCTAAAAGCATGACAATAAAATCCACATAGTGTTGGTATCATAACATACAATCGTTATTCGATACACGCATCAATCAACACTAGGAAATCAATAAACACATATTCAAAACATGTCAAACACTGCACATCAAAACCGGATCAATCCGTACTTAACAGCATGCACAGAAAACATAGTTTAAAAACCAACACAGGAGGTTTAACACGGGTGCCCGTGTAAAACAACACTGCCCGTGTGGAAATGTATCCAGAAAACACGTTTTTTTGACAATACAGGGGATCAACACGGGCGCCCGTGTAAATCAACACGGCCCGTGTTGAATTGTGCCCAGAAAACCCATTTTTATGCCAACACAGTGAATCAACACGGGCGCCCGTGTTAATCAACACGCCCGTGTTGAATTGTGGCCAGAAAACACATTTTCATCAGCATTACAGTGAATCAACACGGGTGCCCGCGTAAATCAACGCGCCCGTGTTGATGAGTGCGAACCCAATTTTTCTGTTTTTGCAGCAGCTCATATACCCATATTTTTGCACGAAAATACCTCTCTACAGCGGTGCAATATAGTACAAAGACATCTAATCTATCATAGGAACCTAAAATCCCTAATTGATTCATAAAATCGGGAACTTAAACCTTTTCTAACAAAGTTCAATCCTAAGGGTATCGATCCCTAATAACATCTAATAATTGGGGTTTCTCCCTACGATTACCCAAATCAACCGTACATAAACCCATAAGCAAAAGTAAGTTGAGTATTAGCCCCCCTTATCTTATCAAATTGCAGCTTGAGTTCTTGAGCGATGTTCTTCGTTCTCCTCACCTTCAGAGCTCTATTTCCCCAAATTTCCAAAACTCTGTGTTATCGTGAATAATGAGAAAAATAACTTGAGTTCCAAATCATATCCTTATTCCTTTTTCACCCCCACTCTTTACTAACAACATCCAAGCCCAATAACTTAAAAACCCAATATTTCTTATTTCTTTTATTTTCTTCAAATATTCCAAAATAAATAATTTCTTTTTATTTTATTAATTCTAATAAAATAAATTCCCAATTAAATAAATCAAATAATTAAAACTGGGGTGTTACAACTCTCCCCCACTAAAAGAGTTTTCGTCCTCGAAAACATACCTTAGACGAACAGTTCCGGATAAGCCTCTTTCATTTGGCTCTCCAGCTCCCAAGTGATATTTCCATCTGCTGGACCTCCCCAAGCAACCTTCACTAATGCTATCTCTTTACCTCCTAACTGTTTCACTTCCCGATCTTCTATCCTCATAGGCAATGTTTCTACTGTCAGGTTATCTCTCACCTGTACATCATCTATTTGGATTACATGAGATGGGTCTGGAATGTATCTCCTCAACTGAGAAACATGAAAAACATCGTGCAAATTCGCAAGTCTCGGAGGTAAAGCAATACGATAAGCAACTTCTCCAACTCTTTTCGTAATCTGAAACGGACCAATAAAACGCGGAGTCAACTTCTTAGATTTCAACGCTCGACCAATACCCGTCATCGGCGTAACTCTCATAAACACATGATCTCCAGCACTGAATTCTAAATTCCTCCTCCTCTTATCATGATAACTTTTCTGACGACTCTGAGAAGCTCTCATCTTCTCTTGAATCAATTTGATCTTTTCAGTAGTCTGCTGAACAATCTCTGGCCCAATTATTGAACTCTCTCCAGATTCATACCAACACAAAGGCGTTCTCCACACGTCTACCATTCAATGCCTCAAACGGAGCCATACCAATACTCGAATGGTAACTATCGTTATAAGTAAATTCAATCAATGGCAAATAGCTATCCCAAGCCCCGCCCTTCTCTAAAACACAAGCACGTAATGAATCTTCTAACGATTGAATCGTCCTCTCCGTCTGTCCATCAGACTGAGGATGGTAAGCTGAACTCAACCTCAATTTAGTACCCAAAGCCTTCTGCAATCCTTCCCAAAATTTCGAAGTAAATCTCGGATCTCTATCTGACACAATACTAGAAGGAACTCCATGCAAACTCACTATTTTCTCAATATATAACTGTGCCAATCTCTCCATTGAGTAATCCATTCGCACCGGTATAAAATGAGCAGACTTAGTCAGTCTATCCACAACAACCCATATCGCTTCACAATTCTTAGGAGTCCTCGGCAACCCGGATACAAAATCCATAGAAATACTATCCCACTTCCATTCTGGAATAAACATCGGCTGCATAACTCCAGACGGCTTCTGATGCTCAATCTTCGATTTCTGACAGATTAAACATGCATACACAAATTCAGCTATTTCCTTTTTCATTCCCGGCCACCAAAACAATTTCTTCAAATCATGATACATTTTCGTGGCACCCGGATGAATGCTCATCCCACTGCGATGTCCTTCCTCTAATATACTCTTCTTGATTTCTGCGACATCAGGAACACAAATCTATCGCCAAATCTCATAACATCATTTTCATCAATTCTAAACTCACCACCTTGACCTTGGTTGATTAATGTCAATTTATCAACTAAATTAACATCAGATTTCTGCCCGATCCTGATCTCTTCTAGAATATCACTAGTAAGTTTCAACATACCCAAACGAACACACTTCGGAGTACTTTCACAAATTAAACTCAAATCTCAGAATTGTTCAATTAAATCCAATTCACGAACCATCATCATAGACATGTGCAAGGATTTCCTGCTCAAAGCATCTGCAACCACATTTGCCTTACCAGGATGGTAATTCAAACCAAAATCATAATCTTTGAGAAATTCTAACCACCTTCTCTACCTCATATTGAGCTCTTTCTGATCGAAAAGATACTTCAAACTCTTATGATCACTATACACTCCAAATCTCGAACCATACAGATAATGTCTCCACAATTTCAAGACAAACACAACTGCTGCCAACTCTAAGTCATGAGTAGGATAGTTCCTTTCATGAACCTTCAACTGTCTCGAAGCATACGCAACTACCTGTTGATTCTGCATTAGAACACCACCTAATCCCATCAGAGATGCATCACAATAAACCACAAAAGATTCCGCCGGATTCGGCAAAATCAGAACAGGAGCACTAGTCAACCTCTTCTTCACCTCTTAAAATCCTTATTCACACTTAGAGTACCAATATACGTTGGACCCTTTCTTACTTAGGATCAACACAATACCATCACAGAAATCACATGGCCACGAGAATTAACTTTACTTAACCAGGATACATATGAAATCACTTATTAAAATAAGCTCTTAAAGCTACTTAATTCCTCATAATCATATAGAAAATTTCACTAGCTTTCCAACGCATCAAACGACGCCTAAATCGGAGTTACGGTTCAAAAGTTATGGCCGAAACGATTTTTGGGAAAAACCTACCCGAGCATCAACACAGAAGATCAACACGGGTGCCCATGTGCATCAACACGGCCCGTGTTGATGACTCTGCAACATCATATTTCACGTTTTTATGCTTCCCAAAATCACCCCAACTCATTCCTAATCATCCCCAAACATCCTAAAACCATCAAAATCGAATTCCTACCATATAGCAATGATCTAAGGCATACAATAGGATCAATACCACATCAAAACACCAATCAATTCCCAACACGAGATTTGTAATTACTCCATCAGTCCTTATCCTGAATTGAACAAACCATAAGGTTTACAATAACGTCACACATATTCTTATACGCCACAACATTCAAGTCTAGACTTCATTTCTTATGAATTATTTACTTGTCTAACAGAACTCTTGTATCGTCAGAATCCATACAAGTTCTCACTTCCAATCATGGAAAACCAATCTTCTCTCTCGAATCCCCGCTACAGGGAAGCATATCCATCACACTCTTAGCCCACGATATTCACAAAACAACCAAGTCCAACTAATACCAACCAATCCAGTTTAACACGAAGGTAGACTTCATAATTCCACAAGTACTCCACATTCTCAATATATCATCGTTTACTCTTGTTGGACCTTAGTTCACACTTACAGAACTACTGCTAGCTTCAGAATGTCACTAGGAATTCATAAACCACTAATACAACACTATCTGTCGCTACACCTTCACTTTCTAGAGAAGTACTCTCCAACTTCACTTGATCGTTCTCTTATCGAACCATCTCAATTTGATCAATACATCGAGACCTTTAATTGGTATTCTTTCAGATATCAGAATCCGTATCAACTTCTCATATCCATCTTAAAGCAATTGGCTTCGCTCTACCAAGTTCATACGCATACTAACGAAACTAGCAAGACATGTCTATCACATCTTTACTGACTTCATTAGCACTGCATACAACTGATGCACAAATCCATGAGATAAATTCCACCTAAGTAATGCTCTTACCTCTGAATCCTCTTCAGGACTATGAACAATGCAGTCTATACCATGCTCATACTCTTACCATTTTCCTCACGTCGAGCCATTACTTAGCATCCAGAAGCACCATGGAGAAGTACCAACTTCTCCCCCACTTATCGCAATCTTATCCCTGCAATCAAGTGATCCAAAACAAAGAAGTACCAACAGTGTTTTCAAACACTTATTGCGTACCAAGGGTAATGACACTGACATAACAACTTGGCCGGACAGACCGACCATGCTCTGATACCACTATTGTAACACCCTCTAAAACCCCGAATAAAATTTCGCAATTAATTAAAATCATATTTACAGAGTACATGTATCAACGAGGATGTCACAACTCTCTTTTAATAAAACAAGTTCCTGTCATGCATAATCATAGTAGTAACTCATACATGTTTACACAGCGGAATAATTTATTCAATAAAACCAATGTTATAATATTTTCAAAATCATCAGGGATTAACACCTGGAAAAAATGTCAACATCATATTATAACAAATGTAAGGAAATAAACGAGTCTGACTAAAACAGCTCGACAAACAAACGTTCCCGGAGTTACAACTACCAGAGCATGACCCGGACAATACTAAAACGGAAATAAACTAGAAATGACAAGCCTTCGCCAAGCACCTGAACGAAGCTCCTCAATCTGAAATATTCAACAGTAAGGGTGAGCACCTCAATTATACATTTGATTATACGTTCATAACAATCAATTCAGAAAGCCATAAGCATCACCCAAAACAGTTAGCATGATCTATAGTTTATAAAAATCTTTACAATTCATATATTCATAATATATTACGTTTCACATTTGTAATTAACATCAAACATCGCTAACAATTTAGCAACCATACATGCATACAATCAATTAAATACAACATTGGAAAATCATCCATTCATGTTATATTCAATGTAATGCAACACACCCATGCATGTGGTACCACTTCACCGCCCCATTAAATCTCGGGTCACGGATAACTCACCGTTCCATTATATCGCGGACACGGCTACCACCTCAACGTTCCATTAAATCGCGGACACGTATATTGGCCACCATGTTAATTCCACACAATGGGAATTAACAAATGCAACATGATATGTAAAGTATGTAACACTCAGCATACTATTAACATCAATCGACATATCATGCAACATCAACAATATCAAATATAACATGATATGAATAGCATGTAATCACTCAGCATACTATTAAACATCAATCATATCAAGTTATATCATAATTCATGCTTTACAACATCATCTAAAAGCATGACAATAAAATCCACATAGTGTTGGTATCATAACATACAATCGTTATTCGATACACGCATCAATCAACACTAGGAAATCAATAAACACATATTCAAAACATGTCAAACACTGCACATCAAAACCGGATCAATCCGTACTTAACAGCATGCACAGAAAACATAGTTTAAAAACCAACACAGGAGGTTTAACACGGGTGCCCGTGTAAAACAACACTGCCCGTGTGGAAATGTGTCCAGAAAACACGTTTTTTTGACAATACAGGGGATCAACACGGGCGCCCGTGTAAATCAACACGGCCAGTGTTGAATTGTGCCCAGAAAACCCATTTTTATGCCAACACAGTGAATCAACACGGGCGCCCGTGTTAATCAACACGCCCGTGTTGAATTGTGGCCAGAAAACACATTTTCATCAGCATTACAGTGAATCAACACGGGTGCCCGCGTAAATCAACGCGCCCGTGTTGATGAGTGCGAACCCAATTTTTCTGTTTTTGCAGCAGCTCATATACCCATATTTTTGCACGAAAATACCTCTCTACGGCGGTGCAATATAGTACAAAGACATCCAATCCATCATAGGAACCTAAAATCCCTAATTGATTCATAAAATCGGGAACTTAAACCTTTTCTAACAAAGTTCAATCCTAAGGGTATCGATCCCTAATAACATCTAATAATTGGGGTTTCTCCCTACATTACCCAAATCAACCGTACATAAACCCATAAGCAAAAGTAAGTTGAGTATTAGCCCCCCTTACCTTATCAAATTGCAGCTTGAGTTCTTGAGCGATGTTCTTCGTTCTCCTCACCTTCAGAGCTCTATTTCCCCAAATTTCCAAAACTCTATGTTATCGTGAATAATGAGAAAAATAACTTGAGTTCCAAATCATATCCTTATTCCTTTTGCACCCCCACTCTTTACTAACAACATCCAAGCCCAATAACTTAAAAACCCAATATTTCTTATTTCTTTTATTTTCTTCAAATATTCCAAAATAAATAATTTCTTTTTATTTTATTAATTCTAATAAAATAAATTCCCAATTAAATAAATCAAATAATTAAAACTGGGGTGTTACACCGGGGACCAAGTCATTGATCAACCTCCAAGAAGACAAAAGGTTGGTTTGGTGAAGAGTGGACCTTCCCAAATTGCTACTACACGGGTCCAACAAAAACCTCGCCAAAAACAACGGGTTGATCAGAGTAAGCCGGATATGCCCAAAAGGCAGTTTACCAAAATCAACATGTCATTGGCTCAAGCATTGCAACGCCTATTGAAGGCCAAGTTGGTTATATTAAGGGACTCTCCTCAGAATCCCCACACATCCTCCCCAAGGTACAATCCTGATGCTAGGTGTGCATACCATTCCAACAACCCTGGACATGACACCAACAACTGTTGGGTGTTGAGAAATAAAATTCAAGACCTGATTGATGAAGGAGTGCTAGAATTTGCACAAGACGGTTAGGCTGAGTTCTTCTGCCATCCCTCCAAAGCATACCATCTGAAGTGACAAGTTCTAACAAGAGGGCTTTTCGTTCATCAGAATTTTCAATTTGTAATTTTCTTTTGATTGTTTGAACATTTATTCATATCAAACCTCATTATTTCATCAATGCATTGCACATGTTTGTCTTGAATCAATTCATTCGTATTCACTATTTCAAAAATGTGTTCTTATTTCCTTTTGTGATATTCAACTCTCGATTAAAAACTCTAAGCCTTAGAGGGAGGATGACAAAAATGATACCACAATCTCTACAGTATGCTTTTGAACAGACCCCGCTGACGATGTACAAACGTTGTTTCAAATCCTAAACAGTGGAGTTATAAGGAAGATAATCCCTAGTCAACCCCTTTGATCCAAAGAAGTAGGAGTTTTCTTTTCACACAAATTAAAACCCTTAATCATAACCTAGGGAAGGGTAGTTTCTCAGTTAATTCAGATGCGCGTTCAGTCGCAATATTCTACTTCATACATAATGAATGGCATCAAAGACATCCTTCTGAAACAAAAGACGGTGATGGTTCCCTATAGTCATCAAGGAAGGCAGTCATTATCTCTCGAAATAAAAGCCCATTAAGTCAAAACCTATGAAGGAGACTTAAGAAAAAAAAGTGGGGCATCCCGCTGACTATAATCACAAAAAGAAACAGTTCAGGCAAAAGACAGGGATAATAAAATCAAAAAGAAAGAGGTCCTACAAACCCTCAACAAAAAATAAACGACTGCTTATTCAAAATAAACTGTCAGTATCCGAACCTTCACTGGAATATCAGAGCAAAGACTCAAACGGGATCTAAATGCACAATTAGTTGAGTTTAGGATCGAAGAACATCACGAAGAACGGGTGGGTACAAATAAAATTTGAGCCTTTATCCTTTATTTCTTAAACCGTGAACCAGGCCACGTTATAACCCTTAAAAGTCCTAGCTGAAGCATGGGTTAGTTCGAAAACATACTGTTACAAAAGGTATCCTGACTCCTGAAGGTCCGTTACAAATCCTGAGTTGATATCACATCTTTGCAAAATTCTATTTTTTCTATAAAAAAACTGGATTTTCAAAACTTCACGACAGACATAAGCTTTGCATTCTTAAAATAACATTGTTTGCATATGACTATTTGTTCAACAGTAGAGAAATTCGCATGACGAATATTTAGTGAACAAAAACCTTCTCAATAAAAAGGATCACCTCAAGTGGAAAAAACACTTCCAACCAAGGGGCACGACATGATCATTGTCCATCATTTGGGGTAGTCAAGTCAAGATTCAAGGAATCTCTCAAAGATGTCAAATAGCCAGGGGCAGATCTCCATCTTAATCACTTGGAGCATTGGACATGAATTCCAGCAACAAATCTTGTACGATCAAACAAACATCTTCTGGTAGTGTGGCAACACAACACTATCGACAGTGACAACTCCCTACACCCTGAGAGCGTGGACATAGTCAGAAAATACTACGCATGAACAAAGACCCGCTAGGTTGACTGGCCTAGGCAAAAATAAGGGCATCCCGGCGAACCAAAAGGGTTCGGGCATAAATTAGGGATAAAAACAAAAAAGATGTGTACACCCGGCAAGCCAAAAACCTGAAAAGGCGGCTTGGGCAAAAAAGGGTATCTCGGTGGACTGAAAATCTGAAAAAACAGTCCAGGCAAAAGTTAGGGATTAAAGCGTACAACTATGTCCGGTCATCTCGTCACTTACCTATCAGTAGAATACTTATCATTTCGATCGACAGTTACCAAGCACCTCATAAGTTGGGATAACACTCAAGCCATAAGGCCTCTGCAGGCACTTTCTCCAGCAGGTACAGGGGCAGAAAAGTCTTGATACGAAGTCATTATCGTATCCTTAGCATGCGTCCTAGTAACATCTACACTCCCCACATAGTAGAGGCAACCAAAGTTTTGATCTCTGCCTCCCCAAATAGGAGTTACTTTCCCCAGCCAAGCTCTTTCGGAGAGCCGACGTCTATATTCCCCAGGCGAATTTTGTAATTGCAAGCGGTTCATAAAGTTTTCTCCCCAACAGAGTTTATTTCTCCGAATACAGAAGCTCAATCCCCGACAGAGTTTATCCCTTCAGCTATGGAAGCTTCTCTCTCCAATGGAATTATTCCCCCGCAGAGTTGTTCTCAAGCAGAGTCTCTCCTCGGAAGAATATCCATAAATAAGGGGCAAATCCCCAACATAGTCATCTCTGGTTCACCATCTCCAGCGGAAGTAGAAGAACCACTTTTTCTACGACAATCAGGAACTCAATTTCCATTACTCTCCAACAACAGTCAGGGATTTATTTTGCCAAACTCGGACATGCCACAATAGCATTTCATGTTCATATATCATGACGTGCGCATACATATTGCATACGGCATAATCTCATTTATTTTGAGAACATCATCATACAATGCATGTCATGCATCATATACGATTAATCATGTAACTTTTCAGGAAAGATGGTTATCATCAACAACTTCCAGCAAGTTCAAGATTAGCTCCAGAAACTAAACAGAGTAATTATATGCACGATCAAATGCAGCTTTACACGGGTTCATCACGAAGCAATCTTACATGGGTTTCTCCTAAATGCATCTTCACACGGGTTTATCCTGAAAAATCTTACACGGGTCTTTTCTCATACATTTTCAAATAAAGTTTTACACGAACTTATCACAAAGTAACCTTACCCAGCTTCCTTCTGAATTTTTACACGAACTTATCACAAAGTAACCTTACCCAGCTTCCTTCTGAATTTTTACACGAACTTATCACAAAGTAACCTTACCCAGGTTCCTCTTGAAGTTTTACACGAACTTATCCCGAAATAACCTTACCCAGGTTCCTCCTAAACTTTTACACAAACTTATCACGAAATAACCTTACCCAGGTTCCTCCTAAAGTTTTACACAAACTTATCACAAAGTAACCTTACCCAGGTTCCTCCTGAAGTTTTACACGAACTTATCACAAAGTAACCTTACCCAGGTTCCTCCTGAAGTTTTACACAAACTTATCTCAAAGTAACCTTACCCCGGTTCATTTTAAAGTTTTACACGAACTTATTACAAAGTAACCTTACCCAGGTTCCTCTTGAAGTTTTACATAGACTTAGCCCAAAGTAACCTTACCCAGGTTCCTGCCGAATTTTTACACGGACTTATCCTGAAGTAACCCTACCCAGGTTCCTCCTAAAGTCCTACGCAAAATCCTCACAAAGCAACCTTACCTAGGTTCCTTCTCAGTTCAGATGCAGTTTTACCCAAACTCCTCACAAAGCAACCTTACCCAGGTTCCTTCTCGATTCAGATGCAGTTTTACCCAAACTCCTCATAAAGCAACCTTACCCAGGTTCCTTCTCGGTTCAGATGCAGTTTTATCCAAACTCCTCACGAAGCAACCTTACCCAGGTTCCTTCCCATAATACCTACTATCCAGGTTCCTTCTCATAACCTTACCATCTAGGTTTCTTTTCTCTTATCTCCAGACAGCAGTCCACAACACTGTAAGACCTAGACCTGATCAAACACGATCAGTTTCACCTTTCCCCAGTAGGTTGCGATGCAGCCTATACACGACCAGATAGCAGTTCATTTTCACCCCCCGACTAAGAGATGATTCCCCAGTAGAATAACGGACGACTGAAGCTCCTAAAATTCTATTTCTCACAAGACAGAGACCGACATTCCCCAGCGAAATCCTCCTCAACAACAGGTATACGGGCTCTCGCAAAGGAATCTCTTATGCGATCAACACTTCTTCTGATGGCATCTTTAAGCCCATTTTCCGTCATTAACTTCCAAATGGCATCTATAAGCCCATTCCCGAAATCGCAAGGCCAGTACCACTTCACGCGAGTGCAAATTTCTGGGCACTCTAGTGTTCAATCATCTTCCACCTTCAGATCACGAAAGGCAAGCAAGCCAATCTACATCCTCAGGTTTAAGAAGATTGAACAGGGGCAGCTGTTGTACCCCAAAATTTTTCCTCCCATATTTCTCAATACATTTCAAGTAAGGTCTTCAAATTGTCCAAGGAAGTCCAAGAGTTGACCAAATAAACTCTCCTAAAAACAGTCTACCTCAAATTAGGGTTTCAGTTTGCATCAATATGTTTGAGTCCAAAGGATCCTAAATGCTCACCATTATCCTAATATGTTCTCAAGATCATCCATGTCAAGTTTCAAGCCTTGCAAAGGAAGTTTGCTCAGTCAATTGCTCAAAGGCCTGAAAATCGATTGTGCTAGGGCAAAAGTCAAATGTGGCCCCCATACAGTCAAACTTCAAGATTTTTGGTCAACATTCGCATTTTGAAGTATTATTCATAATTTGATCAAGGGTTGATCATTATTCCTCAAGGATTGCTCACAATTCATCAAAACCCAAAAGTTGCTAAATTAGAGTTTTGTAGGAAAAGTCAACTCAACTTTGACCAAGCATAACTTTCTCATACTTTGTCAGAAATGACCCATCCAAAGCTCATTTTGAAGAGGATGTAATTCCCTACAATTCATCTTCATCTCTCAAGTTCAAAATATATACTCACAAGAAGATATAAATTTGGACATTATAGGTCATTTTGAAAAGTCAACAAAAACACCTTTTGGGTCAAAGCTTCTTACATGAACATGGAAGATCCAATTGAGATGAAACCAAAGATGTTGCTTAGGGAACATCCTAAGCTTTCTAAAAAGTCCAAGAACACCCTCATAAGGTTAAAATTAAGGGAGTTATGCATTGGAAAAGTTAACCCTTTTTGGAAAATTGCCAAAAGTCAAATATGTCCAAAATTGCAATTTTAGCCAAATGGGCCCAACTTTTTATGCTTGAATTGAGTTTGTAATATGGTCCACGACCTCTAAGCCCACCCATACATTTTTCTACTATTTATGCTATTTATTTTGATATTTTATTCATTAAAATTCAGAATTAAATAAATAAATAATAGAAATAATGTAAATTTTGGTGTGAATCTATTTTGGGAAAGTTTTATGCTGGTTTATGTCATTTGATTTCGTGCAATAACCTTTCAAATATGTCCAGGTTCACCCACATGTGAAAATGGTATAAAATCATCAAATATGGCATTTTTTTCAAATTTTGATCATGGTCTTAAAACACAACATTATGAGGGAGATTCTTTCCATGCTTTCTTGTCTCCTTATTCTCCTCATTCTCCTCTATAAATATAGATCCATACAAGCTTGAAAGGGACAAATTTCCTCTCTAAAAAGCTCTCAAAAAGCTCTTCAAAAAAGCTCGCTAAAAGCTCTTCAAAAAGCTCTCCAAAAATCAAAGAATTGGTGCAAGTCATATATCGAGGTTCCGGTCTCTCTCAATTGACATCAAGCCTCAAGCCATCCTCTTGAAGTCCTCAGGAGTCTTACAAGGCCCAAGAGCAATCCATCACACGCCTAGCACGCCCCCATTTGACAATATCGGTTTGGTAAAATTTTAAACTTCGAATCTCTAATTTTAATCACATTTTATGGTATGATAACGTTTGTTTGAGTTTATATAGGACAATTATGGATGGTTGAATCATAGGTTCCACGCAAGAATAAAAAAACACCATAGTTAGAGCATGGAGCTTTCGAAGATTCGGGCCTAGGGATTTCTGATGATTGCACCCCCTGTTTACTTTTGCTACTAGGCCCATCTTTATTTTCTTGTTTTATTCATTTCATTTATTTCTTTTAATCCCTTTTTTATTTTTATTTTTATCAATAAAAAAATATAAAAATCACATAAAAATAGATTTAGGATTTTTTATTAATTAAATTTTAATTTTGGTAAATTAATTAACTAAACACTTTAACTTTTAAAAAAAAAATTAAAATTAATAGAACTTAGGTTTAATTTCATTTTAATTCATTTTCCTTTTCGTAACAAAAATACCAAAAAAACATAGAATTAATTTCTTTTATTTAAATTTCATGTTTATTTAATAATTATCTTTTTTTAAATATAGATCTAGATCAATTATTTTTTAACTTAAACCGTTTTTATAAATTAAAACAAAAAACAACAAAAAGATTTTTTTTATATCTTAGGATTTTTAGACGTCTTTTCAAATTTGCGCGTTATTATTTTTTCGCACTTCATTTTATTATTGTAACTGTATATTGGGATGTAATAGATGATTAGTAGGACCTTTACCGCTTTTATTTATTTATTTCCCCCAGTTTTGGATATGTACATAATCCCCCTCCCCGAAGCCTTGTAATAGCTAGGTTTTATATTTCTGCACTTTTAAATTACTACAATTATTAACTGCTAGATGTATGACTAATAGGATTGTATGGCAAGAATAATAAAACATTAGCAAACTTAACACAAGACTAAAATAAATGAATATAACACACCTTGCACATATGCACCCTTAGGGTATACCTCACTTGGTTGCCTCGGAAAATAATGGTCATGTCCCTCGAACGTAGGGATACCCTTAGCAAAGACCCTCAGTTAAAATCATCATAAATATCATGGTCCCTCGATGTCCCTCGAAGTTCCCTACGATATATGATCTTGTCCCTCGATGTTGCCTACGAATATATGATGACAGTCCCTTTGAAATGTTAAGGTATCCTTACATGTTGCCTTCAATGACCATTACGTTCCTTTCGAATTGACCCTTACAAATTCCAACGACGGTGCTACCTATTTCTCAATAGTAGGATATCGCCGTCTAAAGGAAACAAGAATAGAAACGATCTTTTTTCGAGTAGGTAGATGCTAGTAGGTACTTGCTCAAATCAAACTTTTTCACACCAAACACTTTTCAAACAAAGTTTTCAAAAACACTTCGTAACACTCTTGAAGACAGAAGCAAGGGTTAAAACGAAGTAAACAAACTTTTCAAAACAAACACACACAAGCAATTTTTAAAAGATGAGCTAGTACCTAAGAGCCCATGGAAAACCATGGATAGAAAGGGTGTTAATACCTTCCCTTTCTATAATCTACCCCCCGTACTCAAAATCTCGAAAAAGGAATTTTTCTGTGCTTTTTTCCTTTCCAGTTGGATAAAATAAAAGTCGGTGGCGACTCTTGCTTACCGCGAAATTTTGCAAACACAAACGCAAAATGCAAACCAGCATTTTCCTAAACAGTCGGTTCTGCCACCATATCACACCTTGTATTTTCCAAAGTCAGGTACTTTGAATTTTAACAGGATCACCACATTAGGAACTAGACCCATTTCGAAAGCATCAACATCAAAAGCATCGTAACCCTCCACAGATTTTAGTCTTTCCTCAAGAGCTTTGTACTGGTTGAGCTCCAGTGGATTTTCAATAGCATGAGTATGGGTTGTTATCTAAGGATATTTATTTACATCCTCTAAGTCATGGTCTCTATATTGCAATTCTAAGTAGTTGCCTCCGTTGTTAATTGGAATATGCAAGGTATGAGATGCCACTACCTTTGGTAGCGATAGGACAAAACCTTCAGTATCAGCTTGTCTTGCTTCTTGTTGAGCCATGGTGGACTTTTGGGATCCTGACTGCGATTCTCTCCTCGATTGGTGACTGTTCTACGCACTAATGGTCTGGGCTACTTCTTCAAAGGCTACAAATACAAAACCTGCTTGTTTTTTATTCTTGCATTCAAACTTCAATTTCCCTCAAGAGTTTCTTGACCAAGTCATCCATTCACCTTTCATAACCCAGGCTAAATTTTGTTCCATTCTGCTGAATACGTGAGGAAGCTGATCAAAACATTACAAGCAGTCAGAACCAGACTCCAGTTCATAGAACATTTTCCAGTTGCAAGGAAAGCTTCTGCTGACTCTAATCATATTACTTAGGCATTATTAGATTTGCATGTTCAAAATACAATGTAGACATCATGGTCTTGTTGCTGTACATATTCTGAAGTTTCATGTATTTGTCTGCCTAAGTAGAGAGAACATCAGTTCAGAACTTCTTAAGGAAACTAGGTTTAGCAGATATATGTTTGTTTCTGATTTACAGTTTTGACATTTTTTATGTTTCTAAAACCATAATAAAACTTTCCAAAACTGTTATGTGTGCTGTTGTACCCCAAAATTTACCCTCTCATTTGTCAAGTATTTTCTCACAAGGTATTCTACGACGTCAAGTTTGCAGCACTGATACATCAATTTAGGCTTGAAATTGTCACAAGGGCAAAATGGTCAAATGCATACTGGAAAGTCAAACTTCGACTTTTTGATTAATATTAAGTTTCAAAGATAAAATTCATCAAGACATTCAAAAATATGAAACTTGATCATCAAGAAATCAAGAAAGTCAAAAGTCAATGTGAAAGATCAAACTTTTCAAGACTTAGAAATTTTTCTAAGTGTTTTTTTTATACATGATAATCTCATTTCTTCATGCCAACTTTTCACCTTGATGCAAGATGATTCAAGAGAAGCTTCCAACATGAAAGTTGTAGATCTCCATAATATCTACAACATTTCTTTACACAACTTCTCCTAAACAGGCTTGGATTTCAGGTTATAAATTCATGAAGTCATGACATTTTCATTTAACACTTAGAGAAATTTTCAGCAGTTTTGGTCAGGTTTTTATCCTAACTTCTTGCCCATCTTTCATCAAGTTCCAGTTTGATTTAACAAAAGTGGTCAACATGAAAGTTATAGAGGGTGTTTCAAGCTTTCCAAAACATCCAAGAACATGAATTTATCTTATTTGAGTTAGGAGATACAAGGATCTGAAGTTGGACATTCATTCTTGATTTACAAGGCAGATTTGTAATGAACAAGGAACAAAAATCTTAATCCATGCTGCATAATCTCCAATTTGCAGGCCTTGTGACTTGCAACTCTTACCATAATTTAATGCTTACACAAACTTTTGAGCTATGGTCCATTGGGTTTAAGCATTATCCAAGTGATCTTTCTATTTTTGGCACAAAGGCACCATTGCCATTCTTGCAAAGTTCACTTTAATCATAAAGTCAATTTCTTGAGCCTCTAACTTATTGTTCTAATCACACTCAACATGCAAAAATCAGAAGGGCATGCTTAAAGTGTCCAACATCTCTATGCAACAAAGTACAAAGCATTGGAACTATAATCTTCAAGCTTGCTTCATGTACAATCTAACCTAGCCATAACATGTGATTAAAAATATGAGTTTTCAAATCTCAAACCTTCTCCATAAATAGAGAAGCCATTTGCAAGAGAAGGAGGTTGGGTAAAGAGGTTTAGAAAAAGGATAGAGAGAAAAAACCAGAAGTTTTATTGATAAACCTTCAAAATCTTATAACAGTCCATAAAACCTCCATTCTTGAGTTTTGAAGTCTAAACCTTTAAACCTCTCATACTTTGCAAGTTCCATCTAAAAAACCATCCAAACATTTCATATCACACAGAGGTCGTTCAAGTAACCTTCAACAAAAAAAGGAAAGTCTAGTAGCTTGTTGGAGCTTCCTAAAGGTTCATACAACATCTTGAAGGGAATTTGGACTCAAAACTTAAAGTGCAGTTTCAAGGTAAGTCATCTTTACCTTGCCTTTTCCATACATCAACTTTTCTGTTTATAGGATGTAGCAATCACTATTTTTGAAGTTAATCATTTATTTATTGTTCATGTTATTCATTTATATGTTAAAAACTAACTGACGTAAGCAAAGAATGGTGTTTAAGGCAGAAAAAGGCAGTATGTATCGACACATATCCACATGTGTTGACCCATCTTAGTGAAAATACAGGGTATGAGTCGACACATAACCCTCATGCATCAACCCATACTGAGTTCAGGTCACTAAACAAAAGCTGGAAAGGCCTATGAGTCGATACATACGCATTTTGGGTTGATGCAAAAGGTGTATGAGTCGATACATCCCATCATGGGTCGACTCATATTGGACATATTTCATTTTACAGGAGCAAGGAGAAGCTATGTGTCGATGCATAGCAGCATGGGTCGACACATAGCAGTTCAAAAATGCATTTTTCCTTTATTTTACACTGTTTTCATATTCTTTTCATTATCATTCGATATGGTTGTAATATTTTAGTTTCTACTTCACCCCCATTGTTAAATTGTACCCCCATCCCCCTATAGTGATGTAATAGCGTAGGATTTTAATTTTCGCAACTTATCGCTTTAATATAATTGTTAGTAATTAGGGTGTGTATGGCAAGATAAAAACAACGAAATAGACAACCCTAATTAAAGACAAAATGCATGCAAATCAAAGACACTATTCACACATGCACCCTTAGGGTAATCTCACTTGTTGCCTATCAGAAAAATAGTCATGTCCCTCGAATATGGGCATTTTAGCAAAGACCCTCGATGTTGCCTTCGGTAAATGTTCTAGTCCCTAAAACGACATTGCTAAAATGTTCCATGAGTTGCCTTCTATGACTATACAAACGTCCCACACCCGTCCCTTCACATACAATGATGGGGCTTCTTACCAAATCAATGGTAAGATAGCCACATCTAAAGGAGAAGGAAAAGTACACTTAAGACCTTTTCGAGTAGGTAGGTTCGCTCTCGGTTACTCTCTTGCTCACAACAAAAACATTTTATACATCTCACAAACACCTCTTTGAACTATTTTCGAAATAAACACTTTGTATGCGTTCTTATAGAGACGAGAACCATTACGAAGTTCCATTTTCAAAAATACTTTCAAGAACACATCTCACAAACACCTCTTTTAACTATTTTCAAAACAAACACTTTGTATGCATTCTTATAGAAACGAGAACCATTACAAAGTTCCATTTTCAAAAATACTTTAAAAAACCACACACAAAGCACAATTTTAAACAAAAGCAAGTGATCTAGCAAGTAACTAAGAGCCCATGAAAAACCATGGATGAAAAGGGTGCTAATACCTTCCCTTTTCATAATCTACCCCCCGAACTCAAGAAACAATCTCAACGGTCTTTCCTGTGCTTTTTCACCTTTCCTTTTGGATAAAAGAAAAGTCGATGGCGACTCTTGCTAACCGCAACATTTGCGATAAAACGCAAAAACCTCAAGTCAGTTCTCCCATCGTATCACAGAACTGGCGACTCCGCTAGGGATTAGGGGTTACCTTAGGGCTAGATCACATTTACTTTCTTACATTGTTTGATTTGTATGCTTTACATTATGGTTCTTTGTTTGGGTTTGAATCCTCCACCCGGATTTAGGAAACATTATAGGTAAATAGAAATACATTATGGAAACTGTGCGGGGTATATCGACATGGTCTAAGCAATAAATATGTTAGTGTGACATATTTGTGGGTACCGGTAGCCTTTGAGTCAATCAAAGAGAATACGGGGCTGCTGAGTGATGTCATGAAGCACTAATGAACTTCTAGAACCTTTACTTGACCAACTTGGCCTTTAGGACGTAGTGAGATGATCGGCTTTGGTGCAGTCTGAAGTTGGGAGATACTCGATACTACACTCATTGAGGTTTGGTTTCTTGGGATATTTCGGTCGCCATTAAAGAGGTTTGAGCTGAAACAATGACCAAGGAAACAATCCAGTGATATTGAGCTCCTTAGAACCCGATTACTATTACTAGGACAGGTTGAGCCAACTAACTTCAAGAGGGTACTTACCTACAAACTCCATGCAAGCCTAAACCTAAGGATTTGTCTGCTTTGTGTGTATATATTTATTTGTATATACACTTGCTTACTTTGCATACTTGTACATGACATCATAACATCATACCATAGCATTTTCAATAACCATTTCAAGGATCTCGAGGGCCTATGATGCAGGGTCACGTTGAACCAAGATGTCTATCAAGGGACAAGAGGATTTATTTTCCTCTAACCAAATGCCGTCGAAGATTGAGTACAACAACTTGAGTCAAGGTCTATGACCCACTCGATATGGTGAGCTTGACTCTTGAAGAAGGACTCTCCACGACACAAAATTTCTTCAATCAAGCTGCAATCAAATTCTAACAGTTTCTTGTTTACTCGCGAGATCCTTGAAAACATGCATCCACATATCATGACAGGTTTCTTCCATATAAGTCTCCTTATCTTCCTACTGTTTATTTCAATAGAGATGGCTCTAGAGCATACTATCAAGGACATCCAGACTCAAAATGCTCAACTCCAAGAAATGTTCTTGAACTTATCCAAGAGGCAAGAAGAGGTGAAGGATATCCTCACAAGGGGCATGGTCATGGGGAATCCAGAGGGCACCAATGATGATCAGTTGGAAAGCCTACAAACTAAAATAGCCATAATGAGGGTCCAAATGATGGGACAGCTGGTGGGCCAGATGGCTCTTATCCAAAATCTGGCTCAAAGACAAGAAGAGCTGAAAGTTCTCGTCAACCAACTTCGTCAAGAAGGTTGCAACCATATGGGGCAAACAATCAGGATTTGAAATCAAGTCACTGCTCAGCCTCCCATGAGACAAGAAGACGGAAGACCTTCCTAATTTGCTGCCACATCGCGAGCCCAACAACAACCTCGCCAACAACAACAAAGGAATCAGTGCAAGGAGGTCACACCTAAAAGACAATTTACCAGGGTTGGCATGTCGCTAGCTCAGGTGCTACAACACTTGTTGAAGGCAGAGCTAATTACCTTAAAGGCTCTTCCCCGGAATCCCAACACTGCTGCTCCTAGTTACTGTCCCAATGAGAGGTGTGCATACCATTCTGATCGTCCTGGGCACGACACGAACAATTGTTGGGCTCTGAAGAACAGGATTCAAGACCTAATTGACGAAGGAGTGTTAGAGTTTACACAAGATGATCAACTGGAACTTTTCTATCACCCCTCAAGGGCATCCACATGAAGCAACGATCTGGGCGAGGAAATTTTCGGTTCATTTGAATTTTCAATTGTAATTCCTTTTGTTATGAAAACAATTATCTATTAATGTAAAACTTTGTTTCATTAATGCATTGCATATGTTTGTCTTGAATTCATCCATTCGCTTTAACTATATTTAAGCTATGCTTATATTCTCTTTATGACTTTCAACTCTTGCTAAAAGTTACAAGCCTTTAGAGGGAGGATGACGAAAACAATGCCATAATCTCATACAGTATGCTTTTAGACAGACCTTGCTGACGATGTACAAGCATTCTTTCAAATCCTAAACACTGGAGTTATAAGGAAGATAATCCCTAGTCAACCCCTTTGAGCCAAAGAAGTAGAATTTTTTCTGTTTTAACACAAATTGAAACCTTTAATCAAAACCTGGGGCAGGGTAGTCTCTCAGTTATTCAAACGCGCGTTAAGCCACAAACTCTCATCTAGTAATTCAGTGAATGACATCAAGAAACATTCCTCTAGAATCAAAAGACGGTGATGGTTCCCTATCACATAGGCCATCATTATCTCTCAAAAAAGAAAAGCCCACAAAGTCAAAACCTACAAAGAAGGCTTAAGAAAAACTAGGGCATCCCGCTGACCGTAATCTCAAAACAAGAACAATCAGGAAAAATCAGGGATAACAAATCAAAAAAGGGTCACTACAAATCCTCATCAACATGAACAATATCTCAAAAATGACTGCCTTCTGTTGCACCCAAAATTTACCCTCTTGATTTAGGCTTATGTTTCATCATGAATATCATATTGCATTGCATTCATACATTGTGTTGGGATCAAAGTACTTTGGTTATCAAGTTTTCCTCAAAGCCTTGAAGGTTGATTACATGGACAAGTTGCTTAAGAAGAATATTACCATCTAAACCTCTGAATCTTTAAAGCTCAAAAGTTATTGCATATCTCAAGATGTTTCATCCATCTCTTTGGATCTTCAGAGGATTGGAGTTTGTGTTTGATTATGTGAGGGAACCACTCCTTTGATTCACCAGTCAAATTGGGGTTTTGAAGCTTGATCAACTTTCTCCAAGCACTTTAGTTGTGTATTTTGTTTATGTGTTGTTGACTAACTTCTAATCAAAAAAATAAAATATGTTTGTCTTTGTCTTTGCATAATTTGGGTTTTAGGTACCAAGTATCCAACAAATAAGCTCATGCGAAGTTGATTTGATTCTGTTTGTGGCAATAGAAGGTATGCATCGACCCATAAACCTATGTATCGACTCATCTTGTTGAGCATAAATAGCATGTGTCGACACATGCATGTATGTATCGACTCATCCTGCTTGAATAACTTGCATGTGTCGATACATGCATGTATGTATTGACTCATCCTGTTTGTTTAACTAGCATGTGTCGACACATACGTGTTATGTATCAACTCATGCAGTTTGTGTGATTCTGTAATGAGTTGGATTAACAATATGTATCGATACATAGAGGCATGTATCGACACATGCTGTGTTATACAGCTAGGATGTATCGACACATACCATCTATGTGTCGACTCATAATAGCAAAATGCACGTGTTTTTTTGAAAAAATCCAGCAAATTCAAACTTTTATCATTTTGGCTCCAATTTTTTCTGCATAATTTGAAATTATATCATTAATTCAAATTTGGCTCCAAGAATCAATTACCAAATTACCACTAATCCCAATCCTAAAACTCTATAAATAGAGCCCTCATTTCATTCAAATTTCAAGCTTTTGATAGGCAAAATCACTTTGCTAAAAAATCTCTCAGATCTCTCCATCTACATAATTCACTCAAAGCTCCATTTTCAAAAAGATAGTAAGCTTTGCATTGAAGATTACTAATCTTTGAGCTAAAACTTCATCCAAAAACTTTTTCTCCATCAATTCTCTACATCCAAGCTTGATTAATTGATTCTAGTGGTTGAATTGGAGCAAATTCTGAAGTTGTTTGATAATTCTCAAATTCTACCTTTGGTAAGTTGGATCATCATCTTTCATAATGTGATCTCTTGTGGATTTCTGGTTTTGATTCATTGAGCATTGTTTTTATGACTCCATTAATGCTATTTTCTCAAAATTTGCTGAAATTTTCATGCTCAATTGGATCCATGATCATAAGGTGTTTGATGAAAAGTTGGAACAAGAATTTGATCCTTGAATTGCTGTTTTTCTACTAATTTTTAACAGATTGCAATCAATTGTTGTAACATTGCAATTGATTGTCAAAGAAAATTGATTTAATAAAAAACTGCACTGATGTAATAGGTTGTTGCCTAAGCACAATTGATTGTAACAGTGCCAAAAACACTTTTGCTGCCTTATTTTGGGGTTGTTTTGACTCAAATATTTTTCTGCACACTCTCTTTGATGGATAATTTGGATTGCAATTTTAAATGTTCAATTTGTTTTTAAACTCAATGGACTTTGTGATGTAGATGAAGTTGGATAAATGTTTATCAATGAAAATCTACCTAAGAATGAATTATTTAATTCATTTTTGGTGCTTTAGATTAATGATATGTTTAGTGCTTTAATCCATCTAGAGGAGTGGTTTAATTTAAAGATGAAAGAATTTTGAAATGGTGATCCAAATTAGCTTATCATCCCCCTCCCTCTTCATATTATCCCTTTCTTTTTAATTGTGCTACATGTTAAAGTATGGTGATCTCAATATCATTTATCCAAACATGAAGTACATAGATTTCTATTGACCGGCCTCAAAATAGGTGCGACTTCTACATAAGTTCACTTACGATTGCTTAACATAACGCTAAATTTTATCCCGATTCAAATAAATGATCATTCGTGACCCAAACTTATGATTGCAAGCCCAAGTATGTTAATTTGATCTCTTTGATCCAATAACCTTGAGATTCATTGTGTGGAGGCTTTGGTTCTACCAATCCTCTAATGGATCTTTAACACCTTTGGTCAACGCGGATCACTTAAACATCGTTGATCGTTAAATGTTACCTTTTGAGAATTACAAAATGGATGATATACTTGACAAAAAGCAAATGCAACTTGTTGTGTGGAGGCTTTGGTTCTACCAATCCTCTAATGAGTTCCAAATGCAAGTTTCAAGATGGTCATCCAACTAACCACTAATTTCTAACAATTGACTTTACCTTATGCTTTATGATTTATGTGCCATTTACTTTTAGCATTTTATATTTCATGCTATTTTCTTCTTTGCTCACTTGAGCATTTATTTTTATGTCATTTTTATTTTACTCACTTGAGCTTTTCTTTTCCTTTTAAAGATACCTAATAATCAACATGAACCATAATTTTTTTTAATGATACTCAGACTATTTGGTCACTATCCTTGGCATTATGGAGCATGAGGCTTTTTCTTGGACTTAGGATTAGAGACCTTGGCATATCTTGGAGACTTTATGACAATGTATAGCATCCCACTTTTGGCCTGAGGCTACTGTGTTCCACTTTATTTGTGGAACACAACTTATTACACTGACACTGTTTTTGTATTTGGCATGTTTGATATTCCATGCAGGACATATACATGATGTTGTGAATATTATACATTACCCATGGGGATCTGTTCATATCTGATAATCTCATTACTTACATCCTTATGGCGTAATTTCTGACTTGATTCGTCTACTGATGCCAGCTTGCTTGAAGTTCTCTGGGTTTCTTTTTATTCTTGCTCGGTTGCTACGGATAGTTATCCGTTTGGTATTGCACTATCTCCTTTCTTACATTTTTATTTTGCATAGTTCTCTGATTGCATGATGGGACCTCTGTTGCTGATATATGTCAGGAGGCCCTATGTTTTTATCCAATACCTATGTTATGAGTCACTCAATTTAGAAATTTAGATCACGACTTCGCTCTCATTTCATGTTCCCTATAGGATGTTTATTGCCTTTCTTCTTTAATTATTGATCGATGAGTCACTCAATTTAGAAATTGAGATCACGACTTCGCTCTCATTGCATGTTCCCTATAGGATGTTTATTGCTTTCCTTCTTTAAATTGTTGATCGATGAGTCACTCAATTTAGAAATTGAGATCACGACTTCGCTCTCATCGCATGTTCCCTATAGGATAGTTTTGTTAAGCTTCCTTGTATGCTAACATAGGATAGTATGTTCCTTTACCCTCAACCTTAGGGTCAATCATTGTATGATAACACTAGGGATAGTACTAGGCTAGTTCCCCTTAGTTGTTTTTCTCTCTTTGCATCTTGCATCTTAAAACAAAATTTGTTTTCTTGGCAAATCATAAGACACCTCTAATTAACCCAAACTCTTCTTCAAAGTAAAAGATACAAACCAATCTTACTTTGTTTATGTTGAAGCCGATGTTTCACCATCGCACACGTTTGTTATCCTACCTTGATTCTCAATATCATTGTTAGGTGTGATGTTTTTCCATCCGTCTTATTGATGTTTCGTCATCTTTTGCCATGATATCTTGTTATCTTGAAGCCGATGTTTCGCCATCGCACACGTTTGTTATCCTACGTTGATTCTCAATATCATTGTTAGGTGTGATGTTTTGACATCCGTCTTTTTGATGTTTCGTCATATTTTGCCATGATATCTTGTTATCTTGAAGCCGATGTTTCACCATCGCACATGTTTGTTATCCTACATTGATTCTCAATATCATTGTTAGGTGTGTTGTTTTATCATCTATTTTATCGATGTTTCGTCATCTTTTGCCATGATATCTTGTTATCTTGAAGTCGATGTTTCGCCATCGCACATGTTTGTTATCCTACATTGATTCTCAATATCATTGTTAGGTGTGTTGTTTTATCATCTATTTTATCGATGTTTAGTCATTTTTTGCCATGATATCTTGTTATCTTGAAGCCGATGTTTCGCCATCGCACATGTTTGTTATCCTACCTTGATTCTCAATATCATTGTTAGGTATGATGTTTTGTCATCTATTTTATTAATGTTTCGCCATTTTTTGCCATGTTATCTCTTGACTGATGTTTCGCCATTGCGCATTTGTTTGAAGTCGATGTTTTGCCATTGCACATTTTGTTATCCTACTTTGATTCCTAATATCATTGCTAGGTGTGATGGTTTGTCATTCATTTACCATTTGATGTTTCGCCATCTTTGACATGTTACTTTGCTATTACTTAACCGATGTTTTTCCATCTCATTTGTCAGTTGTTTTATTATACGTTTTGCCATCTTGAATATATTTGTTTGTCTTAATTAAAAAACACAACCCAACCAAAACACTTAAGCCGAACTACGGCTGCTCTGATTCCTTAAAAGAGATACGTAGGCATTGGGGTAGGGCCCAACCGAGCACAAATTTTTATTTTCCATACATTATTTTCTTTTCTTTTGCATGCATGCCCTTTTCAGTTGTAAGCCATAGACATAGGATTTGACCACACCCATTTAGATTAGACAACAAGAGTGGATACCGTAGATTACTACGGGCGTGTGGGGTACTAATACCTTCCCCTCGCGTAACAGACTCCCTTACCCAATCTCTCGGTCGAAAGATCGTGATTTCTCCCTTTTCAGGTTTTCTCGATGTTTATCTTTCCCTCTTGACGGGATAAAATACGTTCGGTGGCGACTTCATTGTTTCGATGATTTTCGGCCGGCAGTTTCAACTGGCGACTTCACTAGGGATAGATTGACCTATTACTGGTCCATCCTGGAGTCGATTTGTTGTACCCCAAAATTTGCCCTCTCATATTCCTCAAAACATTGCAAGAAAAATCTCCAAATGACCTCAAGTTCTCCCTAATGTCCTAATATACTCTCAAGATCATCAATTCCAAATTTCAAGCCTTACAGAGGAAGTTTGCTCAGTCAATTGCTCAAAGGTCAAAAAAATCGACTATGCTAGGGCAAAAGTCAACTGTGACCCAAATACAGTCAAACTTCAAGATTTTTTGTCAACATTCTCATTTTGAAGGATATTTCATCATTTTATCAAGGGTTGATCATGATTCATCAAGGATTGCTCAAAATTCATCAAGATTCAAAAGTTGCTAAATTAGGGTTTTGCAGGAAAAGTCAACTCAACTTTGACCAGCATAACTTTCTCATAATTTATGAGAAATGACCCATCCAAAGCTAATTTTGAAGATTATGCAATTCCCTATAATCCATATTCATACCCCAAGATCAAAAAATGCACTCACAAGAAGTTATAAATTTGGACATTATAGGTCATTTTTGAAAGTCAACAAAAACACATTTTTTGTAAAAGCTTATAACTTGAGCATGTAATATTAAAATGAGATGAGACTAAAAGGGTTGGTTAGAGGACATCTCAAGATTTCTAAAAAGTCCAAGAACACCTCCAAAAGTTAAAAATTGAAGAAGTTATGCATTGTTGAAGTTGGACTTTTTTGCAAAATTGCCAAAAGTCAACTATCCCCAAAACTTCAAATTTTGTCAAATGGGCCAATTCTTTTCCACTTGATTTGAGTTTTCATCATTTCCCACGTGTCATAGCTTCATCCATGAGCCCATATTTTATTTTTATTATTTAATTTGATTTTTAATTGAATTTATTCATTTTAAATCAAATAAAATCATACAAAATCCAAAACTTTGATAACATAAGATTTTTTTGCTGTTTCAGGTTTTGATTACCATCATTATCATCATCAAACTCGAATCAAACCAAATCATGTGCAAAAAGATTGAAATTAGAAAAATTTGGAAGGTTTTAAAGAAGAGATCAAATCAAATTCATTGGCATTGATATGAAGGGATTTAGTCCATGATTCTTACCCTAATACACTACACAATACATAAGCAAGCCATAGGATACGAAACAAGGGTTGACAAGTGAAGAGAGAGGCAATACAAGATTAGAAAAATTCACTAAAAAGCTTAAGATCAAAATCATAGTTAGAGGTGTTTTCAAGAGTTGAGACCTGTCTCAATTGATTCCTGGGCATTCACTCAAGCTATCTGGATCCAAAGCAAGCTTATTCATACATCCAAACACGCTGTAAGTGTCACGAAACCCAACTCTGTTCTTGAAATCGAAACTCACCATTCTTGCATCCATTGAACGAAATAACTGTATATTTGTAATCCTCACAACATTTCCAAGCTATTTGCATCATTTAATTTCGTTTATATAACCTGTAACGCAAAACACCATAGCTAGGGTTCTTGGAAGCGTTTTTGGGGTTTTCTATTTCAGGAATAATTGATCCACAAGAAGGGCATGGCTTTGATCAAGAGGCCATAACGAATCCAACCATGTTCTTGGAATGGATTTATATGGTTTGGAGAGTATTTTAGCATAAGCCTGCGTCTTTTGCTGCGGATTCAAATCCGCAGGTAATGTTGTTACAGGTCTGAGGACAGGGATGAGTTCGTGTCATCCTCCGGTTGGCCCATTCAAATATTTTTTGCGCGTTTTATTTTTTGCTGGCATTTACTTTGTTTTAATATATTATGATTATGATGTATTATAACAACAAATGAAGCAACGTGGTGCGTTGGCAAGGCAAGCGTTCAAATCTCCTTCAAGACCTGGGTTCGAATCCCAGGTCCCCCACTTCTTCAATGTTTTTTCTCTTCAGGTACTCCCATGCGCGTATAAGCTTGCAGAACACCGTGCGTCCTCATCCATGCAATAGCCAGATGGCCAAAGGCCAGATCTGGTGGTCCAGGAGTGGATGTCCACCATAGTCCAAGTCCACGCGTGCCCACTGAATTCCAGAAAGTCAAAGAAGGCCAGCACATATTGGGCCACGAATTTGCTACTAGCACCACCTAAAGAGGCCCAAACCCCTCTTTATTCTATTTTCATTTATTTAGTTTTATTACTTGTTTTAATTATTTTATTTAATTTACTAACCAATCACAAATTTCTTTTTTTCATAAAATAAAAATCACAAAAAATATTTTTTATTTCCAATCAAATTTTATTTTTCTTAATAAATTTATTAATTAATTAGGTTTTAATTAGAAAACATTAATTTATTTTTTAAAAATAATTAAAATTAATTAGGCTTAATTAGTTTTAACCATTAATTAATTTTATTTTTCTTTCTTAAAATAATAAAAAAAACTCCAAAAATAATTTATTTGTCATTTAATTAGTTTATTAAATTAATTTAGTAATTAATTTAGGATTTATTTCTTTCTTAATTCAAAAACAACAAAAAAGATATTTTCTTTAATCAAAAGGGTCAAAACCCTAATCATGCGTCCGATTAAATTTTGCGCCGTAATTTATTTTCTTTTATCCAACAATGTACTTGCTTCCTTGTTGGATAAAATAAAAGTCGATGGCGACTCTTGCTTACCGCGACATTTTGCAAAAACAAACGCAAAACGCAAACCAACATTCCAAAAAACAGTCAGTTCTTCCCACTGTATCACAAAACTGGCGACTCTGTTGGGGAAAAATAAGTGAGGTGTACCTTAGGAATAGTTCATCATAATGTTTTCAATTGCTTGACTTGTATGCTTTATCTTTGTGGGTTTGAATCGGAGTTACTATAGATCCTAACCCGTATCTGTGGGATATCCTTTAGGTAAGTAGCAATAAACTGTGAAGGAACTGTGCAGCATAGACCGATACGGTTGAAGCTATAGCTACGTTGGTGTGGCACTTTAGTATGTACCGATATCCCTTGTGGCACAACAAGGAGAATATGGGTCTGCTAAGGGGTCATTAAGCACCAACTGACCTTAGAACCTTTAAATTGACCAACTTGGCCATAGAACAGTAGCAGTATGCCACACTCATTGAGACCAAACTCTCGCGATGATTCCGACCGCAAGAAAAGGTTGCTAAACTGGAATTATGACCGATCGAGGGTGGTCAGTGATATTGAGATCCTCTAGAACCCGGTTACTATTTCTAGGACAGGTTTGAACCCACTGAACTGAAAGAGGGTAGTACCTAAGCTCCTTGCCAGCCTGAAATCTAAGGGTTATCTGTGTGACTTGTGTGCCTTTACCATGTTTGCTATTTGTGGATACTTGTGGTGTGTTTTCTATCATCACATCATAACATCATGACATTGCGTGCATTTTGCATTGGACTAACCTATTTCAAAGACAAGAGGGATTCATCTTTGTTCTGTTTTGTAGGTCATGGCACCCATGCGTAGAAACACCATTCAGATCAACTTTGTCCAGATTCCCACTCAGCTTAAAGAATTGGTTGCAAAGGTTTCAGATACTACCTCCTTTATCAGAAGACATGGGCACCTTCTTGGTTTGGTCACCTCAAAGATGGATGAACAGATGATGAGTGTCTTAGTCCAGTTCTTTGATCCACTGTACCATTGCTTTACCTTTCCGGACTACCAGTTGGTCCCCATTTTGGAGGAGTTCTTTGATCTGCTTGGTATCTCTATTCTAGAGCAGACCTCGTTCACAGGTTGGGAGAAAGTTCTTAGACTAGAAGAGATTGCTTTAACCCTCCATCTGACAAAGGCTGAGGTAATGTCTAATTGGGAAACTCATAGCGGAACAAATGGGTTCTTGATTAAATTCTTGGTTGGTAAGGCTAATCAGTTTTGGGACAGTCTAGACTTCCAGGCATTTGAAGACATTCTGGCTCTGCTCATATATGGTTCGGTGCTGTTTCCTAACTCAGATGCTTTCGTCTACATGAATGCAGTGAAGATTTTCATGTCCGGTAATCCTGTGCCCACTCTCTTGGGAGACATCCTACACTCTCTTTATGTCCATACTGCTCGGAAGCGGGGAACCCTTATGTGCTGTGCATCATTGCTGGCGAGGTAGTTTATTTCTCACCTCCCCAAATCAGTTTTGAAGAACAAGGAAGGCATGGGATGGGCCTACAGGGTTATGTCTCTCTCTTATAATGACATCATTTAGACTATCAAGGGTGTGTAAGAGGTGGCTATTATTGATCGCTGTGGGGAATACCCCAATGTTCCATTGATAGGAACCAATGGAGGAATCACTTATAATCCGTGCTTGGCCTTACGTCAGTTTGGGCGAGCTAGAAGGGAAGGACCTCATGAATTTATAATGCCTAGTATTGTCTTTGACTTCCAAAGGGATAGTGACGAGCAACGCCGCAGGTTCATAAGAGTTTGGGATAGAGTACACATGTCTGATCCGCACGAGCTGGGTGCAAAGACTTCTCTTCCGATGGAGCCATGTCTCCGATAGGTTCGAATCCGTGCCCAAAAGCTGGGAATGCTATACGAAGCCGTCTTGCCTATAATTGTTGAGGTTGCTGATGAAGAAGGGGTTCCTCCTACCATCCTCCATCCATACATGCCTACTGACATTGGGGCATTAAAGAGATCTTGGATGCAGCTGAGAGAAGAGCGGGATACTTACAGAGAAAAGTATCACGAGCAAGAGCAGAAGATTCAGAAGTTAACAAGGCAGCTGGAGAACGAGTGGATCCTCAACGACTATGTCCGCACCGACAGGAAACGACCATGGGAGCACTGATTGTCTTTTTGATTATTTCTAGTTTTGCTTTACTTTTCAGCTTTTCTTTCTTGTAACGCCTTAAAGGCATCTGTTGAACAATTGAATTCAAAGTTTATCTAATAAAATTGTGTTTCATTTTTGTTTACGAATTTGAATCCCTAAAGTCTTTGAAATCATATCATACGCATTTCATTCCATGCACCTCATCACAGGTACCCATTACAGGTCTCTTATCTTCTTCGCTGTTTATTTCAGCATCATGTCTTCTGAACCATCAACTGAACAAGCAATCAAGGCTCTGCAAGCTCAAAACGCCCAGTTCCAGGAATTGTTCATGAACCTGGCTAAGGGTCAGCAAGATCCGAAGGCCCTTATCTTGAAAGAGAAGAAGAAGAAGAAGAAGAAGAAGAAGAAGAAGAAGACGGTCCTATTTAATATGGGTCGCAGATTCAGAAATGATTTGCGAGAAGAGGTTGATTTGACCCACTCATCTGGAGGGGGAGATAATCAGGAAGAAAGGAGGGCTCCTAGCCCTGTGGTTTCCGACAATGAGACTGGCTTCGACGAAGACCAGTATCCTCCGGCTGAGGATAGGTATAAGCAACTGGAAGACCGGTTGAGCGCGATGGAAATTCAGAAAGTGCCTGGTCTGGACTTTGGAGACTTTGGTCTGTCATCTGGGGTGGTAATTCCCCACAAGTTTAAATCACCAGCCTTTGCTAAATACGAAGTGGTTTCTTGCCCAAAGCTGCACCTCCGTTCATATGTTAGGAAGATTCAACCATACACCGCTGACAAGAACCTTTGGATCCACTTCTTTCAAGACAGTCTGTCAGGGACTCAGCTTGAATGGTTTTACCAGTTAGAAGGGGCTAGTATCCGTAATTGGGAAGACTTGGCTGCTGCTTTCTACAAGCAGTACCAATACAATGCCGACCTTTCTCCCACGCGTACCCAACTCCAGGGTATGTCTATGGGTGCAGGTGAAGGTTTCAAATATTATGCTCAGAAGTGGAGGGACCTTGCTGGAAGAGTGCAACCACCCTTGGCTGGTAGGGAGCTAGTGGATATGTTTCTGGGGACTTTGTCTGGTCCATATTTCAACCATCTGATTGGAAGTTCATCGTCCGGGTTTACTGAGATGATTATGACTGGGGAAACGATTGAGGCTGGTATCAAATCCGGTAAAATACAGAAGGGTGCTTCATCGAGCGCTGAGAAGAAACCTTTTAAGAAGGAATCCAGTGCTGTTTACAGTTCAAAAAGCCATAATAGACCTGAACGCCGCCAAGCAGTTAATACGGTGGTTATATCAAGACTTGCTGGTGCTCCTCAACGTAACAATCAATCAAGGGCTGAAAGGCCACGAAGACAATTCACTCAGCTCAACATGACTTTATCCCAAATTTTGCCGCAGTTATTGAAGACCAATAAGGTGACTCCGTGGGAGGCCCCAAACAGTCCCAACACAACATCACCGATGTACGATCCGAATGCCCGCTGTGCTTTTCACTCTGATAGCCCGGGGCATGATACGAATAACTGTTGGGTCTTGAAGAACAAGGTACAAGACCTGATTAATGCTAAGGAAATTGAGTTCGAAGCACCAGAAAAGCCCAAACAGGATGCGGGAGTGAATGCTATCGGGGATGACGATGATGAAGAGTTTGATATTGACAACTGGATTTACCCGACTGCCAACGATGGATTGAGCAACTGGACAGCGAAGGATTCTATGCCTGTTTCTGTTATCACCCAGTAATGAGACTTTTGTTTTGATTTTGTAACAAACAATGTTTTAAACTTTACGGCCCGGTGTCTTACCCGGGGCACCGTGGCTTCATTTGTAAGGGCTTTATGTGTGTCATCTACATATATCATTAATAAAAGCATTGGACGTTTCTTGCATTTCAAATTTTGCGCTCCTTGTGTTTCTTTTATTATATATTGCAAAACAACTATTTTACACACACTCACATATACAGGTCTACATCCACTCTGGATCCTACTGGTAACGACACTGCTACTGTCGGTTATGACTTCGAAAGTCCGATCAACTTAGCCGAAGACGAAGGTGAAGATGATTGCGAAGTGCCTGGTGAACTTGCTAGACTGCTACTTCAAGAAGAGAGGGCCATACAGCCGCATGAGGAGCCAGTGGAAACAGTAAATCTGGGTACAAAGGTAGACAAGAAAGAGGTCAAGATCGGTGCAAATCTGGAAGCTAGTGTTAAGCAACAGTTGATTCAGATGCTGCGTGACTATGTTGAGATCTTTGCATGGTCTTATGAAGATATGCCTGGGTTGGATACCGATATTGTGGTTCACCGCTTGCCTACCAAGGAAGATTGTCCTCTAGTGAAACAGAAAGTCCGCCGAATGCGCCCAGAGATGTCTGAGAAAATCAAGGTTGAAGTGATAAAGCAGTTTGACGCTGGTTTTCTAGCAGTTACTTCTTCACCACAGTGGATGGCCAACGTGGTTCCAGTGCCGAAGAAGGACGGTAAGGTTCGAATGTGTGTTGACTATAGGGATCTGAACAGGGCGAGTCCCAAGGATGATTTCCCTCTGCCTCATATCGACGTTCTGGTTGACAACACCGCACAGCATAAGGTCTTCTCCTTTATGGATGGTTTCTCCGGTTATAATCAGATTAAGATGGCTCCCAAAGACATGGAGAAGACAACCTTTGTTACTCAATGGGGTACCTTTTGCTACAAGGTCATGCCTTTTGGATTGAAGAATGCTAGGGCAACGTATCAGCGTGCCATGGTCGCTTTGTTCCATGACATGATCCACCATGAGATTGAGGTATACGTCGACGACATGATTGCAAGATCCCAGACTGAGGAGGAGCATCTTGACCACCTTCAGAAGTTATTTAACAGGTTGAAGTTGTACAAGCTGAGGTTAAACCCGAACAAGTGCACCTTCGGAGTGAGATCTGGTAAGCTGTTGGGTTTCGTCATAAGTGATAAAGGTATTCAAGTGGATCCTGCAATGGTGAAGGCCATACGGGAAATTCCAGCACCCCGAACAGAAAAAGAAGTCAGAGGCTTTCTGGGACGACTGAATTATATTGCCCGATTCATCTCACACCTGACTGCTACTTGTGAGCCAATCTTCAAGCTAATGAAGAAAGATCAAGTGGTAAGATGGAACGATGAATGTCAGACCGCTTTCGAAAAGATTAAAGAATATCTCCAAAAGCCACATATTATGATGCCTCCAGTTGAAGGGAGACCTCTGATCTTATACTTGACAGTACTCGACAACTCAATGGGGTGTGTGCTGGGGAAGCGTGACGAGTCTGGCCGAAAAGAGCATGCTATTTATTACCTTGGAAAAAAGTTTACCGACTGTGAGACCTGATACTCGTTGCTCGAGAAAACTTGCTGCGCTTTGGCATGGGCTGCTCACCGGCTGAGACAGTATATGCTGACTCACACTACTATATTGATATCAAAGATGGATCCAATTAAGTATATCTTCGAGAAGCCCGCCTTGTCTGGAAGAATAGCAAGATGGAAGATGATCTTGACTGAGTATGACATCCAATACACCACTCAAAAGGCAATCAAGGGAAGTGTGTTGGCAGACCATTTGGCACATCAGGCAGTGGATGATTACCAGTCTATGAACTTTGAATTTCCAGATGAGAATATCATGATAGTGACTGACTGTGAGGAACCTGGACCGGATGAAGGACCTGAGGAGGGATCCTGATGGTCTATGTACTTTGATGGAGCTTCAAACGCTTTGGGTAATGGCATTGGTGCCGTGATCATATCTCCTAAAGGCTCTCATACTCCATTCACCGCCTAACTATGTTTCAACTGCACCAACAATATGGAGGAGTATGAAGCATGCATTATGGGTCTTCGAGCAGCTATTGACCTAAGGATAAAGTTTTTGAGTGTATTCGGAGATTCCTTTCTCGTGATCAGTCAGATCAAATGCGAGTGGGATACGAAACACCCAAATCTTATTCCTTACAAGGAGTATGTATTGACGTTGCTTCCACATTTCTAAGAGATAACCTTTGAACACTTCCCAAGAGAGGAGAATCAGTTAGCGGACGCGCTAGCTACGATGTCTTCTATGTTCAAAGTCAATTGGGACAACGAAGCTCCCCGGATTATCATTGAAAGATTGGACAAACCTGCACATTGCTGTGACATTGAGACTGAGGAGGTAGCAGATAAACCCTGGTTTCATGAGGTGAAGAGATACCTTGAGGCTCAGGAATACCCCGAGGGTGCATCTGTTAATGATAAGAAGTTTTTGAGGAGGTTCGCGGCGAAGTTCTTCATCAGCAATGACATCCTTTACAAGCGTAACCATGATTCAACCTTACTGCGATGTATGGATAAGAACGAGGCAGAAAGGATCATGGCAGAGTTACATGAAGGTACTTTCGGAACTCATTCCAGTGGAAACACCATGGCAAAGAAAATCCTACGGGCAAGATATTTTTGGTCCACAATGGAAGCCGGCTGTTATCAGCATTCTCGGACCTGTCACAAGTGCCAAGTCTATGCTGATAAGGTGCACATACCTCCAGTACCTTTGAACGTGTTAACAACTTCGTGGCCTTTCACAATGTGGGGCATTGATATGATCGGCGAGATCAGACCTACAGCGTCCAACGGACACCATTTCATCTTGGTAGCTATTGATTACTTTACAAAGTGGGTTGAAGCAGCTTCCTTTGCTACCGTGACCAAGAACGTCGTGACACGGTTCATTCGGCACAATCTGATTTGTCGATATGGTGTACCAGAGAGGATCATCACAGACAATGGTACAAATCTCAACAATAAGATGATCACCGAGCTCTGCAAGCAGTTTAAGATACAACATCATAACTCTTCTCCCTACCGGCCGAAGATGAACGGGGCTGTTGAAGCGGCTAATAAGAACATTAAGAAGATTGTGCAGAAGATGACGGTGACATACAAAGATTGGCACGAAATGTTACCGTTCGCTCTTCATGGGTACCGTACCTCAGCACAGACATCAACAGGGGCAACACCCTATTCCTTGGTATATGGCATGGAGACTGTATTACCCATTGAAGTTCAGATACCTTCTCTTTGGATTATGAAGGATGCAGGTTTGTAAAAAGATGACTGGATCCAGACCCAGCTTGATCAGCTGAACTTAATCGATGAAAAGAGACTTACTGCTATTTGTCATGGTCAGACGTATCAAAAACAGATGATCAAGGCATTTAACAAGAAAGTTAGACGACAAGAGTATCAAGTTGGGGATCTGGTAATCAAGCGCATTATCTTACCTCAAGGTGATCCCAGGGGAAAATGGACCCCTACTTACGAAGGGCCATTTGTGGTTAAGAATATTTTCTCAGGAGGAGCTATAATTCTAACCACCATGGATGGTGATGACCTTCCTCACCCCGTCAATGCAGACATAATGAAAAGATACTACGCATAATCAAAGACCCGCTAGGTTGACTGGCCTAGGAAAAAATAAGGGCTTCCCGGCGAACCAAAAGGGTTCAGGCAAAAATAAGGGATGAAAATATAAAAAAATCTGTCCACCCGGAAAGTCGAAAACCTGAAAAGGAGGCTTGGGCAAAAAAGGGTATCCCGGTGGACTGAAAACCCGAAAGGGCGGTCCAGGAAAAATCTGTACTCAGATGACTCAGTTCATGGAGGTCATCACCAATGTGAATCTCCGACAGGAAGAGCTAGCTGCTATTGTCAACAACCAACACCGCCATCCAGGGGATGTTGGAAATCAAGGACTTTATCAGGATATCTCTATAGGAATGAGGGACGTACAAGATCAGCCAGCTGTAAATTTTCACGGGATGCCGGGAAATCCTTTTGTGCGCAATGTAGGGCAGTTTCCTCCATCTCCTGGACCCCGTCTTGTGGGGAACAAGAGAGCTAATCAAGGTGGCGTAAGGAATTATCAGGATCAAGATTTTGACTTTGACCAGGATGAAGATCAGTTTTCTGTGTGGCGTTCAGAGCCGGGGGTTCAGGTTGAGGATATGAAGTATCGTTTGTTGGAAGAGCGTCTGAAGGCTGTGGAAGGGCAAGGAGTCCTTGGTATGGATGCTAATGATCTTGGGTTGGTGTCTGGGGTGAAGGTTCCTCCGAAATTCAAGCCTCATACTTTTGATAAGTACAACGGGATGTCGTGTCCTATTACTCATGCAACTGCTTATTTCCGGAAGATGTCGGTGCATACAGAGGATCAGGGGCTTTTGATTCACTTTTTCCAAGATAGCCTGTCTGGGGCATCCTTGGAATGGTACATGAAGCTGGAAAAAACTCATGTTCACTACTGGAATGATCTTGCTCGGGCTTTTGTCAAACATTATCAGTACAATGTGGATATGGCACCTAATCGCACCCAGTTACAAAATATATCGCAAGGACCAAACGAATCTTTCAAGGAATACGCTCAGAAGTGGCGTGAGTTAGCTGCGAGAGTTCAACCTTCACTCATGGAGAGAGAACTCATTGATATGTTTATGAGTACCCTGCAAGGGCCTTTTTATGAGCACATGATAGGAAGCACTTCGGCAGGATTTGTAGACTTAGTCACGGCTGGTGAAAGAATTGAAGTGGGCTTGAAATTGGGAAGGATTCAGGTTGGAGGTTCTAGCAGCTCGTCAGGGGGCAGTAAGAAACCATTCAACAATTACCCTAAGAAAAGGGAAGGCGACGCAAGCGCGGTTTACTCCCATAGAGGACGAAGAGAGGACCGTCAACATCAACAAATCAATGTTGTTTCTATTCTTGTTAATGATCCTCCGCAGCAGAGACCAAATGCAGAGCCTCAACAAGGAAGGCAGCAAGATGCTCCCCGTCAGTATAATAACCAGCAGCAGAGACAACCCAGAAAATTCGACCCCTTTCTGGTGACTCTTACTGAAGCGCTCCACCATTTGCTTGATTTAAAGTTGATCAGTTTGAGAAATATGCCACCGCCACCTGCAAGGCTCCCTGTTAATTATGATGCTAATGCAAGATGTAAATTCCATTCAGGCGGAGTTGGTCATTCTACTGACAATTGTTTTGCATTTAAATGTAAAGTACAAGACTTGTTGGATGCAAAGGCGATTGAGTTTACTCCAGTGACCGGTCCGAATGTTACTCAAAACCCAATGCCAAGGCATGGAGGGGGTGTTGTTAACATGATTGATGATAATGGTGAAATGTTGAATTTAATCATGGATGTGGAACAAGTAACTACTCCATTGAGTTGTGTTAAGAGGTATTTGCTTGACAATTCTATTTTCCTGGGTTGTACTTCTGAGTGTGTCAAGTGTGAAGAGAAACTGAAGGGTTGTGATGATAAGTGAGGGCTCCCTGCAATTTGATAGAAGACCGAGCTACCTCAAGATTATTGAAGAAGATGTTGTTGTGATATCTATTCCTTACACACCTGCACGCATTCCTGCCCCTTCGAGGGCACCCCCTCTGATGATTACGGTACCTGGTCCTATGTCGTATACTAGTGATAAGGCTGTCCCATGGCATTACGGTGTCGATGTTTATTACCATGGGGTAAAGCAGGAGAGTATTTGGTCCCGTGGCATTACGGTCCTATGAGGAAGTCCATAACTTTTCTGGTGTGGGTCGAATGACTAGAAGCGGGAGAGTATTTGGTCCTACCAATGTGCAAGGTGTGTAGATGCTTCCGCAAGATAAAAAGAGAAATAACAGGTAATGATTGGCAATCCAAGGGTTATGCCAGCCAATGTGACTCAACCAAGTCCGATACCAGAAGCTTCTTCAGTTCCCGATGAGGTTGAAGAGTTGATGCGAATTATTAGAAAGAGTGATTATAGCATAATTGATCATTTGAGCCATACTCCTTCCAAGATGTCTATCTTATCACTGTTGATTTATTCAGAACCTCACAGAAATGCTTTGATGAAGTTGTTGAAGAATGCGTTCGTGCCACATGAGATAACAGTCAATCAGTTCAAAAATGTTTGTGCCAATATATCCGCCGGGAATGATTTGGGCTTCACCGATTTTGATTTTCCTCCAGAGGGACCAGACCATAACAAAGCGTTGCATATTTCGATGGAGTGCAGAGGCACTAATTTATCTCGGGTTTTGGTAGACACAGGATCGTCTTTAAATGTATTGCCCAAGTCAGCATTGATGAAGATTGATTATTCTGGGCTGGAGTTGCGCCCAAGCGACTTGATGGTGAAGGCGTTTGATGGGTCTCGAAGATCAGTGTTTGGGGAAGTGGAGTTACCTATTAAGGTTGGTCCTCGTACCTTCACGGCCACATTTTTCGTGATGGATATACAGCCAGTATACTGTTGCTTGTTTCGGAGGTTGTGGATTCATAAAGCAAGAGCAGTCACTTCTACTCTTCATCAGAAGCTCAAGTATCCTGCAGAGGGAAAGGTGATAACCGTATGCGGTGAAGAAGAGTACATTGTGAGTCATTTGACATCATTCAGCTATGTTGAAGTTGAAGGCGAAATTCATGAAACTCCATTTCAGGCATTTGAGACAATTCATGCTGTCAATATTCCTCCTCCAGAGCAGAAAAGGAAATCGAAAACTGTTATGTCTTCCCTCAAAGATGCGAAAGCTGTAGTGGAAGGTGATAACCCTGAGGGTTGGGGTCGGGTGCTGGACGTTACTTCGAAGCTTGATAGATTTGGTCTTGGTTTTAGCCCAGGTCAGCAAAGTGCAGCTCCCAGAGCATCCGATTTATCTACTCCTGTGAAGTTTTCCCGCCCTTGTGCTACTCGAGAAGGACACGCCAATGCAGTTGGCAATGATAGGGATGATGGCTACAATGTTGAAGATTAGATTCGTCTGAGTGTTCCAGGCCAGACGCTCAACAATTGGACTTTTGTGGATGTTATCCAAGTTTCAAGCGATGAGGAGTAATTTTCTTGTTTCTTTTATTATCATATCATAATTCCTACGCTTTGCCCAAGGCGTAGTGAATCATTTGTGTAGGGACACCATGTTTATTTTGCAAGTTTATCATTAAATAAAGGACATTTTTGCATTCAAAATCTTTTTTTTTTTAAATGGCAATGTTTCTCTTCCCACACACAGTCACTAAAAAACGCAAAAATGTCATTCATGCAGATGCACTTCCACCCCTGATTCTACTGATAACGACTTTGCTATGGCTCATTATGACTTTGATACTCCTATTTATCAAGCTGAAGAAGAAGCATGTGAGGATTGTGATCTTCTTGGGGAATTAGAAAGACTGTTGAAACAAGAGGAGAAAGTTATCCATCCAAATCAGGACTCGATTGAGGCGGTGAATATTGGTACAAAAGAGGTAAGAAGAGAAGTCAAGATAGGGGCCAATCTCGAAGACAGTGTAAAAGCCAGATTGATTGAGCTACTCCGTAAGTATTCTGATATCTTCGCTTGGTCTTATGAGGATATGCATGGGTTGGATACAGACATAGTGGTGCATTGACTTCCGCTCAAAGAAGGTTGTTCTCCTGTCAAGCAGAAGCTCCGAAGAACTAATCCTGAGATGTCCAAGAAGATCAAGGAGGAGGTCCAGAAGCAGTTGGACGCAAATTTCTTAAAAGTTGTCAATTATTCACCATGGATCGCAAATATTGTGCCTGTGCCCAAGAAAGATGGTAAAATCAGGATGTGCATGGATTATAGGGACTTGAACAAGGCTAGCCCTGAAGACGATTTCCCTCTTCCGCATATTAATGTGTTGGTTGATAATACTACTCATTCCAAAGTGTTCTCGTTCATGGATGGTTTTTTGGGTTATAACCAAATTAAGATGGCTCTGGAGGATATAGAGAAGACAACATTCATCACGCCTTGGGGAACCTTCTGTTATAAAGTGATGCCGTTTGGTTTGAAAAACATCGGGGCAACATATTAGCGCGCCATGGTCACTCTCTTTCATGATTTGATTCACAAAGAGATTGAAGTATATGTAGACGATATGATTGCTAAGTCCGACACGGAAGAGGAACATCTTGTTCATCTGGAGAAATTGGTCGAGAGACTAAGGCAGTTCTTGCTAAGGTTGAATCCGAATAAGTGCACCTTTGGGGTGAGATCCGGCAAGCTTTTGGGCTTTATTGTAAGTGAGAAAGGTATCGAGGTGGACCCAACCAAAGTCAAAGCGATACAGGAAATGCCTGAACCTAGGACAGAGAATGAAGTACGTGGTTTCTTGGGGAGGTTAAACTATATCTCCAGATTTATTTCTCATCTCACAGCCACCTGTGAACCTATGTTCAAGTTGTTGAAGAAAAGTCAGACAGTGAAATGGAATGAGGATTGTTAGAAGGCCTTTGACAAGATAAAGGAATATTTTCAAGAACCTCCGATACTCATGCCGCCAGTGGAAGGAAGGCCACTAATCATGTATCTAACCGTGTTGGAAACCTCAATGGGTTGTGTCCTCGGTCAGCACGACGAGACATGGAAGAAAGAGCAGGCCATTTACTACTTGAGTAAGAAGTTTACGGAATGCGAGTCAAGGTACTCATTGCTGGAAAAGACTTGTTGTGCACTTGCCTGGGCCGCTAAAAGTTTGAGGCAATACGTGTTAACTCACACCACCTACTTGATATCCAAAATGGATCCTATCAAGTACATTTTTGATAAGCCAGCTCTTACAGGAAGGGTAGCCCGTTGGCAGATGATACTCACTGAATATGACATCCAATACACTACTCAAAAAGCAATTAAGGGTAGTGTACTGGCTGGCCATATTGCTCATCAGCCCATGAATGATTACTAACCAATGAAGTTTGATTTTCCAGATAAGGAAATTGTGTATATTCGTGATTGTAACATACCAGACCCAGACGAAGGACCCGAGCCGGGATCACGTTGGACGTTTGTTTTTGATGGTGCCTCTAATGCCATGGGCAACAGCGTCGGGGCTATTATCACTTCCCCTGAGGGATACCACATTTCTTTCACGGCTCATATTTGTTTCGATTGCACTAACAACATGGCCGGATATGAGGCTTGCATTTATGGCATTGAAGCAGCGATCGACCTGCGCATCAAATTCTTGAAAGTTTACGGGGATTCCAATCTTGTTATCACCCAGATCAATGGAGATTTGGAGACTCGCCATCAGAACCTAATTCCATATCGTGAGCATGTTATGAAGCTGATTCCGTACTTCGAAGAGATCACGTTTGAACACATTCCCAGAGAAGAAAATAATCTAGCTGATGCACTAGCAACTTTGTCCTCCATGTTCAAGGTTAAGTGGGCTAATGAGGCACCTTCCATTACTATCAGGAGTTTGAGTGAGCCAGCTTTTTATTTTGAGGCCAGCTTGGAGTCAGATGGCAATCCTTGGTTTTATGACGTTAAGCGATATATGGAAAGGCAAGAGTACCCTGAAGGGGCATCCGTCACAGATAAGAAGTTCTTGAGAATATTTTCAGCCAAGTTCTTTCTCAGTAGTGGTATGTTGTACATAAGGCATCATGATGGCCTACTGCTCAGATGTGTTGACAAGAAAGAAGCGACTAGAATCATTGAGAAGGTGATTTCGGGACCCATTCCAACGAGCACACCATGGCTAAAAAGATCTTGCGAGCAGGTTATTATTGGTCCACCATGGAGACTGACTGTTACAATCATGCACGAGTTTGTCACAAATGTCAAGTCTACGCTGATAAGGTGCATGTGCCGCCAGTGCCTTTGAATGCCTTGACCTCCCCTTGGCTATTTGCGATGTGGGGAATTGATATGATCGGCAAGATTGAACCGACTGCGTCCAACGGGCACCATTTCATTCTGGTTGCCATTGATTATTTTACAAAATGGGTCGAAGCAGCATCCTATGCCAATGTCACCGAGCAAGTGGTAACTCGGTTCATTAAGCATAACATTATCTGTCGCTACGGGGTGCCTGAAAAGATCATTATTGATAATGGGTCTAACTTGAACAACAAGATGATGAAGGAGCTTTGTGAGTCCTTCAAAATCAAGCATCATAACTCTTCCCCATATAGACCAAAGATGAACAGCGCTGTCGAAGCGGCCAATAAAAATATCAAGAAAATTATGCAGAAAATGGTGGTGACCTATAAAGATTAGCATGAGATGCTGCCTTTTGCCTTGCATGGTTATCGCACCATGGTGCGTACTTAAACTGGGGCAACCCCATTTTCATTGGTCTACGGCATGGAAGCGGTACTTCCGGTAGAAGTCGAGATTCCCTCTCTTAGGGTCATGAGAGATGTTGAGCTGGATGAAAGTGAATGGGTGCAGAATCGGCTAGATCAGTTGGAACTTATTGATGAAAAGAGATTAACGGCCGTTCGCCACGGTCAGGTGTATCAGCAGAGGATGAGAAAAGCTTTCGATAAAAGGGTGCGACCTCAGTGTTATAAACCAGGCGACCTTGTGCTCAAAAGGATAATTCTTCCCTAGGGAGATCCCAGGGGCAAGTGGGTTCCGACTTACGAAGGTCCTTTCGTGGTCCGAAAAGTTTTCTCTAGAGGGGCGATAATGCTCACGACTATGGATGGAGAGTACTTCCCTCTCCCTGTGAATGCTATCGTAGTTAAAAAATACTTTGCATAAAAAATAATAAAAACCCGCTAAACTGAAAACCCGAAAGGGCGATTTAGGAAAAAAGAGGGTGTCCTGGTGAATCGAAAACCCGAAAGGGCGATTCAGGCAAAAGTTAGGGACTTAAAGCAGGTGACTACGCTCAGAACGGGATCCTTTGTTTCTTTCCTTCACTCTTTCACCTGGCATAAGCTCGAGGCTAATCCAAGAATGATTTGCCTGAAAGCAGGAAGATGAGAGTCATCAGAGTCATAACAAAGTTGGGGCTCGATGGATATTCATATTCACATTGCCATTTGTAAACACTTGTTTGTTTTAATTTTGCAATTTCTTGTTTCCCAATGTAAATGCCTTTTTCACAGGCTGATCTCTCAAAATCAATAAAATATCTTCTTTCAAGTATGCGTATGCATTTCTTTGCTCCCTTTTTACAAAAACGTCCAATATTTTTGATAAACATGTGCATATAAACTTCGTGACCCTTACATAGATAAGATAATCTAAGTCACGATTGGTTGATCGCTTGAAATACGGATAACAAATGCAATATCCACTGCGCAAGGGGCATGTTTGTTTCTCTGTTTGATGGACTTCTCATTCACTTCATTGTTGGATGCCTTACCCGTTTGTTTCATAACTCTGTGCTGTCGGTAAAGGTTTTGAGTCAGGGTAAATATCAAGGTTACGGTAGGTCGGCAGGACCGGTGAACCTGGCTGGAGACAGTGCTTCCCCATAATGGCTTTTATTATGTTTATTTGTTGCACTTTCATGTGTCATCTTGATTGATTGTTTTAGCATTGTTTGCATATAGGATTTTGTTTATAGCTGAATGTCAGCCTTGATGCATTAAATGTTTTTTCCTTGAAAGAATATTTCATACAAAATCACTTTTCAATTGTTTTTCGGGCATTTTGATACCAGTTGTGCCAATTCTTTTGCTTAGCCAAAAGTTTGGTGGAATGAGTTTAGCTAAAAAACAATGACTGTAGTGGTATGCTTTTGAGTAGAACCCTGTTGACGATGTACAGGCATTGTTTCAATCCCCAAACACCTGAGATATAAGGGAGTTAGACCCTCGTAAACCCCTCTGAGCCTTCGAAGTAGAAGTTTCTTTTCCGTTCAAAAAATAAAACAAAACCTTTTAACCAGGGGCAGGGTAGATGTTCAGTTGATTTGCCCAAGCATTCAAATTTCAGAAGGAATGTCCCATCTGAGGATCACTACATTTTATCTTTCACATCATAAAAAAGAAGAGATGTGTGTCTAAACCACGATGTTCATCTCCTCACAAAATCCTAAGGTCGAGATCGAATCGATACAATAAAGGCTATCCCTTGCCGACCAAGGAATGAGGCATTTGTTTTCTTCAAAAAAAAGAGAAAGAAAACGTTCAAAGACCTAAAGTCACATTGACTTGTTCAAAGTGGGAAACGAAAAAAAAAAGAGAAAGAAACAAAAAGCCCCGTTAAGTCGAAACTTGAAAACAAGTCGCTTAGGCAAAAGTTAGGGAATCCCGCTGGACTCCCAAAAATGGAAATTCAAGAGATTCTTGTCCAGGAAAAAGTCAGGGAAAAGAGAGCCTAAAAGGCCGAAAAAGATTATCCAATAAAATTTTCATCAAAATAAGAGGAACGATAATATAAAAAAAAAACAAAAGCAGCAAAAGTTAAGTGACAATCATGTTGGAGAATTTGTCGTGATCACTCAACCGTTACAAAACCTTTTGAAAGATGAATGCTTGTGATAAGTTAGCTGAACTTAGGACAGGAGAATATCACGAAGAGGGTGGACACCTGTGATTGGTGGATTTAGAACTGACTGTTTTTAAAGCTGGATCGCAAAATGTCGCGGTAAGCAAGAGTCGCCACCGTCTTTTATTTTCTCCAACATGGACAGGACAAAAGCACAGCAAAATTCCTTATGAGATTGTTTCACGGTTCGGGAGGTAGATTTATAGAAAGGGAAGGTGTTAGCACCCTTTCTATCCATGGTTATCCATGGGCTCTTAGATACTTGCTCTTATGTTTTTAAAATGTTTGCTTTTCAAGTGTGTGTGGGTTTTGAAAAAAAGTTTCTTTGAAAGATTTCTGAATAACTCTTGTATCTGTCCTCAAGAGTGTTTGAAAAATTTATTTTGAAAGCTTTTGAAAGTGTAAGGTGTAAAAAGTATTTTGTTTGTTTTTGAAAAGAGCAAGTATCCATGAGTCATCTACCTACCCTAAGGAATTAAGCTGTGTAAGTGTCCTTTAGGTAGTGCCATCCCACCATTGAGGGGTAGGTAGCACCACCGTTGGAGGTGTTCGGGTCAATTCGATTGTAGGGACAGTGTGGTCACCGAAGCAACGGTTAGGACACCTTAGAAGTAACCATAATGTCCTAGATCCTTTTTAATTTGAGGCAACCGTTTCGAGGCAACTGTTCCGAGGCAACTGTTTCGAGGCAACTGGATCTTTGGACTAAGGGTGACCTCTAAGACGTCTTATACTTAATGACCACGTTTCGAAGGCAACGAGTGAGGCGTACCCTAGAAGTAGTGTGTGCATTGTGTGTTGTTTTCAGTTAATATTTGTCTTTGTAATTAGTGAGCTACGAGTTGTTTTTATTTACATACATTCTTTCATGCAAGTTTAGCAGTTAAGGGGGTGCGAAAAGTAAATTGCGGAAACATAAATCCTACGCTATTACAAGGCGCGGGTTTATACATCGCCAAAAATTACAAAGACCCGTTTTTGGTAAATAAGTACGGAAAGTAAAATAAAAACAGTAAAAGTCCTAATTACTATTACATCCGGAGGCAGTTACATAATAATCCAAAATAAGGAATTAAAATATAAATGCGCGCGAAAGAAGAATCGGGAATGTCTTAAGGGTGTTGACCCTTTTAGAAAATAAATTAATTTTTTTGTCTTTTTTGTAATTAAAGTGAAATTAAAACTAACTAATGACTAATTAATTAATTTAATTAAAAGAAAATATTTTTTGTTTTTTATGTTTTTTATGAAATAAAATAAAAATGAAAAGAAACAAAATTAAAAGTTAACCTAGATCTAAGTTATTTTAGTTATTTTAAAAAAGGTTAAAATGGCCTAATTAAAACTAATTTATTTAAGATTTATTTACAAAAATAAAATAATAATAATAATAATGATATTAATTCTTTTTGGATTTTTCATGAAAATGTTAATTGATTAATTGTTAATAATAAAAATAAAATAAAGGTTAGAAATTAAATTGGACAATAAAAATAAAAAAAAGAATGGAAAAGAATAAACCAAATGAAAGGGGGTATTGGGTCAGGAAGGAGGGTGTAAGATTGAGATCAGGTCCCATTGACATCTCCAGCTCGTTTGACCTTTTTGATAACCTATGCCCACGTTGACTCCAGAGTATGGTGTGCTAACCTTCTGGACCTTTGGATCTGCACGGAAGGACACATGGCTGCTTGGATCTGTGAGGTTTATTGTGAGTCCTCCTTGGAATGCTGCACAAGAACATTTAAGAAAAAATAGCATTGGAAATATGGGGGACCTGGGAATCGAACCCAAGTCCCAGTGGTGAACGAACACGTTTCCCACCACTCAGCCAACTGTGCGCGTTTGTCAATATAATGGATAATTTAAATAATATGCAAAAGTAACAATGCACGCTGGAGCTTAACAAAACGCGCGCTTTAATTCGAATGCACCTATGCCTGGCTGCCACGCAGTCATCTTCAAGCTTTTTTCTGCAAACACAAAACATATAGCGGGGGATTTAAACCCCCACAAAATACAGGCATATTGAAAATAGCGATTAGCAATTCATGAAGCATAAATTAGGCGCGAGGTGTCCATCAAAATCGTCTTGAGCTTCTGAGTTTGACCATGCCTGTTTGGGGTTCCAATTTTACAGCATATAAAAAAGCCCAATTCTAAAGCTCTGAAAACCTAGAAATTGTCAATGGTGATTTGCGTTTTACGGCCTTATAACCAAATTAAAGTACACAGAATGCTTTGTAATGGCATCAGCAATGCATAATAACATTAAAAATGAATTAAAGAGGCATAGAAATGGAGTTTTGATTTTCAAATAATGGACAAACCGTGGGGTGGGGTGATGAGTGATTCTTTGAGGTTCTGCGCTTGATTTTGATTGCCAAAGGTTGCTGGTGATGCAAGGAGTGTATTGGAATCAAAATGGAAGCTTGAATTGTACTGTAACTAGGTTTTCAGTTTGTGGTTTTTCTCTTCAAAACATGGAAATGGCTTATGCTGTCTATGTGTTTCTAGGTCGTGAATTGCATATGGAATGCTTGCATATATGTTATGTAATGAGTATCCATCCAAATAATGGTCATTGAAGCCTTGCAATAATGTTTTGGATTATGCCATGAACTTCATTGAAACAACTTTCCATTCTTGTGAGAATTTGAATTTTTGTGCCCATAATAGTCCTTGCATGAATTTGGAAGGTATTTCAAGGTGTATCAAAGCTATTCAACACAAAATATATCCCTCCATTAATTTCTTTGATTTTTATTTGAATTTTAAAGATTTAAAATGAATTAAATCAAATAAAAATGAAAAAATTAATTTTAAATCTTGAAATAAATTGTGGGACACGTGGGAAGCATGGCTAAGCTGAATCAAGTGGAAAAAGTGGCCCCTTTTGTCAAAAATGAAATTTCAAGGATAGTTGACTTTGGCCATTTCACAAAAATTTCCCAACTTCTCCAATGCATATCTTATTCAATTTTAAAGCTACGAACAAGTTCTTGGACATTTTGGAAAGGTCTTGAAGTCCTCTAACCAATGTCTTTGGTCCCATGTAATTTTGATTTACCAATATCAAGTTATGGTCTTTGACTTAAAGTCCCTTTTTGTTGACTTTTGAAAATGACCCATAATGTTGAAATTGATAACTTTTTGTGAGAGCATTTCTTGGACTTGGAATGTGAATATGAGTTGTAGGAAATGTCTTTCCCTTCAAGATGAGTATTGGATGGGATTTTTCTGATGAACCATGAAAACGTTATGCCTTGGTCAAGTTACTGTTGACTTTTCAACTGTCCAAAAATAGAAACTTTTGCATCTTGATGATTTTTTGAGCCATTCTTGTGAAATCATGGTCAAGACTTGACCAAATGATGATTGTGGCTTCAAAATAAGATGTTGACCAAAATTTTTGACTTTTGACTGCCAAATGACCATTTTGCCCCTGCAGTTGACTGTGGAGCAATTAGGGTTTTTGACTGTGCAACTTGACCTTGTGAGCCTTGAAACTTGACATGTAGGTGCTTGACAATGTATATGAGCATATGGGACTTGATTGAGCCTTTGAAAACCTCAAATTCCTTGTAAGAACCAAAACCCTAATTTTGCCTGGCTTAGGAGGATGCTTGACTGTGTAGCCCTTGAGTAAACTTTGAACCATTTGAGGTGATGCTTGGTAAAACTCTGAAGAATATGGGAGGGAAAATTTTGGGGTACAACAGTTTCCCCTGTTCAATCTTCTTAAACCTGAGGATGTAGATTGGCTTGTGTGCCTTTCGTGATCCGAAGGTGGAAGATGATTGAACACTAGAGTGCCCAGAAATTTGCACTCACATAGCAGAGTATCAGCAGTGTGATAGCGGGAATGGGCTTACAGATGCCATTTGGAGAGATGGTGGATAGGAGGATGGGCTTAAAGATGCCATCTGGAAGTGTGACAGAACCTTGTCGGAAATGGGCTTATAGATGCCATTTGGAAAGATGGTGGATAGGTGAATCTGAATAAGAAATAGAATAGCTTCCGTGTCTGGAGCATATCTAGTCTGTGCCTGATTGCTGACGTCTGAATAAATGGTATAATGACCGCCGTGTCTGGGGTATATCCATACTACATGAGTAACGGAATGTCATCAGAATCTGGATCGTATATGGACTGAACAATAGAATAGCATCCGGGATGGAGCATCTCTAAGTTGTCTTTAGAAGTTTGAATCTGAATAAGCAATAGAATATCGTCCGGATCTGGAGCATCTCTAGGCTATATCTGAAAGGAAATCTGAATAAGTATCAGAACATCGCCATGCCTGTGTCACATCTGAACTATCTCTAGAAGGAGTCTTGAATAAGCAAAAGAATAGCATCCATATCTGGAGCATTTCCAAGCTATCTCTGAAAGGAAATCTGGAATGAGTATCAGAACGTCGCCATGCCTGGGTCACATCTGAACTATCTCTAGAAGGAGTCTTGAATAAGCAATAGAATAACATCCATATCTGGAGCATTTCCAAGCTATCTCTGAAAGGAAATCTGGAATGAGTATCAGAACGTCGCCATGCCTGGGTCACATCTGAACTATCTCTAGAAGGAGTCTTGAATAAGCAATAGAATAACATCCATATCTGGAGCATTTCCAAGCTATCTCTGAAAGGAAATATGGAATAAGTATCAGAACGTCGCCATGTCTGAATCACATCTGAACTATATCTAGAAGGAGTCTTGAATAAGCAAAAGAACAGCATCCATATCTGGAGCATTTCCAAGCTATCTCTGAAAGGAAATCTGGAATAAGTATCAGAACGTCGCCATGCCTGGGTCACATCTGAACTATATCTAGAAGGAGTCTTGAATAAGCAAAAGAACAGCATCCATATCTGAAGCATTTCCAAGCTATCTCTGAAAGGAAATCTGGAATAAGTATCAGAACGTCGCCATGTCTGGATCACATCTGAACCATCTCTAGAAAGAATCTCTGAATAAACAATAGAATAGCATCCGTGGTTGGAGCATCTCTAAGTTATCTCTAAAAAGAAGCCCTGAATAAGCAACAGAATAGCGTCCATCTGGAGCATCTCTGAACTATTTCTTTAATCTCTTTAATGTAGATATGCCCTGGCTAGATACAGGTATCGAATCCACAATCAATCGCTTACATATATGCCCTGGCTAGATACAGGTATCGAATCTGGAATTGCAACAGTTGATAGTAATCGTCTTTGGATTGACCTTTTTCCTGAAAAGGCAAAACATCAGTTGTGCAATGTCATGATGTATGAAATGCATGATGTCATGATGTTCTCAGGGAGAAATGAGATTGTGTGATATGATGCGTATGTACATGCATTGTGTATGTAAGCAAGATGTATGAAAGGTGATATGTTTATGAATGTATTTTCGTCTAGGAAAATAAATCCTTGACGAATGCCGGGAAGTTGAATCCTGGGATGATGTTGAAGAACAGAGTTCTTCGTTTCCGCTGGGGATGATGGTTGCAAGAACAAACCGGTAGGAGAAGATGACTCTGTTGGGGAATAAACTTGCTGGAGAGATACTCTGCGGGGAATACTCTGTGGGGAAGGGATACTTCGCTGAGAATTTGATGATAACTCCACTGAGGGATACCGTTGATAAGCTTTGCTGAGGGAATTGATGAACTCCGCTGGGGGGTAGGAAGAAACTTCGCCGAGGACGATCTTTCCGTGGTTATTAGTTGAGGATAACCCAGTTATAAGCCCTGGTGGGGAATAACCTTTGGATAAAGCCGGGGAGACGCGTTCGTGCTCTGCAGGGGATAAGCTTCCAGAATCTACTGGGGATAAGCTTCCTACTGGGGGGATTGATTCAACTCTCCTGGGGAAACTTTTGAACTGTACTGGGGAAGTGGCTCCACTGGTGTGTCTGTATTCCGCCGGGGAACAATCTTATATTAAGACTGCTGGGGATGCTTGCTTAGGAACATCTGTATACTCCGCTGGGGAATATTGAGATCTTCTGGGGGATAAACCAACTTCCTTGAGGCTGACAGTAGACTAACTCTGCTTGGGGAGAGTATCGCTGGCTTGCTGGAGGATACTGTGCCTTTTCAGGGTTGATTAGGAGACCAAACTCTGCTCGGGGAGAGTATTGCTGAAATCTGGTCTTACTCTGTGGGGAGTTGAGGTAACTTGGTTACACTCTTCAGCCGAACCTACCTTGGTACCTTGGTTGACAGAGCAACTAGATCGTTTGGACAACTCATTATTGCCCCTGTTTCTGATGTGGGAGAGGAAGATACCTTGTGGAGTGTTAGACAACTTCCGATTCGACAAATCTTCTTCTGGCAGGCAAGTGACGAGGTGACGGGACATAGTCGTATGCTTTAATCCCTAACTTTTGCCTGGACTTCCCTTTCGGGTTTTCAGTCCACCGGGATACCCATTTTTGCCCAAGCCGCCTTTTCAGGTTTTCGACTTGTCGGGTGTACATATTTTTTCATTTCATCCCTTGTTTTTGCCCGAACCCTTTTGGTTCGCCGGGAAGCCCTTATTTTTGCCTAGGTGTTTCAACCTAGCGGGTCTTTGATTATGCGTAGTATTTTTTTTGACTATGTCCACGCCCTCAGGATGTAGGGAGGTGCCCCTGTTGTCGTGTTTGCCATGTGACCAGAAGATCTTCGTTTGATCAGACAAGATTCGTTGCTGGAATCCATGTCCTATGCCCCAAGTGATCCAGATGGAGATTTGCCCCAAGCTGGTTGGCCTTTTGAGAGATTATCTGAATCTTGACTTAACTGCCCCAGATGATGGACAATGATCATGCCATGCCCCTTGATTGGAAGTACTTTTGTTCATTTAGATATTCGTCGTGCGAATTTCTCTGCTGTTCGAACAAATAGTCATATGCAAACAGTGTTATATCAAGAATGCAAAGCTTATGTCTGTCTTTAAAATTTTTTGAAGATGTAGTTTTGTAAAACAAATGAATTTTTGTAGAACGTGATGTCAACTCATTATTTTACCGTAAGCCTTAAGGAGTCAGGATACCTTTTGTAACAGTATGCTTTCGAACTAACCCATGCTTCAGCTAGGACTTTTAAGGGTTGTAGCGTGGCCTGGTTCACGGTTTAAGAAACAAAGGATAAAGCCTCAAATTTCATTTGTACCCACCCGCTCTTCGTGATGTTCTTCAAACCTAAACTCAGCTGATCGTACGTTAGACCTTGTTTGAGTCTTTGCTTTGATATACCAGTGATGGTTCGGATACTGACGATTTATTTTGAATAGGCAGTCATTTCCTTTTGTGTTGAGGGTTTGTAGGACCTCTTTCTTTTTTTTGATTTCGTTATCCCTATTTTTTTTGCCTGAACTGTTTCTTTTGTGATTACAGTCAGCGGGATGCCCCAATTTTGTAAGTCTCCTTCAAAGGTTTTGACTTAACGGGCTTTTATTTTGAGAGATAATGACTGCCTGTCTTTATGATTATTCGGAGCCATCACTGTCTTTGTTTTGGAAGGACTCCTTTGATGCCATTCGTTGTGCACCTGGATCAACTGAGAGAACTACCCTGCCCCAGGTTATGATTAAGGGTTTTAATTTTTGAAAAGAAAAACTCCTACTTCTTTGGCTCAAAGGGGTTGACGAGGGATTATCATCCTTATAACTCCAGTGTTTAGGAATTGAAACAATGCTTGTACCTCATCAGCGGGGTCTGTTCAAAAGCATACTGTAGATTGTGGTATCGTTTTCGTCATCCTCCCTCAAGAGGCTTAGAATTATTAACCGAGAGTTGAACATCACAAAAAATATGAAGGCAATGTGAATATAGTGAAAATAATTGGATTAGTTCAAAAACAGACATATGCCATGCATTAATGAAATGAAAGAGTTCGCTATGACATTTAATTGTTTGTATAAGCAAAAAATTATAACTCGGAAATTCAAATAAACAAAAGTCTTCAATGATTGGGCAAAGGAGCATTGATTATGTTTGGAGTCTCTGACGCTTCAAACTGAATCTCTCCGGCGTCGATCATGTCTTGAATCTTGTTCTTCAAAGGCCAGCAGTTGTCCGTAGTATGACCCGGGCTATCGGAGTGGTATGCGCACCTCTCATTAGGATGGTAGTTGGGAGCAGAGGTGTTTGGATTCCGGAGAGGAGCCCTCAAGGTAATCAGCCCTGCCTTCAACATTTGCTGTAGCGCTTGATCCAGTGACATGTTGATCTTAGTGAACTGTCTCTTGGGTGCGACCTTCTTACGTTGATGCCCCTGTCCTTGTTGAGCAGGCCTAGTATTAGAGATCTGGATTGCCCCTACATGTTGATCATGGCGACCCTTTTGGCTGTACGCAACATTGGCCTCTTTCTTCCCACTGTAAGGCTTTTTATGAGCATCAGCAGGTGCAGCTTCTTGAATCTTTCCGGCCTTGATACCAGCTTCAATCCTCTCCCCGGTCAAGATCAAATTTGTGAACCCAGCAAAAGAATTCTCAATCAGATGGTTGAAGAAAGGACCAGACAGGGTCCCCAAGAACATGTCAATGAGCTCACGGTCAATCAAAGGTGGCTGCACCCTTCCAGCCAGGTCTCTCCACCTTTATGCATACTCCTTAAAACCTTCACCCGTCCCAAGTGACATACCCTGGAGTTAGGTACGCGTAGGAGCGAGGTCGGCATTATACTGATACTGCTTATAAAAAGAAGTTGCCAAGTCCTCCCAGTTACGAATGTTGGTTCCATCCAGTTGATAGAACCATTCGAGATGAGTCCCTGAAAGACTCTCCTGGAAGAAATGGATCTATAGATTCTTGTCTGCCGTGTAGGGCTGGATCTTCCTTGCGTATGAACGGAGGTGCAGTTTAGGACAGGAAGCCCCGTCGTATTTTACAAAGGCAGGTGCCTTGAACTTGTGAGGGATCACCACCCCAGAAGATAAACCTAGATCCCCAAAGTCCAACCCAGGCACACGTTGAAATTCCATAGCATTCAGTCGGTCCTCCAGCTGTTTGTACCTGTCTTCAGCAGGGGGGTACTGTTCATCATTGAAGTCTGTCTCGGTGTTAGAGACCACAGGGCTAGGAACCTCTCTCCCTAGGTGACTGCCTTCCCCCACAGATGGAGTAGTCCTCTCAGCTTCATTCTGCAGTGTGTTCTAAGATCTGCGTCTAGGGTTGAACAAAACAGTCCTCTTCTTCTTCTTCTTCTGAATCAGAGTCTTCAATTCCTTTTGACCCTGGGCTAGGCTCATAATCAACTCCTGGAACTGGGCATTCTGGGCCTGGAGGGCCTTGATAGCTTGTTCATTGGATGATTCAGGATTCATGATGACTGCTGAAATAAACAGCGAAGAAGGTAAGTGACCTGTAACAAAAGGGCACCTGTGATGCAATGATATGTATGCATGCAATATTTTCAAGGATCTCGTGGGGTAAACAAGAAAAATTGTTAGCATTTGAATTTTGGTAGCTTGATGGAAGGAACTTCATGTTGCTGAGAGCCCTTCTTCAAGAGTCAAAGCTCACCATATCGAGTGGGTCATAGCCCCTGACTCAAGTCACAACCTTGGCTAGAGGAAAATAAATCCCCTTTGCCCCTTGCTAGACATCATGACCTGCATCACAGACCCTTGAGATCCTTGAAATGGATTAGTCCTTATGAAGGATGTATGCAATGGTATGATGTTATGCTATGCATGGAGTGATGTAAGTAGGCCCTGTAATGAGTCCAGATTAAGGACTGTAAACAAAACCTGCAAGAAACTCAAGCGTCAGATAACAAGTATGCAAGTAGTCAAGTTTGAAGGCACACAAGTCACACAAGACAACCCTTAGAGTTCAGGCTAGCATGAAGTTTGGGGTACTACCCTCTTGAAGTTGGTGGGCGCAAAACCTGTCCTATCAAAAGTAACCGGGTTCTAAGGAGCTCAATATCATTGGATTGTTTTCTGTGTTCATTGTTTTGATTTAGCCACTGAACTGACGATCAAAATATTCCAAGAAAACAACCCTCAATGAGTGTAGTATCGAGTATCAACCAACTTCGGACTACACCAAAGTCAGTTATCTCACTACCCTAAAGAGGCCAGGATGGTCAAGTAAGGTTCCTAAGGTCAGTTGATGCTTCACGACACCACGCGGCGGCCCCGTACTCTCCTTGACTGGACTCAAGGGTTACCGGTACTCACCAAAGTGCCACAGCAACGTAGCAGACTGCTTCAACCATGTCGGTATACCCCGCACAGTTCCCTCACAGTCTTGTTGCTACTTTCTAAGAAGGTATCCCCCAGATCCGGGTTAGGATCTATAGAACTCCAAAACAGGCCCAATAATATTAAAGCACACAAATCAGGAAATTGAAAACATAAGTATAATCTATCCTAAGGTACACCTCACTTTAAAGTGTCCCCAGCAGATTCGCCAGTTCTGTGATCGGTGGATTTAGAACTGACTGTTTTTAAAGCTGGATCGTGAAATGTCGCGGTAAGCAAGAGTCGCCACCGTCTTTTATTTTCTCCAACATGGACAGGACAAAAGCACAGCAAAATTTCTTATGAGATTGTTTCTCGGTTCGGGAGGTAGATTTATAGAAAGGGAAGGTGTTAGCACCCTTTCTATCCATGGTTATCCATGGGCTCTTAGATACTTGCTCTTATGTTTTCAAAATGTTTGCTTTTCAAGTGTGTGTGGGTTTTGAAAAAAAGTTTCTTTGAAAGATTTCTGAATAACTCTTGTATCTGTCCTCAAGAGTGTTTGAAAAATTTGTTTTGAAAGCTTTTGAAAGTGTAAGGTGTAAAAATTATTTTGTTTGTTTTTGAAAAGAGCAAGTATCCATGAGTCATCTACCTACCCTAAGGAATTAAGCTGTGTAAGTGTCCTTTAGGTAGTGCCATCCCACCATTGAGGGGTAGGTAGCACCACCGTTGGAGGTGTTCGGGTCAATTCGATTGTAGGGACAGTGTGGTCATCGAAGCAACGGTTATGACACCTTAGAAGTAACCCTAATGTCCTATATCCTTTTTAATTTGAGGCAACCGTTTCGAGGCAACTGTTCCGAGGCAACTGTTTCGAGGCAACTGGATCTTTGGACTAAGGGTGACCTCTAAGACGTCCTATACTTGATGACCACATTTCGAAGGCAACGAGTGAGGCGTACCCTAGAAGTGGTGTGTGCATTGTGTGTTGTTTTCAATTAATATTTGTCTTTGTAATTAGTGAGCTACGAGTTGTTTTTATTTACATACATTCTTTCATGCAAGTTTAGCAGTCAAGGGGGTGCAGAAAGTAAATTGCGGAAACATAAATCCTACGCTATTACAAGGCGCGGGTCTATACATCGCCAAAAATTACAAAGACCCGTTTTTGTTAAATAAGTACGGAAAGTAAAATAAAAACAGTAAAAGTCCTAATTACTATTACATCCGGAGGCAGTTACATAATAATCCAAAATAAGGAATTAAAATATAAATGCGCGCGAAAGAAGAATCGAGAATGTCTTAAGGGTGTTGACCCTTTTAGAAAAGAAATTGATTTTTTTTGTCTTTTTTGTAATTAAAGTGAAATTAAAACTAACTAATGACTAATTAATTAATTTAATTAAAAGAAAATATTTTTTGTTTTTTATGTTTTTTATGAAATAAAATAAAAATGAAAAGAAACAAAATTAAAAGTTAACCTAGATCTAAGTTATTTTAGTTATTTTAAAAAAGGTTAAAATGGCCTAATTAAAACTAATTTATTTAAGATTTATTTACAAAAATAAAATAATAATAATAATAATGATATTAATTCTTTTTGGATTTTTCATGAAAATGTTAATTGATTAATTGTTAATAATAAAAATAAAATAAAGGTTAGAAATTAAATTGGACAATAAAAATAAAAAAAAGAATGGAAAAGAATAAACCAAATGAAAGGGTGTATTGGGCCAGGAAGGAGTGTGTAAGATTGAGATCAGGGCCCATTGACATCTCCAGCTCGTTTGACCTTTTTGATAACCTATGCCCACGTTGACTCCAGAGTATGGTGTGCTAGCCTTCTGGATCTTTGGATCTGCACGGAAGGACACATGACTGCTTGGATCTGTGAGGTTTATTGTGAGTCCTCCTTGGAATGCTGCACAAGAACATTTAAGAAAAAATAGCATTGGAAATATGGGGGACCTGGGAATCGAACCCAGGTCCCAGTGGTAAACGAACACGTTTCCCACCACTCAGCCAACTGTGCGCGTTTGTTAATATAATGGATAATTTAAATAATATGCAAAAGTAACAATGCACGCTGGAGCTTAACAAAACGCGCGCTTTAATTCGAATGCACCTATGCCTGGCTGCCACACAGTCATCTTCAAGCTTTTTTCTGCAAACACAAAACATATAGCGGGGGTTTTAAACCCCCACAAAATACAGGCATATTGAAAATAGCGATTAGCAATTCATGAAGCATAAATTAGGCGCGAGGTGTCCATCAAAATCGTCTTGAGCTTCTGAGTTTGACCATGCCTGTTTGGGGTTCCAATTTTACAGCATATAAAAAAGCCCAATTCTAAAGCTCTGAAAACCTAGAAATTATCAATGGTGATTTGCGTTTTACGGCCTTATAACCAAATTACAGTACACAGAATGCTTTGTAATGGCATCAGCAATGCATAATAACATTCAAAATGAATTAAAGAGGCATAGAAATGGAGTTTTGATTTTCAAATAATGGACAAACCGTGGGGTGGGGTGATGAGCGATTCTTTGAGGTTTTGCGCTTGATTTTGATTGCCAAAGGTTGCTGGTGATGCAAGGAGTGTATTGGAATCAAAATGGAAGCTTGAATTATACTGTAACTAGGTTTTCAGTTTGTGGTTTTTCTCTTTAAAACTTGGAAATGGCTTATGCTGTCTATGTGTTTCTAGGTCGTGAATTGTATATGGAATGCTTGCATATATGTTACGTAATGAGTATCCATCCAAATAATGGTCATTGAAGCCTTGCAATAATGTTTTGGATTATGCCATGAACTCCATTGAAACAACTTTCCATTCTTGTGAGAATTTGAATTTTTGTGCCCATAATAGGCCTTGCATGATATTGGAAGGTATTTCAAGGTGTATCAAAGCTATTCAACACAAAATATATCCCTCCATTAATTTCTTTGATTTTTATTTGAATTTTAAAGATTTAAAATGAATTAAATCAAATAAAATTAAATAAAAATGAAAAAATTAATTTTAAATCTTGAAATAAATTGTGGGACACGTGGGAAGCATGGCCAAGCTGAATCAAGTGGAAAAAGTGGGCCCCTTTTGTCAAAAATGAAATTTCAAGGATAGTTGACTTTGGCCATTTCACAAAAATTTCCCAACTTCTCCAATGCATATCTTGTTCAATTTTAAAGCTATGAACATGTTCTTGGACATTTTGGAAAGGTATTGAAGTCCTCTAACCAATGTCTTTGGTCCCATGTCATTTTGATTTACCAATATCAAGTTATGGTCTTTGACTTAAAGTCCCTTTTTGTTGACTTTTGAAAATGACCCATAATGTTGAAATTGATAACTTTTTGTGAGAGCATTTCTTGGAATTTGAATGTGAATATGAGTTGTAGGAAATGTCTTTCCCTTCAAGATGAGCATTGGATGGGATTTTTCTGATGAACCATGAAAAAGTTATGCCTTGGTCAAGTTACAGTTGACTTTTCAGCTGTCCAAAAATAGAAACTTTTGCATCTTGATGATTTTTTGAGCCATTCTTGTGAAATCATGGTCAAGACTTGACCAAATGATGATTGTGGCTTCAAAATAAGATGTTGACCAAAATTTTTGACTTTTAACTGCCAAATGACCATTTTGCCCCTGCAGTTGACTGTGGAGCAATTAGGGTTTTTGACTGTGCAACTTGACCTTGTGAGCCTTGAAACTTGACATGTAGGTGCTTGACAATGTATATGAGCATATGGGACTTGATTGAGCCTTTGAAAACCTCAACTTCCTTGTAAGAACCAAAACCCTAATTTTGCCTGGCTTAGGTGGATGCTTGACTGTGTAGCCCTTGAGTAAACTTTGAACCATTTGAGGTGATGCTTGGTAAAACTCTGAAGAATATGGGAGGGCAAATTTTGGGGTACATCAACACCAAATAACTTGAGCCTTAAAAACTTTTTTTTCAAAAAGAACCTTGAACCAGGCCACATTACAACCTCTAAAAGTCCTAACTGAAACAAGGGTTTAACTCGAAAGCATACTGCAACGAGATAGTATTTCCTAAATGCTCCGAATATGTGTTGCATGGCCGTTTTGGTATCTTGTCACCCGTATCTTGACTTATTTTTCAAAAGAGGAAGAAAAGTTTTAAAACCTTTCTGCACTCTAGCCAGTGATTCGTTCACAACAGAGATGCGACATTTTTGTTAAAATTTTCAACTTCAAGGCTTAAATAATCATCGCGTCAGGTCTGTCGTTCTCAAAATAAACATCTTCTTGCATGAAAAACATTTGTTTGACATCAAAAGAGAGTTTACACGTTGAACACCTGTAAAGAGCTTAATGATTGTCAAGAAGGGAAATTCGATTTTTCTTCTGCAAGACAGGACCCATGTATGTTCAGGACTTTACTTATCCCCAGTGAAGTTTCATTTCCCCAGTGAAGTTTCGTTTCCCCAGGGAGGTTTATTATCCCCAATGGAGTTTCTTATCCCCAGTGGAGTTTCGTATTCCCAGAGGAGTTTCGTTTCCCTAGTGAAATTTCCTATCCCCGGTGAAGTTTCGTTTCTACAGCAAAATTTTGTTACCCCAGGAATCTTCTTTTAAAAGCCTTGCTCCAAGACTCCAAGTTTGGATGTGTCGCCTATCCCCAATAGAGTCATTAAGCCGGAAGCCCTCGCTTTGACCTCTCATTTACCAACCGATCTGTTGACTGGGGCATCCTTTGTTAAGGGTCTGCTTTTATTCCCCAGTAAGGTCTTGATACCATGTGACTATCTGCGCGATTCGTCCTTTGGTTGCATTCCAAGATAGTATCTCTCCAACAAGATAATCTTCAATGTGGTTCTATCTCTCCGGTGAAGTCCTACCTCTTCAACAGATTTTTGTTCCCCCAGCAAAAAGCTTTCGTCCCTTTCCGGAAGTTGCAGTGTCGACCTGATTTTCCCCGGAGTTTGCAATTTATTTTTGCAGCTCCCCTCAATGTTTGTGGCCCGTTTCTGCTGGTTGCTCGGTTGTTATTCCATGCGAAGCTTCATCTCTTCAAGGTTCCCTCTCTAGTGGTTCCCCATATTTTCTTCTCTCCTTTGGATTTTGCAATTTATTTTTGCAAGTCATGTCAGATCCTGAATTCTTGGTTATTTGGCTTCTCAATTGGCCATTCCCCAGTGGAACTTTTAAACATGCATCATTACATTTGCATCTACCAAAACGCGTAGCATTTCCATTATATGGAGCATTACGCTATAAAAAAAGAATTCAAACATGCATCGGAACATAAGCCATTTTTATTTCCGTCATCCCTAGTGATTCAGCTATTACTTTGGATTAAATCCCCAGCGAGGTATTTGTCCTCATTATCTCAGTTTCCTCCCCATACCAATATCCTTTTGATGTCAATCATTTGTTTGTTCGAGTGTCTACTCTTGACTGTAGTTCAGTTTTGCCCTGGCGCAGTCTTCTCAGGTTTAGTCTTCACTACCCTCTCTGGTTCATTCCAATGTCTATTGATGCATGTTGTACCCCAAAATTTGCCCTCCCATATTCTTCAAGATTTGTCAAAAGCATGCTTCAAAGTTCCCCAAGGGTTGCACAGTTCAAGGGGCCTCCTAACAGTCAAAATTAGGGTTTTGGTTCTGACAAAGAAAATGAAGTTTCCAAGGGTCCAATCAAGTCCCACATACCTATAAACATGGTCAAGCATCCTCATACCAAGTTTCAAGACTCACCGCACAAAATTGCACACTCAAAAACCCTAATTGCACTACAGTCAACTGTAGGGGCAAAATGGTCATTTGACAGTCAAAAGTCCAAATTTTTGGTCAACATCTCACTTTGAAGCCACAAACATCATTTGATCAATGCTTGATCATGATTCTCAAATCTTGGCTCAAAAATCATCAAGATGCAAAAGTTTCCATATTTGGACAGTTGAAAAAGTCAACTGTAACTTGACCAAGGCATAACTTTCACATGGATTATCATAAAAATTCCATCCAAAGCTCATTTTTAAGAGGAAGACATTTCCTACAACTCCTCTTCACACTTCAAGTCCAAGAAATGCTCTCACAAAAAGTTATCAATTTCAACATTATAGGTCATTTTCAAAAGTCAACAAAAAGGGACTTTAAGTCAAAGGACATAACTTGAGATTGGTAAATCAAAATGACATGGGACCAAAGACATTGGTTAGAGGACTCAAAGACCTTTCCAAAATGTCCAAGAACATGAGCAAAGCTTAAATATTGAGCAAGTTATGCCTTGTGGAAGTTGGGAAATTTTTGGATATTTTGAAAAGTCAACATTGCTTCAAATGACCTAAAAATGCTAATGGGCCTCTTTTTCTTCCACAATTCATCATCCAAGGCATGTGCACGACCATTTGGCCCAAAGGGAAGTTTTTATCATTTTTATTTTATTTATTTGGATTTTTAATTATCAATAATTCATTTAATTAAAATAAATAGGTGAAAAATGCTAAACCTAATTTTCTAAATCTTTTTGTGCATAGAATAGGCTTAAGATTTCGTGTACAATCGAATATGGAAGGAATTATGGTGATTAGATATGATTGAGACCAAATATGCTTGAAAAAGATTGGAAAAATTATGGCTTGAAAATCAAATATCCTTTTCATCAATTCATGGATTTTCTGATCAAATTCTTTGCCCTAATCGTTCATACATACATATACATGCTAACCCTATTCAGAATAACCTGGAAGCTGCGCCCAAAAGCCATAACCAAGTTGACATTTTTTCAAGAAAATTCTGAAACTGAAATCACCATTGCAAGGGTTTTCAAGCCAAAACAACCATTCTATCACCTTCCTGGGACATCAAGGAAGGCTCCTGGATCAAGAACACCAACTCTAACGCCTTGAATCGGTGTACAAAAATCAAATTTTTTTCATATAAATGCATATTCGTGTTCTGATTTTTAGGCATTTTCATGGCATTTTGTTTGTGGATTCATACTAAGTGAGGTATTCTGAAGCTAACCACATACTTTGATTGGGTTTTTATACATTATATGCAAAAACACCATTGTTGTGTTTTAGGGTTACAGGGATTGTGATTTAGGGCTTTACGTTCAAGGAACAATTGGGACACGATAATGGCACCATCAGATTCAGAAGCTTCATGCCAATCAAATCCATATGTCGCGCCTAATTTCTAATGCAAGGATTCCTAATCGCTATTTTGAATTATGGCAGGTTTTGGGGACGGTTCAAAACCGTTGCTAACCCTTTTGTTTCAGGGAACGAAGAAGAAGAAGATGAGGTGTCCAGTAGTAATTGGGTTATTCAAATTCTCGCGCGAAAAAAAAGCACTAGCGTTTGTTTTACTTTATTATGTTTATTGTTTATTTAATATACAAAGAAGTAAAGTGGCACGATTGGCAAGGCATTGTAGTGGTAACCTCCAGGACCTGGGTTCGATCCCAGGTCCCCATCCCTTTGCAATATTATTTTTCTAATTGTAATCCCATGCAGATTATGCCCTGAGGAACACCATGCGTCCACAATTTCCAGCTTGCCACGCGTATAGAAAGACCAATCCAAGGGACTAGATCTGAAGATCATGGTAAACCTCAGTCAACGCCCATACATGCTAATAGAAAAGTCAATCAGGCCAGAACTTATTGGGCCTAAAATTACTGGACTTCACCTCACATTTGGGGACAGACCCCCTAGGTTTGCAAGCTTTTACATTTTTTTTTTATTTCTTTTTGTTTATTTCAATTATTGTTTTTAATTAATTTAATATTTTCATGAAAAACATAAAAACAATATAAAATCAGAAAAATACAAAAATAAGTATTTTTATTTAATTAATATATTTTTTGTAAATAAATATTATTCATTAATTTTAGCTATTAAATTAGGTTTAATTCAAGCATTTTCTTAATAAATTTAAAATTGGTAGAATTAGGGTTTGTATTAATTTTTTATCCCTTTTCTTTTCTTTTCTCTAAATAATTAAATATTTCCTATTATTTTTATAAATTAAAATTGCATGTAAATAATTAGGTTAATTTAGGTTTAACGTTAATATTTTTTTTCTTAATAAATAAAAGTTATAGAATTAGGGTTAATGTTTTATTTTAATTAATCTTTCTCATAAAAATTCATAAATCCAAAAAATACCAAAAATAATTTCCTTTCATTTTAATTTTCATTAATTTAATCATTTAATCTAATTTCATTAAAAAGGGTCCAACGCCCTCGTTCTAGTTTTAATTCATATTCGCGCATTTTATTTATTTCTTGTAAATATTAATGTAATTCTCCCAAAGCAGTGTAAACTTAATTTCTCGCACTTTTCTTTATTTCTTTATTTATTTTCTGTCAAATCGGGTCCTAGAAATTTTGGCGATGTGGATCCGCGCCTTTGTAATAGTTTAGAATTTTATCTTTTCGCACTTTCTTAAACTGTTAATAAAATGCATGCAAGAATGAATGACAAAATAAAAACAAACGCATAGATCACTTTGACATGACAAGATAAAATAAATGAATCTGACACACAAATCACACACCACCCCTAGGGTACGCCTCACTGTTGCCTTGCCCTTCGAAAGGTGATCGTCGAGTAGAGGATGTCTTAGTAAGTCCTCATGATCCGGGAACCTGGCATGAGGGTAGCTTCTAAGGTGTCTTCCCATTGCTCTGGTGATCACCATGTCCCGAACCTCGAATTGACCCGAACACCTCCAACGGTGGTGCTACCTACCTCTCAATGGTGGGATGGCACTACTTTAAAGGACATTTACACAGACGAATTCCTTAGGGTAGGTAGACGACTCTAGATACTTGCTCTAAATTTCAAAACAAAACAAAATACTTTTCACACCAACACATTTTCAAAAAGCTTTCGAAAGCAATTTTTCAAACACTCTTGAGGACCGATACAAGAGTCGAACTGGAATTTTCAAAGAAACTTTTTAAAACCCACAGTTGAAAAGCAAACAAACCATTTTTGAAAACACAAATGAGCAAGTATCTAAGAGCCCATGGATAACCATGGATAGAAAGGGTGCTAACACCTTCCCTTTCTATAATCTACCTCCCGAACCGAGAGCAATCTCTTTAAGGAATTTTTCTGTGCTTTTGTCCTTTCCATTTGGAGAAAATAAAAGACGGTGGCGACTCTTGCTTCCGCGACATTTCGCGAACCAGCGTTAAACAGTCAGTTCCAGATCCACCGATCACAGAACTGGCGACTCTGCTGGGGACTTAAACTTAAAGTGAGGTATACCTTAGGGTTAGTTCATAACTGTGTTTTCAATTGTATTGACTTGTCTGCTTTAAATTTGTGGGTTGCATGGGAGTTACATAGATCCTAACCCGGATATGGGGATACCCTGTTTAGGTAGCATAAGCTGTGAGGGACCTGTCCGGCGTAGACCGACACGGGTGAAACAGTGGCTACGTTGGTGTGGCGCCTTGGTCTGTACCGATATCCCTCGTGTTGAAACGGGGAGAATATGGGTCTTCCAAGGAGTCATTAGGCACCAACAGACCTTAGAACCTTAAATGACACAACTTGGCCATTAGAACAGTAGCAGTATGCTACGCCCATTGAGGCTAAACTCTCGTGATGGTTCTGGCTGCAAGAAAAGATTGCGATGCTGGAGTTATGACCGATCGAGGGTAGCCAATGATATTGGGATCCTCTAAGAACCCGGTTACTTTTGATTAGGACAGGTATGAACCAACAAACTGAAAGAGGGTACTACCCAGACCTCATGCTGGCCTAAACTCTAAGGGTTCTCTTGTGTGACTTGTGTGCCTTCGTACTTGACTACTTGCATGCTTGTTATCTGACACATGAACTACTTGCAGGTTTTGTTTATAGTCCTTAATTGGGACTCATAACAGGGTTACTAAGTTTCTTGCAGGTTTTGTTTACAGTCCTTAGTTGGGACTCATAACAAGGTTTACCTACATTACCCCCATGCATAGCATAACATCATACCATTGCATACATCCTAACCCATTTCAAGGATCTCAAGGGCTTGTGATGCAGGTCATGGTGAATCAACCATCCCAGCAAGGGGCAAAAAGGATTTATTTTCCTCTAGACAAAGTTGTCAGAGGCTATGACCCACTTGATATGGTGAGCTTTGACACTTGAAGAAGATTCCCATAGCCAAGGTTGTCAGGGGCTATGACCCACTCGATATGGTGAGCCTTGACTCTTGAAGAAGGACTCTCAACAACCTGAAGTTCCGTCAATCAAGCTACCAGATCCCAGCTCTAACAAATTTCTTGTTTACCCCACGAGATCCTTGAAAACATTGCATGCATATCATACATATCATTGCATAACATGTACCCTTGTTGCAGGTCACTTATCCTCCCTGCTGTTTATTTCAGCCATGGCTTCCCAACAAGATAACCAGGACCTTCACACTCAAGAGACTCAGTTCAAAGAGATCTTCCTAAGCCATCCAAGGGACAGGAAGAGTTGAGGGCACTCCTCATGGGGAATCTGATCAGAAAGAGTCCTGAAGATGACAAGGACGAACAGCTGAAACGTCTACAAGCTGAGGTAGACACATTGAAAACCCAGATGCTGGGGCAAAGGGCCCTCATTCAAGGTTTAGCTCAGGAGCAAGGAGAGCTGAGGGCCATGATCAGTCAGCTTCATCAAGACATGAAGCAACCAGCCCAAGTCAGGGACCCAGTCATTAATCAACTTCCAAGAAGTCAAAGGTTTGGGCCTCTCCAAGCTGCTATTACTTCACAGGTCCAACAACGACCTCGACCAGAACAACGGGCTGACCAGAGCAAACCAGACAAGCCTAAAAGGCAGTTCACCAAGATCAACATGTCGCTGGATCAAGCACTACAACAAATGTTGGAGGTAGGGCTGATCACCTTAAGGGCTCCTCTCCGGAATCCAAACACTTCTGCTCCTAACTATCATCCCAACGATAGGTGCGCATACCATTCTGATAGCCCAGGGCATACTACAGACAACTGTTGGCCTCTCAAAAACAAGATTCAAGACATGATCGACGCTGGAGAGATTCAGTTTGAAGTACCTGAGACTCCGAACATAATCACTGCTCCCTTGCCAAATCATGGCTAAGATTGAGAAATTTTTGTTCATTCAAATGTTCAAGTTGCAATTTTCTTTTGTTCAAACATTTACTCATGTTAAACATTGTTATTTCATTAATGCATCGCATATGTCTGTTCTGAAACAATATATTCGTATTCACTAAATGCAAATTATTTTCATATTTTTTCTGATGTCAACTCTTAAATAAAAATTCTAAGCCTCTTGAGGGAGGATGACAAAAACGATACCATAATCTACAGTATGCTTTTGAACAGACCCCGCTGATGAGGTACATGCATTGTTTCAATCCCTAAACACTGGAGTTATAAGGATGATAATCCCTCGTCAACCCCTCTGAGCCAAAGAAGTAGGAGTTTTTCTTTTCGAAATTCAAAACCCTTCATCATAACCTGGGGCAGGGTAGTCTCTCAGTTGATCCAAGTGCATAACAAATGGCACCAAAGAAGTCCTTACAAAACGAAGAAAGACAGTGATGGTTCCGAATAATCAATAAAGAAAGGCAGTCATTATCTCAAAAAATAAAAAACCCATTAAGTCAAAACCCATGAAGGAGACTTACAAAACTGGGGCATCCCGCTGACTGTAATTCCAAAAAAGGAAACAGTTCAGGCAAAAAAGAAAGGGATAACAAAAATCAAGAAAGAGGTCTTACAAACCCTCAACAAAAAAGGAATGACTGCCTATTCAAAATAAGTTATCAACATCCGAATCATCACCGGAAAATCAGAGCAAAGACTCAATCAAGGTCTAATGCACGATCAACTGAGCTTAGGTTTGAAGAACATCACGAAGAGCGGGTGGGTACAAATAATTTGAGCCTTTATCCTTTGTTTCTTAAACCGTGAACCAAGCCACGTTATAACCCTTAAAAGTCCTAGCTGAAGCATGGGTTAGTTCGAAAGCATACTGTTACGAAAGGTATCCTGACTCCTTAAGGCATACGATAAATACGGAGTTGACATCACGTTTTACAAACATTCACTTGTTTTATGAAAAGAATGCATTTTCAAAATCTTCAAGACAGACATAAGCTTTGCATTTTTAACATAACTTTGTTGCATATGACTATTTGTTTGAACAGCATAGAAATTCACACGACGAATGCCTAATGAACAAAAGCACCTCCAATCAAGGGGCACGACACGATCATGGTCCAATCATCTGGGGCAATCCAATCAAGATTCGGAGAATCTCTCAAAGGCCAAATAGCCTGGGGCAAATCTCCGCCTGAGTCACTTGGGGCATGCCAACAACGAATCTTGACGGATCAAACACCTTCTGGGGCATGACAAAACACTTCTAACAGGGGCAACTCCTACACTCTGAGAACATGGACATAATCGGAAAAGATACTATGCAAAATCAAAGACCCGCTAGGCTGACATGCTTAGGCAAAAATTAGGGCTTCCCGGCAAACCAAAAGGGTTCGGGAAAAATGAAGGGATGAAATGAAAAGAATTTGTACACCCGGCAAGTCGAAAACCTGAAAAGGCGGCTTGGGCAAAAATGGGTATCCCGATGGACTGAAAACCCGAAAGGGCGGTCCAGGCAAAAGTTAGGGATCAAAAGCGTACGACTATGTCCTGTCATCTTGTCACCTGCCTACTTGAAGAAGGTTTGACCCTCAACAATTATCAGCATCCCACAGGTGCCTCCCCCATAGAAACAGGGGCAATAACGGGTGGTCTAAGCAATCTGATTGTTTCTGTTCTCCAAGGTACCAAGGTAGGTTCAACTAAAGAACATAACCAGTACGTCCCAATTCCCCAAAGAGTGAGCCAGCAAGCTATATTATCAAACTTAAGGAAGTTGGGCACCCTCCAGCAGGTCTCAACACTCCCCAGCAGTACATGTATTCTTAACAAGCATCCCCGGCAATCTTAGTCTAAAGGTTGTCCCCCGGCGGTATTTCAAACATTCAACAGAGTCACTTCCCTAGCATCTCAAAACTTCCCCAGGAGAATCCAATCCAGCTTCCCCAAGAAAGTTGGAATCCATCTCCCCAAGCAGTAAGCTTATCCCCAGTAGATTCTGGAAGCTTACCCCCGCAGAGCACGAACGCGTCCCCCGGCTTTATTCAAAGAGTTATTTCCTTACCAGGATATAACTGGGTTATCCTCAGCCGAAAACCACGGAAAGAGCGTCCTCGACAAAGTCTTCTTATCCCCAGCAAAGTTTATTAACACTTCCAACACAACAAGGGTATCCCCTGCAAGTTATTATCAACAACTCAACAAAGTACCTCTCTCCCTACAGAGTATTGCTTCCCAGCAAGATCGCTAAAGTACTTTTCTCCCCGCAGAGCAATTCATTCGCCAAGTTTATTCCCCAACGGAGTTATCTTCTCCCACTGGTATTCTTGCAACTATCATCCCTAGCGGAAGCAAAGATCTATTCTCCAACATCAGCCCAGGAGTGACTTCCCGGCACCCGTCAAGGATTTATTTTCCTAAGACGAAAAAATACATACATAAACATCGCACTTCCATACATCATAGCATGCATATACGCATCATATCTTACAAATCTCATTTATGTTGAGAACATCATTGCTTGATCCATATCACGCATTGCATATGACTGACCTTTACCTTTCAGGAAATATTCAGTTAAGTTCTCAATCATATTTCAAGACCTAGACCGGTTCAGTTAAATCGACTCCAAAGATTTCTCTGTTTCTTATCCAGTCAAAGGCCTTCTCTGGTTCAGTCAGATCGACCCTAAGATCTCCCTGTCTCTTATCCAGTTGAAGACATTTCAAGACCTAGACCGGTTCAGTTAATCGACTCTAAGATTCTCTGTTTCTTATCCAGTCCAAGGCCTTCTCTAGTCCAGTTAAATCGACCCCAAACAGATTTTTCTGATAAAGACTCAGTAGAAGTTATCCAAGATTCTCTTAATGATTGCTATTGAGGTTGTAATCGCCTATGGTTCTCTCCCCGATACTGAGGAGGTGGTAATCCCAAGATTCGCTCAACGATTGCTGTTGAAGTTGAAGTTATCCAAGATTCTCTCAATGATTGCTATTGAGGTTGTAGTCGCCTATGGTTCTCTCCCCGATCCTGCATAGGTGGTAATTCCAAGATTCTCTCAATGATTGCTATTGAGGTTGTAATCGCCTATGGTTCTCTCCCCGATACTGCGGAGGTGGTAATCCCAAGATTCCCTCAACGATTGCTGTTGAAGTTGAAGTTATCCAAGATTCTCTCAATGATTGCTATTGAGGTTGTAGTCGCCTATGGTTCTCTCCCCGATACTGCGGAGGTGGTAATTCCAAGATTCGCTCAACGATTGCTGTTGAAGTTGAAGTTATCCAAGATTCTCTCAATGATTACTGTTGAGGTTGTAGTCGCCTATGGTTCTCTCCCCGATACTGCGGAGGTGGTAATCCCAAGATTCGCTCAACGATTGCTGTTGAAGTTGAAGTTATCCAAGATTCTCTCAATGATTGCTGTTGAGGTTGTAGTCGCCTATGGTTCTCTCCCCGATACTGCGGAGGTGGTAATCCCAAGATTCGCTCAACGATTGCTGTTGAAGTTGAAGTTATCCAAGATTCTCTCAATGATTGCTGTTGAGGTTGTAGTCGCCTATGGTTCTCTCCCCGATACTGCGGAGGTGGTAATCCCAAGATTCTCTCAATGATTGCTGTTGAAGTTGAAGTTATCCAAGATTCTCTCAATGATTGCTGTTGAGGTTGTAGTCGCCTATGGTTCTCTCCCCGATACTGCAGGAGGTGGTAATCCCAAGATTCGCTCAACGATTGCTGTTGAAGTTGAAGTTATCCAAGATTCTCTCAATGATTGCTGTTGAGGTTGTAGTTGCCTATGGTTCTCTCCCCGATACTGCGGAGGTAGTAATCATCCCAAGATTTTCTCAACGATTGCTGTTGAGGTTAAAGTCATCCAAGGTTCTCTCACCGTTCCTGTTAAGGTAGTAACCATCCCTGGTTCATTCATCACCGTTTGAAGCTCCAGATCCAGCTCCTGTAACCAGTCAGGACACATCTACACAAATAATTTGAAGACCAGCTCCCGTAACAGGTCAGGTAATCATTTTTCTTTTTTGCAGGTATGCAAGTTCTCGCTAAGGAAGCTCTTACGCGATCAACATCCAGATGGCATCTATAAGCCCATCCACCTTCCATCATCTCTTAGCATGGCATCTATAAGCCCATCATCCCATCCATCAATCTCCAAATGGCATCTATAAGCCCATTCCACCATCACACTGCTACTATGTGAGCGCAAATTTCTGGGCACTCTAGTGTTCAATCATCTTCCACCTTCGGATTACGAAAGGCACGTCAGCCAATCTGCATCCTCAGGTCTAAGAAGATTGAACAGGGGCAACTTTTGTACCCCAAAATTTGCCCTCCCATATTCTTCAAGATTTGTCAAAAGCATGCTTCAAAGTTCCCCAAGGGTTGCACAGTTCAAGGGGCCTCCTAACAGTCAAAATTAGGGTTTTGGTTCTGACAAAGAAAATGAAGTTTCCAAGGGTCCAATCAAGTCCCACATACCTATAAACATGGTCAAGAATCCTCATACCAAGTTTCAAGACTCACAACACAAAATTGCACAGTCAAAAACCCTAATTGCACTATAGTCAACTGTAGGGGCAAAATGGTCATTTGACAGTCAAAAGTCCAAATTTTTGGTCAACATCTCACTTTGAAGCCACAAACATCATTTGATCAATGCTTGATCATGATTCTCAAAGCTTGGCTCAAAAATCATCAAGATGCAAAAGTTTCCATATTTGGACAGTTGAAAAAGTCAACTGTAACTTGACCAAGGCATAACTTTCACATGGATTATCAGAAAAATTCCATCCAAAGCTCATTTTGAAGAGGAAGACATTTCCTACAACTCCTCTTCACACTTCAAGTCCAAGAAATGCTCTCACAAAAAGTTATCAATTTCAACATTATAGGTCATTTTCAAAAGTCAACAAAAAGGGACTTTAAGTCAAAGGCCATAACTTGAGATTGGTAAATCAAAATTACATGGGACCAAATACATTGGTTAGAGGACTCAAAGACCTTTCCAAAATGTCCAAGAACATGAGCAAAGCTTAAAAATTGAGCAAGTTATGCCTTGTGGAAGTTGGGAAATTTTTGGATATTTTGAAAAGTCAACATTGCTTCAAATGACCTAAAAATGCTAATGGGCCTCTTTTTCTTCCACAATTCATCATCCAAGGCATGTGCACGACCATTTGGCCCAAAGGGAAGTTTTTATCATTTTTATTTTATTTATTTGGATTTTTAATTATCAATAATTCATTTAATTAAAATAAATAGGTGAAAAATGCTAAACCTAATTTTCTAAATCTTTTTGTGCATAGAATAGGCTTAAGATTTTGTGTACAATCGAATATGGAAGGAATTATGGTGATTGGATATGATTGAGACCAAATATGCTTGAAAAAGATTGGAAAAATTATGGCTTGAAAATCAAATATCCTTTTCATCAATTCATGGATTTTTTGATCAAATTCTTTGCCCTAATCGTTCATACATACATATACATGCTAACCCTATTCAGAATAACCTGGAAGCTGCGCCCAAAAGCCATAACCAAGTTGACATTTTTTCAAGAAAATTCTGAAACTGAAATCACCATTGCAAGGGTTTTCAAGCCAAAACAACCATTCTATCACCTTCCTGGGACATCAAGGAAGGCTCCTGGATCAAGAACACCAACTCTAACGCCTTGAATCGGTGTACAGAAATCAAATTTTTTTCATATAAATGCATATTCGTGTTCTGATTTTTAGGCATTTTCATGGCATTTTGTTTGTGGATTCATACTAAGTGAGGTATTCTGAAGCTAACCACATACTTTGATTGGGTTTTTATACATTATATGCAAAAACACCATTGTTGTGTTTTAGGGTTACATGGATTGTGATTTAGGGCTTTACGTTCAAGGAACAATTGGGACACGATAATGGCACCATCAGATTCAGAAGCTTCATGCCAATCAAATCCATATGTCGCGCCTAATTTCTAATGCAAGGATTCCTAATCGCTATTTTGAATTATGGCAGGTTTTGGGGACGGTTCAAAACCGTTGCTAACCCTTTTGTTTCAGGGAACGAAGAAGAAGAAGATGAGGTGTCCAGTAGTAATTGGGTTATTCAAATTCTCGCGCGAAAAAAAAGCACTAGCGTTTGTTTTACTTTATTATGTTTATTGTTTATTTAATATACAAAGAAGTAAAGTGGCACGATTGGCAAGGCATTGTAGTGGTAACCTCCAGGACCTGGGTTCGATCCCAGGTCCCCATCCCTTTGCAATATTATTTTTCTAATTGTAATCCCATGCAGATTATGCCCTGAGGAACACCATGCGTCCACAATTTCCAGCTTGCCACGCGTATAGAAAGACCAATCCAAGGGACTAGATCTGAAGATCATGGTAAACCTCAGTCAACGCCCATGCATGCTAATAGAAAAGTCAATCAGGCCAGAACTTATTGGGCCTAAAATTACTGGACTTCACCTCACATTTGGGGACAGACCCCCCTAGGTTTGCAAGCTTTTACATTTTTTTATTTTTATTTCTTTTTGTTTATTTCAATTATTGTTTTTAATTAATTTAATATTTTCATGAAAAACATAAAAACAATATAAAATCAGAAAAAGACAAAAATAAGTATTTTTATTTAATTAATATATTTTTTGTAAATAAATATTATTCATTAATTTTAGCTATTAAATTAGGTTTAATTCAAGCATTTTCTTAATAAATTTAAAATTGGTAGAATTAGGGTTTGTATTAATTTTTTATCCCTTTTCTTTTCTTTTCTCTAAATAATTAAATATTTCCTATTATTTTTATAAATTAAAATTGCATGTAAATAATTAGGTTAATTTAGGTTTAACGTTAATATTTTTTTTCTTAATAAATAAAAGTTATAGAATTAGGGTTAATGTTTTATTTTAATTAATCTTTCTCATAAAAATTCATAAATCCAAAAAATACCAAAAATAATTTCCTTTCATTTTAATTTTCATTAATTTAATCATTTAATCTAATTTCATTAAAAAGGGTCCAACGCCCTCGTTCTAGTTTTAATTCATATTCGCGCATTTTATTTTTTGAGATAATGACTGCCTTTCTTTATTGATTATTCGCTTTCAGATCCCAAAGCGTTAAACAGTCAGTTCCAGATCCACCGATCACAATGCACCTTTCGAATACCAGTTTCGTCCTGATATTCGATTTCAGCAGGTTTTTAGGTGTACGCCCTAATCTCCTTGCTTTGGGTTGAGCTCAGAGTTTCGTCTCCTCACCTTGCGCATGAAATCCAGTTTCGTCCTGGTACTCATCTGGTTTAGTTTCGCCTAACTAGTTATTGAGTCGAGTTTCGTCTCGTTTTTGCTTTCATACCTTGGACTCTTTGACGGTGTTCGTTTATCGAGTGCAGTATTCGTACTGCGTCCCGGGTTTGAAATCAGTCTCTTTTGTTCCTTGGATTCTTCTATCAGTTTTCGTCACTGTTTATCCATTGATATAAGACCAGCAGGTGCTCTGAGAAACATGCGCTCTCATCATTCTCGCTTTGGGTCGAGTTTCGCCTTGCCGCCTGTGCATGAAATCCAGTTTCGTCCTGGTACTCATCTAGTTTAGTTTCACCTAACTAGTTATTGAGTCGAGTTTTGTCTCGTTTTTGCTTTCATACCTTGGACCCTTTGACGATGTTCGTTTACCGAGTGCAGTGTTTGTACTGCGTCCCTGGTTTGAAATAAGTCTCCTTTGTTCCTTGGATTCTTTTATCAGTTTTTCGTCACTGTTTATCCATCGATCTGAGACCAGCAGGTGCTCTGAGAAACATGCACTCTCATCGCTTTGCTTTGGGTCGAGTTTCACCTTGTTACCCGTGCGTGAAATCCATTTTCGTCCTGGTACTCATCTAGTTTAGTTTCGTCTAACTGGTTATTAAGTCGAGTTTCGTCTCGCTTTTGTTCCTCATTTATGAGATTCTTTCAGTTCCTTCATACTGTCTATCTTAGTTGAGATTAGCAAGTGTTTCTAGAATCACGCACTCTAGCCACTTTGCTTTGGGTCGAGCTCAAAGTTTCATCTCCTCACCCGCGTACATTTTCTTTTCCAGAGCTTAGTTTCGCCTATACTCTATGGTTTGATTTTTGTCTCGTCCCTTTTGAAGCCCAGTTTTGCCCTCACACATTTGTCTAGAAGTTTAGTCGCGTCTACTCTTCTTTGTTTTTGTTCTGTTTCAACCTGCGTTATAGTTTCGTTCTGACACATGTCTCGGGGATTTCTGTTTCCGTTTCTTTCAAGAGTGTAAATTTTCGGGTTCTTTTGTATTCAAACATCTTCAACCTTGTACGCTCGAAAGTTGTCACTTTTCTCACTTATCATGTTGAAGATATTTGAATAGGGGCAGTTGTTGCACCCCAAAATTTACCCTCTTGATTTAGGCTTATGTTTCATCATGAATATCATATTTCATTGCATTCATACATTATGTTGGGATCGAAGTACTTTGGTTATCAAGTTTTCCTCAAAGCCTTGAAGGTTGATTACATGGACAAGTTGCTCAAGAAGAATCTTACCATCTAAACCTCTGAATCTTTCAAGCTCAAAAGTTATTGCATATCTCAAGATGTTTCATCCATCTCTTTGGATCTTCAGAGGATTGGAGTTTGTGTTTGATTATGTGAGGGAACCACTCCTTTGATTCACCAGTCAAATTGGGGTTTTGAAGCTTGATCAGCTTTCTCCAAGCACTTTAGTTGTGTATTTTGTTTATGTGTTGTTGACTAACTTCTAATCAAAAAAATAAAATATGTTTGTCTTTGTCATTGCACAATTTGTGTTTTAGGTACCAAATATCCAACAAATAAGCTCATGCAAAGTTGATTTTATTCTGTTTGTGGCAAAAGAAGGTATGCATCGACCCATAAACCTATGTATCGACTCATCTTGTTGAGCATAACTAGCACGTGTCAGCACATGCATGTATGTATCGACTCATCCTGCTTGAATAACTTGCATGTGTCGATACATGCATGTATGTATCGACTCATCCTGTTTGTTTAACTAGCATGTGTCGACACATACGTGTTATGTATCGACTCATGCAGTTTGTGTGATTCTGTAATGAGTTGGATTAACAGTATGTATCGACACATAGATGCATGTATCAACACATGCTGTGTTATATAGCTAGGATGTATCGACACATACCATCTATGTGTCGACTCATAATAGCAAAATGCACCTGTTTTTTTGAAAAAAGCCAGCAAATTCAAACTTTTATCATTTTGGCTCCAATTTTTTTTGGATAATTTGAAATTATATCATTAATTCAAATTTGGCTCCAAGAATCAATTACCAAATTACCACTAATCCCAATCCTAAAACTCTATAAATAGATCCCTCATTTCATTTAAATTTCAAGCTTTTGATATCCAAAATCACTTTGCTAAAAAATCTCTCAAATCTCTCCATCTACCAAATTCACTCAAAGCTCCATTTTCAAAAAGATAGTAAGCTTTGCATTGAAGCTTACTAATCTTTGAGATAAACCTTCATCCAAACACTTTTTCTCCATCAATTCTCTACATCCAAGCTTGATTAATTGATTCTAGTGGTTGAATTGGAGCAAATTCTGAAGTTGTTTGATAATTCTCAAATTCTACCTTTGGTAAGTTGGGTCATCATCTTTCATAATGTAATCTCTTGTGGATTTCTGGTTTTGATTCATTGAGCACTATTTTTATGACTCCATTAATGATATTTTCTCAAAATTTGCTGGAATTTTCATGCTCAATTGGATCCATGATCATAAGGTGTTTGATGAAAAGTTGGAACAAGAATTTGATCCTTGAATTGCTGTTTTTCTACTGATTTTTAACAGGTTGCAATCAATTGTTGTAACATTGCAATTGATTGTCACAAAAAATTGATTTGATAAAAAACTGCATGATGCAATAGGTTGTTGCCTAAGCACAATTGATTATAACAGTGCCAAAAACACTTTTGCTGCCTTATTTTGGGGCTGTTTTGACTCAAATATTTTTCTGCACACTCTCTTTGATGGATAATTTGGATTGCAATTTTAAATGTCCAATTTGTTTTTAAACTCAATGGAATTTGTGATGTATATGAAGTTGGATAAATGTTCATCAATGCAAATCTACCTAAGAATGAATTATTTAATTCATTTTTGGTGCTTTGGATTAATGATATGTTTAGTGCTTTAATCCATCTAGAGGAATGGTTGAATTTAAAGATGAAAGAATTTTGAAATGGTGATCCAAATTAGCTTATCATCCCCCTCCCTCTTCATCTTATCCCTTTCTTTTTAATTGTGCTACATGTTAAAGGATTGTGATCTCTATATCATTTATCCAAACATGAAGTACATAGATTGATATTGACCGGCCTCAAAATAGGCGCGACTTCTACATAAGTTCACTTACGATTGCTTAACATAGCGCTAAATTTTGTCCCGATTCAAATAAATGATCATTCGTGGCCCAAACTTATGATTGCAAGCCCAAGTATGTTAATTTGATCTCTTTGATCCAATAACCTTGAGATTCATTGTGTGGAGGCTTTGGTTCTACCAATCCTCTAATGGATCTACAACACCTTTGGTCAACGCGGATCACTTAAACATCATTGATCATTAAATGTTACCTTTTGAGAATTCCAAAATGGATGATATACTTGACAAAAAGCAAATGCAACTTGTTGTGTGGAGTCTTTGGTTCTACCAATCCTCTAATGAGTTCCAAATGAAAGTTTCAAGATGGTCATCTAACTAACCACTAATTTCTAACAATTGACTTTACCTTATGCTTTATGCTTTATGTGCCATTTACTTTTAGCATTTTACATTTCATGCTATTTTCATCTTTGCTCACTTGAGCATTTATTTTTATGTCATTTTTATTTTGCTCACTTGAGCTTTTATTTTCCTTTTAAAGATACCTAATAATCAACATGAACCATAAAAAACTTTAATGATACTCGGACTATTTGGTCACTATCCTTGGCATTATGGAGCATGGTACTTTTTCTTGGACTTAGGATTAGAGACCTTGGAATATCTTGGAGACTTTATGACAATGTATAGCATCCCACTTTTGGCCTGAGGCTACTGTGTTCCACTTTATTTGTGGAACACAACTTATTACACTGACACTGTTTTTGTATTTGGCATGTTTGATATTCCATGCAGGACATATACATGATGTTGTGAATACTATACATTGCCCATGGGGATCTGTTCATATCTGATAATCTCATTACTTACATCCTTATGGCGTAATTTCTGACTTGATTCGTCTACTGATGCCAGCTTGCTTGAAGTTCTCTAAGTTTCTTTTTATTCTTGCTCGGTTGCTACAGATAGTTATCCGTTTGGTATTGCACTATCTCCTTTCTTCCATTTTCATTTTGCATAGTTCTCTTATTGCATGATGGGACCTCTATTGCTGATATATGTCAGGAGGCCCTCTGTTTTTATCCAATACCTATGTTGTGTTTGTGTTGATCGATGAGTCACTCAATTTAGAAATTGAGATCACGACTTCGCTCTCATTGCATGTTCCCTATAGGATGTTTATTGCTTTTCTTCTTTAATTGTTGATCGATGAGTCACTCAATTTAGAAATTGAGATCACGACTCCTCTCTCATTGCATGTTCCCTATAGGATGTTTATAGCTTTCCTTCTTTAAATTGTTGATCGATGAGTCACTCAATTTAGAAATTGAGATCACGACTTCGCTCTCATTGCATGTTCCCTATAGGATAGTTTTGTTAAGCTTCCTTGTATGCTAACATAGGATAAGATGTTCCTTTACCCTCAACCTTAGGGTCAATCATTGTATGATAACACCAGGGATAGTACTAGGCTAGTTCCCCTTAGTTGTTTTTCTCTCTTTGCATCTTGCATCTTAAAACAAAATTTGTTTTCTTGGCAAATCATAAGACACCTCTAATTAACCCAAACTCTTCTTCAAAGTAAAAGATACAAACCAATCTTACTTTGTTTATGTTGAAGCCGATGTTTCGCCATCGCACACGTTTGTTATCCTACCTTGATTCTCAATATCATTGTTAGGTGTGATGTTTTGCCATTCGTCTTATTGATGTTTCATCATCTTTTTCCATGATATCTTGTTATCTTGAAGCCGATGTTTCACCATCGCACACGTTTGTTATCCTACCTTGATTCTCAATATCATTGTTAGGTGTGATGTTTTTCCATCCGTCTTATTGATGTTTCATCATCTTTTGCCATGATATTTTGTTATCTTGAAGCCGATGTTTCGCCATCGCACATGTTTGTTATCCTACATTGATTCTCAATATCATTATTAGGTGTGTTGTTTTATCATCTATTTTATTGATGTTTCGTCATCTTTTGCCATGATATCTTGTTATCTTGAAGTCGATGTTTCGCCATCGCACATGTTTGTTATCCTACATTGATTCTCAATATCATTGTTAGGTGTGTTGTTTTATCATCTATTTTATCAATGTTTCGTCATCTTTTGCCATGATATCTTGTTATCTTGAAGCCTATGTTTCGCCATCGCACATGTTTGTTATCCTACCTTGATTCTAAATATCATTGTTAGGTGTGATGTTTTGTCATCTATTTTATCAATGTTTCACCATTTTTTGCCATGTTATCTCTTGACCGATGTTTCTCCATCGTGCATTTGTTTGAAGCCGATGTTTCGCCATTGCACATTTTGTTATCCTACTTTGATTCCTAATATCATTGCTAGGTGTGATGTTTTGTCATTCATTTACCATTTGATGTTTCGCCATCTTTGACATGTTACTTTGCTATTACTTAACCGATGTTTTGCCATCTCATTTGTCTGTTGTTTTATTCGATGTTTTGCCATCTTGACTATCTTTGTTTGTCTTAATTAAAAAACACAACCCAACCAAAACACTTAAGCCGAACTACGGCTGCTCTGATTCCTTAAAAGAGATACGTAGGCATTGGGGTAGGGCCCAACCGAGCACAACTTTTTATTTTCCATACATTATTTTCTTTTCTTTTGCATGCATTCCCTTTTCAGTTGTAAGCCATAGACATAGGATTTGACCACACCCATTTAGATTAGACAACAAGAGTGGATACCGTAGAGTACTACGGGCGTGTGGGGTACTAATACCTTCCCCTCGCGTAACAGACTCCCTTACCCAATCTCTCGGTCGAAAGATCGTGATTTCTCCCTTTTCAGGTTTTCTCGATGTTTACCTTTCCCTCTCGACGGGATAAAAGACGTTCGGTGGCGACTTCATTGTTTCTATGATTTTCGGACGGCGGTTTTACCTTCCGACAAAGTTAACTTGTTAGAACCATCACCAAAACGTCATTCCAGACTCAATTGGAGTTCAAACGCACAACTAACTGAGCTTAGGACTGAAGAACATCACGAAGAGCGGGTGGGTACAAATACACTTTGAGCCTTTATCCTTTGTTTCTTAAACCGTGAACCAAGCCACGTTACAACCCTTCAAAAGTCCTAATTGAAGCATGGGTTAGTTCGAAAGCATACTGTTACAAAAGGTATCCTGACTTCTGTAGGGCTTTACTCAAAATCTTGAGTTGAATTTTTCTTACAAGACTTTACTTGCTAAAAACACATTTTTTAAAACTTCAAGACAACCATAAACTTTGCATTACTTGAATATCACTGCTTGCATATGGCTAATTGTTTAACAGCGGAGAAATTCACACAATGAATATCCAGTGAACGAAAGCTCTCTCAGTGAACAAAATCAATTCAAGAAGGATGACACTCCTCCTATCAATAGGGGGACATGACATGTCACTATCCAGCACACATGGGGCAGTCCAGTCAAGATTCCAAGAAATCTCTCAAGAATTTCAAAGTAACCAGGGGCAAGTCTCCATCTCCGTCACTCGGGGCATTGAACATTAATCCCGACAAAGGGTTACGTACAATCAAACTTCCAGGCAGTGCCACAAACACTCACTACTAGGGACAGTGACAAATCTCCCCAAAATCCTCCTCATAGGATGATTCCCCAGCAAGAGTTCAGTCTCTGAAAACCTTGCCCCAGCTAAGACAATCTCAAGAATCCTCGAGGATTTTCCCCAACGAAGTCATCACCTCTCTAGCAGATCGGCAACAGGGTTTATTTCCCCAACAAACGGCAGGAATCCCCAGCTTTAGTTTACCTCTCAGACTACTACAAATCACAGGGCCACAACCCCTAGTCCCCGGTGTTGCACCCCAAAATTTTCCCTCCCATATTCATCAAGAAATGGCCAAGTCAGGTCACAAAATTCCCCAAGGGTTATGCAGCTCAACAGCTTCCCATACAGTCAAAACTAGGGTTTGAGTCCTGATCAAGAAAATGAAGATTTCAAAGGCCCAATCAAGTCTCATATGCCTACAAATGTGGTCAAGCATCCTCATATCAAGTTTCAAGGCATTCAGCTCAAAATTGCACAGTCAAAACCCTAGTTTGCACTACAGTCAACTGTAGGGGCAAAATGGTCATTTGACAGTCAAAAGTTCAAATTTTTGATCAACATATCATTTTGAAGCCACAAACATCATTTGATCAATGCTTGATCATGATTTTCAAGATTTGGCTCAGAAATCATCAAAGATGCAAAAGTTGCTATATTTGGACAGCTGAAAAAGTCAACTGAAATTGACCAGGGCATAACTTTCACATGGATTATCAGAAAAATTCCATCCAAAGCTCATTTTGAAGAGAAAGACATTTCCCACAACTCATCTTCATATTCCAAGTCCAAGAAATGCTCTCACAAAAAGTTATCAATTTCAACATTATAGGTCATTTTCAAAAGTCAACAAAAAGGGACTTTAAGTCAAAGGCCATAACTTGAGATTGGTAAATCAAAATGACATGTGACCAAAGGCATTGGTTAAAGGACTCAAAGACCTTTCCAAAATGTCCAAGAACATGTGAAAAGCTTAAAAATTGAGCAAGTTATGCCTTGTGGAAGTTGGGAAATTTTTGGAAATTTTGAAAAGTCAACAATGGTTCAAATGACCTAAAAATGCAAATGGGCCCATTTTTCTTCCAAGTTTCTTCATGACAAGCCTATGCACGACCACTAGGCCCAAAGGGAAGTATTTTCTCATTTTTTAATTATTTATTTGAATTTATATTAATATTAATTCATTTAAATTAATTAAATACATGAAAAATATCAAACTTGACCTAAAAAAATCTTTTCATGCATGTTTATTCTCAATATCACGTGCATATCCCAATTAGGCAAGTTTTGATGAGATTTGAGCATGATTGAACCAAAAACCATGAAAAAAGATTCAAAAAAGATCTTCCAAAATCAAAGATTGAAAACATTGAATACCATGGATTTTGTGCAATATTTTTAACCTAATAGCTTCACTATATGATCAGAATCAAAGACCTAATGCCAAAACACTCTAAGCTGCGCCCCAAGACCCCTTTGCAAATTGAAATTTTTCCATAAAACACAAAAACTGAAAACCAGTTTCAAGGTCGATCCAAGCTCCAATTCTTGTCCTATCATCATCCTGAGACATCATTGAACGATTCTCAATCACTAACATCAACCAAAACGCCCTGAATTGGTACCCCTAAGTCAAACTGTACCTCAAAACTTCTGAAATCGTATAGCATGATTCAAGCATATTTTTGCATTTTTATTTATGTATTCATATTCATAATGATGTTTCTAAGCTGACCAATGTGTTTGATTGCATTTTTGTGCCATATATATGAATCTGCCATGCGAGAATTCTAGGGTTGCAGGTTTCTGGAATTAGGGCTTTTGCGTAGAGGAAAAATTAGGACTCATGCATGCCATGGTTGGATTCAGTACGTTAAGACGAAGAAAGATTGACCCTCGCGCCTAATTTCTGATCACCATAGCGCTATTCGCTATTTCTTTGAAGGCTGCCTAAACCCACGCATGAAAAACCGTGGCCCTTGTTTTATGGTTTCAGGAAAATTGAGGAAGATGACCTCGTGTCCAATGGTCGTTGGCTCTTTTGAAATTCGCGCATTTTTAACCCATTAATATTATGTTTTGCTTATTATATTTACGTGTTATTATATGTTAAACTAAAAGCGTTTGGTTCAGTGGTGCACGTGGAGGTTTGCAAGGGGAATGACCTGGGTTCGATCCCAGGTCTTCATCCTTTCCCTTTATATTTTTTCAATTAATAATCCTATGTAGGCACAACGTTGAAGCATATCATGTATCACCATCATCCAGATGCCCACGTGTCCAGGAGATTCCCATCCAAGGCTGAAGATTGGTGTACACCCTGAGCATGAGTCAAAGCATCATACATAATCCAAAAAGTCAGCAAACGTCAAAGCTTAATGGGCCAAAATTCTTAAGCCTATACCTCCTAAATTGGGGTTACCCCCCCCTGGTTTGCATTTTTCTATTTTTCTCCTTATATTTTATTTTTGCTATTTCATTTATTTTCTTTGTTTTAACATCATTAATTTATTTTCATAAAAATATAAAAAACATTCAAAAATCAGAAAAGACCAAAAAATAATAAATAGTTATATTATAATTATTTTCATAAATAAATGCTTGTAATTATTTAGTTTAAATTAGGTTACAAATTTAATTCTTTTTAATAACTAAAATCCAAAAAATAGAGTTTAGGTTTAATAACCTTTTATTTTCTTTTTAATTTTTCCCTTCTTTTTCAGAATAATAATATTAGTTATTTATTTTCATAAATTAAAAATTGTACATAAATAATTTAGGGTTTAATTTAGGTTTTAATTTAATTCTTTCCCAATAAACTTAAAAAATGTTAGAATTAGGATTTGGATATTTTACTTTAATTATAATTAATCTTTTTTCTCATTAAATCTAAAAAACACAAAAATACCATTTTCATTTAATTTTAATTTTAAATTCCTTATTAATTTTAATTGTTTGCAAAAGGGTCCAACGCCCTAGTTTTGTTTTAATTCCTTTATTTCGCGCATTTATTTTATAATCGTTTAAATAATTTTGTATCTCTCCCAAAGCATTGTAATTTAAATTTCTCGCACTTTATTTATCGCTTTATTTATTTTTCGCTAAATCGGGTCCGGTTTAATTTTGGCGATGTGGACCCGCGCCATTTGTAATAGCCTTAGATTTATTTTTCGCAAACTTTATAACTGTTAAATATGCATGAAAGAATGAATGTCTTAATTAAAATCAAGCGTAGAACACAAATAAACATGACAAGACAAATAACTGAAACATGACACACAATTCGCACACACCACCCCTAGGGTACGCCTCACTGTTGCCTTTCGAAAGGTGGTCGTCGAGTAGAGGACGTCTTAGTAAGTCCTCATGATCCGGGAACCTGGCATGAGGGTAGCTTCTAAGGTGTCTTCCCATTGCTCTGGTGATCACCATGTCCCTAAAACTCGAATTGACCCGAACACCTCCAATGGTGGTGCTACCTACCTCTCAATGGTAGGATGGCACTACTTTTAAGGACATTTACACAGACGAATTCCTTAGGGTAGGTAGGTTCTCAAGGATACTTGCTCTAATCTCAAAACAAACTCAAAAAGACTTTTCACACCAACACATTTTCAAAAGCTTTCAAAGCAAACTTTTCAAACACTCTGACGTACGAGTCGATCCGAAATTTTTCAAAGAAACTTTTTAAACCCACATTGAAAAGCAAGCAAACAATTTTGAAAACACATTGAGCAAGTATCTAAGAGCCCATGGATAACCATGGATAGAAAGGGTGCTAACACCTTCCCTTTCTATAACCTACCTCCCGAACCGAGAGCAATCTCTATAAGGAATTTTTCTGTGCTTTTGTCCTTTCCATTTGGAGAAAAATAAAAGACGGTGGCGACTCTTGCTTCCGCGACATTTCGCGAACCAGCGTTAAACAGTCAGTTCCAGATCCACCGATCACAGAACTGGCGACTCTGCTGGGGATTTATCTTTTAAAGTGAGGTGTACCTTAGGGCTAGCTTATAACTATGTTTTCAATTGTTTTCCTTGTGTGCTTTAAATTGTGGGTTGCTTGGGAGTTCTATAGATCCTAAACCCGGATCTGGGGGATACCTTTCTTAGAAAGTAGCAACAAGGCTGTGAGGGAACTGTGCGGGGTATACCGACATGGTTGAAACAGTCTGCTACGTTGATGTGGCACTTTGGTGTGTACCGGTAACCCTTGAGTTCAGTCAAGGAGAGTACGGGGCCTCCGCGTGGTGTCGTGAAGCATCAACAGACCTTAGGAACCTTAATTGAACTATCTTGGCCTCTTTAGGGTAGTGAGATAACTGACTTTGGTGCAGTCCGAGGTTGGTTGATACTCGATACTACACTCAATTGAGGGTTGCTTTCCTGGAATATTTCGGTCGCCAGTTCAGTGGCTAAATCGAAACGATGAACAATGAAAGCAATCCCGTGATATTGGGAACCTTAGAACCCGGTTACTTTGATTAGGACAGGTATGAACCAACAAACTTCAAGAGGGTAGTACCCAGACCCCATGCTGGCCTAAACTTAAGGGCTCTCTCTTGTGTGACTTGTGTGCATTCGTACTTGACTATCTGCATGCTTGTGATCTAACACTTGTTTCTTGCAGGTTTTGTTTCAATCCTTAATTAGGACTCATAACAGGGTTCACTCACATTACCCCATGCATAGCATAACATCATACCATTGCATGCATCCTGCATACATCCTAACCCATTTCAAGGATCTCAAGGGCTTGTGATGCAGGTCATGATAAATCAAACATCTAGCCAGGGGCAGAGAGGATTTATTTTCCTCTAGCCAAGGTTGTCAGGGGCTATGACCCACTGGATATGGTGAGCTTTTAACCCTTGAAGAAGGACTCTCAACAACATGAAGTACCTTCAATCAAGTTACCGCTTTCAACTCTAACAAGTTTCTCTGTTTACCCCGCGAGGTCCTTGAAATCATTGCATGCATGTCATACATATCATTGCATAACAGGTACCCTTTCTCTGCAGGTTACTTACCTTATTCGCTGTTTATTTCAGCCGATCGTCATGAATCCTGAATCATCAGCCGAGCAGTCCATCAAGGCCCTCCAGGCTCAGAATGCCCAATTCCAAGGGCTAATCATGAACTTGACCCAGGGGCAGCAAGATCTGAAGGCTCTGCTCTTGAAGAAGGAAAAGAAGAAGAAGAGGACTGTCTTGTTCAGCCCTAGACGCAGATCTGGGAATACACCGCAAGTCGAAACTGAGAGGACTACCCCATCTGTGAGGGAAAGCAGTCACCATGAGAGAGAGGTTCCCAGTTCAGTGGTCTCCGACAACGAGACCGATTTTGATGAAGAGCAGTACCCTCCTGCTAATGACAGATATAAGCAACTGGAGGACAGAATGAAAGCTATGGAGGTTCAACAGGTACCTGGGCTGGATTTCGGAGATCTGGGTTTGTCAATTGGTGCGGTTATCCCTCGGAAGTTCAAAGCACCGTCCTTTACTAAGTATGATGGGGCGTCTTGCCCCAAGCTGCATCTAAGGTCCTATGTTCGGAAGATTCAACCATATACGGTGGACAAAAACTTGTGGATCCACTTCTTCCAGGAGAGTCTTTCAGGGACTCATCTCGAATGGTTCTATCAGCTGGATGGGACCAAGGTTCGTAACTGGGAGGAGTTGGCTACTGCTTTCTACAAGCAGTATCAGTATAATGCCGACCTTGCTCCTACGCGTACCCAACTCCAGGGTATGTCGTTAGGATCAAGTGAAGGTTTTAAAGAATATGCGCAGAAATGGAGGGATCTTGCTGGAAGGGTACAACCACCTCTGACTGACCGTGAACTTGTGGACATGTTCTTGGGGACCCTGTCTGGTCCATTCTTCAACCACCTCATTGGTAACTCATCTGCTGGATTTACCGACCTCATCCTGACCGGCGAAAGAATTGAAGCTGGTATCAAGAGCGGGAAAATTCAAGAGGCCACACCTTCTGATATTCATAAAAAGCCTTACACGGGAAAGAAGGAATCTAATGCTGCATACGGTCAAAAGGGTCGCCGTGATCAACATGCAGGGGCAGTCATGATCTCTGGTTCTGCACCACGCCGCCAACCACAGAGGGGAAACCAGCAAAGGCCGGACGGGCCTAAAAGGCAATTCACCAACATTAACATGCCATGGTCGCAAGCACTGCAACATATGTTGAAGATGAACCTGATTGCAGTGATCAACCCCCCTGCCAATCCTAAGACCTCCTCTCCTAGCTACAATCCAGAAGCCAGATGCGCTTATCACTCCGATAGCCCGGGGCACGATACTGAAGACTGTTGGGCACTAAAGTACAAAATTCAGAACATGATCGATGCCAAAGAGATCGAGTTCGAGCCTGCTGAGACTCCCAACGTGATCAATGCTCCATTGCCAAAACATGGCTAGGATTGAGAAATTTTTTGTTCATTTGAATTCAAGTTGTATTTTTCCTTTCTTGTTCAGATAAACAATTATTATGTTAAACTCTTTTATTTCATGAATGCATTACACATGTCTGTCGTGATTAATTATGTTTACTATGCTTAAAACTGCTTTCATATTTTTGCAATGGTCAACTCTTAATTAAAAATTCTAAACCTCTTGAGGGAGGATGACGAAAACGATACCACGATCTTTACAGTATGCTTTTGAACAAACCCCGCTGATGAGGTACAGGCATTGTTTCAACCCCTAAACACTGGAGTTATAAGGATGATAATCCCTCGTCAACCCATCAGAGCCAAAGAAGTAGGAGTTTTTATTTTCGAAAATCAAAACCCTTAATCATAACCTGGGGCAGGGTAGTTCTCTCAGTTGAGCCAAGTGCATCTTTACAAAACGAGCAAAGACAGTAATGGTTCAGAACAATCAAAAGGACAGGCAGTCATCATCAAAATTCATAAATGAAAAGCCCAAAAAGTCTAAACCTACAAAGGGGACTTATGAAACTGGGGCATCCCGCTGACTGTAATTCCGAAAAGGAAACAGTTCAGTCAAAAAAGAAAGGGATAACAAAAATCAAGCAAGAGGTCTCGCAACCAAAGCAAAAATGACTGCCTATTCAAAAGAAATCATCAACATCTGAACCATCATTGGAACATCAGAACAAAGACTCAAACAAGGTCTAACGCACGATCAACTGAGTTTAGGTTTGGAGAACATCACGAAGAGCGGGTGGGTACAAATAATTTGAGCCTTTATCCTTTGTTTCTTAAACTGTGAACCAAGCCACGATATAACCCTTAAAAGTCCTAGCTGAAGCATGGGTTAGTTCGAAAGCATACTGTTACGAAGGTATCCCGACTCCTGAAGGTTTGCTGTAAAATATTGAGTTGACATCGCACTGTATCACAAAAAATGCATTTTCAAAATTCAAGACAGACATAGACTTTTGCATCCTTAAAATAACCTTGTTTGCATATGACTATTTGTTTGAACGGCAGGGAAATTCGCACGATGAACACCTTGTGAACAGAAGTACCTCCAATCAAGGGGCACAGTAGGAGCATTGCCCATTACCTGGGGCATGGCAAAATACTTCCAACAGGGGCAACTCCCTACATTCTGAGAGCGTGGACATAGTCGAAAAAATACTACGCACAATCAAAGACCCGCTAGGTTGACACACCTAGGCTAAAATAAGGGCTTCCCGGCGAACCAAAAGGGTTCGGGCAAAATGAAGGGATGAAATGAAAAAAACATGTACACCCGGCAAGTCGAAAACCTGAAAAGGCGGCTTGGGCAAAAATGGGTATCCCGGTGGACTGAAAACCCGAAAGGGCGGTTCAGGCAAAAGTTAGGGATCAAAGCGTACGACTATGTTCCGGTATCTCGTCACTTGTCTACCCGAAGATTGGTCAACCACCCACACAGGTATCCTCTTCCCTCACCTCCGAAGCAGGGGCAGTAATGAGTTATCCAGGCAATCCAACCGCCATGCCAACCAAAGTACAATGGAAAGATCAATATAAGAATGATTACCATCTACCCCTACAAATTCCAGATCGTGGGTTAACGTCCGAGACCAAACAGGACAATCATCCACTTAATCAAAATCATGCAACCCAACACCGGTTTCTTCTCAACCTTCAGACAAAGTCATACACAGACTCCTCCTCCACAAGATGACCTAACCCCGGTTCATCAAGAAGTTTTTACACGAACTTATCCAAGTAACCTAACCCCGGTTCCTCCTGAAGTCTTACATGGACCTATCTCAAGATGACCTAACCCCGGTTCATCAAAGTTTTTACACAAACTTATCCAAGTAACCTAACCCCGGTTCCTCCTGAAGTCTTACATGGACCTATCTCAAGATGACCTAACCCCGGTTCATCAAAGTTTTACACAAACTTATCCAAGTAACCTAACCCCGGTTCCTCCTGAAGTCTTACATGGACCTATCTCAAGATGACCTAACCCCGGTTCATCAAAGTTTTACACAAACTTATCCAAGTAACCTAACCCCGGTTCCTCATGAAGTCTTACATGGACCTATCTCAAGGTAACCTAACCCCGGTTCATCAAAGTTCTACACAAACTTACCCCGAAGCAACCTTATCCCGGTTCATCAAGAAATCTCACACGGATCTATCTCAAGGTAACCTAACCCCGGTTCCCCCAGAAGTCTCACAGGGACTCGTCTCCAGTAACCTTACCCCGGTTCATCAAGAAATCTCACACGGATCTATCTCAAGGTAACCTAACCCCGGTTCCCCCAGAAGTCTCACAGGGACTCGTCTCCAGTAACCTTACCCCGGTTCGTCAAGAAATCTCACATGGATTTACCCCAAGGTAACCTAACCCCGGTTCCTCCAGAGGTATTACATGGATTTAGTTCAAGATAACCTCACCCCGGTTCATCAAGAAGTTTTTACCTCACCAAGCAACCCTACACCGGTTCCCCCTATTCAAGATGCAGTTTTACATGGACTCGTCACCCGGACACCCTACACAGGTTCTCCCTTTCCAAGAACGCAGTTTTACACGAACTCATCATCAAAATAACCCTACCCAGGTTCCTTCTCCATTTTCAGATGCGGTTTTACACGAGCTCATCAGCAGGCAACCCTACATAGGTTCCCTCTTTCAACCTACAACAATTACAGTTTAAACTTCCCCAGAAAGTCCAATCCGGTTTCCCCAAGAAAGTTGGAATCCATCTCCCCAAGCAGTAAGCTTATCCCCAGTAGATTCTGGAAGCTTATCCTCGCAGAGCACAAACGCGTCCCCCGGCTTTATTTAAAGAGTTATTTCCTTAACAGGATATAATTGGGTTATCCTCAGCCAAAAGCCACAGAAAGATCGTCGTCGACAGAATCTTCTTATCCCCAGCGAAGTCTATCAACACTCCCAACAACAAGGCATCCTCCGCAAGTTATCAACAACTCAGCAAAGCGTTCCTCTATCCCCACAGAGTATTGCTTCCCAGCATGGTCGTCAGAGTATCTCCTCTCCCCGCAGAATCTTCCATTTGCCAAGTTTATTCCGCAATGGAGTCATCCTCTCCTACCGGTATTCTTGCAGTTATCATCCCCAGCGGAAGCAAAATCTATTTTTCAACATCAGCCCAGGATACGACTTCCCGGCACCCGTCAAGGATTCACTTTCCTAGACAAAAACATACATAAAACATCACATACATCATTATAGCATGCACAACGCATTGCATCATACAAGTCTCATTTATATCGAGAACATCATTGCTTGATCCATATCATGCATTGCATATGACTGACTTTTACCTTTCAGGAAAGATGTAGTTTAAAGTCTCAATCACATTTCAAGATCTAGACCGGTTCAGTTAAATCGACCCTAAGATTTTCCTGACGCTTATCCAGTCAAAGGCCTTCTCTGGTTCAGTCAGATCGACCCTAAGATCTCCCTGATACTTATCCAGTTGAAGATGTTTCAAGACCTAGACCGGTTCAGTTAAATCGACCCTAAGATTTTCCTGATGCTTATCCAGTCAAAGGCCTTCTCTTGGTTCAGTCAGATCGACCCTAAGATCTCCCTGATACTTATCCAGTTGAAGATGTTTCAAGACCTAGACCGGTTCAGTTAAATCGACCCTAAGATTTCCCTGATGCTTATCCAGTCAAAGGCCTTCTCTTGGTTCAGTCAGATCGACCCTAAGATCTCCCTGATGCTTATCCAGTTGAAGATATTTCAAGACCTTGTCCGGTTCAGTTAAATCGACCCTAAGATTTTCCTGATGCTTATCCAGTCAAAGGCCTCTCTGGTTCAGTCAGATCGACCCTAAGATCTCCCTGATTCTTATTCCAGCAGAAGACACCCAAGATTTTTCTCAACAAGCGTTGTTGAAGTTAAAGACACCCAAGATTTTTCTCAACGAGCGTTGTTGAAGTTAAAGTCGCCCAAGGTTCTCTTACCATTCATGCTAAGGTAGTAACCATCCCTGGTTCATTCATCAGCGTTTGAAGCTCCAGACTCAGCTCCTGTAACCAGTCAGGACATATCTATACCAAGCATCTAAAATCAGCTCCTGCAACGTGTCAGGTACTCATTTTCTCTTTTGCAGGTATGCAGGTTCTCGCTAAGGAATCTCCTACGCGACCAACATCCCGATGGCATCTATAAGCCCATCATCCTATCCAGCAATCTCCAAATGGCATCTATAAGCCCATTCCCCCATCATCACTGTTACTACGTGAGCGCAAATTTCTGGGCACTCTAGTGTCCAATCATCTTCTACCCTCGGATTACGAAAGGCACGTCAGCCAATCTGCATCCTCAGGTCTAAGAAGATTGAACAGGGGCAACTGTTGCACCCCAAAATTTGTCCTCCCATATTCATCAAGAAATGGCCAAGTCAGGTCACAAAATTCCCCAAGGGTTATGCAGCTCAACAGCTTCCCATATAGTCAAAACTAGGGTTTGAGTCCTGATCAAGAAAATGAAGATTTCAAAGGCCCAATCAAGTCTCATATGCCTACAAATGTGGTCAAGCATCCTCATATCAAGTTTCAAGGCATTCAGCTCAAAATTGCACAGTCAAAACCCTAGTTTGCACTACAGTCAACTGTAGGGGCAAAATGGTCATTTGACAGTCAAAAGTTCAAATTTTTTATCAACATATCATTTTGAAGCCACAAACATCATTTGATCAATGCTTGATCATGATTTTCAAGATTTGGCTCAGAAATCATCAAAGATGCAAAAGTTGCTATATTTGGACAGCTGAAAAAGTCAACTGAAATTGACCAGGGCATAACTTTCACATGGATTATCAGAAAAATTCCATCCAAAGCTCATTTTGAAGAGAAAGACATTTACCACAACTCATCTTCATATTCCAAGTCCAAGAAATGCTCTCACAAAAAGTTATCAATTTCAACATTATAGGTCATTTTCAAAAGTCAACAAAAAGGGACTTTAAGTCAAAGGCCATAACTTGAGATTGGTAAATCAAAATGACATGGGACCAAAGGCATTGGTTAAAGGACTCAAAGACCTTTCCAAAATGTCCAAGAACATGTGAAAAGCTTAAACATTGAGCAAGTTATGCCTTGTGGAAGTTGGGAAATTTTTGGAAATTTTGAAAAGTCAACAATGGTTCAAATGACCTAAAAATGCAAATGGGCCCATTTTTCTTCCAAGTTTCTTCATGCCAAGCCTATGCACGACCACTAGGCCCAAAGGGAAGTATTTTCTCATTTTTTAATTATTTATTTGAATTTATATTAATATTAATTCATTTAAATTAATTAAATACATGAAAAATATCAAACTTGACCTAAAAAAATCTTTTCATGCATGTTTATTCTCAATATCACGTGCATATCCCAATTAGGCAAGTTTTGATGAGATTTGAGCATGATTGAACCAAAAACCATGAAAAAAGATTCAAAAAAGATCTTCCAAAATCAAAGATTGAAAACATTGAATACCATGGATTTTGTGCAATATTTTTAACCTAATAGCTTCACTATATGATCAGAATCAAAGACCTAATGCCAAAACACTCTAAGCTGCGCCCCAAGACCCCTTTGCAAATTGAAATTTTTCCATAAAACACAAAAACTGAAAACCAGTTTCAAGGTCGATCCAAGTTCCAATTCTTGTCCTATCATCATCCTGAGACATCATTGAACGATTCTCAATCACTAACATCAACCAAAACGCCCTGAATTGGTACCCCTAAGTCAAACTGTACCTCAAAACTTCTGAAATCGTATAGCATGATTCAAGCATATTTTTGCATTTTTATTTATGTATTCATATTCATAATGATGTTTCTAAGCTGACCAATGCGTTTGATTGCATTTTTGTGCCATATATATGAATCTGCCATGCGAGAATTCTAGGGTTGCAGGTTTCTGGAATTAGGGCTTTTGCGTAGAGGAAAAATTAGGACTCATGCATGCCATGGTTGGATTCAGTACGTTAAGACGAAGAAAGATTGACCCTCGCGCCTAATTTCTGATCACCATAGCGCTATTCGCTATTTCTTTGAAGGCTGCCTAAACCCACGCATGAAAAACCGTGGCCCTTGTTTTATGGTTTCAGGAAAATTGAGGAAGATGACCTCGTGTCCAATGGTCGTTGGCTCTTTTGAAATTCGCGCGTTTTTAACCCATTAATATTATGTTTTGCTTATTATATTTACGTGTTATTATATGTTAAACTAAAAGCGTTTGGTTCAGTGGTGCACGTGGAGGTTTGCAAGGGGAATGACCTGGGTTCGATCCCAGGTCTTCATCCTTTCCCTTTATATTTTTTCAATTAATAATCCTATGTAGGCACAACGTTGAAGCATATCATGTATCACCATCATCCAGATGCCCACGTGTCCAGGAGATTCCCATCCAAGGCTGAAGATTGGTGTACACCCTGAGCATGAGTCAAAGCATCATACATAATCCAAAAAGTCAGCAAACGTCAAAGCTTAATGGGCCAAAATTCTTAAGCCTATACCTCCTAAATTGGGGTTACCCCCCCTGGTTTGCATTTTTCTATTTTTCTCCTTATATTTTATTTTTGCTATTTCATTTATTTTCTTTGTTTTAACATCATTAATTTATTTTCATAAAAATATAAAAAACATTCAAAAATCAGAAAAGACCAAAAAATAATAAATAGTTATATTATAATTATTTTCATAAATAAATGCTTGTAATTATTTAGTTTAAATTAGGTTACAAATTTAATTCTTTTTAATAACTAAAATCCAAAAAATAGAGTTTAGGTTTAATAACCTTTTATTTTCTTTTTAATTTTTCCCTTCTTTTTCAGAATAATAATATTAGTTATTTATTTTCATAAATTAAAAATTGTACATAAATAATTTAGGGTTTAATTTAGGTTTTAATTTAATTCTTTCCCAATAAACTTAAAAAATGTTAGAATTAGGATTTGGATATTTTACTTTAATTATAATTAATCTTTTTTCTCATTAAATCTAAAAAACACAAAAATACCATTTTCATTTAATTTTAATTTTAAATTCCTTATTAATTTTAATTGTTTGCAAAAGGGTCCAACGCCCTAGTTTTGTTTTAATTCCTTTATTTCGCGCATTTATTTTATAATCGTTTAAATAATTTTGTATCTCTCCCAAAGCATTGTAATTTAAATTTCTCGCACTTTATTTTTCGCTTTATTTATTTTTCGCTAAATCGGGTCCGGTTTAATTTTGGCGATGTGGACCCGCGCCATTTGTAATAGCCTTAGATTTATTTTTCGCAAACTTTATAACTGTTAAATATGCATGAAAGAATGAATGTCTTAATTAAAATCAAGCGTAGAACACAAATAAACATGACAAGACAAATAACTGAAACATGACACACAATTCGCACACACCACCCCTAGGGTACGCCTCACTGTTGCCTTTCGAAAGGTGGTCGTCGAGTAGAGGACGTCTTAGTAAGTCCTCATGATCCGGGAACCTGGCATGAGGGTAGCTTCTAAGGTGTCTTCCCATTGCTCTGGTGATCACCATGTCCCTAAAACTCGAATTGACCCGAACACCTCCAATGGTGGTGCTACCTACCTCTCAATGGTAGGATGGCACTACTTTTAAGGACATTTACACAGACGAATTCCTTAGGGTAGGTAGGTTCTCAAGGATACTTGCTCTAATCTCAAAACAAACTCAAAAAGACTTTTCACACCAACACATTTTCAAAAGCTTTCAAAGCAAACTTTTCAAACACTCTGACGTACGAGTCGATCCGAAATTTTTCAAAGAAACTTTTTAAACCCACATTGAAAAGCAAGCAAACAATTTTGAAAACACATTGAGCAAGTATCTAAGAGCCCATGGATAACCATGGATAGAAAGGGTGCTAACACCTTCCCTTTCTATAACCTACCTCCCGAACCGAGAGCAATCTCTATAAGGAATTTTTCTGTGCTTTTGTCCTTTCCATTTGGAGAAAAATAAAAGACGGTGGCGACTCTTGCTTCCGCGACATTTCGCGAACCAGCGTTAAACAGTCAGTTCCAGATCCACCGATCACACCCGGTAAAGCCGTCAGCAAAGCCTTTATTATTTCTAAGAGATGCTATGAATCCTAGATTCGACCAGATAATAGCCTAACTTTTCAAATATATAGAAGAACCTAAACTCAAATTCGACCAAGGTTTAATTTCTTTTCCCCAGTGGAGTTGCCTCTCTATCCCCAACTGTGATCGGTGGATCTGGAACTGACTGTTTAACGCTGGTTCGCGAAATGTCGCGGAAGCAAGAGTCGCCACCGTCTTTTATTTTCTCCAAATGGAAAGGACAAAAGCACAGAAAAATTCCTTAAAGAGATTGCTCTCGGTTCGGGAGGTAGGTTATAGAAAGGGAAGGTGTTAGCACCCTTTCTATCCATGGTTATCCATGGGATCTTAGATACTTGCTCAATGTGTTTTCAAAATGGTTTGTTTGCTTTTCAACTGTGGGTTTAAAAAGTTTCTTTGAAAAATTTCAGTTCGACTCGTACGTCAGAGTGTTTGAAAAATTTGCTTTGAAAGCTTTTGAAAAGTGTTGGTGTGAAAAGATTTCGTTTGAAATTAGAGCAAGTATCCTTGAGAACCTACCTACCCTAAGGAATTCGTCTGTGTAAATGTCCTTTAAAGTAGTGCCATCCCACCATTGAGAGGTAGGTAGCACCACCGTTGGAGGTGTTCGGGTCAATTCGAGTTTGTAGGGACATGGTGATCACCAGAGCAATGGGAAGATACCTTAGAAGCTACCCTCATGCCAGGTTCCCGGATCATGAGGACTTACTAAGACATCCTCTACTCGACGATCACCTTTCGAGGCAAGGCAACAGTGAGGCGTACCCTAGGGGTGGTGTGTGCGATTCGTGTGTCGTTTTCATTTGTATTTGTCTTGTCATGTTAAAGTGATCTACGCTTGATTTTATTATGTCCATTCATTCTTGCATGCTTATTTAACAGTTAAAAAGTTTGCGGGAAAATAAATCTACAACTATTACAAATGGCGCGGGTCCACATCGCCAAAATTAAACCGGACCCGATTTGACGGAAAAGTAAATAAAGCGAAAGAAATAAAAGTGCGAGCAATTGTTTACACGGCTTTGGGAGAGATACATAATGAATTAAGCGAAATAAAATAAATGCGAAATAAAGGAATTAAAAACAAAACTAGGGCGTTGGACCCTTTTGCAAAAATATTTAAAGTTAATGAATTAATTAATTAGAATTAATGAGGAATTAAAATTACAGAAAAAAAAGAATGTTTTTGGTATTTTACGTTTTTTATGATTTAAGAGAAAAAAGAATTAATTAAAACTAAAAATTGGATGTAAACCCTAATTCTAATGGTTTTTTAAACTTATTAAAAATGTTGAAGTTTTTAACCTATTTTAACCTAAGTTATTTATGTACAATTAATTATGAAAATAATAAATAAATAAGTATCATGATAAAAAAAGAAAAAATTAAAAGGAATGAAAATCTTAATTAAACCTAATTCTACTTTTTTGGATTTTTTATTATGAAAAGAATTTAGATCAAACCTAATTTATACTAAGTTTTAATTGTACAATTATTTACAAGAACATATTAAAATAGAATATTTATTATATTTTTTTTGGTCTTTTCTGATTTTTAGGAAGTTTTTGTATTTTTGTAAAAAAATAATTAATTAAATTAATAAAGGAAATAAAATCATAATTGAAAATAAAAAATAAAAAAATATAGAGAAGCAAACCAGGGGGGGTTCAGGCCCCAATTGTGAGGTGTTGGCCTTAGAATTTTGGCCCAATTAAGCATGGCCTTCTTTGACTTTTTGCTAGCGTGCTTCATTGTTGACTGGAGTTTAGGGTGTACTTCCAATATGTGCCCTTGGTTTGATCTCCAGGGGGACGTGTCACGCTTGATGGTGAGGGACTATGGTGGTTGTCCACATAAGCGCTGCATAGGAGTTGGAATTGAAAAATAGCATGAAATATTATACAGACCTGGGAATCGAACCCAGGTCTTGCACCTCACCAGCCAACACCTGGACCACTACGCCATTTGGTGCGTTGTTAATATATAATAACAATTAAACAATATAAAAGAAAAGCAAAGTTAGTGGGAGTCAACGCGCCAATTTTTAAACCAACGAATCACTTGATGCCACCATTCCATCTTCTTCGTCGTCCCTGTAAACTAAAACATTGGGCAACGGTTTTCAGAGCGTGGTTTTAGAGGGCTTTTGGAAAAATAGCGATTAAGCCTTAGGGCTCTATAAATTGAGCGCGGACATTCATTCTTCTTCGTCCAAGCTTGCTAATTTGAATGGTCATGGTTTCGTGGGCTAATTTTTCCCCATTGCAAAAGCCCCAAATTAAAGCTCTGTAAACCCTAAAAAATAACCATGGCGATTTCTCGTATAGCTTATAAAAACACAATTAACTCATCCAGTTAGCTTCAGAACACACTACTCAATCAAAATGCATGATTAAAATGCCATGAAAACGTTTGAATCTGGAAATACGAATTTGAAAAATATAAGGGAAAAGTGAGTTTCTGTATACCAATTCAACGCGTTGGGATTGATGTTCTTGATTGCAATACGTTCTATGTTACCCAAGGAAGCTAATGGGATCAGTATTATGCCTTGAATCCACCTGAAACAATGATTTCAGAATTGCCTTTTTTTGATAATTTTTCAAGTTTGTAATGTATTCTTGAGCGCAGCTTTGAGTGTTTTAGGATTAGGTTTTGAATCATGCTTATGTACTGAGGCTATTAGGTCAACAAAACTTGATCAAATCCATGGCAATAATGATTTTGCATATTTGATTTTCTTAAGATCTTTACATATCTTTTTCACATGGTTTTTGTGCAAATTATGATCAATTCCAACCAAATCTTTCCTAATTGGCATATGCACGAAATATTGAGCCTAAAATGTGTACAAAAAGATTTGTTAAGGCATGTTAGATATTTTTCACATATTTATATAATTTAAATGAATTAATATGAATAATAATTTAAATAAATAAATAAAAAATGAGAAAATACTTCCCTTTGGGCCAAGTGGTCGTGCACATGCTTGGAATGATGAATCATGGAAGAAAAATGGGCCCATTAGCATTTTTAGGTCATTTGAAGCATTGTTGACTTTTCAAAATATCCAAAAATTTCCCAACTTCCACAAGGCATAACTTGCTCAATGTTTAAGCTTTTCACATGTTCTTGGACATTTTGGAAAGGTATTTGAGTCCTTTAACCAATGCCTTTGGTCCCATGTCATTTTGATTTACCAATATCAAGTTATGGCCTTTGACTTAAAGTCCCTTTTTGTTGACTTTTGAAAATGACCTATAATGTTGAAATTGATAACTTTTTGTGAGAGCATTTCTTGGACTTGAAGTATGAAGATGAGTTGTAGGAAATGTCTTTCTCTTCAAAATGAGCTTTGGATGGAATTTTTCTGATAATCCATGTGAAAGTTATGCCCTGGTCAATTTCAGTTGACTTTTTCAGCTGTCCAAATATAGTAACTTTTGCATCTTGATGATTTTCTGAGCCAAATTTTGAGAATCATGATCAAGCATTGATCAAATGATGTTTGTGGCTTCAAAATGATATGTTGACCAAAAATTTGAACTTTTGACTGCCAAATGACCATTTTGCCCCTACAGTTGACTGTAGTGCAATTTAGGGTTTTGACTGTGCAATTTTGAGCTGAATGCCTTGAAACTTGATATGAGGATGCTTGACCATCTTTGTAAGCATATGAGACTTGATTGGGCCTTTGAAAACTTCAATTTCTTGACCAGAACACAAACCCTAGTTTTGACTGTATAGGAGACAGTTGGACTGCACAACCCTTGGGGAATTTTATGACTTGGCTTGGCAATTTCATGAAGAATATGGGAGGGCAAATTTTGGGGTACAACAGTTGCCCCTGTTCAATCTTCTTAGACCTGAGGATGCAGATTGGCTGACGTGCCTTTCGTAATCCGAGGGTAGAAGATGATTGAACACTAAAGTGCCCAGAAATTTGCGCTCACATGTTAGCAGTGTGATGGGGAATGGGCTTATAGATGCCATTGGGCGGTTGCTGGATAGGATGATGGGCTTATAGATGCCATCTGGATGTTGATGGATAGGATGATGGGCTTATAGATGCCATCTGGATGTTGATTGCGTAGGAGATTCCTTAGCGAGAACCTGCATACCTGCAAAAGAACAAATGAGTACCTGACACGTTGCATGAGTTGATTTTCATATGCTTGACATAGATATGTCCTGACCGGTTACAGGAGCTGAGTCTGGAGCTTCAAAAGATGATGAATGACCCAGGTATAGTTACTGCCTTAGCATGAATGGTAAGAGAATCTGGGGTGATTTTAACTTCAACAACGCTCGTTGAGAAAAATCTTGGCGGGAATTACCATCTTTGCAGTATTGGGAAGAGAACCATAGACCATTATAATCTGAAAGGGAATCACCTCACTCGCCGTCGGAGAGGGAATCATAGGAAAAGGAATTGTCACCTCACACACCGTCGGAGAGGGAAACATAAGAGACTATCACCTCACACTCATCGTCGGAGAGGGAACCATCTGAAAAGGACTTACCACCTCACACACCGTCGGAGAGGGAACCATGGGAGACTATCACCTCACATTCACCGTCGGAGAGGGAAACATCTGAAGAAGGAATTACCACCTCACGCACTTGTCGGAGAGGGGACCATAAGAGACTATCACCTCACACTCATCGTCGGAGAGGGAAACATCTGAAGAAGGAATTACTACCTCACACACCGTCGGAGAGGGAAACATCTGAAAAGGACTTACCACCTCACTCACCGTTGGAGAGGGACACATCTGAAAAACTTCTACTGTGTCTTCATCAAGAAAATCTGTTGGGAGTCGATTTAGCTGGACTGGACAAGGTCTTGAAATGTCTTCAACTGGAATAAGGATCAGGGAGATCTTAGGGTCGATCTGACTGAACCAGAGGAGGTTTTTTTTTTATAAGGATGTGATGAAGGAATCTGAGACGATTGCTACTCCAAATCTATGATGAAGGAATCTGGGACGATTACTACCTCAGCAGGATGATGAAGGAATCTGGGACGATTACTACCTCAGCAGAATGATGAAGGAATCTGGGACGATTACTACCTCAACGGGTGATGAAGGAATCTGGGACGATTGCTACCTCAACAGGACGATGAAGGAATCTGGGACGATTACTACCTCAGAAGAATGATGAAGGAATCTGGGACGATTACTACCTCAGCAGAATGATGAAGGAATCTGGGACGATTACTACCTCAACGGGTGATGAAGGAATCTGGGACGATTGCTACCTCAACAGGAGGATGAAGGAATCTGGGACGATTACTACCTCAGAAGAATGATGAAGGAATCTGGGACGATTACTACCTCAGCAGAATGATGAAGGAATCTGGGACGATTACTACCTCAACGGGTAAAGACTTTTATCTGTTGATCGTTCTTTCCTGAAAAGTAACGAATTAGTTGTATGCAATGTCATAATGCATGAATTGCATGATTTTAAGATGTTCTCAAAAATGAATGAGATCGGGGTGATATGATGCGTCTATGCATGCTATAATGATGTATGTGACGTTTTATGAATGTGTTTTTCGTCTAGGAAAGTAAATCCTTGACGGGTGCCGGGAAGTCATATCCTGGGCTGATGCTGAAGAATAGATTTTTGCTTCCGCTGGGGATGATAGTTGCAAGAATACCGGTAGGAGAAGATGACTCCGTTGCGGAATAAACTTGCGGGGAGAAGAGATACTCTAGCGACCATGCTGGGGAGCAATACTCTGTGGGGAGAGGAATGCTTTTGCTGAATTGTTGATGGTAACTTGCTGAGGATACTTTGCTGTGTTGGAAGTGGTTGATGAACTTCGCTGGGGTAAGAAGACTTCGGCGACGACGCTCTTTCCGTGGCTTTTGGCTGAGGATAACCCAGTTATATCCTGTTAAGGAAATAACTCTTTGAATAAAGCCGGGCGACGCGTTCGTGCTTTGCGAGGATAAGCTTCCAGAATCTACTGGGGATAAGCTTACTGCTTGGGGATGTGGATTATATCTTTCCTGAGGAAACCGGATTGGACTTTTCTGGGGAAGTATTGAACTGTATAGGTTATGTTCTTCAACGGAACTTACCCTGATGCCTGGGAGGATAGAACAATCAGACTGCTTAAACCATTCTTCATTGCCCCTGTTTCTGTGGGGGAGGCACTTGTGGGGTACTGATAGTTATTGATGGACAAACCTTCTTCTGGTAGGAAGATGGCATGACATAGTCGTACGCTTTAATCCCTAACTTTTGCCTGGACCGCCCTTTCGGGTTTTCAGTCCACCGGGATACCCATTTTTGCCCAAGCCGCCTTTTCAGGTTTTCGACTTGCCGGGTATACAGATTTTTTTTCATTTCATCCCTTCATTTTGCCCGAACCCTTTTGGTTCGCCGGGAAGCCCTTATTTTTGTCTAGGTATGTCAACCTAGCGGGTCTTTGATTTTGCGTAGTATTTTTTCCGACTATGTCCATGCTTTCAGGATGTATGGAGGTGCCCCTGTTAGGAAGTGTTTTTGTCGTGCCACCAGAAGGTGTTTGATCAGGCCAGATTCGTTGTTGAAATGCCCCAAGCGACTCAGGCGGAGATTTGCCCCAGGCTTTTGGCCTTTTGAGAGATTCTCTAGATATTGACTTAACTGCCCCAGATGATGGACAATAGTCATGCCATGCCCCTTGATTGGAGATACTCCTGTTCATTAGACTTTCATTGTGCGAATTTCTATGTTGTTCAAACAAAAAGTCATATGCAAACAAAGTTATGTTAAAAATGCAAAGCTTATGTCTGTTTCGAAAATTTTGAAAATGCATTCTTTCATAAAAACAAATGAATGTTTGTAAAACGTGATGTCAACTTCGTATTTACCGTAGGCCTTCAGGAGTCAGGATACCTTTCGTGCAGTATGCTTTCGAACTAACCCATGCTTCAGCTAGGACTTTTAAGGGTTATAACGTGGCCTGGTTCACGGTTTAAGAAACAAAGGATAAAGGCTCAAATTATTTGTACCCACCCGCTCTTCGTGATGTTCTCCAAACCTAAACTCAGTTGATCATACGTTAGACCTTGTTTGAGTCTTTGCTCTGATTTTCTGGTGATGATTCGGATGCGGATAATTTATTTTGAATAGGCAGTCGTTCCTTTTTTGTTGAGGGTTTATAAGACCTCTTGCTTTTTTGATTTTGTTACCCCTGTTTTTTGCCTGAACTGTTTCCTTTTTGGAATTGCAGTCAGCGGGATGCCCCAGTTTGGTAAGCCTCCTTCATGGGTTTTGACTTAATGGGTTTTTCATTTTTTGAGATAATGACTGCCTATCCTTGTGATTTATTCAGAACCATCACTGTCTTTTGTTTTGTAAGGACTCCTTTGGTGCCATTTGTTATGCACTCGGGTCAACTGAGAGACTACCCTGCCCCAGGTTATGATTAAGGGTTTCAATTTTCGAAAATAAAAAAATCCTACTTCTTTGGCTCAGAGGGGTTGACGAGGGATTATCTTCCTTATAACTCCAGTGTTTAGGAATTGAAACAATGCATGTACCTCATCAGCGGGGTCTGTTCAAAAGCATACTGTAGATTAGGTATCGTTTTCGTCATCCTCCCTCAAGAGGCTTAGAATTATTAATTGAGAGTTGACATCAGAAAAATATGAAAACAGTTTGCATATAGTGAATGCGAATATATTGATTCAAAATAGACATAAGCGATGTATTAATGTGATAACAATGTTTAACATGAATAAATGTTTGAACAATCAAAGAAAAATACAATTTGAATATTTGAATGAACAAAAGACATTCTCGATGATTCGGTGTAGGATCAGTGTTCAAACTCGACCTCCTTGGCGTCAATCAAATCCTGGATCTTGTTCTTCAAGGTCCAACAGTCGTCGGTGTCATGTCCAGGACTGTCAGAATGGTAGGCACATCTCACGCCCGGGTTGTACTTGGGAGAGGAAGTGTCAGGATTTTGAGGAGGATCCTTTAGTGTGATCATTTTCGCCTTCAGCAATTGCTGTAATGCCTGAGACAAAGACATGTTGATGTCAGTATACTTCCTATCTTGATGCTTTATCCTACGCCTATTGCTCTTTCTTGGTTGAACGGGCGTGGGATCAGAAATCTGGATTGCCCCCACATCATGACGACCCTTTTTACCATTTATAGCATTGGATTCTTTCTTCCCACTGTGGGGCTTTTTCTGAGCATCAGCAGGTGCGGTTTCTTGAATCTTCCCCGACTTGATACCAGCTTCGATTCTCTCCCCAGTCAAGACAAGATCTGTAAACCCAGCAGCAGAATTCCCAATTAGGTGGTTGAAGAATGGACCAGACAGGGTCCCCAAGAACATGTTGACGAGCTCGCGGTCTGTCAGAGGTGGTTGTACCCTTCCAGCAAGGTCCCTCCATTTTTGAGCATACTCTTTGAAGCCTTCGCCTGCACCCATAGACATTCCCTGAAGCTGAGTGCGCGTGGGAGCGAGGTCAGCGTTGTACTGGTAATGCTTGTAGAAAGCAGTGGCTAAGTCTTCCCAGGTACGGATGTTGGCTCCATTCAGTTGATAGAACCACTCGAGCTGAGTCCCCGAAAGACTCTCTTGGAAGAAATAGATCCATAAGTTTTTGTCAGCTGTATAGGGCTGGATCCTCCTTGTATAAGCCCTGAGATGCAACTTAGGACAGGATGCCCCATCGTGTTTAGCAAAGGCAGGTACCTTGAATTTGCGTGGGATCACTACCCCAGAAGACAGACCTAGATCCTCGAAGTCCAGGCCAGGCACCTTTTGTATCTCCATAGCACTGAGCCGGTCTTCGAACTGTTTGTACCTGTCCTCAGCCGGAGGGTACTGTTCATCGTTGAAATCTGTCTCATTGTCGGAGACCACTGGGCTGGGAATCCTTTCTTCTTGATGACTACTTTTCCCCACAGATGGAGTTGTCCTCTCAGCTTGGTCCTGCGGGGTGTTCCCAGATCTGCGTCTAGGGCTGAACAAGACAGTCCTCTTCTTCTTCTTTTCCTTCTTCAAGAGCAGAGCCTTCAGATCTTGCTGCCCCTGGGTCAAGTTCATGATTAGCCCTTGGAATTGGGCATTCTGGGCCTGGAGGGCCTTGATAGACTGCTCAGCTGGTGATTCGGGATTCATGACGATCGGCTGAAATAAACAGCGGAGAAGGGTAAGCAACCTGTCAAAGGGATACCTGCAATGCAATGAGATGTATGACATGCATGTAATGTTTTCAAGGACCTCGCAGGGTAGACAGAGAAACTTGTTAGAGTTGGAAACCGGTAACTTGATTGAAGGTACTTCATGTTGTTGAGAGTCCTTCTTCAAGGGTCAAAGGCCCACCATATCCAGTGGGTCATAGCCCCTGACACCCTTGGCTAGAGGAAAATAAATCCTCTTTGCCCTCGGCTAGATGTTTGATTTATCATGACCTGCATCACAAGCCCTTGAGATCCTTGAAATGGGTTAGGATGTATGCAATGGTATGATGTCATGCTATGCATGGGGTAATGTGAGTAACCCTGTTATGAGTCCCAATTAAGGACTATAAACAACCCTGCAAGAAATTTAGTACCCTGTTATGAGTCCCAATTAAGGACTATAAACAAGACCTGCAAGAAACAAGTGTCAGGTAACAAGCACGCAGATAGTCAAGTACGAAGGCACACAAGTCACACAAAAGAGCCCTTAGGGTTTAAGGCCAGCATGGGGTCTGGGTAGTACCCTCTTGAAGTTGGTGGGTTCAACCTGTCTTAATCAAAGTAACCGGGTTCTAAGGTTCCCAATATCACGGGATTGCTTTCATTGTTCATCGTTTCGATTTAGCCACTGAACTGGCGACCGAAATATTCCAGGAAAGCAACCCTCAATTGAGCGTAGTATCGAGTATCAACCAACCTCGGACTGCACCAAAGTCAGTTATCTCACTACCCTAAAGAGGCCAAGATAGTTCAATTAAGGTTCCTAAGGTCTGTTGATGCTTCACGACACCACGCGGAGGCCCCGTACTCTCCTTGACTGAACTCAAGGGTTACCGGTACACACCAAAGTGCCACATCAACGTAGCAGACTGTTTCAACCATGTCGGTATACCCCGCACAGTTCCCTCACAACCTTGTTGCTACTTTCTAAGAAAGGTATTCCCCAGATCCGGGTTAGGATCTATAGAACTCCCAAGCAACCCACAATAATAAAGCAAGCAAAGCAATACAATTGAAAACATAGTTATGACCTAGCCCTAAGGTACACCTCACTTTAAGTTTTATCCCCAGCAGAGTCGCCAGTTCTGTGATCGGTGGATCTGGAACTGACTGTTTAACGCTGGTTCGCGAAATGTCGCGGAAGCAAGAGTCGCCACCGTCTTTTATTTTCTCCAAATGGAAAGGACAAAAGCACAGAAAAATTCCTTAAAGAGATTGCTCTCGGTTCGGGAGGTAGGTTATAGAAAGGGAAGGTGTTAGCACCCTTTCTATCCATGGTTATCCATGGGCTCTTAGATACTTGCTCAATGTGTTTTCAAAATGGTTTGTTTGCTTTTCAACTGTGGGTTTAAAAAGTTTCTTTGAAAAATTTCAGTTCGACTCGTACGTCAGAGTGTTTGAAAAATTTGCTTTGAAAGCTTTTGAAAAGTGTTGGTGTGAAAAGATTTCGTTTGAAATTAGAGCAAGTATCCTTGAGAACCTACCTACCCTAAGGAATTCGTCTGTGTAAATGTCCTTTAAAGTAGTGCCATCCCACCATTGAGAGGTAGGTAGCACCACCGTTGGAGGTGTTCGGGTCAATTCGAGTTTGTAGGGACATGGTGATCACCAGAGCAATGGGAAGATACCTTAGAAGCTACCCTCATGCCAGGTTCCCGGATCATGAGGACTTACTAAGACATCCTCTACTCGACGATCACCTTTCGAGGCAAGGCAACAGTGAGGCGTACCCTAGGGGTGGTGTGTGCGATTCGTGTGTCGTTTTCATTTGTATTTGTCTTGTCATGTTAAAGTGATCTACGCTTGATTTTATTATGTCCATTCATTCTTGCATGCTTATTTAACAGTTAAAAAGTTTGCGGGAAAATAAATCTACAACTATTACAAATGGCGCGGGTCCACATCGCCAAAATTAAACCGGACCCGATTTGACGGAAAAGTAAATAAAGCGAAAGAAATAAAAGTGCGAGCAATTGTTTACACGGCTTTGGGAGAGATACATAATGAATTAAGCGAAATAAAATAAATGCGAAATAAAGGAATTAAAAACAAAACTAGGGCGTTGGACCCTTTTGCAAAAATATTTAAAGTTAATGAATTAATTAATTAGAATTAATGAGGAATTAAAATTACAGAAAAAAAAGAATGTTTTTGGTATTTTACGTTTTTTATGATTTAAGAGAAAAAAGAATTAATTAAAACTATACATTGGATGTAAACCCTAATTCTAATGGTTTTTTAAACTTATTAAAAATGTTGAAGTTTTTAACCTATTTTAACCTAAGTTATTTATGTACAATTAATTATGAAAATAATAAATAAATAAGTATCATGATAAAAAAAGAAAAAATTAAAAGGAATGAAAATCTTAATTAAACCTAATTCTACTTTTTTGGATTTTTTATTATGAAAAGAATTTAGATCAAACCTAATTTATACTAAGTTTTAATTGTACAATTATTTACAAGAACATATTAAAATAGAATATTTATTATATTTTTTTTGGTCTTTTCTGATTTTTAGGAAGTTTTTGTATTTTTGTAAAAAAATAATTAATTAAATTAATAAAGGAAATAAAATCATAATTGAAAATAAAAAATAAAAAAATATAGAGAAGCAAACCAGGGGGGGTTCAGGCCCCAATTGTGAGGTGTTGGCCTTAGAATTTTGGCCCAATTAAGCATGGCCTTCTTTGACTTTTTGCTAGCGTGCTTCAGTGTTGACTGGAGTTTAGGGTGTACTTCCAATCTGTGCCCTTGGTTTGATCTCCAGGGGGACGTGTCACGCTTGATGGTGAGGGACTATGGTGGTTGTCCACATAAGCGCTGCATAGGAGTTGGAATTGAAAAATAGCATGAAATATTATACAGACCTGGGAATCGAACCCAGGTCTTGCACCTCACCAGCCAACACCTGGACCACTACGCCATTTGGTGCGTTGTTAATATATAATAACAATTAAACAATATAAAAGAAAAGCAAAGTTAGTGGGAGTCAACGCGCCAATTTTTAAACCAACGAATCACTTGATGCCACCATTCCATCTTCTTCGTCGTCCCTGTAAACTAAAACATTGGGCAACGGTTTTCAGAGCGTGGTTTTAGAGGGCTTTTGGAAAAATAGCGATTAAGCCTCAGGGCTCTATAAATTGAGCGCGAACATTCATTCTTCTTCGTCCAAGCTTGCTGATTTGAATGGTCATGGTTTCGTGGGCTAATTTTTCCCCATTGCAAAAGCCCCAAATTAAAGCTCTGTAAACCCTAAAAAATAACCATGGCGATTTCTCGTATAGCTTATAAAAACACAATTAACTCATCCAGTTAGCTTCAGAACACACTACTCAATCAAAATGCATGATTAAAATGCCATGAAAACGTTTGAATCTGGAAATACGAATTTGAAAAATATAAGGGAAAAGTGAGTTTCTGTATACCAATTCAACGCGTTGGGATTGATGTTCTTGATTGCAATACGTTCTATGTTACCCAAGGAAGCTAATGGGATCAGTATTATGCCTTGAATCCACCTGAAACAATGATTTCAGAATTGCCTTTTTTTGATAATTTTTCAAGTTTGTAATGTATTCTTGAGCGCAGCTTTGAGTGTTTTAGGATTAGGTTTTGAATCATGCTTATGTACTGAGGCTATTAGGTCAACAAAACTTGATCAAATCCATGGCAATAATGATTTTGCATATTTGATTTTCTTAAGATCTTTACATATCTTTTTCACATGGTTTTTGTGCAAATTATGATCAATTCCAACCAAATCTTTCCTAATTGGCATATGCACGAAATATTGAGCCTAAAATGTGTACAAAAAGATTTGTTAAGGCATGTTAGATATTTTTCACATATTTATATAATTTAAATGAATTAATATGAATAATAATTCAAATAAATAAATAAAAAATGAGAAAATACTTCCCTTTGGGCCAAGTGGTCGTGAACATGCATGGAATGATGAATCATGGAAGAAAAATGGGCCCATTAGCATTTTTAGGTCATTTGAAGCATTGTTGACTTTTCAAAATATCCAAAAATTTCCCAACTTCCACAAGGCATAACTTGCTCAATTTTTAAGCTTTTCACATGTTCTTGGACATTTTGGAAAGGTCTTTGAGTCCTTTAACCAATGCCTTTGGTCCCATGTCATTTTGATTTACCAATCTCAAGTTATGTCCTTTGACTTAAAGTCCCTTTTTGTTGACTTTTGAAAATGACCTATAATGTTGAAATTGATAACTTTTTGTGAGAGCATTTCTTGGACTTGAAGTATGAAGATGAGTTGTAGGAAATGTCTTTCTCTTCAAAATGAGCTTTGGATGGAATTTTTCTGATAATCCATGTGAAAGTTATGCCCTGGTCAATTTCAGTTGACTTTTTCAGCTGTCCAAATATAGTAACTTTTGCATCTTGATGATTTTCTGAGCCAAATTTTGAGAATCATGATCAAGCATTGATCAAATGATGTTTGTGGCTTCAAAATGATATGTTGACCAAAAATTTGAACTTTTGACTGCCAAATGACCATTTTGCCCCTACAGTTGACTGTAGTGCAATTTAGGGTTTTGACTGTGCAATTTTGAGCTGAATGCCTTGAAACTTGATATGAGGATGCTTGACCATCTTTGTAAGCATATGAGACTTGATTGGGCCTTTGAAAACTTCAATTTCTTGACCAGAACACAAACCCTAGTTTTGACTGTATAGGAGACAGTTGGACTGCACAACCCTTGGGGAATTTTATGACTTGGCTTGGAAATTTCTTGAAGAATATGGGAGGGCAAATTTTGGGGTACAACAGTTGCCCCTGTTCAATCTTCTTAGACCTGAGGATGCAGATTGGCTGACGTGCCTTTCGTAATCCGAGGGTAGAAGATGATTGAACACTAAAGTGCCCAGAAATTTGCGCTCACATGTTAGCAGTGTGATGGGGAATGGGCTTATAGATGCCATTGGGCGGTTGCTGGATAGGATGATGGGCTTATAGATGCCATATGGATGTTGATGGATAGGATGATGGGCTTATAGATGCCATCTGGATGTTGATTGCGTAGGAGATTCCTTAGCGAGAACCTGCATACCTGCAAAAGAACAAATGAGTACCTGACACGTTGCAGGAGTTGATTTTCAGATGCTTGACATAGATATGTCCTGACCGGTTACAGGAGCTGAGTCTGGAGCTTCAAAAGATGATGAATGACCCAGGTATGGTTACTGCCTTAGCATGAATGGTAAGAGAATCTGGGGTGATTTTAACTTCAACAACGCTCGTTGAGAAAAATCTTGGCGGGAATTACCATCTTTGCAGTATTGGGAAGAGAACCATAGACCATTATAATCTGAAAGGGAATCACCTCACTCGCCGTCGGAGAGGGAATCATAGGAAAAGGAATTGTCACCTCACACACCGTCGGAGAGGGAAACATAAGAGACTATCACCTCACACTCATCGTCGGAGAGGGAACCATCTGAAAAGGACTTACCACCTCACACACCGTCGGAGAGGGAACCATGGGAGACTATCACCTCACATTCACCGTCGGAGATGGAAACATCTGAAGAAGGAATTACCACCTCACGCACTTGTCGGAGAGGGGACCATAAGAGACTATCACCTCACACTCATCGTCGGAGAGGGAAACATCTGAAGAAGGAATTACTACCTCACACACCGTCGGAGAGGGAAACATCTGAAAAGGACTTACCACCTCACTCACCGTCGGAGAGGGACACATCTGAAAAACTTCTACTGAGTCTTCATCAAGAAAATCTGTTGGGAGTCGATTTAGCTGGACTGGACAAGGTCTTGAAATGTCTTCAACTGGAATAAGGATCAGGGAGATCTTAGGGTCGATCTGACTGAACCAGAGGAGGTTTTTTTTTTATAAGGATGTGATGAAGGAATCTGAGACGATTGCTACTCCAAATCTATGATGAAGGAATCTGGGACGATTACTACCTCAGCAGGATGATGAAGGAATCTGGGACGATTACTACCTCAGCAGAATGATGAAGGAATCTGGGACGATTACTACCTCAACGGGTGATAAAGGAATCTGGGACGATTTCTACCTCAACAGGACGATGAAGGAATCTGGGACGATTACTACCTCAGAAGAATGATGAAGGAATCTGGGACGATTACTACCTCAGCAGAATGATGAAGGAATCTGGGACGATTACTACCTCAACGGGTGATGAAGGAATCTGGGACGATTGCTACCTCAACAGGACGATGAAGGAATCTGGGACGATTACTACCTCAGAAGAATGATGAAGGAATCTGGGACGATTACTACCTCAGCAGAATGATGAAGGAATCTGGGACGATTACTACCTCAACGGGTAAAGACTTTTATCTGTTGATCGTTCTTTCCTGAAAAGTAACGAATTAGTTGTATGCAATGTCATAATGCATGAATTGCATGATTTTAAGATGTTCTCAAAAATGAATGAGATCGGGGTGATATGATGCGTCTATGCATGCTATAATGATGTATGTGACGTTTTATGAATGTGTTTTTCGTCTAGGAAAGTAAATCCTTGACGGGTGCCGGGAAGTCATATCCTGGGCTGATGCTGAAGAATAGATTTTTGCTTCCGCTGGGGATGATAGTTGCAAGAATACCGGTAGGAGAAGATGACTCCGTTGCGGAATAAACTTGCGGGGAGAAGAGATACTCTAGCGACCATGCTGGGGAGCAATACTCTGTGGGGAGAGGAATGCTTTTGCTGAATTGTTGATGGTAACTTGCTGAGGATACTTTGCTGTGTTGGAAGTGGTTGATGAACTTCGCTGGGGTAAGAAGACTTCGGCGACGACGCTCTTTCCGTGGCTTTTGGCTGAGGATAACCCAGTTATATCCTGTTAAGGAAATAACTCTTTGAATAAAGCCGGGCGACGCGTTCGTGCTTTGCGAGGATAAGCTTCCAGAATCTACTGGGGATAAGCTTACTGCTTGGGGATGTGGATTATATCTTTCCTGAGGAAACCGGATTGGACTTTTCTGGGGAAGTATTGAACTGTATAGGTTATGTTCTTCAACGGAACTTACCCTGATGCCTGGGAGGATAGAACAATCAGACTGCTTAAACCATTCTTCATTGCCCCTGTTTCTGTGGGGGAGGCACTTGTGGGGTACTGATAGTTATTGATGGACAAACCTTCTTCTGGTAGGCAGATGGCATGACATAGTCGTACGCTTTAATCCCTAACTTTTGCCTGGACCGCCCTTTCGGGTTTTCAGTCCACCGGGATACCCATTTTTGCCCAAGCCGCCTTTTCAGGTTTTCGACTTGCCGGGTATACAGATTTTTTTTCATTTCATCCCTTCATTTTGCCCGAACCCTTTTGGTTCGCCGGGAAGCCCTTATTTTTGTCTAGGTATGTCAACCTAGCGGGTCTTTGATTTTGCGTAGTATTTTTTCCGACTATGTCCATGCTTTCAGGATGTATGGAGGTGCCCCTGTTAGGAAGTGTTTTTGTCGTGCCACCAGAAGGTGTTTGATCAGGCCAGATTCGTTGTTGAAATGCCCCAAGCGACTCAGGCGGAGATTTGCCCCAGGCTTTTGGCCTTTTGAGAGATTCTCTGGATATTGACTTAACTGCCCCAGATGATGGACAATAGTCATGCCATGCCCCTTGATTGGAGATACTCCTGTTCATTAGACTTTCATTGTGCGAATTTCTATGTTGTTCAAACAAAAAGTCATATGCAAACAAAGTTATGTTAAAAATGCAAAGCTTATGTCTGTTTCGAAAATTTTGAAAATGCATTCTTTCATAAAAACAAATGAATGTTTGTAAAACGTGATGTCAACTTCGTATTTACCGTAGGCCTTCAGGAGTCAGGATACCTTTCGTGCAGTATGCTTTCGAACTAACCCATGCTTCAGCTAGGACTTTTAAGGGTTATAACGTGGCCTGGTTCACGGTTTAAGAAACAAAGGATAAAGGCTCAAATTATTTGTACCCACCCGCTCTTCGTGATGTTCTCCAAACCTAAACTCAGTTGATCATACGTTAGACCTTGTTTGAGTCTTTGCTCTGATTTTCTGGTGATGATTCGGATGCGGATAATTTATTTTGAATAGGCAGTCGTTCCTTTTTTGTTGAGGGTTTATAAGACCTCTTGCTTTTTTGATTTTGTTACCCCTGTTTTTTGCCTGAACTGTTTCCTTTTTGGAATTGCAGTCAGCGGGATGCCCCAGTTTGGTAAGTCTCCTTCATGGGTTTTGACTTAATGGGTTTTTCATTTTTTGAGATAATGACTGCCTATCCTTGTGATTTATTCAGAACCATCACTGTCTTTTGTTTTGTAAGGACTCCTTTGGTGCCATTTGTTATGCACTCGGGTCAACTGAGAGACTACCCTGCCCCAGGTTATGATTAAGGGTTTCAATTTTCGAAAATAAAAAACTCCTACTTCTTTGGCTCAGAGGGGTTGACGAGGGATTATCTTCCTTATAACTCCAGTGTTTAGGAATTGAAACAATGCATGTACCTCATCAGCGGGGTCTGTTCAAAAGCATACTGTAGATTAGGTATCGTTTTCGTCATCCTCCCTCAAGAGGCTTAGAATTATTAATTGAGAGTTGACATCAGAAAAATATGAAAACAGTTTGCATATAGTGAATGCGAATATATTGATTCAAAATAGACATAAGCGATGTATTAATGTGATAACAATGTTTAACATGAATAAATGTTTGAACAATCAAAGAAAAATACAATTTGAATATTTGAATGAACAAAAGACATTCTCGATGATTCGGTGTAGGATCAGTGTTCAAACTCGACCTCCTTGGCGTCAATCAAATCCTGGATCTTGTTCTTCAAGGTCCAACAGTCGTCGGTGTCATGTCCAGGACTGTCAGAATGGTAGGCACATCTCACGCCCGGGTTGTACTTGGGAGAGGAAGTGTCAGGATTTTGAGGAGGATCCTTTAGTGTGATCATTTTCGCCTTCAGCAATTGCTGTAATGCCTGAGACAAAGACATGTTGATGTCAGTATACTTCCTATCTTGATGCTTTATCCTACGCCTATTGCTCTTTCTTGGTTGAACGGGCGTGGGATCAGAAATCTGGATTGCCCCCACATCATGACTACCCTTTTTACCATTTATAGCATTGGATTCTTTCTTCCCACTGTGGGGCTTTTTCTGAGCATCAGCAGGTGCGGTTTCTTGAATCTTCCCCGACTTGATACCAGCTTTGATTCTCTCCCCAGTCAAGACAAGATCTGTAAACCCAGCAGCAGAATTCCCAATTAGGTGGTTGAAGAATGGACCAGACAGGGTCCCCAAGAACATGTCGACGAGCTCGCGGTCTGTCAGAGGTGGTTGTACCCTTCCAGCAAGGTCCCTCCATTTTTGAGCATACTCTTTGAAGCCTTCGCCTGCACCCATAGACATTCCCTGAAGCTGAGTGCGCGTGGGAGCGAGGTCAGCGTTGTACTGGTAATGCTTGTAGAAAGCAGTGGCTAAGTCTTCCCAGGTACGGATGTTGGCTCCATTCAGTTGATAGAACCACTCGAGCTGAGTCCCCGAAAGACTCTCTTGGAAGAAATAGATCCATAAGTTTTTGTCAGCTGTATAGGGCTGAATCCTCCTTGTATAAGCCCTGAGATGCAACTTAGGACAGGATGCCCCATCGTATTTAGCAAAGGCAGGTACCTTGAATTTGCGCGGGATCACTACCCCAGAAGACAGACCTAGATCCTCGAAGTCCAGGCCATGCACCTTTTGTATCTCCATAGCACTGAGCCGGTCTTCCAACTGTTTGTACCTGTCCTCAGCCGGAGGGTACTGTTCATCGTTGAAATCTGTCTCATTGTCGGAGACCACTGGGCTGGGAATCCTTTCTTCTTGATGACTACTTTTCCCCACAGATGGAGTTGTCCTCTCAGCTTGGTCCAGCGGGGTGTTCCCAGATCTGCGTCTAGGGCTGAACAAGACAGTCCTCTTCTTCTTCTTTTCCTTCTTCAAGAGCAGAGCCTTCAGATCTTGCTGCCCCTGGGTCAAGTTCATGATTAGCCCTTGGAATTGGGCATTCTGGGCCTGGAGGGCCTTGATAGACTGCTCAGCTGGTGATTCGGGATTCATGACGATCGGCTGAAATAAACAGCGGAGAAGGGTAAGCAACCTGTCAAAGGGATACCTGCAATGCAATGACATGTATGACATGCATGTAATGTTTTCAAGGACCTCGCGGGGTAGACAGAGAAACTTGTTAGAGTTGGAAACCGGTAACTTGATTGAAGGTACTTCATGTTGTTGAGAGTCCTTCTTCAAGGGTCAAAGGCTCACCATATCCAGTGGGTCATAGCCCCTGACACCCTTGGCTAGAGGAAAATAAATCCTCTTTGCCCCCGGCTAGATGTTTGATTTATCATGACCTGCATCACAAGCCCTTGAGATCCTTGAAATGGGTTAGGATGTATGCAATGGTATGCAATGGTATGATGTCATGCTATGCATGGGGTAATGTGAGTAACCCTGTTATGAGTCCCAATTAAGGACTATAAACAACCCTGTAAGAAATTTAGTACCCTGTTATGAGTCCCAATTAAGGACTATAAACAAGACCTGCAAGAAACAAGTGTCAGGTAACAAGCACGCAGATAGTCAAGTACGAAGGCACACAAGTCACACAAAAGAGCCCTTAGGGTTTAAGGCCAGCATGGGGTCTGGGTAGTACCCTCTTGAAGTTGGTGGGTTCAACCTGTCTTAATCAAAGTAACCGGGTTCTAAGGTTCCCAATATCACGGGATTGCTTTCATTGTTCATCGTTTCGATTTAGCCACTGAACTGGCGACCGAAATATTCCAGGAAAGCAACCCTCAATTGAGCGTAGTATCGAGTATCAACCAACCTCGGACTGCACCAAAGTCAGTTATCTCACTACCCTAAAGAGGCCAAGATAGTTCAATTAAGGTTCCTAAGGTCTGTTGATGCTTCACGACACCACGCGGAGGCCCCGTACTCTCCTTGACTGAACTCAAGGGTTACCGGTACACACCAAAGTGCCACATCAACGTAGCAGACTGTTTCAACCATGTCGGTATACCCCGCACAGTTCCCTCACAGCCTTGTTGCTACTTTCTAAGAAAGGTATTCCCCAGATCCGGGTTAGGATCTATAGAACTCCCAAGCAACCCACAATAATAAAGCAAGCAAAGCAATACAATTGAAAACATAGTTATGACCTAGCCCTAAGGTACACCTCACTTTAAGTTTTATCCCCAGCAGAGTCGCCAGTTCTGTGATCGGTGGATCTGGAACTGACTGTTTAACGCTGGTTCGCGAAATGTCGCGGAAGCAAGAGTCGCCACCGTCTTTTATTTTCTCCAAATGGAAAGGACAAAAGCACAGAAAAATTCCTTAAAGAGATTGCTCTCGGTTCGGGAGGTAGGTTATAGAAAGGGAAGGTGTTAGCACCCTTTCTATCCATGGTTATCCATGGGCTCTTAGATACTTGCTCAATGTGTTTTCAAAATGGTTTGTTTGCTTTTCAACTGTGGGTTTAAAAAGTTTCTTTGAAAAATTTCAGTTCGACTCGTACGTCAGAGTGTTTGAAAAATTTGCTTTGAAAGCTTTTGAAAAGTGTTGGTGTGAAAAGATTTCGTTTGAAATTAGAGCAAGTATCCTTGAGAACCTACCTACCCTAAGGAATTCGTCTGTGTAAATGTCCTTTAAAGTAGTGCCATCCCACCATTGAGAGGTAGGTAGCACCACCGTTGGAGGTGTTCGGGTCAATTCGAGTTTGTAGGGACATGGTGATCACCAGAGCAATGGGAAGATACCTTAGAAGCTACCCTCATGCCAGGTTCCCGGATCATGAGGACTTACTAAGACATCCTCTACTCGACGATCACCTTTCGAGGCAAGGCAACAGTGAGGCGTACCCTAGGGGTGGTGTGTGCGATTCGTGTGTCGTTTTCATTTGTATTTGTCTTGTCATGTTAAAGTGATCTACGCTTGATTTTATTATGTCCATTCATTCTTGCATGCTTATTTAACAGTTAAAAAGTTTGCGGGAAAATAAATCTACAACTATTACAAATGGCGCGGGTCCACATCGCCAAAATTAAACCGGACCCGATTTGACGGAAAAGTAAATAAAGCGAAAGAAATAAAAGTGCGAGCAATTGTTTACACGGCTTTGGGAGAGATACATAATGAATTAAGCGAAATAAAATAAATGCGAAATAAAGGAATTAAAAACAAAACTAGGGCGTTGGACCCTTTTGCAAAAATATTTAAAGTTAATGAATTAATTAATTAGAATTAATGAGGAATTAAAATTACAGAAAAAAAAGAATGTTTTTGGTATTTTACGTTTTTTATGATTTAAGAGAAAAAAGAATTAATTAAAACTAAAAATTGGATGTAAACCCTAATTCTAATGGTTTTTTAAACTTATTAAAAATGTTGAAGTTTTTAACCTATTTTAACCTAAGTTATTTATGTACAATTAATTATGAAAATAATAAATAAATAAGTATCATGATAAAAAAAGAAAAAATTAAAAGGAATGAAAATCTTAATTAAACCTAATTCTACTTTTTTGGATTTTTTATTATGAAAAGAATTTAGATCAAACCTAATTTATACTAAGTTTTAATTGTACAATTATTTACAAGAACATATTAAAATAGAATATTTATTATATTTTTTTTGGTCTTTTCTGATTTTTAGGAAGTTTTTGTATTTTTGTAAAAAAATAATTAATTAAATTAATAAAGGAAATAAAATCATAATTGAAAATAAAAAATAAAAAAATATAGAGAAGCAAACCAGGGGGGGGTTCAGGCCCCAATTGTGAGGTGTTGGCCTTAGAATTTTGGCCCAATTAAGCATGGCCTTCTTTGACTTTTTGCTAGCGTGCTTCAGTGTTGACTGGAGTTTAGGGTGTACTTCCAATCTGTGCCCTTGGTTTGATCTCCAGGGGGACGTGTCACGCTTGATGGTGAGGGACTATGGTGGTTGTCCACATAAGCGCTGCATAGGAGTTGGAATTGAAAAATAGCATGAAATATTATACAGACCTGGGAATCGAACCCATGTCTTGCACCTCACCAGCCAACACCTGGACCACTACGCCATTTGGTGCGTTGTTAATATATAATAACAATTAAACAATATAAAAGAAAAGCAAAGTTAGTGGGAGTCAACGCGCCAATTTTTAAACCAACGAATCACTTGATGCCACCATTCCATCTTCTTCGTCGTCCCTGTAAACTAAAACATTGGGCAACGGTTTTCAGAGCGTGGTTTTAGAGGGCTTTTGGAAAAATAGCGATTAAGCCTCAGGGCTCTATAAATTGAGCGCGAACATTCATTCTTCTTCGTCCAAGCTTGCTGATTTGAATGGTCATGGTTTCGTGGGCTAATTTTTCCCCATTGCAAAAGCCCCAAATTAAAGCTCTGTAAACCCTAAAAAATAACCATGGCGATTTCTCGTATAGCTTATAAAAACACAATTAACTCATCCAGTTAGCTTCAGAACACACTACTCAATCAAAATGCATGATTAAAATGCCATGAAAACGTTTGAATCTGGAAATACGAATTTGAAAAATATAAGGGAAAAGTGAGTTTCTGTATACCAATTCAACGCGTTGGGATTGATGTTCTTGATTGCAATACGTTCTATGTTACCCAAGGAAGCTAATGGGATCAGTATTATGCCTTGAATCCACCTGAAACAATGATTTCAGAATTGCCTTTTTTTGATAATTTTTCAAGTTTGTAATGTATTCTTGAGCGCAGCTTTGAGTGTTTTAGGATTAGGTTTTGAATCATGCTTATGTACTGAGGCTATTAGGTCAACAAAACTTGATCAAATCCATGGCAATAATGATTTTGCATATTTGATTTTCTTAAGATCTTTACATATCTTTTTCACATGGTTTTTGTGCAAATTATGATCAATTCCAACCAAATCTTTCCTAATTGGCATATGCACGAAATATTGAGCCTAAAATGTGTACAAAAAGATTTGTTAAGGCATGTTAGATATTTTTCACATATTTATATAATTTAAATGAATTAATATGAATAATAATTCAAATAAATAAATAAAAAATGAGAAAATACTTCCCTTTGGGCCAAGTGGTCGTGCACATGCTTGGAATGATGAATCATGGAAGAAAAATGGGCCCATTAGCATTTTTAGGTCATTTGAAGCATTGTTGACTTTTCAAAATATCCAAAAATTTCCCAACTTCCACAAGGCATAACTTGCTCAATGTTTAAGCTTTTCACATGTTCTTGGACATTTTGGAAAGGTCTTTGAGTCCTTTAACCAATGCCTTTGGTCCCATGTCATTTTGATTTACCAATCTCAAGTTATGGCCTTTGACTTAAAGTCCCTTTTTGTTGACTTTTGAAAATGACCTATAATGTTGAAATTGATAACTTTTTGTGAGAGCATTTCTTGGACTTGAAGTATGAAGATGAGTTGTAGGAAATGTCTTTCTCTTCAAAATGAGCTTTGGATGGAATTTTTCTGATAATCCATGTGAAAGTTATGCCCTGGTCAATTTCAGTTGACTTTTTCAGCTGTCCAAATATAGTAACTTTTGCATCTTGATGATTTTCTGAGCCAAATTTTGAGAATCATGATCAAGCATTGATCAAATGATGTTTGTGGCTTCAAAATGATATGTTGACCAAAAATTTGAACTTTTGACTGCCAAATGACCATTTTGCCCCTACAGTTGACTGTAGTGCAATTTAGGGTTTTGACTGTGCAATTTTGAGCTGAATGCCTTGAAACTTGATATGAGGATGCTTGACCATCTTTGTAAGCATATGAGACTTGATTGGGCCTTTGAAAACTTCAATTTCTTGACCAGAACACAAACCCTAGTTTTGACTGTATAGGAGACAGTTGGACTGCACAACCCTTGGGGAATTTTGTGACTTGGCTTGGCAATTTCTTGAAGAATATGGGAGGGCAAATTTTGGGGTACAACACCAACAAATTGCTGAGAATCCTGGACCCGACCAGATATCAGTTTTCATTTCCATCCTTTCAAGAAAGCCGTTGCGAAGCCTGGGTCCGACCAGATAACAATTATCCTCAAAATTTCATTGTGAAACCTAGAAATTGACCAGATAGCAAACAAACACTGTGAAGCATGTATTTCAACCAGATAACAGTATAAGGTGCTGCGAAGCCTGAATTTCGACTAGATAGTAGTTCCCTTCTCCAAAAACACTATGAAGCCTGGATTTCGACCAGATAACAGTATAAGGTGCTACGAAGCCTGGATTTCGACCAGATAGTAGTTCCCTTCTCCAAAAACACAGTGAAGCCTGGATTTCGACCATATAACAGTATAAGGTGTTGTGAAGCCTAGATTTCGACCAGATAGTAGTTCCCTTCTCCAAAAACACTGTGAAGCCTGGATTTCGACCAGATAACAGTATAAGGTGCTACGAAGCCTGGATTTCGACCAGATAGTAGTTCCCTTCTCCAAAAACACTGTGAAGCCTGGATTTCGACCATATAACAATATAAGGTGCCGCGAAGCCTGGATTTCGACCAGATAGTAGTTCCCTTCTCCAAAAACACTGTGAAGCCTGGATTTCGACCAGATAACAGTATAAGGTGCTGCAAAGCCTGGATTTCGACCAGATAGTAGTTCCCTTCTCCAAAGACGCTGTGAAGCCTGGATTTCGACCAGATAACAGTATAAGGTGTTGCGAAGCCTAGATTTAGACCAGATAGTAGTTCCCTTCTCCAAAGACACTGTGAAGCCTGGATTTCGACCAGATAACAGTATAAGGTGTTATGAAGCCTGGATTTCGACCAGATAGTAGTTCCCTTCTCCAAAAACACTGTGAAGCCTGAATTTCGACCAGATAACAGTATAAGGTGCTGCGAAGCCTGGATTTTGACCAGATAGTAGTTCCCTTCTCCAAAAACACTATGAAGCCTGGATTTCGACTAAGATAACAGTATAAGGTGCCGCGAAGTCTGGACCCGACCAGATATCAGTTCAAATTCGACTCCCCAATAGAGCAACAGACAATAGAGATTCTTGAACTTTTTTTCCGAAGCAGGAATCAACACTCTCCATAGAGTTTCAACATCCCCCATCGGAGTTCTCCTCAAACAATAAAACAGGAATCCCCGGTGGAAACATTCTAAGAAAAGTTTAAAGACACACATACTCTTCAACAGCAGTCCAGGATTTAACAAACTCCCTGACATTTGTCAAGGATTTATTTTCCAGACAAAGATACACTTCAATAAACATGTCACATTTCATACATCCTATTTGCATGCATGATAAGTGCATACGACACAATATCATGTATTTTGAGAACATCATGACATCATGCATTTCATGCATCACGACATTGCATACAACTAATGTTTTACCTTTTCTAGGAAAATGTCAATCAATAGATGGCTACGACCAACCTTTTCAAGTTCCAGATTAATACCTGTAGCAAGCCAGGAAAACTATCTGTGGACGACTGATTATAGATTAATACCTGTGACAAGCCAGGAAAACTATCTACATGAAGAGATTGAAGATTAATACTTGTAGCAAGCCAGGAAAACTATCTTTCTTTCTCAGGTCAGAGATTAATACCTGAAACCAGACAGGACAACTATCTCACCGACCAACCTTTTCAAGTTCTAGATTAACACCTGTAACAAGCCAGGAAAACTATCTACATGAAGAGATTGAAGATTAATACCTGTAGCAAGCCAGGAAAACTATCTTTCTTTCTCAGGTCAGAGATTAATACCTGAAACCAGACAGGACAAATATCTACTCGACCAGCTCAAACAACCCAACCTTTCAGATACAGTTCAGATACGCTCCAGATACGGATGCCATCCTGATACTCATTCAATTTCAACCTTTTGACACAGTTCATATACGCTCTAGATACGGAAGTCATCCTAATACTCATTCAGATTCAGCTTTCAGATACAGTCCAGATACACTCCAGACATGGACGCAATTCTGATACTCATTCTTTCAGCTTACAAATTACAATTCAACAAGCATTCTTGGATGGCATCTACAAGCCCATCTCTAACAAGATTCTATCACCTCTCCAAATGGCACCTTTAAGCCTATTCCTCATATCATCGCATCGTCGAGTGCAAATTTCTGGGTACTCTAGTGTCCAATCATCTTCTACCTTCGGGTCGCGAATGGCAAAACTCGCCAATCTAACTCTTCAGGTTTAAGAAGATTGAACAGGGGCAACTGTTGTACCCCAAAATTTGCCCTCTCATTTTTCAAGTATTTACTCACAAGATATTCTGCGACGTCAAGTTTGCAACACTGATACATCAATTTAAGCTTAAAATTGGCACAAGGGCAAAATGGTCAAATGCATACTGGAAAGTCAAACTTTGACTTTTTGGTCAATATTAAGTTTAAAAGATCAAATTCATCAAGACATTTAAAATTATGAAACTTGATCATAAAGAAATCAAGAAAGTCAAAAGTCAATGTGAAAGTTCAAACTCTTCAAGACTTAGAAATTTTTCTAAGTGTTTTTTTATACATGATAATCTCATTTCTTCATGCCAACTTTTCACCTTGATGCAAGATGATTCAAGAGAAGCTTCCAACATGAAAGTTGTAGATCTCCATAATATCTACAACATTTCTTTACACAACTTCTCCTAAACAACTTGGATTTCAGGTTATAAATTCATGAAGTCATGACATTTTCATTTAACACTTAGAGAAATTTTCAGCAGTTTTGGTCAGGTTTTTATCCCAACTTCTTGCCCATCTTTCATCAAGTTCCAATTTGATTTAACAAAAGTGGTCAACATGAAAGTTATAGAGGGTGTTTCAAGCTTTCCAAAATATCCAAGAACATGAATTTATCTTATTTGAGTTAGGAGATACAAGGATCTGAAGTTGGACATGCATTCTTGATTTACAAGGCAGATTTGTGATGAACAAGGAACAAAAATCTTAACCCATGCTGCATAATCTCCAATTTGCAGGCCTTGTGACTTGCAACTCTTACCGTAATTTAATGCTTACAAAAACTTTTGAGCTATGGTCCATTGGGTTTAAGCATTATCCAAGTGATCTTTCTATTTTTGGAACAAAGGCACCATTGCCATTCTTGCAAAGTTCACTTTAATCATAAAGTCAATTTCTTGAGCCTCTAACTTGTTGTTCTAATCACACTCAACATGAAAAAATCAGAAGGGCATGCTTAAAGTGTCCAACATCTCTATGCAACAAAGTACAAAGCATTGGAACTATAATCTTCAAGCTTGCTTCATGTACAATCTAACCTAGCCATAACATGTGATTAAAAATCTGAGTTTTCAAATCTCAAACCTTCTCTATAAATAGAGAGGCCAGTTGCAAGAGAAGGAGGTTGGGAAAAGAGGTTTAGAAAAAGGATAGAGAGAAAAAACTAGAAGTTTTATTGGTAAACCTTCAAAATCTTATAACAGTCCATAAAACCTCCACTCTTGAGCTTTGAAGTCTAAACCTTTAAACCTCTCATACTTTGCAAGTTCCATCTAAAAAACCATCCAAACATTTCATATCACACAGAGGTCGTTCAAGTAACCTTCAACAAAAAAAAAGGAAAGTCTAGTAGCTTGTTGGAGCTTCCTAAAGGTTCATACAACATCTTGAAGGGCATTTGGACTCAAAACTTAAAGTGCAATTTCAAGGTAAGTCATCTTTACCTTGCGTTTTCCATACATCAACTTTTCAGTTTATAGGATGTAGCAATCACTATTTTTGAAGTTAATCATTTATTTATTATTCATGTTATTCATTTATATGTTAAAAACTAACTTACGTATGCAAAGAATGGTGTTTAAGGCAGAAAAAGGCAGTATGTATCGACACATATCCACATGTGTCGACCCATCTTAGTGAAAATACAGGGTATGAGTCGACACATAACCCTCATGCATCGACCCATACTGAGTTCAGGTCACTAAACAGAAGCTGGAAAGGCCTATGAGTTGATACATATGCGTTTCGCATTGATGCAAAAAGGTGTTTGAGTCGATACATCCCATCATGGGTCGACTTATACTGGACAGATTTCATTTTACAGGAGCAAGGAGAAGCTATGTGTCGATGCATAGCAGCATGGGTCGACACATAGCAGTTCAAAAATGAATTTTTCCTTTATTTTACATTACTTTCATATTCTTTTCATTATCATTCGATATGTGTTGTACTCCAAAATTTGCCCTCCCATATTCTTCAAGAAATTGCCAAGTCATGCTTCAAAATTCCCCAAGGGTTGCACAGTGTAAGGGCCTCCTAACAGTCAAAATTAGGGTTTTGGTTCTGACAAAGAAATTGAAGTTTCCAAGGGTCCAATCAAGTCCCACATTCCTATAAACATGGTCAAACATCCTCATACAAAGTTTCAAGACTTACAACTCAAAATTGCACAGTCAAAAACCCTAATTGCACTACAGTCAACTGTAGGGGCAAAATGGTCATTTGACAGTCAAAAGTTCAAATTTTTGGTCAACATCTCATTTTGAAGCCACAAACATCATTTGATCAATGCTTGATCATGATTCTCAAAGCTTGGCTCAAAAATCATCAAGATGCAAAAGTTTCCATATTTGGACAGTTGAAAAAGTCAACTGTAACTTGACTAGGGCATAACTTCCACATGGATTATCAGAAAAATTCCATCCAAAGCTCATTTTGAAGATAAAGACATTTCCTACAACTCCTCTTCATACTTCAAGTCCAATAAATGCTCTCACAAAAAGTTATCAATTTCAACATTATAGGTCATTTTCAAAAGTCAACAAAAAGGGACTTTAAGTCAAAGGCCATAACTTGAGATTGGTAAATCAAAATGACATGGGACCAAAGACATTGGTTAGAGGACTCAACGACCTTTCCAAAATGTCACGGAAACATGAGCAAAGATTAAAAATTGAGCAAGTTATGCCTTGTGGAAGTTGGGAAATTTTTAGGTATTTTGAAAAGTCAACATTGCTTCAAATGACCTAAAATTCCTAATGGGCCTCTTTTTCTTCCACAATTCATCATCCAAGGCATGTGCACGACCATTTGGCCCAAAGGGAAGTTTTTATCATTTTTATTTATTTATTTGGATTTTTAATCATTAATAATTCATTTAATTAAAATAAATAGGTGAAAAATACTAAACCTAATCTTTTGAATCTTTTTGTGCATAAAATAATCTCAATATTTCGTGCAAATCAGGTTAGGAAAGAATCAAAGGTGATTGGATATGATTGAGGCCAAAATATGCATGAAAAGATTGAAAAAATAATGCATGGAAAATCAAATATTTTTTCATCAATTCTTTGATTCCTTGGACCTCTTTTCCAACCCTAATCGTTCATACATACATATACATGCTAACCCTATTCAGAATAACCTCCCAGTTGCGCCCTATACCAAGAGCCAAACTTGAATTTTTTGCAAAAATATTGAAAACTGAAAACAAGGTTCCAAGAGGTTTCAAGCCAAAATACTTGTCTCATCACCTTCCTGAGACATCAAGCATCGTAACTGAATAACTTTCCACGTCCCTAACGCCCAGAATTGGTGAATAGGATTCAAACTTTTTCATATTTTTGTCACATTCGTGTTTTAATATTCCAGCACATTCATTGCATTTTTCTTATGGATTCTTACTAATTGATGGGTTCTGAAGCTAACTATATAATTTAATTGTGTTTTTGTGCATTATACGCGATTCCACCATTGTTATCTTTTAGGGTTTTGCAAGCTTTGAATTGGGCGTTTCTTAATGCTATAAAATTGGGAACTCTCAATGCCTTGACCATCTTCAGCATGTTTGGACGATCAGAATAGCATCCTCGCGCCTAATTTATACTCAAAGAGGGCCTATTCGCTATTATTGGCCATGGCATACTTTGGGGGGTTAAAAAACCCCGCTAACCCTTTCTTATTTTCAGGAAATAAACAAGCCAAGGAAGAAGAAGGGTATATGGCCAGCGCTGGTTGGTTCGTTCAAATTTTCGCGCGGAAAAGAAAGCATTAACGTTGTTTATTTTATTATGTTTATTGATTGTATAAAATACAAAGAAGTAAAGCAGCGCGTTTGGCAAGGCATAGCATTGGTATTCATCAAGACCTGGGTTCGAGCCCCAGGTCCACACCCCTTTCATATTATTTTTAATTTAACGCTTATATGCAGCTTCAACGCTAAAGCACACCATGCATCCACGTTATCAAGCCGTCCACGCGTCCCACTGCACTCAATCATACCAATCCAAGGGACCAGATCTGAAGAGCATGGTAAACCCTAGTCAAAGATCCTACACGCGTCCTGAAAAGGTCAATGGGGCCAGGGATAATTGGGCCTGAATGCTACAAGTACACCTCCAAATTAGGGGCAGAACCCCCCTAGGTTTGCAACCTTTTTACATTTTTTCATTCTTTTTATTTATTTCTATTATTGTTTTTTTAATTAATTTAATATTTTCATAAAAAACATAAAAACACAAAAAAAATCAGAAAGGACAAAATTAAAATATATTTATTTAATTAATATTTTTTGTAAATAAAAATCCATTAATTAACTTAGTTTTAAATCTAGGATTAATCTTAACATTTTTCAATAAAACCTAAAGTTGGTAGAATTAGGGTTTCTAGCATTTTTCATCCTTTTTTTTATTTTACTATATTAATTATTAATTCTTAATTAGTTATTTTTATAAATCAAATCGCAATTAATTAATTAGGCTTAATTTTAGATAATTGTCATATTTTCTTAATAAATAAAAATTGTAGACTTAGGTTTTTTTAATTTCATTAAATTCTCATAAAATACAAAACACCAAAAAATAATAATTTCTTTTTCTTTAATTTAATTAATTTAACAATTCAATTTAATTCCATTAAAAAGGGTCCAACGCCCTCGTTTCCAGTTTAATTCAAATTGCGCATTTATTTCCTTTTCGTATAATTTTTATGTACCTCTCCCAAGGCCTTGTAAACTCGGACACTTATCTTTCGCACTTTATTTATTTATTTTCTGTCAAATCGGGTCCTGGAAATTTTGGCGATGTGGACCCGCGCCTTTGTAATAGCTTAGAATTTTTACCTTTTCGCACTTTTTAACTATTAAATAAATGCATGCAAGAATGAATGACAATAAATAAAAACAAACGCGTAGATCACCTATAACATGACAAGAAAAATAAACGAATCTGACACACAAATCACACATCACCCCTAGGGTACGCCTCACTGTTGCCTTGCCCCTCAAAAGGTGATCGTCGAGTAGAGGATGTCTTAGTAAGTCCTCATGATCCGGGAACCTGGCATGAGGGTAGCTTCTAAGGTGTCTTCCCATTGCTCTGGTGATCACCATGTCCCGAACCTCGAATTGACCCGAATACCTCCAACGGTGGTGCTACCTACCTCTCAATGGTGGGATGGCACTACTTTAAAGGACATTTACACAGACGAATTCCTTAGGGTAGGTAGACGACTCTAGATACTTGCTCTAATTTCAAAAACAAATCAAAAATACTTTTCACACCGACACCATTTCAAAAAGCTTTCGAAAGCATTTTTTCAAACACTCTTGAGGACCGATACAAGAGTCGAACTGAAATTTTCAAAGAAACTTTTTAAAACCCACAATTGAAAAGCAAACAAACCATTTTTGAAAACACAATGAGCAAGTATCTAAGAGCCCATGGATAACCATGGATAGAAAGGGTGCTAACACCTTCCCTTTCTATAATCTACCTCCCGAACCGAGAGCAATCTCTATAAGGAATTTTTCTGTGCTTTTGTCCTTTCCATTTGGAGAAAATAAAAGACGGTGGCGACTCTTGCTTCCGCGACATTTCGCGAACCAGCTTTAAACAGTCAGTTCCAGATCCACCGATCACAGAACTGGCGACTCTGCTGGGGACTAAAACTTAAAGTGAGGTGTACCTTAGGGTTAGTTCATAACTGTGTTTTCAATTGTATTGACTTGCTTGCTTTATTATTGTGGGACTGTCTTGTGAGTTCTATAGATCCTAACCCGGATCTGGGGATACCTTCTTAGAAAGTAGCAACAAGACTGTGAGGGAACTGTGTGGGGTATACCGACATGGTTGAAACAGTCTGCTACGTTGATGTGGCACTTTGGTGTGTACCGGTAACCCTTGAGTTCAGTCAAGGAGAGTACGAGGCCTCCGCGTGGTGTCGTGAAGCATCAACAGACCTTAGGAACCTTAATTGAACTATCTTGGCCTCTTTAGGGTAGTGAGATAACTGACTTTGGTGCAGTCCGAGGTTGGTTGATACTCGATACTACACTCAATTGAGGGTTGCTTTCCTGGAATATTTCGGTCGCCAGTTTAGTGGCTAAATCGAAACGATGAACAATGAAAGTAATCCAGTGATATTGGGACCCTTAGAACCCGGTTACTTCTAATAGGACAGGTTGAACCCACCAACTTCAAGAGGGTACTACCCAGACCCCATGCTGGCCTTAAACCCTAAGGGCTTGTCTTGTGTGCCTTGTGTGCCTTACATGTTTGTCTTTGTAAATATCTGTGGTGTGTTTAATCATAACATCATGACATCATCCAGCATCATATGCATTGACTAATCATTTCAGGGGTTCGAATCTTCATCTTTGTTCTTGTTTTGTAGGACATGGAAACGGTTCGTAGAAAGACAATTCAAATCAGTCTTGTAAGGATCCCTCCTCAGCTTAAGGAGCTTATATCCAGGATTCCCGAGAGCTCTTCATTCAGTGAAAGACATGGAAGACTCATCAGCTTGGTCAATACCAACATTGAGGAAGATATGATAAAAGTCCTGTTCCAATTCTTTGACCCTCTGCATCACTGTTTCACCTTCCTGGATTATCAGCTGGTACCTACATTGGAGGAGTTCTCCCGGCTCCTGAAGATCCCTATCCTTGATCAACTACCCTACAACGGTACAGAAAAGGAACCCAAGCTTGAAGAGATTGCTAAAGCCTTGCACCTACAGTCATCTGACCTCAAGGGACATTGGGAAGTTAGAAGTGGTATCAAAGGGTTCTTAGCCAGGTTTCTGTTTGAAAAGGCCCATGAATGTTGGAACTCCCTTGACTTACAAGCTTTTGATGAAGTTATGGCCCTCCTTGTCTATGGTTTGGCGTTGTTCCCTAACCCAGATCAGCTTATAGATATCAGTGTTGTCCAGATCTTTATGTCCAGGAATCCTATACCTACGTTGCTGGGGGACATCCTCCACTCATGTTACACTCGAACCATGAGAAAAAGAGGTGTCCTTATGTGTTGCACTCCTCTCCTGGGAAGGTGGTTTATTTCGCACCTTCCACAATCAGTTTTGAAGAACGAGCGGGGTTTGAGATGGTCACAACGGTTGATGACTCTCACACATGCAGATATACATTGGTGCCCTAGGTCCAGAGAGGATGTCACTATCATTGATTGTTGCGGAGAGTACCCTAATGTTCCTTTACTTGGAATTAGAGGAGGTATTACTTACAACCCATGCCTGGCTTGGAGACAGTTTGGTTATGCTCGGAGGGATGGTCCTCATGACATGTTAATTCCTGACATAGTTTTTGACTTCGACAACGATACTCAAGGACTTCGCCAGAGATTTATCAGAGCCTGGAGGATGCCAAGTAGGATAGACAGCAAGACACTGGGGCACAAGAACTCCATCCCGTTGGAACCTTATCTCAAGTGGGTACGAGCCCGCTCCCAGAAGCTAGTGATGCCTTATCCCCATATGCTCCCTGTGATCAAAGAGCCAGTCTTGGAAGGAGAAGTGTCCTACACTATTCAGCACCCTGATATGCCCACATCCTGGGAAGAGATGCAGAAGAGCTGGATCCAGCTTAAGGAAGAACGGAATTCTCTTGAGACCAGTCTACATGCTAGTGAAAAGAAGGTCTTGGAGCTCACCCGCCTGTTGCATGAGGAGAGGAATCTCAACACTTACATAGCTCCAAAGAGGATGCGTAGTATATTTTGGGATTGATTTGCTTTTGTATTATTTTGCCCATGAGGCTTTGATGTACTGAACAATTATTTCCTTAATGATAACGTGTGTTCCTTTTTGTCTACAACAAATTTGAACTTTTGAACCCTTGAATGCATTGCATAAACACATATCATTCATCATGAACATGGAAGGTTTTCCCCTTTTTCAGGTTGCTCACAGTTCTTCGCTGTTTATTTCAGCATCATGAATCCCGACTCATCATCAACCGAGATGTCCATCAAGGCTCTTCAGGCGCAGAACGCGCAATTTCAGGAACTAATCATGGGTTTGGCTCAGGGCCAAGAAGAGTTGAAGGCTCTGCTCCTGAAGAAGGAAAAGAAGAAGAAGAGAAGGACTGTTCTTTTCAACTCGGGCCGAAGGTTTGGTAACACTCTGCAAAATGAAGAGGCTGGTTCTTCCATTGGCAAGGGTACTCCTCAAGCGGAAAAAGGTCCTAGTCCGGTAGTCTCCGACAACGAGACTGATTTTGATGAAGAGCAATATCCTCCTGTAGAAGACAGATACAAGCAATTGGAGGACAGATTGAATGCTATGGAGATCCAACAAGTGCCTGGGCTGGATTTTGGAGATTTGGGTTTGTCTACTGGTGTAATCATTCCTCGTAAATTCAAAGCACCATCTTTCACTAAGTACGACGGGGCGTCTTGTCCCAAGCTACATCTCAGGTCCTATGTTCGGAAGATTCAACCGTACTCAGTGGATAAGAATTTGTGGATCCACTTCTTCCAGGAGAGTCTTTCAGGGACTCATCTCGAATGGTTCTATCAGCTGGATGAGACCAAGGTTCGTAACTGGGAGGAGTTGGCTACTGCTTTCTATAAGCAGTATCAATATAATGCCGACCTTGCCCCTACACGTACCCAACTCCAGGGTATGTCGTTAGGTTCAAGTGAAGGTTTTAAAGAGTATGCTCAGAAGTGGAGGGATCTGGCTGGCAGGGTGCAGCCTCCGTTGACTGATCGGGAGTTGGTGGACATGTTCTTGGGGACCCTATCTGGGCCATTTTTCAACCATCTTATTGGGAATTCGTCTGCAGGGTTCACTGATCTGATTCTGACTGGAGAGAGAATTGAGGCTGGGTTGAAGTCTGGAAAGATTCCGAAGGGTGCATCTACAAGTTCAGAGAAGAAACCCTTCAAGAAGGAGGCTAGTGCTGTATATGGCTCTAGAAGACAAGAGAAATCTGAGCGCCGCCAATCTATCAGTGCGGTGATGATTGCTAAGCCTGCTGCCGCTCCTCGGCCAACCAATCCTCAAAGGGCTGAAAGACCCCGAAGAGAGTTTACCCGTTTGAGCATGACCTTATCGCAGATCTTGCCACAGTTGCTATCCACCAATCTAGTGACTGTCAGAGAGGCCCCAAAAGCTGTGAACACTGCCTCCCCCAAATACAATCCAAATGCCCGCTGTGCGTACCATTCTGATAGCCCGGGGCATTCCACTGATTACTGTTGGGCATTAAGGAATAAGGTGCAAGACCTTATTGACGCGAAAGAGATACAGTTCGAAGCGCCTGAGAGGCCGAATGTGGTAACTGCTCCTATGCCCCAACATGGAGTAAATGCGGTTGATGAAGATGTTTACGCTGTTTCTGTGGATGATCTAGCTACTCCGCTGAAGACTGTCAAGAGGAACCTGCTGCTGGCCGGTTTATTTCCGGGTTGCAGTGAGGGTTGCCTGTTCTGTGCTGTTTCCCTATCTGGTTGTCCCTTGCTGAAGTTAGGCATCCAAAGCCTAATGGATAGCAAGGAGATTCTGTTTAAGAAGTCTGCTGTTTAGTTGGTTCCGGTAGAAGAAGTTTCTGTGGTTACCATCTTCAATAATCCAATCAAGGCTCTCCCGAAGAAGCCTGTTCAAATCATGACTGTTGCACCTGTGGTTATTACTGTTCCGGGGCCTCTTCCCTACGTATCTGATAAAGTTGTCCCCTGGCACTATGGGGCAGATGTATATGTGAATGGAATCAAACAAGAATTCAACACTGGCGCAAGTATCTGCGATATCACTGGCCCAGCCAAGGTCACCCGCAGTGGCAGGCTCTTCTCGCCTGACATTGCACCGCCCGCTACTCGAAGACCCTTCCTTATAACACCTACAAGTGTACCTGTTCCTGTTGCTGATCAAGTTGTTTCCCCTGCCGCCGAGTCGTCTAATGCTCGGGGCAAAGGGATTGAAGTTGAGCCTGCCCGGATGGAGGCACCAATACCTATAACTGCTGAAGCCTCCCAACAAGAAATGGAGGAAATCCTGAAGATAATAAAGAAGAGTGATTTCAATGTTGTCGAGCAGCTGGGGCATACGCCCTCCAAAATCTCCATGCTCTCCTTATTGTTGTGCTTCGAGGCCCATGCTAAAGCCTTAATCTCATTTCTCAAGACGGCCCATGTGCCATAGGAAACATCTGCAGTTCAGTTCACTGACTGCGTAGCAAATCTGACAGCAGACAACGGCTTGGGTTTCTCAGATGCTGACCTGACTGCAAAAGGAAGAGACCACAATGATGCTCTGCATGTCTCTATTGAATGCAGGGGCACTACTCTGGCACATGTATTGGTGGATACTGGTTCTTCCTTGAATGTTCTACCAAAGAAGGCTTTAGACCGTTTAGATTGTGAAGGCCTGGAACTGAAACCCAGCAACATCATCGTCAGGGCCTTCGACGGTTCAAAAAGGATGGTTCATGGAGAGGTTGACATTCCTATTCGTGTGGGCTCTCAGGTGTTTGACTCCACTTTTTATGTGATGGATATCCGTCCATCGTACTCTTGTCTACTGGGTCGACCTTGGATCCATAGAGCTGGGGCAGTGACTTCTACCTTGCACCAGAAGCTGAAATACCCTGTCAGAGGGAAGATTGTCACTGTGCAGGGAGAGGAGGAGTATATGGTGAGCCACTTGAATTCCTTCAGATATATTGAGATGGATGGGGAGTTTATTGAAACCCCCTTTCAGCATTTCGAAGAGGTACTTCCAATTTCAGCAGCAGCAGAAACAGCGGTCGAAGAGGATGTTCCCTTGAAGATGGCTTCCTTGAAGGATGCCCGGGCTATGGTTCAAAAAAGTGAATGTGCTAACTGGGGCAGGCTTCCCGACCTTACACAGAAAACTGACAAATTTGGACTGGGTTTTACTGCAGAGGGACAGAAACCTATGCGGAAGGCGAAGACCAGAAGACCTCCTGTGCTCATTACAAATCCAGGAGTGAATGTTGTTGGGGAGGACAGTGAAGTGGACGAAGCTGAGTTCAATAGCTGGATCTACCCGACGACCGAAGGCGGATTGACCAATTGGATTGTCAAAGACCATACTCCTGTTACTTTTGTTACGCAGTAATAAACTTCTTTGTTTTGTTATTTGTAATAAACAATAAATAAACTCTATGGCCCGGTGTCTTACCCGAGGCACCGTGGTTTCATTTGTGAGGGCATATAAATTGTCATTTCATATATCATAAATGAAAATCTTGGACGTTTGCTCGCATTTCAAATCTTATGCTCCTTTTCTGTCTTTTCTTCCTTTATACATATTTCAAAACAGCGTATTTACACACACTCACTCATACAGGTTTCAATCCACTCTGGATCTCACTGGTAACGACCCTGCTACTGCCAGTTATGACTTCGAAAATCCGATCAACTTAGCCGAAGACGAAGGTGAAGATGATTGCGAAGTGCCTGGCGAGCTTGCAAGACTGTTGCTCCAGGAGGAGAGGGCAATTCACCCCCATGAAGGGCCAGTGGAAACAATAAACTTGGGTACTGAGGCAGACAGGAAAGAGGTAAAGATTGGTGCCAACCTAGAGCTCAGCGTGAAGCAACGGTTGACTAAGATGCTACATGATTATGTGGAGATATTTGCCTGGTCCTACGAAGACATGCCCGGTTTGGATACCGATATTGTGGTCCATCACTTGCCTACTAAGGAAGACTGCCCTCCTGTTAAGCAAAAGGTCCGTCGTATGCGTCCAGAGATGTCTGAGAAGATTAAAGCCGAGGTTATGAAATAGTTTGATGCCGGGTTCCTTGCAGTGACTTCTTACCCTCAGTGGGTTGCTAATGTGGTGCCAGTACCAAAGAAAGATGGAAAGGTCAGAATGTGTGTCGACTACAGGGATCTGAATAGGGCCAGCCCCAAGGATGACTTCCCCCTACCTCACATTGATGTCCTTGTTGATAATACAGCTCAGCATAAGGTGTTCTCTTTCATGGATGGTTTTTCAGGCTATAATCAGATCAAGATGGCTCCTGAAGACATGGAAAAGACTACATTTGTTACTCAGTGGGGCACCTTCTGCTACAAGGTCATGCCTTTTGGACTAAAGAACGCTGGGGCAACCTACCAACGTGCCATGGTTGCTTTATTTCATGATATGATCCATCATGAGATAGAAGTGTATGTTGACGACATGATCGCAAGGTCTCAGATTGAGGAAGAGCACCTAGATCATCTGCAGAAATTGTTTGACCGGTTGAAACTGTACAAGCTGAGGTTGAACCCGAACAAGTGCACCTTCGGGGTCAGATCTGGAAAGTTGTTAGGCTTCGTTGTAAGTGATAAGGGTATTCAAGTGGACCCTGCTAAGGTTAAAGCTATTCAAGAGATGCCAGTTCCTAAGACAGAGAAAGAGGTCAGAGGCTTTTTAGGACGCCTGAATTACATTGCTCGGTTCATCTCACACCTAACTGCTACTTGTGAACCAATCTTCAAGCTGCTGAAGAAAGATCAGGTAGTACGTTGGAACAATGAATGTCAGGCTGCTTTTGACAGAATCAAAGAGTATCTCCAAGAACCACCCATCCTTATGCCACCGGTTGAAGGGAGACCTCTAATATTATACCTGACAGTACTTGACAACTCAATGGGGTATGTGCTGGGGCAGCATGACGAGTCTGGCCGAAAAGAGCATGCCATTTATTACCTTAGCAAAAAGTTTACCGACTGTGAGACCCGATACTCACTGCTTGAGAAAACTTGCTGCGCTTTGGTATGGGCTGCTCGCCGGCTGAGACAGTATATGCTGACTCATACCACCTTGTTGATCTCAAAGATGGATCCTATAAAGTACATATTCGAAAAGCCCGCTCTGTCTGGGAGAATTGCAAGATGGCAGATGATCTTGACAGAATACGACATTCAGTACACGACCCAGAAAGCCATCAAGGGAAGTGTATTGGCAGACCACTTGGCACATCAGGCCGTAGACGACTATCAGTCAATGAACTTCGAGTTTCCGGATGAGAGCATTATGATAGTGACTGATTGTGAAGTACCTGGACCGGATGAAGGACCTGAGGAAGGATCCCGATGGTCTATGCACTTTGACGGAGCCTCCAATGCTTTGGGTAACGGCATTGGCGCTGTAATCATATCACCGCAAGGCACTCATACTCCCCTCACTGCCTGGCTATGTTTCAACTGTACCAACAACATGGCGGAGTATGAGGCATGCATCATGGGTCTTCAAGCTGCGATCGATCTAAGGATCAAGTTTCTGAGTGTTTGCGGAGATTCCGCTCTTGTGATCAATCAGATCAAAGGAGAGTGGGATACGAAACATCCGAATCTTATTCCTTACAGAGAATGTGTGTTGACCTTGATCCCCCACTTCACGAAGATAACCTTTGAACATTTCCCGAGAGAGGAGAATCAGCTGGAGGACGCGTTAGCTACCATGTCTTCTATGTTCAAGGTTAAATGGGACAATGAGGCTCCCCGGATCATCATCTGGAAACTGGACGAACCGGCATACTGTTGTGATCTCGAGACTGAATTGGTGACTGAGAAGCCTTGGTACCATGAGGTAAAGAGATACTTGGAAGCTCAGGAGTATCCTGAAGGTGCATCTGTCAATGATAAAAAGTTTCTGAGAAGGTTCGCGGCAAAGTTCTTCCTTAGCAACGGCATCTTGTACAAGCGAAACCATGATTCAACCTTACTGTGTTGTGTGGATAAGACTGAAGCGGAAAGAATCACGGAAGAGCTACATGAAGGGACCTTTGGTACACATTCCAGTGGGCATACCATGGCTAAGAAGATCCTTCGGGCAGGGTATTACTGGTCCACAATGGAAGCTGACTGCTACCAACATTCCAGGACATGCCATAAGTGCCAAATTTATGCAGACAAGGTGCATGTTCCTCCAGTTCCTCTGAATGTTCTGACTGCGCCTTGGCCGTTTGCAATGTGGGGCATAGACATGATCGGTGAGATTAAACCTACAGCATCTAATGGGCATCGCTTCATCCTAGTGGTGATTGATTATTTTACAAAGTGGGTTGAAGCAGCTTCCTACGCTACGGTAACCAAGACTGTTGTGGCACGGTTCATTCGGCATAATCTGATCTGTCGGTACGGCGTCCCAGAGAGGATCATTACAGACAACGGTACCAATCTGAATAATAAGATGATCACTGAGCTCTGCGAGCAGTTCAAAATACAGCACCACAATTCTTCTCCTTACAGACCGAAGATGAATGGGGCTGTAGAAGCAGCAAATAAAAATATCAAGAAAATCGTGCAGAAGATGACAGTGACTTATAAAGATTGGCAGGAGATGTTACCGTTCGCTCTACATGGGTACCGTACCTCAGCTAGGACGTCAACCGGGGCGACTCCTTTCTCTTTTGTTTATGGTATGGAGGCAGTCTTACCGATCGAAGTGCAAATACCCTCTCTCCGGATAATGAAGGATGCAGATCTGAGTGAAGAGGATTGGATCCAGACACGACTTGATCAGCTAAACTTAATTGATGAAAAGAGACTTGCTGCTATCTGTCATGGTCAGACGTATCAGAAACGAATGATCAGGGCATTTAATAAAAAGGTTAAACCACAGGAATATCAAGTTGGGGATCTAGTAATCAAGCGAATCATCCTTCCTCAGAGTGATCCAAGGGGAAAATGGACCCCTACGTACGAAGGGCCATTTGTGGTTAAACATGTGTTCTCAGGAGGAGCCATGATTCTAACCAATATGGATGGTGACGACCTTCCTCACCCTGCCAATGCAGACATAGTAAAAAGATACTACGCATAAAAAAGACCCGCTAGGCTGACATGCCTAGGAAAAAATTAGGGCTTCCCGGCGAACCAAAAGGGTTCGGGCAAAATGAAGGGATGAAATTAAAAAATCTGTACACCCGGCAAGTCGAAAACCTGAAAAGGCGGCTTGGGCAAAAATGGGTATCCCGGTGGACTGAAAACCCGAAAGGGAAGTCCAGGAAAAAGTTAGGGATAAAAGCGTAATACTATGTCTCATTGGATTACTTTGCATCCAGAATCCGGTATCTACATCAAGTTCAGATGGCATCGATCAGTCAGCTTCACCTTCAACCAAGGTCATCAAGTGATGAGACGCTCGGAGTTATAAAGGCAATAGCAGAGTTGAAACCCAGTGGGATCATTCATTTCACACAGCTGTTTTATTTTCTCTTGTACAAAATTTGTATAAACTCTTTTGTTCGGCGGCGTTCTCTTACTAGGACGTCAGCCTCTTGTACATAAAACGCCTATTTTACAGGAAAATTCAAAATCAATACAAATATATCTTTCAGTTAAAACTGCCAATTGTTTTTCCTTTTCTGTTTTGTTTTGCGAAGAACGTCCAAGGTTCAATTTGTGATATATGCATTGACAATAATTTGCTAACTCATAAATATTTGCATACGAAACAAAGGGTCAATTACAGGTAACATTAGAAACAGGGGCAATAAAGGAGTTGTCCAAGCAATCTAATTGTTCTATCCTCCAAGGTACCAAGGTAGGTTCAGCTAAAGAACATAACCAGTACGTCCCAATTCCCCAGAGAGTGAGCCAGCAAGCAGTACACTCTCCCCGAGCAAAGTTACAACCAAACTTAAGGAAGATGGGTATCCTCAGCAGATCCCAGCATTCCCCAGCAATATACATGAATTCTTAACAAGCACCCCCGGCAGTCTTGACCTAAAGATTGTTCCCCGGCGGTATATCAATATTCAACGGAGTCATTTCCCAATGCAGTTCAATACTTCCCCAGGAGAGTCCAATCTGGTTCCCCAGGAAAGATGGAATCCATCTCCCCAAGCAGTAAGCTTATCCCCAGTAGATTCTGGAAGCTTACCCCCGCAAAGCACGAACGCGTCCCCCGGCTTTATTCAAAGAGTTATTTCCTTACCAGGATATAACTGGGTTATCCTCAGCCAAAAGCCACGGAAAGGTCGTCGTCAACACCGTTTTTTCTTATCCCCAGCGAAGTCTATTATTACTTCCAACACAACAATGATACCCCCAACAAGTTATTATCAACACTCAGCAAAGTACCTCTCTTCCCACAGAGTATTTCCCCCCGGCAAGATCACTAGAGTACTTTTCTCCCCGCAGAGTAATCATTCGCCAAGCTTATTCCCCAACGGAGTTATCTTCTCCTACCGGTATTCTTGCAACTATCATCCCCAGCGGAAGCAAAATCTTTTCTTCAACATCAGCCCAGGAGTGACTTCCTGGCACCCGTCAAGGATTTATTTTCCTAAGACGAAAACATAATATCCATAAACATCTTCATACATCATAGCAGGCATATACACATCATATCTTACGAATCTCATTTATGTTGAGAACATCATTGCTTGATCCATAGCATGCATTGCATACGACTGACCTTTACCTTTCAGGGAAAAGCCAGTTAAAGTTCTCAGCTATATTTCAAGACCTAGACCGGTTCAGTTAAATCGACTCCAAAGGTTTCTCTGTTTCTTATCCAGTCAAAGGCCTTCTCTAGTCCAGTTAAATCGACCCCAAACAGATTTTCCTGATAAAGACTCAGTAGAAGTTATCCAAGATTCTCTCAATGATTGCTATTGAGGTTGTAGTCGCCTATGGTTCTCTCCCCGATACTGCGGAGGTGGTAATCCCAAGATTCGCTCGACGATTGCTGTTGAAGTTGAAGTTATCCAAGATTCTCTCAATGATTGCTATTGAGGTTGTAGTCGCCTATGGTTCTCTCCCCGATCCTGCGGAGGTGGTAATCCCATATTTCGCTCAATGATTACTGTTAAGGTTGAAGTTATCCAAGATTCTCTTAATGATTGCTATTGAGGTTGTAGTCGCCTGTGGTTCTCTCCCCGATCCTGCGGAGATGGTAATTCCCCCAAGATTCTCTCAATGATTGCTATTGAGGTTGTAGTCGCCTGTGGTTCTCTCCCCGATACTGCGGAGGTGATAATCCCAAGATTCTCTCAATGATTGCTGTTGAGGTTGTAGTCGCCTGTGGTTCTCTCCCCGATACTGCGGAGGTGGTAATCCCAAGATTCGCTCAACGATTGCTGTTGAAGTTGAAGTTATCCAAGATTCTCTCAATGATTGTTGTTGAGGTTGTAGTCGCCTATGGTTCTCTCCCCGATCCTACGGAGGTGGTAATCCCAAGATTCGCTCAACGATTGCTGTTGAAGTTGAAGTTATCCAAGATTCTCTCAATGATTGCTATTGAGGTTGTAGTCGCCTAAGGTTCTCTCAGCGTTCCTGTTGAGGTAGTAACCATCCCTGGTTCATTCATCACCATTAGAAGCTCCAGATCCAGCTCCTGTAACCAGTCAGGACACATCTACACAAAGAAGTGGAAGACCAGCTCCCGTAACAGGTCAGGTAATCATTTTTCTTTTTTGCAGGTATGCAAGTTCTCACTAAGGAAACTCTTACGCGATCAACATCCAGATGGCATCTACAAGCCCATCATCTCTTAGCATGGCATCTATAAGCCCATCATCCTATCCATCAATCTCCAAATGGCATCTATAAGCCCATTCCCCCGTCACACTACTATGTGAGCGCAAATTTCTGGGCACTCTAGTGTTCAATCATCTTCCACCTTCGGATTACGAAAGGCACGTCAGCCAATCTGCATCCTCAGGTCTAAGAATATTGAACAGGGGCAACTGTTGTACCCCAAAATTTGCCCTCCCATATTCTTCAAGAAATTGCCAAGTCATGCTTCAAAATTCCCCAAGGGTTGCACAGTGTAAGGGCCTCCTAACAGTCAAAATTAGGGTTTTGGTTCTGACAAAGAAATTGAAGTTTCCAAGGGTCCAATCAAGTCCCACATGCCTATAAACATGGTCAAACATCCTCATACAAAGTTTCAAGACTTACAGCTCAAAATTGCACAGTCAAAAACCCTAATTGCACTACAGTCAACTGTAGGGGCAAAATGGTCATTTGACAGTCAAAAGTTCAAATTTTTGGTCAACATCTCATTTTGAAGCCTCAAACATCATTTGATCAATGCTTGATCATGATTCTCAAAGCTTGGCTCAAAAATCATCAAGATGCAAAAGTTTCCATATTTGGACAGTTGAAAAAGTCAACTGTAACTTGACCAGGGCATAACTTCCACATGGATTATCATAAAAATTCCATCCAAAGCTCATTTTGAAGATAAAGAAATTTCCTACAACTCCTCTTCATACTTCAAGTCCAAGAAATGCTCTCACAAAAAGTTATCAATTTCAACATTATAGGTCATTTTCAAAAGTCAACAAAAAGGGACTTTAAGTAAAAGGCCATAACTTGAGATTGGTAAATCAAAATGACATGGGACCAAAGACATTGATTATAGGACTCAAAGACCATTCCAAAATGTCCAAGAACATGAGCAAAGCTTAAAAATTGAGCAAGTTATGCCTTGTGGAAGTTGGGAAATTTTTAGGTATTTTGAAAAGTCAACATTGCTTCAAATGACCTAAAATTGCTAATGGGCCTCTTTTTCTTCCACAATTCATCATCCAAGGCATGTGCACGACCATTTGGACCAAAGGGAAGTTTTTATCATTTTTATTTATTTATTTGGATTTTTAATCATTAATAATTCATTTAATTAAAATAAATAGGTGAAAAATACTAAACCTAATCTTTTGAATCTTTTTGTGCATAAAATAATCTCAATATTTCGTGAAAATCAGGTTAGGAAAGAATCAAAGGTGATTGGATATGATTGAGGCCAAAATATGCATGAAAAGATTGAAAAAATAATGCATGGAAAATCAAATATTTTTTCATCAATTCTTTGATTCCTTGGACCTCTTTTCCAACCCTAATCGTTCATACATACATATACATGCTAACCCTATTCAGAATAACCTCCCAGCTGCGCCATATACCAAGAGCCAAACTTGAATTTTTTGCAAAAATATTGAAAACTGAAAACAAGGTTCCAAGAGGTTTCAAGCCAAAATACTTGTCTCATCACCTTCCTGAGACATCAAGCATCGTAACTGAATAACTTTCCACGTCCCTAACGCCCAGAATTGGTGAATAGGATTCAAACTTTTTCATATTTTTGTCACATTCGTGTTTTAATATTCCAGCACATTCATTGCATTTTTCTTATGGATTCTTACTAATTGATGGGTTCTGAAGCTAACTATATAATTTAATTATGTTTTTGTGCATTATACGCGATTCCACCATTGTTATCTTTTAAGGTTTTGCAAGCTTTGAATTGGGCGTTTCTTAACGCTGTAAAATTGGGAACTCTCAATGCCCTGACCATCTTCAGCATGTTTGGACGATCAGAATAGCATCCTCGCGCCTAATTTATACTCAAAGAGGGCCTATTCGCTATTATTGGCCATGGCATACTTTGGGGGGGTTAAAAACCCCCGCTAACCCTTTCTTATTTTCAGGAAATAAACAAGCCAATGAAGAAGAAGGGTATGTGGCCAGCGCTGGTTGGTTCGTTCAAATTTTCGCGCGGAAAAGAAAGCATTAACGTTGTTTATTTTATTATGTTTATTGATTATATAAAATACAAAGAAGTAAAGCAGCGCGTTTGGCAAGGCATAGCATTGGTATTCATCAAGACCTGGGTTCGAGCCCCAGGTCCACACCCCTTTCATATTATTTTTCATTTAACGCTTATATGCAGCTTCAACGCTAAAGCACACCATGCATCCACGTTATCAAGCCGTCCACGCGTCCCACTGCACTCAATCATACCAATCCAAGGGACCAGATCTGAAGAGCATGGTAAACCCTAGTCAAAGATCCTACACGCGTCCTGAAAAGGTCAATGGGGCCAGGGATAATTGGGCCTGAATGCTACAAGTACACCTCCAAATTAGGGGCAGAACCCCCCTAGGTTTGCAACCTTTTTACATTTTTTCATTCTTTTTATTTATTTCTATTATTGTTTTTTTAATTAATTTAATATTTTCATAAAAAACATAAAAACACAAAAAAATCAGAAAGGACAAAATTAAAATATATTTATTTAATTAATATTTTTTGTAAATAAAAATCCATTAATTAACTTAGTTTTAAATCTAGGATTAATCTTAACATTTTTCAATAAAACCTAAAGTTGGTAGAATTAGGGTTTCTAGCATTTTTCATCCTTTTTTTATTTTACTATATTAATTATTAATTCTTAATTAGTTATTTTTATAAATCAAATCGCAATTAATTAATTAGGCTTAATTTTAGATAATTGTCATATTTTCTTAATAAATAAAAATTGTAGACTTAGGTTTTTTTAATTTCATTAAATTCTCATAAAATACAAAACACCAAAAAATAATAATTTCTTTTTCTTTAATTTAATTAATTTAACAATTCAATTTAATTCCATTAAAAAGGGTCCAACGCCCTCGTTTCCAGTTTAATTCAAATTGCGCATTTATTTCCTTTTCGTATAATTTTTATGTACCTCTCCCAAGGCCTTGTAAACTCGGACACTTATCTTTCGCACTTTATTTATTTATTTTCTGTCAAATCGGGTCCTGGAAATTTTGGCGATGTGGACCCGCGCCTTTGTAATAGCTTAGAATTTTTACCTTTTCGCACTTTTTAACTATTAAATAAATGCATGCAAGAATGAATGACAATAAATAAAAACAAACGCGTAGATCACCTATAACATGACAAGAAAAATAAACGAATCTGACACACAAATCACACATCACCCCTAGGGTACGCCTCACTGTTGCCTTGCCCCTCAAAAGGTGATCGTCGAGTAGAGGATGTCTTAGTAAGTCCTCATGATCCGGGAACCTGGCATGAGGGTAGCTTCTAAGGTGTCTTCCCATTGCTCTGGTGATCACCATGTCCCGAACCTCGAATTGACCCGAATACCTCCAACGGTGGTGCTACCTACCTCTCAATGGTGGGATGGCACTACTTTAAAGGACATTTACACAGACGAATTCCTTAGGGTAGGTAGACGACTCTAGATACTTTCTCTAGTTTCAAAAACAAATCAAAAATACTTTTCACACCGACACCTTTTCAAAAAGCTTTCGAAAGCAATTTTTCAAACACTCTTGAGGACCGATACAAGAGTCGAACTGAAATTTTCAAAGAAACTTTTTAAAACCCACAATTGAAAAGCAAACAAACCATTTTTGAAAACACAATGAGCAAGTATCTAAGAGCCCATGGATAACCATGGATAGAAAGGGTGCTAACACCTTCCCTTTCTATAATCTACCTCCCGAACCGAGAGCAATCTCTATAAGGAATTTTTCTGTGCTTTTGTCCTTTCCATTTGGAGAAAATAAAAGACGGTGACGACTCTTGCTTCCGCGACATTTTGCGAACCAGCTTTAAACAGTCAGTTCTAGATCCACCGATCACAATATGGTTGTAATATTTTAGTTTCTACTTCACCCCCATTATTAAATTGTACCCCCATCCCCCTATAGTGATGTAATAGCGTAGGATTTTAATTTCCATAACTTATCGCTTTAATATAATTGTTAGTAATTAGGGTGTGTATGGCAAGATAAAAACAACGAAATAGACAACCCTAATCAAAGACAAAACGCATGCAAATCAAACATACTATTCAAACATGCACCCTTAGGGTAATCTCACTTGTTGCCTATCAGAAAAATAGTAATGTGCCTCGAATATGGGCGTTTTAGCAAAGACCCTCGATGTTTCCTTCGGTAAATGATCTAGTCCCTAAAACGACATTGCTAAAATGTTCCATGAGTTGCCTTCTATGACTATACAAACGTCCCACACCCGTCCCTTCACATCCAAGGATGGGGCTTCTTACCAAATCAATGGTAAGATAGCCACATCTAAAGGAGAAAGAAAAGTACACTTAAGACCCTTTCGAGTAGGTAGGTTCGCTCTCGGTTACTCTCTTGCTCACAACAAAAACATTTTATACATCTCACAAACACCTCTTTGAACTATTTTCGAAACAAACACTTTGTATGCGTTCTTATAGAGACGAGAACCATTACGAAGTTCCATTTTCAAAAATACTTTCAAGAACACATCTCACAAACACCTCTTTGAACTATTTTCAAAACAAACACTTTGTATGCGTTCTTATAGAAACGAGAACCATTACAAAGTTCCATTTTCAAAAATACTTTCAAAAACCACACACAAAGCACAATTTCAAACAAAAGCAAGTGATCTAGCAAGTAACTAAGAGCCCATGGAAAACCATGGATGAAAAGGGTGTTAATACCTTCCCTTTTCATAATCTTCCCCCCGAACTCAAGAAACAATATCAAAGGTCTTTCCTGTGCTTTTTCACCTTTCCTTTTGGATAAAAGAAAAGTCGGTGGCGACTCTTACTAACCGCAACATTTGCAATAAAATGCAAAAACCTCAAGTCAGTTCTCCCACTGTATCACATGTGCATTTTTGTTTTGTTTAGAAATGACTAAGATGCAGATGCTCTGATTGGTGTGGAGAAAGAGATGAAGCTCATCATCAGAATTTACTTTATGTTATATGTTTATGATTTTGTTTATAATACCAGATGTACAGCCACCCCAGTGGTAGAAAGCGTGCGCATGAGACATTAGTGCTAAGGGTCATGGGTTCTAACCCCAGAAGCTTTTTTTAGGTTTATTTATTGACATTTTCACTCATTTATCTGTCAGACGATACTCCTAGATCAGAACTTCTAAACAACCTTATCCGACAGCATTATCACCTCACTCTCTCAAATAGCCAAAACTTCTGACTTGCAAACGATACATGAACTTCTAGGTTCCCAGCTACACTACAGCTTCTGAACCCCCTCAACAATTAGAGCTTTTAGGTTTTCCTCTGTTCCCATCAACCTTAGAACTTGGTGTACCCAGGTCCAGAACTTCTGACCTTCTGCTTGCCTACTAACATTTTCTCTCTTGCAGCGTATCAGAGTCAGAACTTATGTTCCTCCTCGTTTCAGCAATGTGCTGATTCTGACTCCATTTTCTTATTTATCTTATTTATCTTATTTTTTATTTTAATAACCAAAAACACCAAAAATACTTCATATTCACATGTTTTATTTCATTTATTTTAGAACAAAAAGATCAAAATATTTTCTTAAGTAAATTAATTTCTTAACAAAAACAAAACAAGTCCATTTTACATTTCTTGTATATCATTTCAATATGGTTGTAATAGATAATTAGGACTTTAATTTCTTGCAATCCCCACTCATAAATCTGTACCCCCATCCCCTAAAGCTTTGTAATAGTTTAGTATTTTTATTTTCCGCAATTTAATGCTTTATATACCAATTGCTAGTAATTAGGGTTTGTATGGAAAGATTAAAACCAACCAATAGCAAACCCTAATAAAGACAAATCAAGCATGTAAACCAATACATTTGCACACTTGCACCCTTAGGATAAACCCACTTTGTTGCCGTATAAAATGGCCATATTATGCATGTGAGGTATCTTAGCAAAAACAAACAAAATACAAGATCATAGTCCCTCGATGATGCTATCCATGTTGACTTTCAAAATGATCTTAGTCCCTAAAGAAAATGCTAAGATATCTTACAACATTGCTAATCATGGCTATACGATGACCCACACCCGTCCCTTTTACATCCAAAGATAGGGTTACTTACCAAATCAATGGTAAGATAAACATGTCAGAGGAAAGAGGAAATGAACATGAAAGACATTTGAGTAGGTAGAATGTTCCTAGTTACTTGCTCAAATTCAAAACCAAAAATATCCTTGCTATTTTTAAAACAAACACCAACACTTTTAAAACATCTTTCAAACTTGAAAACATTTTCAAAATATCAAACATTTTGTATCATTCTTACGAACGAGAATCATTACAAAGTTCGCCTAAACGATGGCGCCTTTTCAAAATACTTTCAAAAACCACACAAAGCATATTTTCAAACAAAAGCAAGTGATCTAGCAAGTAACTAAGAGCCCATGGAAAACCATGGATGAAAAGGGTGCTAATACCTTCCCTTTTCATAATCTATCCCCCGAACTCAAGAAACAATCTCAAAGGTCTTTCCTGTGCTTTTTCATATTTCCTTTTGGATAAAAGAAAAGTCGGTGGCGACTCTTGCTAAACGCAACATTTGCAATCAAACGCAAAATAACCAGGTCAGTTCTCCCACCGTATCACACTAATGTTTGTGAATCCATGAACGCGTACAGATATGCTAAGGGTTATGTTTCAAATGTCTTATTCACTTGGATATATTATTATTATTTATATATATATTTTTTCAGGTTTTGCTTTTTATTGGTGAGTATCTAAAAATAAATATGAAAACGAGATACGGAAACAAAATGCCTTTATTAAAAATAGTAATTATCTTTAAAAGAGAATACAATTCAGATATTGAAAAATATTCAAACTTTAAAACATTAAACTTGCCGAAAGAAATAAACAAAGGGAAACAAAAGTCCTCTAAGTGCGTATGCGGATGTCTTCTCTGAAACCATAGACCATTGTCCTACAAATCTTGATAAAGTCTTCAACGTCTTTTGGGAGAGGGACCATCACATTTTCTACGTCTCTCAAACTCCTAAGGATGTCTTCGATGAGATTGTTGGCTAAGAAGGAGAGTCTTGCATGCTTATCTTTATAGTATCGATATTCTTGGTAAAGATCAAGATTTATCTTGTGATTATCCTTTCTTGCTTTGGCGATCTTCATATATTGCTCTTCCCAATACAACTTTTCAGCCCTCATCTCCGTATAGAGTTTTCGTTGTATTAGGAAATCTTTTCGGAGGCCTTCTAACTCAAGGAATACTTGCTCGTATTCTTCAGTCTTTTGGGTGAGAAGCCTTTCTGCCATCATCCCGTTAAGGCATTCTTCCACCTCCGATTCTTGGCTATCTTGGAGTCTGGTGGTAAGATACTTCGTTTGTTCTTCTTGATCTAAAGAAGCTTGCGCCAAAATTTGGATTTGAGCCTTTAGATCTTCTTCCATCACCTTCTTATCCTGAATTTCCCTTTCATACCATCTATTTAATCTCTCGATTTCAATAACAGCATCCTTCAACCTTTAATTGTGGGAATCTAAGTTAAAAGTGGAACTTAACAACCCTTCAGTCGAACGTTTCCGCTTAAGACTCTCCTTTTCAAATGCCTCACGATCTCTCTGAATCTGTTGGTATTTTGATTCAAGTATGCATTACATTTTTCTTTTCTCCTTAGCTAAGTTATGGAGGTTAAGCTCCAATTCTTCCTTCTCACTTTGAGCTTGTTTTAAATCATTCTTCAAATCGTCTATTTCTTTTAAGGACATAGGCGGAAAATCTGGGACATCTGGCTTGTAATCAGGATCTACATCAAATGGTAACTTGACAACTGGCACCCTGTCCAAAACCCATAGAGTGTAAGGTTCTTTTGCCACAACATTCTTCCTCTCAGCCTTCCTTTTATTAACCCTAAGCCAGAATGATCTTATTGAGCAACTCTTGGTCGTTTTTCCCATATCATGAATGATCAATTGTTGGAGTTGTTCATCTGAGGGTTTATCTTCCAACGGATACCCTAGCTGTCGTAGGGCCAAGGTAGGGTTTTAATTGATGTAACCTCGTGATCCGATCAATGGAACATTAGGAAAATCTTCGCAGCTATAGATGATATCTCTAATGTCAAACTTCCTTGCATACCATAATACAGAATTAGCAGTAAGGGACCTTAATTTTTGAGGCTACTCATATCTTGTCAGATTTGGAATCATGTAGTCTTCCTTGTAGAAGTGAGTCATAAACCAAGAATATAAGAGTGGGATGCAACAGTTTAGAGTACCCCTTGTTTTTTCGTATCACGTATGAAGTGTATAATAAATATCAGCAAGCAAGGCAGGAGTTGGATCCGTATTGAAAATGTTTGTGCCCCAAAATATGCTAATAGCCGCAGGGTCAATATAGTCCAAAGTCCATGGAAATAAAATTACACCAAACACAAGTAGTCATAAACAATTAATACAAGACTCACATTCTTTGTTATTGGCGAAATCAAAAGCCTTACTCTCCAAGTAGCATCTCTTAATCCCTCGTATGTCACCTTCTTTCTTGTAATTAGGTGACAATTCGGGATAAGTGAAACAACCGGCTGAACAAATCATCGAGATGAAATCAATGAAGTCACTATCAAACGTTTTTTAACCCACAGGAAAGGAAAACTAAACATCGAGTAAACCTGAGAAGAGTGAAATCACGATCTTGCGACTGAGAGATCGGGTAAGGGAGTTTGTTACGTGAGGGGAAGTTATTAGCACCCCACACGTCTGTAGTACTCTATGGTGTCCACTCTTGTTGTTCTAACCTAAGGGTGTGTTTAAATCTGAGCTTATAAGCTAAAAGAAAATGAAAAGAGGGAATGCATGCAAAATAAAAGAGAAAATAATGTAGGGAAAATAAAGTTGTGCTCGTTCGGGCCTTACCCTAATGCCTATGTATCCCTTTTTAGGAATCAGAGCAGCCGTAGTTCGGCTCAAAAGTTTCTATTGGTTTGTATTTTTTTAATGAACAATATTAATTTCGCCTTCTGCCGCAACTCGACCCTTGGAGATTCACGCGTTAGCACAAAAGTGAATTAACATGTTCTTTTGAAAAAGTTTGAAGGAAAAGCCCGAAGGCGCAAAAGAGTTTGTATTGGTTGGTGTTTTTACCTTAAAGAAGGATTTAAAAATTGCTAGATAGTTTATGATTTGCCAAGAAAAAGAGTTTTAGTCTTAATGCAAGGATGCAAAAGAAAGAAAAAACATTTAAGGGAGACTAACATATCTCTAATTTCTAATGTTATCATGCAATAATTGATCCTAAGATCGAGGATGAAAACAGAAATTTCTATCCTATGCTAGCATGCATGGATACCTATCCTAACGTCTAGCTCAGAGACTACTCTAGTCGAGCAATCCTAAGGGAAGCATGGTATAGCAAACAAATAAGCAAACAAGTTCTTTGGAAAAAGCACATAATCGGGGTATATTGACTCAAAGGGATGGGGGAAACAAGAGAAATGCTTTAGCTAAAGAAAGCGTATCACCTGAAGCAAACAAGCGGGAGACAGATGACATAAAAAAGAAAAGAAATGCTTTAGCTAAGGGGAGCGTATCACCAGGAGCAAACAAGCGGGTAGTGAAGTATCAGTAATGGCCATTGAGAACTCCTAACAAAGTTTGGGAATTGGTTGCGAACCCTTCTCTACATGACCGACTCGATACACATGATCTGCACAACTCCGAAGCATCTACGTACAACGTGAGCTAAGGATGACACAGACTAGAATGGGCGGGGGTCGATTGTGAACCCTCCCCGCTTTCCTCCTTTTGAGGACATATCATCTGTAATATAATGCAGGCATAAATGTAAACACACGTGCGAAATACCTACTTCAAAGGTAGGATTTTAAACAACTACAATTAACATACAGAAAGTGGTGCCTGCTACAGGACTTTAAACAACAACTTCGAGCGCACGCTATTTATTTCCTGCTTCCTACTTCTCATGATCTATAGAAAGCGATAAATGCCCCTACTATACATGATCTCTAGAAAGCAGTAAATATAATATTACAATAAATGGCCTGAAACCATACCAAACGGATAATAAGAATCTGCAAAACAAACTCAATGAGTGTAGGGAACTCAGAGGGCTCCGCAAGCTAGCATCAACAATAAATAGCGTCAGAAGCATGGACAATATATGCAAGCAAAGCTATTCATCACCAAAGCGATCGGTATCCAAATTGCTTCTCAAAGTATGCACATCTCACAAAATTTGTTAGTAGATAACAACAAAAATCAAATGCGACAATAAAAATTAGAAATATGCATAAAAACTAAGTATAAATATGTACAAGACAAAGCAAACAAGTCAAAGGAACATGACATAACATTCCGGACAACAACTTCATACTTATGCAAATAAGTCCAAAAAACCGGTTTAGAAACATCTAAACTTGCTACCGATATCGAAGAAATGCTCAAATAAGTACAACAATGCATTATTCACTAGCTGAAACTCAATGCGCATGTAAAATATAAGTTCCGGACAATATTATGCGCATTTTCATATTCATCATGGATTGATTTAGAAATCAAAGTTTAGTGCATTAATCTTGAATATTAACATGAGAAGGTTATCTGAAACATGCACATGAACATGTAACCTCAAGATTTATCTAAATATCAAGAATAAAGTCTTAAAACCACATGAATTTAATGTATCGAAATTTAATCAACAAATTGCAAATCAACTCTAATTCACGAGTTTATGTATTTATGCCAAAAGTGTGATGAATAGGAATCAACTCATAATTTATCAAACGCAAAAGTTATGAATCAAAATGTATTTCGATACACTAAATTCATAAAGTTTCTCAAGCAATTAATTGAAATCAATGATATTACTTAACATTAAAGTATAAAATAACACACAAAAAGTGTCACAATTCAAAAATGAAACATAAGATAATGTGCAAAAACTTGAATCGAAAGGTTAGAAAGTTAATCGAAAAGCATCCAATCAACTGCAAAAATTATGGTGACATAGAAACGTGCTGGAAGTTTCGAAAATCAACTCAGTTCGTCAAATTCCGCTCCAGAATATGATTTTTGAAACAGCTACAATAGCAGTAAAATGTGACGAAATTGTCCGAATCAAGAAAATACTCACGTGAGGGATTCTGGATGACTCAAGAAAATCGGTTTTCATTAATGAAAGTCGGAAAAACTCATCACGGATCAAAAGTTAGAACAAAATAGAGTTATGTATCAAAATGCATTTTAATGCACCAAACGCGACGAAATTAATGAAATTTCTTAACATCCATGTATTAAAGAAAATCTTAGCATCAAATTTTCAACTCATGAGATATGTCATCATTTTTTGGATTAATTTGTAAGTTTAAGAATTTAACACAATCTCATGAATCAAACTATTCAATGTCGATTTCCTTCAAGATTTTGACATCAAGAATTTGATTACATCAAAGAATCGAAATTAAACTAATTTATGCTAGTTCATGCCACAAAGCCTAAATCAATGTTAGTATCTAAACTAACCTAAACTTTTAATAAATTCTACATCAAGAATTATAAACTAGTTGTTAATCTAACAAGAATTCAAGATCTCAAACTACACCAAAAAAATAATATCTACACTAACCTAAGTGTTAATGTTAACTAGTTTTCTACACCTAATTCCACCTAAATTCAAGAATCTAACACATTCCTAAATTCAATACTCAACCTAATTTCTAATCTAATTATTGAATCAACCTAAACATTAGTGTAACTACACCTAAGGCTAAAAATCAACATGATAATACTATGTCAATTTCAAGTTACAACCAAAATCAATTTCTCAAGTTCAATTAATCACTTATATCAATAAGCAATTCAAGAAAATGGATTTAAATCCTCAATTAAAATCAATTCTCAACAATTAAGCCTCAATTATACAATTAAAACCTCAATCAACAACAAAATCAAGAAAAAGCACTTATTCAAAAAATCACTTATTTCACAAAGCGCTTAATTCAAGAAAACTCACCGATAGAAGTGAACAAGAGACTTAGGTATAGAGATCACAATGGATGGATCAACAATCAGAGAAGAATTTCTCTTGATCTTGACTTTTGGATCTTGATGAAGTTGTTGTTGTGTTCTTGAACAAAATTGAGAGAAAATTAAGTTTAATCCTTGAGAGAAATGAGAGAAAAGTTTAGAGTGTGTGAGGAGATTGGTAAGTTATGAGAGAAATTGGAATAAAAAAAGAATATATAGTATGGGATTATATGAGTAAATTTGGTTAATGGGCCTCAAATATCCATAAATTCTAATGCAGAAATTTAATTCACTTGAGTGTGACACGTTCTGGGCAAATTTGCAGAAACTTCGGTGCAATTTTTAAAGTTGAAATGTGAAACCAAAATGTAACTGACATTGAGAATAAACTCCTATCCAAAAATGGGCTCAATCGTATAAATGGTAATTTATTTATAAAATTTTGAAATTTTGCTTCACACAACTTTAATTCCCAACTTTAGAATTTTCAGTGAGTTGCACACGCTTCGAGCCAAAAACAGAAGCCTTTGGGGTACCGTTTTGTTGCACCCCAAAATTTTCCCTCCCATTTTATTCAAGGCATGCTCATTAAGGTCCTCAATTGCTAAAGATTCACCATGAATTGATCAGACGAATTCTCTTCCTAAACAATGGATTTCCAATTAGGGTTTCATTTCTCACAAAGAATTTTGGTTTGCAGAAGCTTCAAATGATTTCCATGGCACCCTATATGCCTCAACACAATGGCATAGCTGAAAGAAATAAAAGAAGTGTACAGAACATGATGAGGTGTATGTCGAAATCTAAGAATATGTCTAAGAGATTTTTGGGCTGAAGCAGCTTCGACAGCAATATGCATTCTAATTAGATGCCCGACAAAGCAATGTTAGTTGGGAATTTAGATTACCCAAGTTTTGAATAATTGACACCATGATCACAGAAATAATAGTTTGAAAGAAAGTGTGAGGAGGCTTTTGTGAAGTATTCGATTGATGAAGAGCTAGTAAAGAGCTTCACTATGTTGAACCGTTATCGAAGGGTTCGTTTTTAAACTATTGAAATATAAACTATTTGAAGCGTTTCAAGGGAAGGAATTTCGAATATCATGTTGATTTGAATTGGCGCTTCGAAAGGAAGAAGATATTGAATTCAAAATCTTTGAAGAAATACGTGGAAGTCTAATGGTCCGAAGGACATGCAACCTTCGAACATGGCGTGATTTCATAGAAGGACTGTTAGGGTCGAATCAGCCCAAATATAAATCATCTTAGAGTTTTTTGAATTAATATGTTTCAGGCATGTACCTGAATAGGAGAGGAAGGAGTTAGATGAACGAAGTGAAGTCTTGGTGCTCATAGGTTACCATTCGATTGGTTCATACAAGTTGTATTCACCAATTGAAGATAAACTAGTGATCGGTAAAGACGGTCTTGTAGGCGAAAGAAAAGGGTGGGATTGGAGTCGAAGTTCAGTTCGACAAGAAGATAAATAGAATGAAGCTTCGACAAGTCAAAATGAACAAGTTGATACTTCAACTGCTCGAATTGAAGAACCACATGTGCAATTGTGTTCCAAGGAAAGATCAGAATAAAGCTTCGACAAGTCAAGATGAAGAGATGATACTTCGATTGGTCGAATTGAAGGAAAGGATATCGAAAAGAACAGAATGAAGCTTCGACAAGTCAAGATAAAGAGGTGATACTTTGATTGGTCGAATTGAAGGAAAGGAGATCGAAAGGAACAAGATCTGAGTTCGACTAGGCTGATTAGATATGAGGGGTTTCTAGATTACATAATCGATGCAGATGGTGACTTAATTGAAGAAGCCATGATGATGAAGCCTTGAGCAATTCGAATTGGAACTCAGAGCCATCGAAAAGAATAAATCTTGGGAGCTTGTCGAAAGAATCAATTGATGTGAAATGGAGATGCAAGTTGAAATGAACACCTAATGGGATGAAACATGTCCAGGTTCACTCAAAGTTCAAAATGGCATGAAATATCTCAAAATGGCAACTTATCAAATCTTTCGATTTTGCTTTCAAAGCCTTGATTAATGGCTGATTCATGCCATATTTGTTCACCACCACACCCCTATAAGTACAAGACTAAATCAGAAGCGAAAGGGGGGACACACACACAAAATTGCCTCAAAGATCCACAAGCAGACAGTACCTCAAACCACCACCTACTGCCTCGGAAAAAAGCACACAAAATTTGCAAAAATATTCACAAGAGCTGTCAAATTCGAAACACCAGTGCAAGCTTCCTCATGCCAAACAAACCACAACACTCCATCCCTGAGGTTCCCAGGAAGGTGTTCAGACCATTCACAAGGCGTGGAAAACCTTGAATCATTGCCTTCGAATATCACCAGTTGGTAAGGGCTTTAAACTTTGAAACTAAATATACATGCCATGTTGATACCTCTAACTGTCCGATTCGTGTTTAGGTACACCATTAGTGCATATCTAACGTGATACATGCAGGTTTAAGGACCGAAATAAGATTGTGCCATTGATAGGGAACGATCTATGTTCTTCTCCGAGTCTCAAAATCAAGGATGTTTCAGGCCAAACAGACTTTAGATTCAGACTCAGGGGGTTCGAATTAGGGGGGTATGGTAGGTTTGGATCTCCATAACTTGTTATTTTTGTAGGTTTGATTTTGATCCCACCGGAGAAGACAATTGGAAAGTTGACTCTGGTGGGCTAACTCCGGTGGCCAAGCGTTTCCCTCCCATTGGTCCATTCAGGCCACTGTGTGTTATAATTTTTGAATATATTTTTGTTTGATTTTCAATTACATATTTCTTATGGTGTTATAATTAACAAATGAACAAGCAGCTCATATGGTAAAGAGGAAGCGTGCAAAAGGGGAAGGATCTGGGTTCGATACCCAGGCCTCACAATTTTGTTTTCTAATTATTATCCTGCAGATCCAATGTGATGTGATCCTAGGTGCGCATCATATGCCATCAGATCCACACCATCAAAATCTCAACTGAATCAAATCCAAGCGCCTCAATATGCAGCCCACGATGCACCTCCTGAAGGCCAGCAACACCAGATCCAACGCCAGCCTGAGCTCCTCTCACTTGGGCCCAACAAATTTCAATCTGCACCCCTTGTTTACTTTTGCTTCCTGGCCCATTTATACTTGTTTATTTTGTTTTATTTATTTCTTTTAGTTTTTTTTAATCAACATAAAAAACATAAAAATATTAGGTTAGCATTTTTCTTAATTAAATTAATTTTGTAAATTAATTAATAATTATTTGAACCATCTTTTTTTTTTACTTTAAAACTAAATAAACTTAGGATTAATTTCATTTCTTTTCACAAACAAAAATGAAACAATAAAAAAGATTTCCATTCACTTAGGATTTAGACTTTATTTTCAATTCGCGCGCGTTTATTGCTTTCGTTAGCATTTTCATATTAATGTATCTGCTTATGGGATGTAATAGACTATACTTAGGACTTTTACTGCTTTATTTCCCCCAAGTTTTGGACATGTAATTAATTCCCCTACTTAAAGCCTTGTAATAGTTTAGGATTTATCTTTCCGCACTTTTAATAACTGCAAACTATTAATTGTCTAGATGCATGACTAATAGGATTGTATGGCAAGAACATAAAATCAAACGTTAGCAAACCTAACACAAGACAAAAATAACTGAATACAAAACACTCTCACATATACACCTATAAGGTATCCCACTTTCATTGCCTTCGGAAACAACAGTCACAACTCTCGAAACATGAGAGATTTTAGTGGCTACCCTCCGGTTTAAAGATCATAAGTCACTCGATGACCCTATCCATGTTGCCTCGGTAAAAATTATCTTAAAACTCTAGGATAGTTACTAATGTTTCTTGCCCAGTTGCCTTTGTGACTGTACAAACGTCCCTTCAAATGTCCCTCAAACATCGAACAACTAGGGCTACCTACTCACTAATAGTAGGATAACACTGTCTAAAGGAAAAGAGGAAAATAACAACCTTTCGAGTAAAATTAGATAGTTCCTAGATGCTATGCTCAAACAATATTTACACTTACATAAAGCTTCTTTAAAAAACATTTGCAAAACGCTTTATCAACACTCTTGAGGACTAATACAAGAGTTATTATAAAGCAAGTTGCCTTACTATTGGCATTTCAAAACTTTTTCAAACACACACAAAGTATTTCAAAATGAGATAAGCATCTAAGAGCCCGTAGAAAACTACAGATGGAAAGGGTGCTAACACCATCCCTTTCCATAATCTACCCCCATTACTCAGAAAACTCTCGAAAGGTCTTTTTCTGTTTTTTCACCCTTTCTTTTGTTGGATAAAAGAAAAGTCGGTGGCGACTCTTGCTTATCGTAACATTTGCGAATACAAACCCAAAACCAGTATAACAGTTGGTTCTACCACTGTATTACATGTTTTCTCTTGAAAATGGAAACCAAAATTTAGCTAACTCAATTCTTGAGACAATGCCACCGGAGAGGGCTCGATACGATAAAAATAGAGCGAGTTATGATTTTTTGGATGTGGTGCAGATAAACATTTGCCACAATTTTCCTGTGTGAAAATACTTGATAAATCCACATTTTTTGGGGCTTTTCTGAGTAGAATTAGATTATGGCCGTGAGAGATGAAAATATAGATGATGTCGAGATAGAATTTTAGCCACCAGAACGGGTTCAAAAGGAGCCCCAGACTTCGAGTTATGAATTTTTTAGTGTCCAAAAACTATACCTTCAACACACTTTTTCACTGTATTTCTTCGAGAAAACTCGCATATTTGGAGACCTTCTTCAAAGGATTAGTTTTCAAGTTGAACCTGAATTTGAGGATATATCATCATGGATATCTTGGAGAAAGAACACCTGAACATGACAAACCAAATTAGACTTATGAATTTTCCGAAACCCACACCTCTGTGAAACGAGGAACCGGTCCTTAACATGGAAAATACTCTGAGAGTGTCCATTAACGAAATTAACATCTTTTGCAAAATGCTAAGGCTTTCCAGAAGTACCTTGATCCCATAACCGTAGAACCAATTATATGTATGCTATGTTAATGACCTAATGGAATATATACAGATGAATGTGAAACCTAAGCCAGATAAAAGTACAACTAGTAGGGAAAATTTTTGGGTGCAACAGCTGCCCCTATTTAATCGCCTTCAACTTGGTGAGATTGATGCTAACCTTTTGAACATTCAAGGTAGAAGAATATTAAATACTAAAAGAACCCGGAAATTTTCACTCCGAAGAAAGGGTAGTTTTTTTTATTTATAATTTTTATTTTTGGATGCCTCCACTAACAAGTTTTGGCAAGTAATGGCACGATATTCCCGAAGAACTTCCTCAGAGGAACAAGAAGTTATGTGTCTTATCTGCCAAGGCGAACGAAAGGTGGAAGTGATGCTTAATTAAGCATACTCGCAAAAGGTGAACAATCAAGGTGAATATTCATGAACGAAAGACACCATAAAAGATGAACAAAAGCTGAATAGATGATTGTTGAGGAATTATATGTGATGTTCTGCAACTCGGGGTTGCAAACTCACGACTTAGACATAAGAGTAAGACCAAATTGATAACTTGGGGGTTGGAAACTCACGATTCAGGATCGAAGCAGAAATCAAATCGATAACTCAGGGGTTGGAAACTCGTAATTCAGGATCGAAGGAGAAATCAAATCAACAACTTAGGGGATGGAAACTCACGACTCATGATCAGAGAATAAATCAAATCAATAACTCAAGGGTTGGAAACTCTCAACTTAGAAGTCGGAAAATAATTCAAATCAACAACTCAAGGGTTGTAAACTCGCGACTCATAAGTCGGAAAAGAGATCAAATTAATAACCTAGGGGTTGGAAAATCACGATTAGATACTGGAGAACAAACCAGATCAACAACTCAGGGGTTGGAAACTTATGATTCAGGGATCAAAGGAGAACCAAATTTGATAACTCATGTCTTAGAAGTCGGAGGAGAAACATATTGACAAACTTGCGATTCAGGGATCAGAGAGGAAGTGTATCAATAAACTCACGACTCAGAAGTCAGAGAGGAAATAAACAACAAACTCATGGTTCAGGGATCATAGGAGAAGGATCTGGAAAACTCACAATTTAGAGATCGGAGAGGAAACAAATTGGCAGACTCATGATTTAGGAATTAGAAAAGAAACAAAAGTGACAGACTTACGACTCAGAAGTCAGAGACGAAACAAATTTTACAACCCGAGAGTTGAATGTATGCCAGATAAAGTTAGACATATACAAACAAGGAAGAGACCAACCGAAGAAAGCTCTACTAAAGGAACGTCAATCGAATGAGAACTTATTGGGAATTCAAATAAACATTGACCCTGAATAGAACATCGATCGAATGCAAAATTACAAAGAAAAGAGACCAGCCGAAGGGGACTCTAAACAAGGATTGCCAACATACGTTGGGCTTTAAGAAATTGCAAATACGCAAGAACTACAGGATCCCTCAGGCCAAAAGTGGGGTGTAATTATTTAAGAATGGAAATTATCTGAATTACCATATACCAAGTATGGATACTCAAATACTTGAGAAGCAAGAAAGGTTGTACACTGACTCTTACTCGCACTCTAATCGCAAAGTCAAACACAGGAAAAAATACCACCAGAAGAGTTTCCAAAAGGCAAGACACTTGGTAAATTAATTAGATTGTAGATTTGTTAGAAATTGATACGAGGAAAAAAATACTTGCAGATAGAAACAATGAGAAATATAGGCCTTGGGGAAAACTTGCGAAGAATACCACTCAGGATTTCTGATTGATAGAATATCTTCGGAGATACAAAGGGTGTCTGGAAAAGACTTTAATCTGACTTATGCTTCAATGCATGTTTGAGATTTTTCTTTTTAGCGTAATGCTCCAAATTAAGGAGAATGAAATGCAATGATGATTACTATATGCAAGGTGCCAAAGCGGGGATATCTGCTGGGAACTCAAAGGATAGAATCCCATCTTCTAACTTCTACTGAAGAAAACCCACAACTTATAATTAAATCTTGATCTCAGCTGAGGTTAACAATCCTAACCCCCGTTGGAGATAATAATCCTTGACTTCTGTCGAAGAATGCCAACAACCCAAACTTAGGTCTCTGGTTTTTGATGGAGGAACACCAATACATGGATTTACATCCCTGATTTGCTGAGGATAATGATATTGACTTCCCGACATGCTCTTCAAATTTACAAGTTGTTTAGCCTGCGACTGGACTTAACCTGATCAACTATGAAGTGGAGGAATGCCCCCTGCATAATGCCTTGCCCCTGTCAATAGGGTTTTTTAAATAAAAAACTTGCCTCGAGAGGACCTTCTGAGATTTGTACCATCAATATAAACAACCCCAGTGTTGTGAACTTCAGAACACGGATCCTGGCTAACCAAAGTTGGAGATGGTTTCAACCATGCTTGGGCGAGTGCCCCTGATTACTCATCACCTTGAGAGATTCTTCAAATCTTGGCAAAACTGCCCAGTTTGAATGTACTTTGAGGGATTAAATCTTGACTTAAGTGCCCCAAATTGACTGCACTTGAAGGGATCAAATCCCGATCTAAATGCCTCGAATTGGCTGAACACTTACTCAACAGATTATTCAACATGCTTACCTCTGCTCAACAGAGTCTTGACAAACTTTTTATTCATCTCATGCTCATGGAGAAATAAGAAGCTCGTGGAGTTATGAAGATAACACAACCTCAGTTTAGTTGACTTGCATCTTAAAAGTAGGCTACTTCACAACCATACTTCTCAACTTGAACTACCTCATGTTTAAACAAATAATTGAAGCAATCGGCCCCTCAAGACCAACTGAAAGTAATGCGCCACTGCTCGATAGAGACTCTGGGCAATCAACTTTTGCAATCTGCTTCATATCTTTTATCAAACTGGTCTTCTTTTGCTCAACAGAGTCAATAGAAGGTATGCCCCAAATTAAGATCATTCTCAAAAATGATTTACGCTTCAACATATCCCTGAAGCAATTTGTCCCTTGGCATAATCAAATTTTCATCTGATGCTCATTATGCAAGCTTACTTGATGTTTAAGCACTTATTCATATGCAAAAAATGTTTATTCTAAGAGTGATAATTCTAATGCAAAGCTCATGTTTATCTTGAAGTTTAAAAACTTTTATTGAAAAGATTAAACATCAAAAATTTTGTGCGAAAGAAATTAAAAATATGGAGTGATATCAACTCAAAAGTTTTAGCAATCCTCCTAGGAGTCAAATCACCGTATTCTTGTTACAATACACTTTCGAATTAACCCATACTTCAGTTAAGTCTTTTCAGTGTTGTAACATGGTCTAGTTTACGGTTTTTAGAAAAAAGGATTTAAGGCTCAAAATATTTGGTGCCCACCCATTCTCCGTGATGTTCTCCAGTCCTACAATCAGTTATACCAATACGAGCACTCATCTTTCAAGAGGAGTTTACAATGGTTGAGTGGTAAAACGAGGTTTTTTGGACATGGCAGTCACTCACCTCTTTTGTTCTTGGTGTCTAATCACATGACTTGGTTCCTTGCTGAGGATTTTTTTTGTAATCCCTTTTTGCTTTTCTCACTTTTTCGCTTTCCTAAATTTTTCCTGGAAAAATTCCTTTCGAATTTAACTTTGAAGTCTAGCAGGATGCCCTAACTTTTGCCTAAGCGACTTATTTTTTCAAGTTCCGACTTAGCGGGGTGTGATACGGTGGGAGAACTGACTTGATTATTTTGCGTTTTATCGCAAATGTTGCAGTTAGTAAGAGTCGCCACCGACTTTTCTTTTATCCAAAAAGGAAAGGTGAAAAAGCACAGGAAAGACCTTTAGAGATGTTTTCTTGAGTTCGGGGGGTAGATTATGAAAAGGGAAGGTGTTAGCACCCTTTTCATCCATGGTTTTCCATGGGCTCTTAGTTACTTGTTAGATCACTTGCTTTTGTTTGAATGTGCTTGTGGTGTGGGTTTTGAAAGTATTTTTAAAACGTCTTTGTAATGGTTCTCGTCTCTATAAGAACGCGTACAAAGTGTTTGTTTGGAAAATAGTTCAAAGATGTGTTTGTGAAAGGTGTTTTTTGAAAGTGATTTTGAAGAGGTGTCTTTGTAACGGTTCTCGTCTCTATAAGAACGCGTATAAAGTGTTGTCACTATGCCAGAAATAACCTACGAAAGCGCTTTTTTTGGGCTTTAAAAGCGCTTAAAAGCGCTCTCGTAGGTGGCGCTGCTAAAGGTTTTAGCAGCGCTTTTTGTTCAGAAAAAAGCGCTCTCGTAGGCCTACCTATGAAAGCGCTTTTTTCTTAAAAGCGCTTTCATAGGTAGGCCTACGAGAGCGCTTTTTTCTGAAAAAGCGCTTTCATAGGTGTATTCAGAATGCGTATAAAGTAGGCCTATGAGAGCGCTTTTTGTTCAGAAAAAAGCGCTTTCATAGGTTTTCTACTGAAAAATCTAAAATTTAAAAAATTTCTAAACCTGCATTTTTTTGCAGCAAACCTGTAATTCTTAAACCGGTATTTTACAATCTAATCTAGAAATACCAATATATTAATTTTAATCCAAATACCAAATGTAATTCAAATACCAAATATTATATATATATACAAATACCATTATAATCAATTCATATCCAAAATATATATACACCATGGTAATTCAATATTAACATGTTTTTAAACGTAACAAAATACACCCTAAGAAATCAGCTATATAACACTAAGTAAATCAATCCTAATCTACATATATATCCAAGGTCCTGATTTTGCAATATGAACATAATAACACGGTCAGTGTTGTATACACAAAACAATATATTAATAATTAACCAATTTTCACACAACAATGTATTCGTACCTTATTATAAGATTCTTAGCTCAATAAAATATTGGCACAACTCCTCTTTGAGTTCTTCCAATTGACGTGGCGAGTAATATGGACAATTGTATTGATCAAAATACTACATTACAAAACAAAATATATGCGTGATTTAGTTTAATGTAATAAATTATATGCAAAATCCGATAAGTAATAAAACAAAGTATAAATCCATACCGTGATTGGAATCTCGATTTCATTCATTTGAATGATTTCTTTGATAAACATCAAAACGAAGTATCCGCAATCTATGCCGTTTTGTTGTTGAGGGCACTACATAGAAAAACAAATAAGATTATACACATCTATTGATTTATCAAGTAGCATAAATATTATAAGCAAAATTGTTGAAATTTATATACCTGTACTTTGATCCAATTAATGTTGTTTGATCTAGACCGTGGTACTCGTGCTCCCCTTTGACATCAGAATACTTGTATTGAACTGATGACAAAATTAAAATATTTATTTAGAACAATGACATTGAAATAATTAAATATATAAACACAAACGAATATTTAGAATAATGTCACTTACGTATCAATCACTAGCTTCATTTCCGGATAATTTGTCCAATCACCGTCAACCGAATTCAGGTAATAGACCACTTCTTTTATGGGATTGATTGCAAGCAACAACCAGTGACATCTATAAATTAAAGCAACAATTTAGAAGCGAATTTTAATGTAAAAAATACAAATATTAAAAGGAGCTTAGAATGAAAATCTAACCCTGTATTATAAGGCAAAAGATATAAGCTCTCTGTACTGGCAGTTGTCCTGAATCTTTCGACCAAGTGTTCTCTTACTGAATCAGGTTCCCTAGAAATTGTTGCTCCGCTAACACGGGAGGAAGACACGAAACGGAATCTATTTGACAATTGATTCCAGCGCATCAATTTGTCAAATAACATCCTTAAATAAAAACATAATTAATATTAGACTATTTCAATTAAATGTTTAAACAAAATGTTCAACCAATTAAATAATATATTGATTGGGTTACCGGATGTACGAGTGCATCACACTGATGCCTAACTCTCGATGATGAAAGATTTGTTCCATGTCCTCAAATCCAATTGTTTCGGTACATGGAAAACCAAAGACAATTTCATCCATATCGATTTGACAAATTCCATCATTCATCAAATCTGATGTGCCAACTAGTGTCTCCAGACACTGTCGATATCTAGGCACAAATTTACGGACAGGAACCTTCTTCTTAGGTGGAACCCTACTACCTTTCTGGCTCACCTGCTGTGACTGATCTTGAGAAGGTACCTTAAAAATCATATAGAATTATGTAAGATACAAAGTTATGCAGTTTTTTATTCCGATCATAAATGAAACACTATAAAAGTACCTGTCTTTGCGATACAATAGACTCGCCGCGCTGCAAAATCCCTTTATCCTTAGATGCGGGTTTTGCAGGAGTCTAAAATTACCATGTATAAAATTCAGGTCAGAACTGTCAGTTGAATACTTAAAGATTCATAATGGTTTTCAACATACCTGATCATCTATGCAGATGAGGTCTGATGGCCATGCCACAAAAGATCCTACTGCATCTCGCAGCAATGTGGTCTCCGCAACAATGTCAGGTACCGGTAGCAATGCATTCATATCTAAAACAACATCAACCGATACCTTCATGTGGCCATCTGGGAGCGGTCTATGGTGAATTAAATCTCCCGAGGTGTTGTGCACTTTTTCCCTTGCCAACTACCCGATAAGTCGGAGAAGCTAGATACAGCTGACAACATGAAATGCCCTAAACCAATAATAACCGTTAGACTTCCTTTAATGTTGACAATAATAACCGTTATAATTATACTTTCTCTAAATATAATGGATTATCATCTTAATTACCTCGGGAAAATTTTGTTGACGGTTGATACTAGCCTTGTCACTAGTTTCTTTCAACTGTGAACTGCTCCTTTCGGCCATATACCTCTCTTTGTCCCTCTGCAGTTCACGGACTTGTGCTTGTAAATCCTGCAATGTTTGCATCACTTCCGCATTGCTAGGATTTCTTTTTCTTGGATTGTTATAAAGAGAGGTAGGAGTCACACCATGGCCTTTACCCCTCACTCGTCCCGGATACTCAGCAACACATAGTGCTCGACTGAGTACGCTCCTGATATTCGAGTCATCACCCGAGGATACCGATTGCGATATAGTCTCCTGTAATTCATTTAAATATCGATAATTAAAGACACAACGTTAATTATATATTAATTAAAGACATAATGGTATACTTACACACTCATCATAAATATGTTGCAGATCGGGGTTAACAACTTTATCTCTGCCAACACGAGCTTCCTTCCACAGCACATGTGCAGGTAGTGATGTTTCGTCACTCTGCGTCTCCTCCAACTACGCATTGTTACAAATAATAAAATCATCAATACACATTGTTACAAATTAATAATACACATTGAGATAATTAATAAGATCGTAGAATTGAGATTTACTTACAATTTTTTCCTGTAAGCGTGCATATCCCAAACGACCTTTTTTATATGGATATGCGGGTTTTGACGCTCTATCCCGATTTACAGCACTCACTTTCTTGAAATTATCGTCTTTTCTTTGGCCCACAAAAGCAACCCATTCTTCGGGTGTAATGAAGCTCTCATATTTTTTTGGTCGTTCAGGTTCCTCTTCAACAAAATTTCCTTCATCGTCTTTAAGAAACTTATTTGTCAAAAAATTTCTCCACCCTCTATGTCTTTTTCCGGCCAAGCCCATTATATACTTTTTGCGGGCATCTTCAATGTTAAAAGACCTCTACAAAAAAACATACGCATAGAGGGTGTTAGTATATGTAATTTAAAAACAATAATTTCGTCAAAATAAAGCAAATAACAACAACCATATATGATACCTTTATCTCGGTCCAAATTCTTTCTTTAGCATCCAACTCTCCTTTTTTCCAGCTAGTAGTGGTGATCGGAATGTGCATACGAACAAGCGTACCGATGAAGCTTGTCAGCTTTGCAGAATTAGGCTCAATTAGTTGGTCATCATTATTCCAATCTACATTATATGTAATACCTATATCTCTATCACGGATGATTCCCCGCATGATAGTTATGCCTCGTGTGATATCCTTATCTGAAGTGTCTTGTGGAACACTATCTTGTGGAACATCTCCTTGAGGAACATTTTCTGAATTATCTTGTGGAACATCCCATTGTGGAACATCGTGATACATTTTTTGTCAAAACGCAAAGTATACACGGAATGAATTAAATAGAATGTTATTCAATATTTCGGACAATGGATTAAATAGAATGAAAAGATGGATACTATTAAATTTATGATTAAATAGTTTCGAACTGATAAAGAATGAAAAAGAAATATACCTACATCAAAACATAAATAAAACAATCCTAAATATTTCAAAAAACTAAGATGTCAGATAACAAATTTTCAGTCAAAACGCAAAGTATACACGGAATGAATCCGTATCAAGAAAATGCAACATACGAAAGACAATTTAAGACAAATTCATCACAATATATACCAGTAATTTGAGGAAGAAAGTTATCTCTCAGATGTTTCGAACTCTAAGAAACGCGGAGAATGAGCGTCGTAGTCGAACTAGGCCGGGAAACGCTGCAAATTCATAGAATGTTATTCAATATTTCGGACAATGGATTAAATAGAATGAAAAGATGGATACTATTAAATTTATGATTAAATAGTTACGAACTGATAAAGAATGAAAAAGAAATATACCAGTAATTTGAGGAAGAAAGTTACCTCTCAGATGTTTCGAACTCTAAGAAACGCGGAGAATGAGCGTCGTACGTCGAAACATAAATAAAATTCCATAAAGCAAAGATGTCAGATAACAAATATTTCATAAAATTCCATAAAGCAAAAAAATGAAATGACGTATATTTAAATTTTACTGGATGATATAGGCTATATATATTATACTATAATGAAAAAAATGAAATGATATAGGCAATATATATTATACTATAATGAAAAAAATGAAATGATATAGGCTATATATATTATACTATAATGAAAAAAATGAAATGATATAGGCTATATATATTATACTATAATGAAAAAATGAAATGGCATATATATATATTTTATTGAATGACATTGTCTATAATTATATATACTATTACCTTTTACACTAACATCTCTTTCTTTTCTTGGTAGGAATATGTTCTACTCGTCTCGTAACAACGCGAACGGTTGGATTGATCCAAATACCCTCATTATGATCATTTCTAACGCATGATTCATTATCATTTTGATCATTTCTGGTAAAAGATTCAATGTCAACACCAATATCGCCTTGGTCTCCAATCTTTTCATCAATTACTTTGTTAGAGAAAGCACTATAGACCATTTCGTACTTGTCGGATCAGTGACATAGAACACTTGTTTAGCTTTAGAGGCTAGAATGAAAGGCTCATCTTTGTACCCCGCCCTGTTAAGATCAACTTGCAAAAATCCTGACTTATCCATCCGTATACCATTATTATTTTCAACCCACTTGCAACCGAATATAGGAATCTGAAATTTCTCGTAATCAAAGACCCAAATGCGCTCGATAACCCCAAAATACGACAGATTTGCAAATTTCGGGTTTAAGTCCTTCACACTAGATATGTGCATTGCTTCAGCTACCAAGGTGACACCACTATTTTGCACAGTACTTTTATCATCTTGTTCTTTGGTATAAAATGTGTATCCATTAATTGCGTATGCGCTATAAGAAAACGCAACCAAACTTGGACCATATGCTAAACATCTCAACCTTTCTGTCACTGAGGCGGGATCTGAACGATACTTTGAATAAATATGTTCCTTAAACCATGGTATGAAACTTCGATTGTGCTCTCGTACAATCCAATTCTCATTTCTATTCGAATTTAAACCTCGAAGAACACCCTTGTGTATATCGACATACGGCTCAACCTCAATCTCATTGTGCAAAACATACAAATGCACTTGATCCCGTTCGACCCTTGATACTGTCACAACTTTATTTCCAATTAGCTTCTTACCTTCTTTTTTTTCAACAACATGAGATTTGGGGAGTCCAATTGACTGAACATTTGACAGATATTCAGTACAAAACTCAACCGCTTCTTCAACAATGTATCTTTCAGCAATACAACCCTCTGGTCGACTCCGATTTTTCACATACCCTTTTAATATTTTCATATAACGTTCAGCAGGGTACATCCATCTCATATAAGCTGGTTCGCACAATTGTGTCTCTTTCACAAGATGAACGACAAGATGAACCATTATGTCAAAAAACGAGGGAGGAAAATACATTTCAAGCTCACACAAAGTAACAACTATTTCTTTTTGCAATGTTGGCAAGATCTCAGGATCGATCACCTTACTGCAAATTGACTTGAAGAAAAAACACAATTTAGTTATTGCGCTTCTTACCTTTTCTGGCAGAATAGAACGTATACCTATCGGTAGAAAATGTTCCATTATAACATGGCAATCATGCGTCTTTAAACTCTTTAACTTGAGGTCTTTCATAGACACAAGTCTTCTAATATCTGATGAGTAGCCTTCTGGAACTTTAACTTCACTCAGAAACTTACACAATATTTTTTTCTCCTTTCTAGATAGAGTGTAAACAGCAGGTGGTAGGTATGTCCGTCTTCCTTTCTTCACGGGTCCCAGTTCAATTCTTATTCCCATGTCTACCAAGTCCTCCCTTGATTTAAGGCCATCCTTAGACTTCCCTTTTATATTGAGTAACGTACCAATAACACTGTCAAATACATTTTTTTCAATATGCATCACATCAAGAAAATGTCTTACGTACAAAGATTTCCAATATGTCAATTCAAAAAAAATCGACCTCTTCTTCCACCCACCTGTGACAACTTTATGTGCAAAAGGCTTGCCAAACTGAATATTCACATCTTTCACCTTTTCAAAAATTTGTTCACCTGTCAAACCAGGCGGAGCTCTACGTTGTTCGGTATCTCCGTTGAACGCTTTTCTCCATCCACGATACTGATGTTTAGAAGTTAAGAATCTACGATGACCGAGAAAGACATTCTTCTGACAAAGTTTCAATCGCATGGTATCGGTTCCGTCTTCACAAACAGGACACACTTTTTCACCTTTAGTGCTATACCCGGATAGATTGCCGTATGCTGGAAAATCGTTAATTGTTCCAAACAACATCGCCCTCAAGTTGAAACTTTCTTTCCTATAACCATCATAAACCTCCACACCGTTCTCCCACAAAATCTTCAAATCTTCGATTAATGGTTCCAAGTATACGTCTATGTCATTTCCTGGTTGTTTAGGCCCAGAAATTAACATAGACAACATCATGTACTTACGCTTCATACATAGCCATGGAGGTAGGTTATAAATCATAAGAATCACAGGCCATGTGCTATGCGAGATACTTTGAATACCGTGTGGGTTCATTCCATCAGTAGACAATGCCAAGCGAAGGTTTCTTGCTTCTTTTCCAAATTCAGGATAATCATTATCAATTTTCATCCACTGTGGAGAATCTGCCGGATGTCGAAATTTTCCATCAATAATTCTTTCATCTGAATGCCAAGTCAATTGTCTTGAATCGGTTTCACTACGATACATCCGTCTAAATCTCGGGATTATAGGAAAATACCATAAGACTTTTGCCGGAGACAACTTTTTCTTATATCGAGGGGCACCGCATTTAGGACACTCATTTAACGATGCATACTCGTTTTGAAACAAAACGCAATCTTTTGGACACGCATGTATCTTATCATAGCTCATGCCAATGGAGTACAACATCTTTTTGGCCTCATACGTTCGATTGGGAAGAACATTATCCTCTGGTAGCATATCTTTCATAAGGGCTAATAACTCTGTGAAACTTTTATCCGACCATCCATTGCCGGCTTTTAAGTTGTACAACTTTAACACCGCAGACAATCTTGTGAATTTTGTACAACCATTATACAACGGTTTCTCTGCATTGCTTACCAACCTCTCGAACATTTTGGGACAATCGTTAAGATCTTCTTCAAGCGCTTCTGCAATTTCTTCGACTCGATCATAATCGTATGTATCTGTGCAATCATCATTTGAAACATAGGTCCTTGCATACCCCGATTCAACATTCCCGTTACTTTTCTCACCATGCATATTCTAACATGTATAACTCCTATCAATTCCATACCGAATTAAATGCGATTCCAACTGAACTGCGTCAACCCGGTTCCCATAACAGCAATACAAACAGGGACATGTCATACGACTGGGGTCTTTGGCGTGCGCAACAACAAACTTAACAAACTCGGAAACACCATTCTCGTAGTCTTTCGACAATCGATTGGAATACATCCATGTCTTGTCCATATCAACTAATTAGTGCACAAAAAAGTAGTATACTGCGTTTCTGTCAAAACGCAAAGTATACACGGAATGAATCCGTATCAAGAAAATGTAACATACGAAAGACAATTTAAGACAAATTAATCACAATATATACCAGTAATTTGAGGAAGAAAGTTACCTCTCAGATGTTTCGAACTCTAAGAAACGCGGAGAATGAGCGTCGTACGTCGAACTAGGCCGGGAAACGCTGCAATTTCATAGAATGTTATTCAATATTTCGGATCGATTGTCGAAAGATATATACTATTTTAACATAAAGGTTCACAATAAATGTCACATATATATTTTCAATGTTTGGGAAAGCTATGACAATAATACAACACAAATATTATAAATAGTGAATTCACAAAGTCAACATGAGGTTGATGCGATGAATTGATACTATTAAATAAATGCTTCACACGATTCACCATATTTTTAGTAACAAGTTCATATATCACATTGCATATGGAAATAGGATGAAATGGTTTAAGATACTCAGACTAGAAATGGGGCAGCATTGTTATCATAACACAAGTTAATCGGAAGTTGCTAACGGAAACAAGAAAATTAAGCATTAACATTCACGAAAGATTCAATTAAATGCGGATAAATGTCAAACGGAAAATTAAGGCGAAATATGTACATGGAACCAAGTCCAGACAACATATTTTATTCACAAAAACGCACATAAAATTAGTTCTGAAATCAATTGAAATGGTACTGGTGTTTGACAATTACCAAAACAAACTATTCTAAACGATTAGAAATAATTAATTGAACAATTTTCATGGTCTTCTAATACCGGACAACCTTATACCTCAATAAAGAGTGGCTTGAAAAACCTCAACAAAAACGGTGTAACTCAATCGCATTAATCCACAAACGTAACAAAATGCAAGAATAGGCATCAAACAATTTTAAAGTTCAATTGACAAGGTATTCAAGAGTTCCGGTATAATTCGACATCCAAAAGTTATCAACAAAATTTATCCGGATTCAACATCAAATTCACCAATTCACCATGATTTGATACCAACAGCCATGAACTAACATGAATCTAACAAAGATATTCATCAATCAACCTATTCCTCTTTTCATCCTTTTTACACTGTTCAAGAAATCAAGACTTATGCATATTCAGTAATTCAAATATACCATGAATTTTCAAGAACAAAGTTCAACACAATTCAAGAATCATATAATTGTTTAACAAGTCAACTTCAAGAATCACACCCCAATATTCAATTCAATGTCAAATTTACTCATGAAATTAAAACTTTGTTCAATTCAACAATCCAAAGTTTAACCTAACTCATGAACATCCAACATAATTTCATTCCTAATTATCATCATCACCTTATAAACAAATGTTTTCCAAATATGTCCTTGTTCCACTCCTTAATAAAAATAATCATACCATCTAACAATGAGACTAACTATCCCCAATAAACCCCATTTTCACGCAGCCAATACCCAAAGTTATCATGCATAAGCCAATCTGAGTTATCATGCATAAGCCAATCTGAACCGTCCAAATCTAATAATTAATTCTATGGTTAACTGGAAGAAAAGCTAGCCCAAAACTCATAAGAACACAACAATGAATTTCATTGAACCAATTTAAGGCGAAACAGAAATGTAGGTTAAGCTTGTTCAAGATGTAGGTTTTTGTTTAATATAAGATGAACAGATAATGGAAGAAGATAATGGAAGAAGAAGAATCTTACCAAGATGGAGAAGACGGAACGAACGGCGACGACGACTGAAGAAGACGGAACGAACGGCGGCGACGGCAGAAATGAGGAAGACGAACGACGAAATGAAGAAGGCTGAACGAAAGAAATGAAGAAGACTGAAGAACAGATTTAGGGATTTTTAATTTAATTATAAAAACAACCTATGAAAGCGCTTTTAAAAGCGCTTTCGTATGCCCCCCATATGAGAGCGCTTCTGAGGTAAAAAGCGCTTTCGTATGCCCCCCATATAAGAGCGCTTTAGAAAGCGCTTTCGTAGGTCCCCCCTTTCAGAGCGCTTTTCAAAAGCTCTTTTATAGGGCCACCTATAAGAGCGCTTTTCAAAAGCGCTTTCGTAGGTTAGATATTTCAAATACCTATGAAAGCGCTTTCTGAAAAGCACTTTCGTAGGAAACCCTATAAAAGCGCTTTTTTTAAGCGAATTTTTTTAAAGGCTACGAAAGCGCTTTCTCTTAAAAGCGCTTTCGTAGATGCGCTGCCAAAAATTGTTTTTTTTGTAGTGTGTCTTCAAAAACGTTTCAAAATGAGAGTGTTGGTGTATAAAATGTTTTTGTTGTGAGCAAGAAAGTAACTAAGAGCGATCCTACCTACTCAAAAGGTCTTAGATGTTCTTTTCCTCCTCCTTTAGATGTTGCTATCTTACCATTGATTTGGTAAGAAGCCCCATCATTGGATATGGAGAGACGGGTGCAGGTCGTTTGTATAGTCATAGAAGGCAACCCATATGACGTTTTAGCAATGTCGTTTTAGGGACTAGATCGTTTATCGAAGGCAACATCGAGGGTCATCGAGGGATTACGATATTTTATCGAGGGTCTTTGCTAAAACGCCCATGTTCGAGGGACATGACTAATTTCCGATAGGCAACAAGTGAGATTACTTTAAGGGTGCGTGTGTGCAAGTGTGTTTTATTGCATGTATTTTAATCTTGATTAGGGTGGTCTATTTGTTGATTTCATATCTTACCATACACACCCTAATTACTAACAATATACGAAAGTAATAAAAGTACGGAAAGTAAAGATTCTACGCTATTACAATCATTAGGGGGATGGGGTGTACAAATTTTCGAATGGGGATTGAAAATTAAATCCTAAGTTACTATTACAACCACATTGAATGGATAAGACTGTACAGAGAAATGTAAAAATGTTTATTTCGTTTAAGAAAAGAAATAATTTTTTTGTTTAAGAAAATATTATTGGTCTTTCTGATTCATGAAAAAATATAAAAGTGATGGCAAAAAAATAATAAAGGAAAGAAGACAGAATCAACATAAATGCTGAAACAGAAGAGGTCAGAAGTTCTGACTCTGACATGCTGCACAAACAGAAGAAAACGTTAATAGAAATAGGGAAAGTCAGAAGTTTTGGGTCTGCTGAAACACAAAAGTTTTCAGAAGCTCTGATGCCACTGACAGAATATCGTCTCCCTCTCCATGCTAGTCAGAATAGAAATTACACATATAACAGTTATAACAAGTTTCATGATGTTTCAGAAACAAGGGATATCAAAAATATAAATCAGAAGCAAACATGAATTTGTTAATCCTAATTCTGAGTCCTAATTTCTTCATGAAACTCTGAACTGGAATTCCCTCTACTTAGGCAGGCAGATGCATGAAATCTTAGAATATATACATCATCAGAATCAGAATATCTACATTGTGTTAAATATGAAAAATCTAACAATGCCTAAATAATATGATGATAGTTAGCAGAAACTTACATTACAGCTGGAAAATACTCTGGGAGCTGGAACCTGGTTCTGACCACTTGTGGTGTTCTGAAAAGCTTCCTCACGTGTTCAGCAGGCTGGAAACTTTAAACTTGGGTTGTAAATGATTAGACAATTCTGGAACAAACAAGGGATAAAGTTCTGACCTTTTGAGGTGGATATTGATGGAGAGGGTATTACAGCTTGGCTACAGAAGTTAGGATGGCTTTTGAATGTATATCAGAAACTGTATGGGTGATTTTGGTCAAGAAACACTTGAGAAAAATGGAGTTTTAATGCAAGAATCAAATGCTATGGTTTTGTATTTTTGGTGTTTATAGTTTCTTGGATTCTTGGAATAATTTGCAGGGGTTCAAGGCTTTTCTTTCTCAAATTTCTGACCTTTTTACAGTTTCCAATAGTTTCCAATTTATAGGCAAGGATCTTGTAGCTTGGAGAGATCAAGGGTACCACTATCATGTGCTAGGCGCTGACTTGTTCTTGAAGTAAGTTCAAATAGGTGTAGTAGCTGGCAATTTTTTAGCCATGCCTAAACTGGATTAATAAGCAGAGATTAAGGAAAAGTAAACCCAAACAGCAAAAGCAACGCATGGGCCCTAACATATTTCTGTACAAAAGTTGCTTTTAAGGACAACAAAGATGCTTCTATACCACACGTGGGGAGATCCTTTGGATAAAGACTCAAAAGTGGTTGTGAGCATTAAATGAACATTAAATGATGATGAGATTTATCAAATTAGAAATCCTGCCATGTGAGATTTTGCATCATTGCTTGGATCAACAATTCTGCTTCAGCGTAGCATCCAATCTTCTGATTCTTTTATCTTCTGGCTCCAGCATGTCCTGAAGGAACTCCCAGACTTTCCAGGAAGGTTGTAACACACTTTGTAAACCTTCTTTGCACTGCTCTTGCAGGTTCTGACTGGACCTTTGTGAAAACTGGCCCATAAGTTTTGACCAAACTCTGTCTTGAGAGTGTCTAGAATTAGCTGAGTGTTTCAGTTTCAAGGACGTATCTTTGAGGAGTTATAACTTGAAATCTCATCATTTCTAGGAGAAGTTCTGTTCAGCAATGTTTTAGATCTTGTGGGGGTCTATAACTCTTGTGTCAGAAGTTGATCCAGAATCAACTTGCATCAAGGTGAAAATCTAGCCAGAAGTTTTGAGCTTTGTCATTTTTCTTAAATACTTAGAAAATTTTAAGTATTTAGAAATTTGAATTTTCCAAAGTAACTTTTGACTTCTGAATTTCTTGATAAAACAAACTTCATATCTCAACACGTCTTGATGAAATATGATTCTTGAAACTTGGTTTTGGTCCAAAAGTCAAAGTTTGACTTTTCAGTGTGCAAATGACCATTTTACCCTTGTGGATGATTTTCTTGAAAAACTTGTAATTCAAAGCTTAGGATTGGATGGAAGAAAACCCTAGGGTTCAGGACGATCCTTTGAGAAAAGAGATGGCAAATTTTGGGGTACAACAACTGCCCCTGTTCAATCTTCTTAAACCTGAAGAGTTAGATTGGCGGATTTTCCATTCGTGACTTGAAGGTGGAAGATGATTGAACACTAGAGTGCCCAAAAATTTGCACTCGGTGATGGTTGATGGTAGAGGGAATGGACTTAAATATGCCATTTAGAAGGACGAGGAAAAGTTGTTGGAGATGGGCTTGTAGATGCCATCCATAAATGTTTGTTGAATTGTAATTGGTAAGCTGAAAGAATGAGCATCAGAATGGCGTCCGTGTCTGGAGCGTATCTGAACTGTATCTGAAAGCTGATTCTGAATGAGTATTAGAATGGTGTCTGTGTCTAGAACGTATCTGAATTGTATCTGAAAGCTGATTCTGAATGAGTATCAGAATGGCGTCCATGTCTGGAGCGTATCTGTACTGTATCTGAAAGCTGATTCTGAATGAGTATCAGAATAGCGTCCGTATCTGGAGCGTATTTGAACTGTATCTGAAAGCTGATTCTGAATGAGTATCAGAATGGCGTCCGTATCTGGAGCGTATCTAAACTGTATCTAAAAGTTGATTCTAAATGAGTATCAAAATGGCGTCCGTATTTAAAGCGTATATGAACTGTATCTGAAAGCTGATTCTGAATGAGTATGAGAATGGCGTCCGTGTCTGGAGCGTATCTGTACTGTATCATAAAGCTAATTCTGAATGAGTATCAGAATGGAGTCCATATCTAAATTGTATCTGAAAGCTGATTCTGAATGAGTATCAGAATGGCGTACGTATCTGGAGCATATCTGAATTGTATCTGAAAGCTGATTCTGAATGAGTATCAGAATGGAGTCCATATCTGGAGCGTATCTGAACTGTATTAAAAGTTTGAATCTGAATGAGTATCAGAATGGTGTCTGTGTCTGGAGCATATATGAATTGTATCTGAACACTTTGAACATTGTTAATGGTAGCTGTTGATTAATCTTATCCTAAAAAAGGTAAAATGTTAGCTAATATGCAATGTTTATGTTGTATGAAATGCATAGGATAATGCATTCGTGTTATCAGTGTTTATGATATATGGATGTGATGTATGCGTATGTGAGATAATTTGCCGCATTGCTGTTGGATTGAGGAAAATAAATCCCTGAATGCTACTGAGGATATGTGAGCCTTCATGTCTTGAAGTCGAAGTATTGATGAATTTCTGCCGAGAGAAATAAATCCTGTTGTAAGGGTTTTGTCATGTATTGCTTGTAAAATCTGTTGGGGAGTCCCGAGAATTTTAGTGACTTTTGATGGGGATTGATAACTGGGAACTTTGTTCTGCTGGGGATTTAAATGACGTACTGTAGGGGATTACTTATGGAATAGCCCAGATACATTTTCCTATTCTTTCAACCTATCAGTAATTGTCTTTCTCACTTTGTTTATTTATAAACAATAATCATGTTCAAATGCATATGTTCAACAATGAATCATTGGACGTTTTTTGTAAACAAAACACAAGCGTAGAGAAAAAGACAAATATTTTTTGCACTTTCAAAGGGATATATTTGTATTGACTTTGAGTAAATATTTTGTACAAAGGGGACAAACATTCTAGTAAGAGAATGTTGTCGTAAAACAAGAAAAGTTTGATACAAAGAAAGATAGCTATGTGTAATAATCTTATGGGGTTCCCATTCTGCTATAGCCTTCGTATCTCTGAGCATCTTGTATATTTTTGCCTTGTCTGAAGATGACTGAATTAATCAAAACCTCTGAGTTTGTCAGTGGAAGTTAAAGGTTGTTTGTAAAGTGATCCGACGGGACATAGTCGTACGCCTTAACTCCCTAACTTTTGCCTGGACCGCCCTTTCGAGTTTTCAGTCCACCGGGAAACCCTTTTTTTCCCAAGTCGCCCTTTCGGGTTTTCAACTTGCCGGGTGTACAAATTTTTTGTTTTATCCCTAACTTTTTCCCGAACCTTTTTGGTTCGCCGGAATGCCCTTGTTTTGCCTAGGTATGTCAACCTAGCGGGTCTCTTATGCGTAGTATCTTTTGACTATGTCCGCGTTCGCAGGGTGTGGCAGGTCATCACCATCCATGGTGGTCAAGATCATCGCCCCGCCGAAGAACATGTTTTTGACCACAAATGTTCCTTCATAGGTAGGAGTCCATTTTCCCCTGAGATCACTCTATGGAAAGATGATGCGTTTGATCACTAGATCCCCAACTTGATATACTTGTCGCCTGACCTTTTTGTTGAAAGCCTTGATCATCCATTTTTGATACATTTGACCATGACAGACAGCGGTAAGCCTTTTATCATCAATCAAGTTTAGTTGATCAAGTCGAGTATGGATCCAATTGTCTTCATTCAAACCTGCATCCTTCATGATCCTCAGAGAGGGGATCTGAACCTCGATAGGCAAGACAACTTCCATGCCGTATACCAAAGAATAGGGTGTTTCCCTAGTTGATGTGCAAGCCGTAGTACGATACCCGTGGAGATCGAATGGTAGCATATCGTGCCAGTCTTTGTATGTGACAATCGTTTTCTGTATGGTCTTTTTAATGTTCTTATTCGCGGCTTCTACAGCCCCATTCATTTTTGGCCGATAGGGAGAAGAATTGTGATGCTGAATCTTGAATTGCTCGCATAATGCGGTGATCATAGTGTTGTTGAGATTTGTACCATTGTCAGTGATGATCCTACTGGAAAATAAGGTTTTTCTTGATGAAGCGGGCAATAACATTCTTGGTAACGGAGGCGAAGGAGGCTGCTTCAACCCACTTTGTAAAATAGTCAATGGCCACTAGGATGAAGCGATGTCCATTGGAGGTTGTCGGCTTGATTTCCCCAATCATATCAATTCCCCACATAGCAAAAGGCCAAGGAGCCGTCAAGACATTCATAGGAGCCAAGGGTACATGCACTTTGTCGGCATAAATTTGACACTTATGGCAAGTTCGAGAGTATTGATAGCAATATGCTTCCATGGTAGACCAGTAATAGCCTTCCCGTAGGATTTTCTTTGCCATCGTATGCCCACTGGAATGGGTACCAAAAGTGCCTTCGTGCAATTCAGCCATGATCCTTTCAGCTTCAACCTTATCTACGCACCGAAGCAACACAGAGTCATGATTGCGTTTGTATAGGATGCCATTACTAAGGAAGAATTTAGCAGAGAATCTCCTTAAGAACTTCTTATCATTTATTGAATCTCCTTCTGGATATTCTTGAGCCTCGAGATACCTCTTGACTTCATGAAACCAAGGCCGGTCCACTACTTCTTCAGTATTAATCTCGTGATAGTGTGCTAGTTCATCCATTCGTTCGATGATGATCTGGGGAGCCTCGTTATCCCAAGTTTAAACATATATGACATTGTGGCTAGAGCGTCTGCTAGCTGATTTTCTTCTCGCGGGAAGTGCTCGAAGGTAATCTCCTCAAAATGTGGTAGCAATGTCAAAACATGTTTTTTGTAAGGGATAAGCTTAGGGTGTTTGGTGTCCCATTCTCCTTTGATCTGACTAATGACCAAAGCTGAATCTCCAAATACGTTCAAGGATTTGATTCCCAAATCTATGGAAACTTTGAGACTGAAGATGCATGCTTCATATTCCGCCATGTTGTTTGTACAATTGAAGCAGAGTCTTGTGGTAAAAGGGAATATGACACCCTTCCGGAGATATGAGCACAACACTGATAACATTACCAAGTGCATTGGATGCTCTATCAAAGAACAGGGTCCATCGGGATCCTTGTTCAGGTCGGTCATATGGCCTGATTTCTTCGTAGTTGTCTAATGGCATGACGTCTTCATCCGGGAATTCAAACTTCATGGACTGATAGTCTTCCACAGCTTGGTGAGCAAGGTTGTTAGCTAATACACTACCCTTTATAGCTTTCTGGGTAGTATACTGTATGTCATATTCTGTCAGGATCATCTACCATCTTGCTATTCTCCCAGAAAGAGCAGGCTTTTCGAAGATGTATTTTATCGGATCCATTTTAGATATCAACAAGGTAGTATGAGTCAGCATATACTGTCTTAGTCGGCGAGCAGCCCATGCCAGAGCGCAACAAGTTTTCTCGAGCATTGAATATCGGGTTTCACAGTCGGTAAAATTTTTTCTCAAGTAGTAAATAGCGTGCTCTTTTCGGCCAGACTCGTCATGCTGCCCCAATACACACCCCATTGAGTTTTCTAAAACAGTCAGATACATGATCAACGGTCTTACCTCGACTGGTGGCATCAATACAGGAGGTTCTTATAAGTATTCTTTGATTTTTTTAAAAGTAACTTGGCATTCATCATTCCATTTGACTACTTGATCTTTCTTCAATAGTTTGAATATTGGCTCACAAGTAGCTGTCAGGTGAGAAATGAATCTGGAAATATAGTTCAAACGTTCCAAGAATACTCTGACTTCCTTCTCAGTACGAGGAGCAGGCATCTCTTGTATTGCTTTAACTTTTGCAGGATCGACCTCAATACCTTTGTTACTAACGACAAAGCCCAGGAGTTTACCAGACCGTACCCCAAATGTGCACTTATTTGGATTCAACCTCAGCTCGTACTTCTCCAGTCTCTCAAACAACTTTTGTAAGTGATCCAGATGCTCTTCTTCTGTTTGCGATCTGGCTATCATATCGTCTACGTAGACCTCTATTTCATGATGTATCATGTCATGAAATAAAGCTATCATGGCGCGCTGATAGGTTGCCCCAGCATTCTTCAATCCGAATGGCATTACCTTGTAGCAGAATGTGCCGCACTGTGTGACAAATGTTGTTTTCTCCATGTCCTCAAGTGCCATTTTGATTTTGTTATAACCTGAGAATCCGTCCATGAAGGAAAACACTTTGTGTCGTGCCATATTGTCAATTAGGATATCAATGTGGGGGAGTGGAAAATCATCCTTAGGGATCGCCCTATTCAAATCTCTGTAGTCCACACACATTCTTACTTTGCCGTCTTTTTTAGGTACGGGAACAATGTTGGCAACCCATTGAGGGTAGGAAGTGACAGCCAAGAATCCAACATTGAATTGCTTCATGACCTCCGCTTTAATCTTTTCTGACATATCATGTCTCATTTGGCGAACCTTTTACTTTACTGGCGGACAATATTCTCTTGTAGGCAGACGATGTACCACAATGTCTGTATCAAGTCCTGGCATGTCTTTATATGACCAGGCAAAAACTTCAACATAATCGTGTAACAACTGAATCAGACGCTCCTTGACACTGGGTTCCAGATTGGCACCCACCTTGACCTCTTTTTTATCCTCCTTGGTACCCAGGTTGATCGTATCCACAGGTTCCTCGTGAGGCTGAATGGTTCTTTCCTCTTGTTGTAGCAGTCTGGCAAGTTCCCCTGGTACTTCACAATCTTCCTCACCTTTGTCTTCGGCTTGGTAGATTATATTCTCAGAGTCACGAAAGGCCATAGAAGTATCGTTACCCATGGTATCCAGAATGGATGGATACCTGCATTGTGAGCGTGGGTGAGGGTATAGCTATCTTTGAAAGAAAATAAAATGTAAAAGAAAAATAATGAGCACAAAAGTTTGTATGTGAAAACATCCATGATTCATTGATGTCATATGAAGATGAAATAATAACCCTTACAAATGGACCATTGTGCCTCGGGTAAGACACAAGGTTTTAAGAGTGCGAATTGTTTTTTAATATTACAGATCCAACAAAATGTAAAGATAAATTACTGTGGTATGAAAGTTATTAGGATGAAGTCTCTAGCCTCCCAATTGCTGAGCCCTCCATTGACAGTCGGAAAGATCCAATCCTCCAGGTTGTAATCATCTTCACCATCTTCTACCGCGTTGACCTCACGGTTGCTAATCTTCAAGGGCGGCCCTCCGGCACGGGCACGACGTACAGCCTCTGAGCACTTGAAGTGAAACCTTGGCCAAACTTGTCAAACTTATACGGGATATCCGGAAGTTGCCCCCAGATGGTGCATCCACCTTCCTCTACCACTGCTTTGGCGTCCTTTAGTGATGACATCTAGAGTGGAGGTCTGGTGATCTTGGGAATCTCGGACACAATCTTGGTCACTGCCACCTCTTAGGGGACCTCTTCGAAGTGTTGAAATGAAGTTTCAATGAATTCGCCGTCCAATTCCACACATCTGAAGGAATTGAGATGGATGATCATGTATTCTTCCTCTCCATGGACAATGATAATATTTCCTTGAACCGGATACTTCAGCATCTGGTGCAATGTAGAGGTGACAGCGTCAGCATTGTGGATCCATGGCCGGCCTAGCAAACATGAATACGAAGGGCGGATGTCCATTACATAAAAGGTGGAATTGAAAGTTTGGGTTCTAACCTTTATGGGGATATCCACTTCCCCGTGTAGCATCCTCTTCGAGCCATCAAATTCCCTTACTACTATGTTGCTTGGCTTTAACGTTAGCCCCTCGCAGTCAAGTCTGTCAAGAGCTTTCTTCGGTAATACATTCAGGGATGAGCTTGTGTCCACCAAAACATGGGCCAGAGTTGTTCCCCTACACTCCACTGAGACGTGCAACGCCTCATTGTGCTTTCTTCCCCTTGGTGTTAGATCAACACCCAAGAAGCCTAGCCCATTATCCGCTATCAAGCTGGCTACGCAGTCTTGGAATTGATCAACAAACGTCTCTTGAGGTACATGGGCTGTTTTTAGGAACTTCACCAAGGCTTTCGCGTGTACCTCAGAACACAGTAGTAATGCCAGCATGGAGATCTTGGAGGGAGTTTGCCCCAATTGTTCAACTACATCGTAGTCACTCCTCTTTATAATTTTTAGGATCTCCTCCATTTCTTTCTTAGATGTCTCAGGGATAGTCAGTGTTTGAGCCTTCGTCCGGAAAAGATCCACTTGAATACTCTTTCCTCGAGTTTCAGCAGCAGGAGTGTTGGTATGAATGACAATAGGGGTTGTAACGACTTCGTCAATAGGAGCATTTGCAGAGATGATTATGGGTACAGAAGTAAGCTTTGGAACAACCACGGGTCCATAAACTGCCTTTGGAGGAGAAATTTCTAGAGAAAAGATCCTACCGCTTCGGGTAATTTTATTAGTTCCGGCAATATTGCTGATGTCAGAATCTTCTTCTTCGGAGTTTATCTCTTCGGTGGCCGGCCAGTCTTGTTTGATGCCATGGTAGTAAATGTCCCCTCCGTAATTCCACGACACGATTTTGTCTGATTCATATGGGACCGGCCCAGGCATTGTGATTATTAGAGGAGTTGCTTTCGGAACCGATGTAATTCTAATGGGTCTTTTGGTGGAGACCCTGGAAGAATTGGAGGAAATGGTAATGATTGAAACATCTTCAACATGAATAGGTGAAACATGAGTACTTTCAAACAAAATCTCTTTGTTATCTATCAGGCGCTGAATGCTTACTTTCAACAAAGGGCAATCAGTTGGTGAGGACAAGCAGAGATGGCAAACTTTATTACAGCCCGAGAACACACCGGCTTTCAACAAGTTTATCTTAATGGTTGGAAGTGGAGTCATGAGTTCATCAACTGTGGTAACAAACAAATATTCTTCAATAGCATTGGTATTGTGGCCATATCTGGGCATAGGAGCAGAAATGACATTTGGCTTCTCGTGCGCATCAAACTTAATTTCTTTCGCTTTAATGAGGTCTTGTATTTTGTTCTTCAAGGCCCAACAATTATTAGTATCGTGACCAGGACTTTCAGAGTGATATGCGAAACGGGCATTGGGATGATAATGAGGGGATGTTGTATTGGGGTTTTTCGGAGCTTCTTTCAAGGTTGCCAAGTTGGATCTCAGAAGATGTGGTAATACTTGGGACAAAGTCATGTTAATTCTGGTGAATTGCCTAACTGGCCTTTCCACCCTTGGTTGATTACTTCTTTGTTGCTCAAACGTAGGCTTTGGAATCATAACAGCCCCCATCATTGGTCGGTGTTTGGCCCTCTCTTGGTTTCTTTACGGATATACGGAAGCTACCTCCTTCTTCCCAATAAAAGGCTTCCTTACAACTGTAGAAGAAGATGAATCCTTCTGAATCTTTCCACTTTTTATGCCAGCTTTCACCCTCTCTCCGGTCAGTATTAGTTCATTAAAGCCTACACATGAACTTCCGATTAAATGGTTGAATAAGGGACCAGATAAGGTGCCTAAGAACATGTCTACCAATTCCCTCCATTTTTGTGCGTAATCCTTGAAACCTTCATTGGAAGCCATGGCCATACTCTGGAGTTGAGTATGGGTAGGCACCAAATCAACATTGTATTGATATTGCTTGTAGAAAGCTGTGGAAAGATCTTTCCAATTATGGACGTTGGCTCTTTCTAGTTGGTAAAACCAGTTGAGTTGTGTTCCAGACAAACTGTCTTGGAAAAAATGCACCCATAAGTCTTTATCAGTGGTATGGGGTTGGATTTTTCTCACATACGATGTCGGTATCCAACCCTGGCATATCTTCATAAGACCAAGCAAATACTTCCACATAATCATGCAACATTTGAACCAACCTGCTCTTGACACTGCTTTCCAAGTTAGCGTCGATCTTGATTTCCTTCTTATCTGACTCAGTACCCAAATTGACGACTTCAACTGACTCTTCATGTGGCTGAATAGATTTTTCCTCTTGTAATAGAAGTCTGGCTAGTTCTCCCAATATTTCACAATCTTCCTCGCCTTCGTCTTCGGCTTGGTTGATTGGACATTCAAAGTTATAGTCGGCAATAGTAGAGTCATTAGCAATAAGATCCAAAGTGGATAAGGACCTGCAAGAGTGTGTGTGTGTATGTGTGTGTGTGTGTGTGTGTGTGTGTGTGTGTGTGTGTGTGTGTGTGTGTGTGTGTGTGTGTGTGTGTGTGTGTACATGTAAGATACATGGCTATTTCCATGACACTCCATCATATTTGGAAAATGTAGGGGCTTTGAATTTCGTAGGAATCACAATCCCTGACAGTAGTCCCAATTCCTCAAAGTCTAAGCCTGGCACCTTTTATATTTCCATTGCGCTCAACCGCTCTTCAAGATGTTTGTACTTGTCATCAGCTGGAGGATACTGTTTCTCAGAGTAGTCTTCCTCTTCTTCCTCCCCTTCAGATTCTGACGGGACCGCTGTTTCCTTGCCTTTCCCTTTACTGGATGTTTTCATAAAATTCAAAGTCCTTCTTGTCTGCCCCTGAAACCTTCTCCCCATGTTTAAGACTCCAGTTACCTTCTTTGTTTTCTTTTTCCTCTCTTTATATAGCAGAGTCTTCAATTCTTCTTGCCCCTTGGCTAGGGTCATGAGCAATTGTTGAAACTGAGTATTCTAGACTTAGAGATATTTCACTATTTTCTCGAGATCCATCTTACTGAAATAAACAGTAGAGAGATTAGGAGACTTGTTGCAAAAGACCTGTTTATGTTATGATGAATGACATGTACATATGCAATGATTTCAATGATTCAAATTTGTTTTAGACAAAAAAATAAACACACGTTATATTAATAAGATAAAGTTTGAGTACATCAATGCCCCTTGGACAAAATAATATAAAACTCTAAGATAAAAAAGTAGTGCGCATCCTCTTTGGTGCAATGTAGGCGTTTAGAGTCCGCTCCTTATGAAGTAGCCTAGTGAGTTCCAAAACCTTCTTCTCGCTTGCATAAAATTGAGCTTCGAAAGTATCTCGCTCTCCTTTGAGTTGTATGTAATCTCTTTTTAGGTCTTCAAGAGATGTGGGCATGTCAGGATGTTGGATAGTGTATGGAACATCTCCTTCCTTGACAGGCTCAATGATTACCGGGAGAATGGAGGGGTAAGGCATCATGAGACTCTTAGCACGAGTTCGTACCCATTTGAGGTAAGGCTCAACAGGGATGGAATTATTGTGCCCCAAAGTCTTGCTATCCACCTTGTTTAGCATCCTCCAAGATCGGATAAATCTCCAGCAAAGACCTTGATTGTCATTGTCGTAGTCGAATACCAAACCTTGAATCAACATCTCGTGCGGGCCATCCCTTCGTGCGTAACCAAACTGTCTTAAGGATAAACATGGGTTGGAGGTGATGCCTCCCCTAATGCCAAGTAGGGGGACAATAGGCAATTCTCCATAATGGTCGACGATGATAACATTCTCTTTGGATCGAGAGCACCAATGAATGTCTGAATGTTTGAGCGTCATCAACCTTTGTGACCACCTTGAACCTTGCTCATTCTTTAAGACTGATTGGGGAAGATGAGAAATAAACCATCATGCCAGGAGAGGGGTTCAACACATAAGGACACCTCTTTTCCTCGTTGTTCGAGTGTGAAAAGAGTGTAGGATATCCTCTAGCAATGTAGGCACCGGGTTGCGTGACATGAAGATTTTGATGGTGTTCACATCTATGAGTTGGTCAGGATTTGGAAACAAAACTATCCCATAGATGAGAAGAGCCACAATTTCCTCAAAGGCTTGCAAGTCTAAGGAATTCCAACAACTTTGGGCTTTCTCAAACATGAACTTTGCTAAGAAACATTTGACACCACTCCTATTTTCCCAATGGGTTGTGACATCAGATGAGTGAAAGTGTAGAGCTTGAGCAATCTCTTCTGGCTTTGGGTCTCTTTCCGTATCGTTGAAAGGTAGTTGATTGAGAATGGGAATCCTCAAGAGTTGGGAGAATTCTTCCAAAGTAGGCACAAGTTGATAGTCGGGAAATGTGAAGCAATGGTGTAAAGGATCAAAGAACTGAAAGATCACTTTCATCATATCCTCATCTGTGTTAGAGGTGATCAAGCTGAGTAGACGACCATGTCTTTCGGTGAATGGAGAGTTCTCAGGAATCTTTGAAGCTATCTCCTTAAGTTGTGGAGGAATTCTTACAAGGTTGACTTGAATAGTTTTCCTGCGAAGCGAATCCATATCCTACAAAACAAGAACAAAGATGAATCCCCAAAATCCTTTAAATGGTTAGTGGATGTGTATGATGTTCATGATGTCCATGATGTTATGTACAAGTATGCATATACAAGCAAAGCAAACAAGTCCTTAGTTTAGGCTTGCATGGAGTTTTATAGGTAAGTACCCTCTTGAAGTTTAGTTGGCTTAAACCTGTCCTAGTAATAGTAACCGGGTTCTAAGGAGCTCAATATCACTGGATTATTCCCTTGATCATCGTTTCAGCTCAAGCCTCTTTAATGGCGACTGGAATATCCCAAGAAACCAAACCTCAATGACTGTAGTATCGAGTATCTACCAACTTCGGACTGCACCAAAGTCGATCATCTCACTACATCCTAAAGGCCAAGTTGGTCAAGTAAAGGTTCTAGAAGTTCATTAGTGCTTCATGACATCACTCAGCGGCCCCGTATTCTGTTTGATTAACTCAAAGGCTACTGTGATACGGTGGGAGAGAACTGACTATTTTTGGAATGTTGGTTCGCGTTTTGCGTTTGTTTTTGCAAAATGTCGCGGTAAGCAAGAGTCGCCACCGTCTTTTATTTTATCCAACAAGGAAAGGAAAAAAGCACTGAAAAATTCCTTTTTCGAGATGTTTCTCGGGTCCAGGGGGTAGATTATAGAAAGGGAAGGTGTTAGCACCCTTTCTATCCGTGGTTATCCACGAGCTCTTAGGTACTTGCTCATCATTTTCAAAATTGTTTTCTTTGTGTTTGTTCACTTTGAAAAGTTTTTGTTTTGACTTCGATTTAACTCTTGCTTCTGTCTTCAAGAGTGTAATGAAGTGTTTTTGAAAACTTTGTTTATAAAGGAGTGTAAGTGTGAAAAATTTGTTTGGAATGAGCAAGTACTTAAGAACTAATCTACCTACTCGAAAAAAGAATCGTTCTATGTTCGTTTCCTTTAGACAATGATATCCCACTATTAGTGAGTAGGTAGCATCGTCGTTGGAGTTTTAAGGGTCAATTCGATTTTAGGGACGTGTGGTCACTAAAGCAATGTTAGGATGCCTTAGCGGTAACCCTAATGTCTTAGATCATTTTTCTAAGGCAACCGTTTCGAGGCAACTATGATCTTTGGACAAGAGGGCGACCTCTAAAACTTCATATACTCAATGACCACTGTGATACGGTGGGAGAACTGACTATGGTTTTGCGTTCGTTTTCGCAAATGTTTCGGTTGAGCAAGAGTCGCCACCGACTTTTTATTTTATCCTAAGGAAAGGTTTAAAAAGCACAGCAAAAACCTATGAGATTTTTCTTGGGTTCAGTGAGTAGATTATAGAAAGGGAAGGTATTAGCACCCTTTCTATCCATGGTTATCCATGGGCTCTTAGGTACTTGCTTAGATCAACTTGCCTTGGTTTTCAATTGTTTGAAATGGTGCTCGGTGTGTTGTTTTGAAAATGTTTTGAAAAGATGCCTTGTATAGGCTACCCTTGTAACAATTCTTTACTCGAATGTTTTACAAAAGGGTGTTTTGTCTTTTGAAAAGATGTTTCAAGGTTTTTTTTCTGAAAGTTTATTTTGAAAGTGTTTGTGAAGTGTGGTTTGAAAATAGGCAAGTGTTTTCTTTTACAAATTGACAAGTACCTAAGAGTTATCTACCCTAAAGTTCTCAAAGATTTTTCTTATGTTTTAAACCTTTTGACAATTTTGTTCCACCATTGCATTTGGTGGACAATCTTGTATTAGGAGATGAAAGGGACGGGCGCGGGTCATCGTTTAGACCATGATTGCAATAGTGTTAAATGTCTTTGGGCAATTTTTTCTTTGAAAAGGACTTGATCATTTTAGGCAACTTTTCGAAAGCGTCATCGAGGGACTATGATCATTTGATTGTTTGTTTTACCCAAAGAAACCTAACATGCAATATGGCCCAATTATTTGAAGGCAACAAAGTGGAATACCCTAGGGTGCAAGTGTGAGATGTGTTGTCCATTTTCATGCTTTGATTATCTTGAGATTAGGTCAAGCTATTTTGTTCTTTTTATTTGCATACAAACCTTAATTCTAGCATGGTATATTTAGAAAGCGTTTAAAGTGCGAAAAGTAAAATTCCTACACTATTACAACACAATATGGGAAGGGGGGTACAAATGTTCAAATGGGGGGATATTTAGACAAAGAAATTAAACCTAGCTATTACATCATTTTTGGAATATTTACAAATAATTGATTGCATAAATTAAATGGAAAATAATAAAGATGCAAAAATGCAAAAAGGTTTTTATGTATATGAAAAGAAAAGGTATTATTTATGTATTCAAATAAACAAAATAAAAAGGTATTATTTTTGGAGTATTTTCATATTTAGGGCAAAACCCTAGTTTATTAAATAAAATGTAGTATTTATTCAATATATATAATATTTATTGTTTATATACAAAAATAAAATGAAAATGAAGTATATTTATAAAAATACATTTTTTAGTGTTAAATATAAAAATATGTATATTTTTGATATTTTTATTTTAAGTGTACTAATGTATATGTATTTATTTCTATTATTTACAAATATATATTAAATATGCACAAAATAAAAAAACATTTAATTTTTATAAAAAAAGTATATTTCATATGAAGTATTTTAAAAAGATAAAAATAAAATAAAAATGGAAAAATACAAAGTGTCTATATTATTTTTCCTATTTATTCTAAATAATATAATATATATTTATTTACATACAAATATCAATATAATCAAATAAATGCCTAAAAATATAAAAATGGTGCAAAAAATATTTTTTAGGTTTTTAATATTATTAACAAAAATAAATAAGTTAGAATGAAAAAAGAAAAGTCAAAAAATCAATGAAATAAAGCAAATGGGCTCAGGGGGTGCAGAAGAAATAATGTGGTGTGAAAAGAAATTGCACAGAAGGCCCAGCCCATGAACCTTCTTCTTCAACCTTCAGACAAAAAACATGTCAAAACTCGCGCCTGTATTTCACATTCAAACACCTGGATTCTTTGATTTTTTGCACAAACTTCCAACATAAGAAATGTTAAGCATTGAATCACGATTCCAAATATATAAAAAACTCATCCTAACTCTCAGAAATGAGAGAGAATTTTGACATTCCCAAATCCTGACCTAAGTTTTCTGCCATGTTCAGACTCAAAATTCTTGCAGCACACATAACATAAATGAAATCTAACTACATGGGCATGTTCAGGGCTATGAATGTGACATATTATCTTCACAAACCTAAAGCTAACGATGCCTAATAAGAGAGATACGAATCCATGAACTTACCTGTTCAGTTGAAGTTCTATCTGGCAATGGAGAAACTTTCAGTGCAAAGTGATGATTGGTATAGCTTCCTTGATGTCCAGAGATGCTATTCCAAGCTTTACTTTGTCTTGAAACCTTTTGAATCGTGCTAGAGCTCTTCACCTGCAAATCAGAAAAGTGAAAATGGTGGAACTGGTTAGAGGAATTACAAGTCGTGTTTTAGGTTTTGGTTAGCTTGCATTGATGCTAGGGAATGTGTTTGATGAACTTTGGTCAAGAAAACATGCAAGGAATGAGAGATGGTGTTCAAACTGCAGGCCTTGCCCTGTTTTTGCAGTTTGAGAGTGATTCTGGGAATGGGGAGGTGTTGATGGTCTTAGGGACGTGCTTCAGCTTGGTTAGGATGTTTGGAATGTGTCTACAATATTTGCTTAAGGTTACTAATGCTGAGATCCCAATTATGTTATGTTATGGGATGTTTCTTAACACTTAAGCCAACAAAAGCCAAGTTGTGTTCTAGGCAGGTAGAGGGCCCCTAATCATGCTGCAAAACTCCTTCTTGATCAGTGTGTTATGCTCATAATCTTGTGCCAATTAGATTTCATCTGTACTTGTTGGATTTTCAATTGGACATAAAGCTTGCTTTTGCAAAAATGGCCATTTTGCTTTTTCCATAAATGGCTTTATTCAACATGTAATGCATAAGATCATGAAACAAGGCCTTAACACAATGAACATGCATTAAATTATTGAGTGTTGGATGGTTTAAGGACCTGTAATGTAGCACAAACTATGCTGACTTGAAAATGGCCTAAGTTATGAACATGTACATGACCAATTCAAAAGTGAGTTTTTGCCATATTGTGAAATTCGATTCTCTCAAGTTATGAGGTTTTTGATGAGTTCTTGGACATTTTGGAAAGCTTGGAATGTGTACTACAATCCATCTTTGAAATGAAAATTGAAATTCCAAGTGGAAGTGTAAGTAAAATGGCCTTGAAGTTGGGTAGAAAACCTTGCCAAAATAGGTTAAAATTTCACTAAGTTAAGAATGGTTTAGTACCCTTATTCCAAAAATTGTAACTTGAGATACAAGCCTCATTTGGGAAAACTTTGTGAATCAAAGTTGTATATTATGCAACAAGATACAACTTTCATGTTTTGACTTTTGTTTGAATCCAAATGAATCTTGGTGAGAAAGTGGGGCAAAGTTGGGAAAAAATTAGGGTTTTTCATAACTTAGAAAAATTCTAAGTTATGAAAAATTCTCATTTCTAACCCTAATTTGCATTTTTTGATTTCGTGGTGAACAAGTTTCATGATTTGGCATGTTTTGATGAAAAATGAATCTTGACCCTTGATTTTGACCAAAAAAGTCAAAGTTTGACTTTTCAGTATACAGTCAAAATTGATCAATTGATTGGGAAATTCAACTGTCAATCTTGTGTACTTGGGATCTTTTGAACTTGTTGAGCATGTCAAGATAATTCCATGGGGTCCTTGAGTTCATGTGTGAGCTTGGTTTGCCATTGGTTGGGTCAAACAGTCAAAAATTGCCTTGGTGCAGTCAAAACCCTAAAAATGACCATTTTGCCCTTTTGGTGATCTGATCAAATTTCTTGTGGAATTGTGATCCAAACTTGATCAAATGGTTCATATGAGTTCATAATGTTGATGTGGGTCAATTTTCATGAGGTTTGACTATCAATTGGCCACAGTTGACTTTTTCCCCAATACAGTTGATTTCTAGGTCAATTATCCAATTGACTGGGCAAAACTTGGAATCAAGACTTGAAACTTGATATGGATAAACTTGGGAGTCCAATATGAAGCAAGAATGTCATCTCAGGCATTTTAGGTCAAAACATCTTTGTGCAAATACAAACCCTAATTTGGATCAACAGTGCAAGGAGAAGTCTTGAGCAGATGAAACCCTAACTGGATCTTGATCTTCAAAGGCTTTGTGATGAGAAATCATTGAGAAATGGGAGGGCAAATTTTTGGGTACAACAACCACGTTCGAAGGCAACCAAGTGAGGTGTACCCTAAGAGTGCGCATGTGCGAGTGTGTTGTTTCGGTTAATTTTATCTTTGTACATGTCATGGGTGAGCTATGTTGATTTTAGGTTCAAACATTTGATCTTGTCATGCATTCCCTATTTATCAAACATATAACAGTTTATAAGTTGCGGAAATTAAATCTAACTATTACAAGGCGTCAGGTATTTACATCGCCAAAAACAACCCTTGAAATTAAAATGCGGAAAGTAAATAAAGCGATAAAAAATAGTAAAGGTCCTATTAAACTATTACATTCCGGGAAACAATTACATCAATATGGTAAAATGGATCGCGTGCGAAAAATTAAATCAAATGCATTTTTTAGGGTTTTGACCCTTTTTTGAAAGAAAGTGATTTTTTTGTTATTTTTTGAATTAAAAGGAAATAAGCTAAGTTAATTAAATAAATAAATTAATTATTTAAGAAAAAGATATTTTTTGGATTTTTTGATATTTAAAGAAATAAAAACAAATTTGATTAATGTTAATAAAAACCTAATTATCTAAATTAATTTTAATTATTGCAAAAATATTAAAAGTTATACCTAATTAAACTAAATTAATTAAATTGATGTTTATTTAACAAAAATAAAATGCTGAAATTAATTTTAATAAAAAATATATTTTTTGGTTTTTGATTTCATGAGGAAAAAGTTTTAATTGGTTAATGATTTAAATAATAAAAATAATAAAATAAATAAAGAAAGAAATAGAAAAAGAAATAACCAAAGGGGGTTTTGGGCCCAGATCAGGGGGTGAGATCAACAATTCCAAGGCCCAATACAAGCAAGCCTGGTTGACTTTTCTGGATTCCACATATGCACTTTGACTAGGCACCATGGTGGATCCCCCATCTGGACCATCAGATTTGGCCTGGAGGCCATCTGGCGCCTAGTGATTTGAAGGAGTATGATGGACTACAAATCATGAAACGCGCTGGAATATCTGTGGAAAAAAATCACAAAGCAATATGGTGGACCTGGGACTCGAACCCAGGTCCTGTTATTTACCAAGCATACGCCTTGCCACTGAGCCAACGCCTTTTAATTGTTAGTATAATAAACAATGAATATTATATGGGAAACATCAATAATATGCCAGAAAATTAAAAAAACGCGCGCCAAGTGTTTGAATGGACCAATTGGACTGGGACACGCCTTCGTCTTCTCCACTGAACCCTGGTTTTTTTTACCTGCGGATTTGCATCCGCAACTAAATCTGTATCTTGCTCCTAAAATTAGTTCTAGGCTATTAAAACTCAATCTAAAACCATAGTCATGCTCGTCTCTCCCTCTTGAACATGCCTATGTCCATTAATAGGGCTGATTTTGCCTGAAACTAAAACGCCCAAAAAAAAGAAACAAGAACCCTAGATTCGGGTATGGCATTACAGGTCATATAAACACAATTAAATAATGCAGAAAGCTTCTAAATGGAATGATAAACATGATTGTGTAAAGATTTTGCCAAAAAAGTGCAAGAATAATGATATGCGATTTCAAATGCCAAGCGGTTTTCAGAGGGAATTACAGCGCGATTGGGAAGGTGTGATGGCCTGATTTTGATTGCTTTTCACTCAATGGATATCCAGCAAGAGAATAATGTTGAAATTTGGCCTTGAAAACGCCTCTATATGCAATTTCAGTTTCAAGCTTTTTTTCCAAATTTTCCAAGTTTGGTTTTGATGTTTATGCAGCTTCTCACCTCTAATTCTCGTGCCTTTGTGTTATATATGTAACATGGAGTGAATTAGGTCAAGTTTTTTTGGGCTGAATCCTTATGCATTGATGTTTGAAGATGTGATTTGATTCACCATTAAAAAGCTTCCAAATTGATTCCAAATCCAATATTTTGTTCATGATATGGCTTGATTCGGATTTTATTATGTCCATGATGACAATTAAGACCTATATCAATCAAAAAGATCCTAAATGATCAATATTTAGATTTTATTTGATTTAAATTGATTTAAAATGAATTAATTCAATAAAAAATCCAATAAAATAGAAAAATTGATAAATGGCCACAAGACTGAAGATAGGACACGTGTGTAGTGTGACAAGATCAAATCAAGTGGAAAAAAGTGGGCCCATTTGACAAAATTTGATGTTTTGGGGATAGTTGACTTTTGGCAATTTTGGAAAAATGCCCAACTTCAACGATGCATAACTTCTTCAATTTTTAACTTTTGCAGGTGTTCTTGGACTTTTTAGAAATCTTGAGATGTCCTTTAACCAACCCTTTTGGTCTCATCTAATTTTGATATTCCATGATCAAGTTATAAGCTTTGGAAAAAAAGGTGTTTTTGTTGACTTCCAAAAAGACCTATAATGTCCAAATTTGTAACTTTTTGTAAGTGCATTTCTTGATCTTGGGGTGTGAATATGGATTGTAGGAAATTGCATATTATTCAAAATGAGATTTGGATGGGTCATTTCTCATAAAGTATGATAAATTTATGCTTGGTCAAAGTTGAGTTGACTTTTCCTACAAAACCTTAATTTAACAACTTTTAAGTCTTGATGAATTTTGAGCAATCCTTGATGAATCATGATCAACCCTTGATCAAATGATGAAATATCCTTCAAAATGAGAATGTTGACAAAAAATCTTAAGGTTTGACTATATTTGGGTCACAGTTGACTTTTGCCCTAGCACAGTCGACTTTTGGACCTCTTGAGCAATTGATTGACCAAACTTCCTCTGCAAGGCTTGAAATTAGACATGGATGAACTTGAGATAATATTAGGACATTGGGGAGAACTTGGGGTCATTTGAATGCAAGGACCTTTATGCAACACAAAACCCTAATTTGAGGTTGTCTGCCTTAGGAGATAGCTTGACTGTCCAACTTTTGAGCAATCTTGAGCCAATTGGAGATTTTTCTTGCAATGTCTTGAGAAATATGGGAGGGAAAATTTTGGGGTACAACAACTGCCCCTGTTCAATCTTCTTAAGCCTGAGGATATAGATTGGCTTTCGGGCATTTCGTGATCCGAAGGTGGAAGATGATTGAACACTAGAGTGCCCAGAAATTTACACTCGCATGAAGTAGTATCAGCCTTGTGATATCGGGAATGGGATTACAGATGCCATTTGGAGATGGTTGATAGGTGATCTGAACTTCAACTGGAATACGAATCATGGAGATCTTATCGGCGATCTGACTGAACCAGAGAAGGCCTTTGACTGGATCGGCATCAGAAAAATCTTTAGGAATCAATTTAACTGGACCAGACAAGGTCTTGAAATAACTTCGACTGGATCGGCATCAGAAAAATATTTAGGAATCGATTTAACTGGACCAAAGGAGGTCTTGGACTAACTTTGACTGGATCGGCATCATAAAAATCTTTAGGAATTGATTTAACTGGACCAGACAAGGTCTTGGAACAACTTCAACTGGATCGGCATCAGAAAAATCTTTAGGAATCGATTTAACTGGACTAGAGAAGGCCTTTGACTGGATCGGCATCAGAAAAATCTTTAGGAATCGATATAACTGGACCAGACAAGGTCTTGGAATAACTTCAACTGGATCGGCATCAGAAAAATATTTAGGAATCGATTCGACTGGACCAAAGAAGGCCTTTGACTAGATCGACATCAGAAAAATCTTTAGGAATCGATTCAACTGGACCAGACAAGGTCTTGAGATAACTTCAACTGGATCGGCATCAGAAAAATCTTTAGGAATCAGTTTAACTGTACCGGAGAAGGTCTTGGCGCCTTTGGCTGGATCGGCATCAGAAAAATCTTTAGGAATCGATTTAACTGGACCAGACAAGGTCTTGGAATAACTTCAACTGGATCAGCATCAGAAAAATCTTTAGGAATCGATTTAATTGGACCAGAGGAGGTCTTAGCGCCTTTGGCTGGATCGGCATCAGAAAAATCTTTAGGAATAGATTTAACTGGACCAGACAAGGTCTTGGAATAACTTCAATTGGATCGGCATCAGAAAAATCTTTAGGAATCGATTTAACTGGACTAGAGGAGGTCTTTGACTGGATCAGCATCAGAAAAATCTTTAGGAATCGATTTAACTGGACCAGACAAGGTCTTGGAATAACTTCAACTGGATCGGCATCAGAAAAATCTTTAGGAATTGATTTAACTGGACCAGAGGAGGTCTTCCACATAGTTGAGAATTTAATTGCATCTTCCCTGAAAGGCAAAGGTCAGTCATATGCAATGCATGAGATGGATTAAGCAATGATGTTCTCAACATAAATGAGATTATATTATATGATGTGTATATGCTTGTATCATGATGTATGGAAATGTGATGTTTTAGCTGGGGAAAATAAATCTCGGATAGCTGCTGGAGAATAAGAGTTGAATTCTTCGCTTCCGCTGGGGATGGTGAACGAAGGTGATTGCGAGAATAAACCTGCGGGAGAAGATAATTCTGTTGGGGAATAAACTGATGAGGAGATCACTTTGTGGGGATGAAATGCTCTGCTGAGGATTCCACTGATAAGCTCCGCTGGGGATGGATTACCGTTGTTGGTGATACTGAATCTGTTGAGGATTGAATTCCTGCTAGTGAAAGGAAAGAACTTCGCTGGGGACAATCTTTCAGTTGCAACTTGCTGGGGATAACCCTGTTAGACTTTTGTGGGGATAACCCTCTAAGTTCTGCTGGGAATGATCCTTTGAACTCGGCTGGGGAGATTTATTTTGTACTCCGCTGGGGATACACTTCCAGAGTCTACTGGGGATGGTGCTTTAACTCCATTGGGGAAGCTTTTTCAGACTACACTGGGGAAATAATAACTCCACTGGGGGTATCTTGAATTTTGCCGGGGAATATTAAGACTGCCGGGGATATCAAGCCTTTTTAGTGCTGATGGTAGATAAACTCTACTTGGGGAGAGCATTACTGATTCGTTCATAGTTGTAAGTCTCATCTGGGGCAGAGCTACCATTATTGTCTTACTCTGCGAGGAGTGAAGGTATCTTAGCCATATTCTTCAGCTGAATCTACCTTTGTACCTGGTGGACAGAGCAACTATACAGTTCAGACAATTCTTATTGCCCTTGTTTCTGATGTTACCCGTAATTGTTTTTTGTTTCGCATGTAAATATTTATGAGCAGCAATTAATGTCAAATGCATATATCAAAAATGAACATTGGACGTTCTTTGCAAAAAAAACAGATAAAGGAAAAACAGTTTGAAATTTCTTTGAAAATGAATTGTATTGATTTTGAAGTTTGGCCTGTAAATAGGCGTTTTTGTACAAGAGGTTGACGTCCTAGTAAGAGAACGCCGCCGAATAATGGAATTTACACAATTTGTGAAAAGAAAACAAAACAGCTATGTGAATAATCCCACTGGGTTCCAACTCTGCTATTGCCTTTATGTCCTCGAGAATCTCATCACTTTGCTACTTGGTTGAAGGTAGATCAGATTGATTAATGTCGTCCGAGCTTGATAGTCGATACCGAAGTCTGGATGCAAGGTGATCCAATGAGACATAGTGTTACACTTTGATCCCTAATTTTTGCCTGGACCGCCCTTTCAGGTTTTCAGTCCACCGGGATACCCTTTTTTGCCCAAGCCGCCTTTTCAGGTTTTCGACTTGCCGGGTGTACAGATTTTTCCATTTTCATCCCTTATTTTTGCCCGAACCTTTTTGGTTCGCCGGGAAGCCCTTATTTTTGCCTAGGCCAGTCAACCTAGCGAGTCTTTGTTTATGCGTAGTATCTTTTCACTATGTCTGCATTGACGGGGTGAGGAAGGTCGTCACCATCCATGGTGGTTAGAATCATAGCTCCTCCTGAGAAAATGTTCTTAACCACAAATGACCCTTCATAAGTAGGGGTCCATTTTCCCCTGGGATCACCTTGAGGGAGAATAATGCGCTTGATTACCAGGTCCCCAACTTGATACTCCTGTCGTCTAACTTTGTTGTTAAATGCCTTGATCATCCGTTTTTGGTACGTCTGACCATGACAAATAGCAGTAAGTCTCTTTTCGTTAATTAAGTTTAGCCGATCGAGCCGAGTCTGAATCCAGTCATCTTCACTCAAACCTGCATCCTTCATGATCCGTAGAGAGGGTATCTGAACTTCAATGGGCAAGACTGCCTCCATACCATATACCAAGGAATAGGGTGTTGCCCCTGTTGACGTCCGTGCTGAGGTACGGTACCCATGGAGAGCGAATGGTAACATCTCGTGCCAGTATTTATATGTCACCGTCATCTTCTGCACAATCTTCTTAATGTTCTTATTAGCCGCTTCTACAACCCCATTCATCTTTGGCCGGTACGGAGAAGAGTTATGATGCTGTATCTTGAATTGCTCGCAGAGTTCAGTGATCATCTTGTTGTTGAGATTGGTACCATTGTCCGTAATGATCCTCTCTGGCACTCCGTATCGGAAGATCAGATTGTACCGAATGAACCGCGCCACGACGTTCTTGGTTACAGTAGCAAAGGAAGCTGCTTCGACCCACTTTGTAAAGTAATCAATTTCTACCAGGATGAAACGATGCCCATTGGATGCCGTAGGTCTGATCTCGCCGATCATATCAATGCCCCACATTGCAAAAGGCCAAGGTGCCGTCAAGACGTTCAGAGGAACTGGAGGTATGTGCACCTTATCAGCATAGACTTGACATTTGTGACATGTCCGAGAATGCTGATAACAGTCGGTTTCCATTGTGGACCAATAATATTCTGCCCGTAGGATTTTCTTTGCCATGGTGTGTCCACTGGAATGAGTTCTAAAAGTACCTTCATGTAACTCCGCCATGATCCTTTCTGCTTCATTCTTATCCACACAACGCAGTAAGGTCGAATCATGGTTACGCTTGTAAAGAATGCCATTGCTGATGAAGAACTTCGCCGCGAACCTCCTCAGAAACTTCTTGTCATTAACAGATGCACCCTCGGGGTACTCCTGAGCCTCAATATACCTTTTTACTTCATGAAACCAGGGCTTTTCTGTTACCTCTTCAGTCTCGATGTCACAACAATGTGCAGGTTCGTCCAATCTTTCAATGATGATCCGGGGAGCTTCGTTGTCCCAATTGACCTTGAACATAGAAGACATCGTAGCCAGCGCGTCCGCTAACTAATTCTCCTCTCTAGGGAAGTGTTCAAAGGTTATCTCCTCGAAGTGGGGAAGCAACGTCAATACATACTCCTTGTAAGGAATCAGATTTGGGTGTTTCGTATCCCACTCACCTTTGATCTGACTGATCATGAGAGCGGAATCTCCGAAGACACTTAGAAACTTAATCCTTAGGACAATTGTTGCTCGAATACCCATGATGCACGCTTCATACTCCGCCATATTGTTGGTGCAGTTGAAACATAATTTGGCGGTGAACGGAGTATGAGAGCCTTTAGGAGATATGACCACGACGCCAATGCCATTACCCAAAGCGTTCGAAGCTCCATAAAAGTACATAGACCATCGGGATCCTTCCTCAGGTCCTTCATCCGGTCCAGGTGTCTTGCAATCAGTTACCAATATAATATTCTCGTCCGAGAATTCAAAGTTCATAGATTGGTAATCATCCACTGCCTGATGTGCCAAATGGTCTGCCAACACACTTCCCTTAATTGACTTTTGGGTCGTATACTGGATGTCATACTCAGTCAAGATCATCTGCCATCTCGCTATTCTTCCGGACAAAGCAGGCTTTTCGAAGATATACTTGATTGGATCCATCTTTGATATCAACAAGGTAGTGTGAGTCAGCATATACTATCTCAGCCGACGAGCAGCCCATGCCAAAGCACAATAAGTTTTCTCGAGCAGTGAGTATCGAGTCTCACAGTCGGTAAACTTTTTGCTAAGGTAATAAATAGCATGCTCTTTTCGGCCAAACTCATCATACTGACCCAGCACACACCCCATTGAGTTGTCGAGTATTGTCAAGTATAAGATCAAAGGTCTCCCTTCAACTGGAGGCATCAAAATAGGTGGCTCTTGGAGATACTCTTTGATCCTTTCGGAAGCGGCCTGACATTCATCATTCCAACGTACCACTTGATCTTTCTTCAGTAATTTGAAGATTGGCTCACAAGTAACAGTCAGGTGCGAGATGAATCGGGCAATGTAATTCAGTCGTCCCAGGAAACCTCTGACTTCTTTCTCTGTTCTAGGAGCTGGCATCTCTTGTATAGCTTTCACCTTTTCCGGGTCCACTTGAATACCTTTATCGCTTATGACGAAACCCAGCAGTTTACCAGACCTCACCCCGAAGGTACACTTGTTCGGGTTTAACCTCAGTTTGTACAACTTCAACCTGTTAAACAACTTCTGCAGATGGTCAAGGTGTTCCTCCTCAGTCTGGGACCTTGCAATCATATCATCGACGTATATTTCAATCTCATGATGGATCATGTCATGAAACAAAGCAACCATGGCACGCTGATACGTTGCCCCAGCGTTATTCAGTCCAAAAGGCATAACCTTGTAGCAAAAGCTACCTCACTGAGTAACAAAAGTTGTCTTCTCCATGTCTTCGGGAGCCATTTTAATCTGATTATAACCGGAGAAACTATCCATGAAGGAGAATACCTTGTGCTGGGCAGTGTTGTCAACCAGAACATCGATATGAGGTATAGGGAAATCATCCATGGGACTCGCCCTGTTCAAATCCCTGTAGTCAACACACATTCGGACCTTACCATCTTTCTTCGGCACAGGAACCACATTGGCCACCCACTGAGGGTAAGAAGTAACTGCTAGAAAACCGGCGTCAAACTGTTTCATAACTTCAGCCTTGATTTTCTCAGACATCTCTGGGCGCATTCGGTGGACCTTCTGTTTCACTGGAAGACAGTCTTCCTTGGTAGGCAGGCAATGAACCACAATATCAGTATCCAACCCAGGCATATCTTCGTAAGACCAGGCAAAGATCTCAACATAGTCATGCAGCATCTGAATCAACCGTTGCTTCACACTAGCTTCTAGATTTGCACCAATCTTAACTTCCTTCTTGTCTGTCTCTGTACCCAGATTCACTGATTCCACCGGCTCTTCGTGCGGCTGAATATCCCTCTCTTCTTGGAGTAGCAGTCTTGCAAGTTCACCAGGCACTTAGCAATCATCTTCACCTTCGTCTTCGGCTAAGTTGATCGAATTTTCGAAGTCATAACTGGTAGTAGAAGAGTCGTTACCAGTAGGATCCAGACTGGATGTAGACCTGTAAATGTGAGTGTGTGTAAAATAATTGTTTTGCAATATATAATAAAGAAAAACAAGGAGCACAAAATTTGAAATGCAAGAAAACGTCCAATGCTTTTATTAATGATATATCTAGATGACACACAAAATCCCTCACAAATGAAGCCCCGGTGCCCCGGGTAAGACACCAGGCCGTAAAGTCTAAAACATTGTCTGTTACAAATTCAAAACAAAAAGTTTCATTACTGGATGATAACAGAAACATGCATAGAATCCTTCGCTGTCCAGTTGCTTAATCCACCATCGGTAGTAGGATAGATCCAACTGTCAATATCAAACTCTTCATCATCATCATCCCCGATAGCATTCACCCCTGCATCTTGTTTAGGCTTTTCTGGTGCTCCGAACTCGATCTCCTTCGCATTAATTAAGTCCTGTACCTTGTTTTTCAAAACCCAACAATCATTTGTATTATGCCCCGGGCTATCAGAGTGAAAAGCACAGTGGGCATTAGGGTTGTACTTTGATGACTTTGTATTTGGATTCTTCGGGGCTTCCTTTGGAATCACCAGATTGGTCTTCAGCAACTATGGCAGAATCTGAGATAAGGTCATGTTGAGACAGGTGAATTTCCTTCGAGGTCTCTCGTCCTTTTGTTGATTGTTGTGCTGAGGAGCACCAACAGGTTTTGAAATTACAACTGCATTAACAGCTTGGCGGTGTTCAGGTCTATTCAGTCTTTTTGAACTGTAGACAACACTTGACTCTTTCTTAAAAGGCTTCTTCTCGGTGCTCGATGAAGCACCCTTTTGTATCTTACCAGCCTCAATACCAACCTCAATCCTCTCACCGGTAAAAATTAGCTCTGTAAACCCAGACGAAGAGCTTCCAATTAGGTGATTGAAAAATGGACCAGACAGGGTCCCCAAAAACATATCCACAAGCTCCCGATCAGCCAAGGGTGGTCGCACTCTTCCGGCGAGGTCCCTCCACTTCTAAGCATAATCTTTGAATCCTTCACCCGTTCCCATTGAAATACCCTGGAGTTGGGTACGCGTAGGAGCGAGGTCGGAATTGTATTGATACTGCCTGTAGAAAGCAGTAGCCAAATTTTCCCAACTGCGGATGCTGGCTCTGTCCAACTGATAGAACCATTCAAGCTGAGTCCTTGAGATACTGTCTTGAAAGAAATGGATCCATAAGTTCTTATCAGTGGTGTACGGCTGAATCTTCCTTACATATGACCGGAGGTGCAGCTTCGGACAAGAAACTCCGTCATACTTAGCAAAGGCTGGTGCCTTGAATTTGTGGGGGATCACCACCCCAGACGACAGACCTAGATCACCAAAGTCCAGACCAGGCACTTTCTGAACTTCCATCGCACTCAACCGGTCTTCCAGCTGCTTGTATCTATCCTCGGCCGAAGGATACTGGTCTTCGTCGTAGTCCGTCTCGTTATCGGAGACCACAGGGCTAGGAGCCCTCCTTTCTTCCTGACTATCTTTCCCTCCAGATGAGGTGGTCAAATCAACTTCATTCTGAAGCCTGTTTCCAAACCTGTGCCCTGTGTTAAACAGAATTGTCCTCTTCTTCTTCTTCTTCTTCTTCTCTTTCAGAATCAGGGTCTTCAGATCTTACTGACCCTTAGCTAGATTCATGAATAGCTCTTGGAATTGGGCATTCTGGGCCTGGAGGGCCTTGATGGCTTGCTCAGTGGAAGGTTCAGCAGACATGATGAGTGCTGAAATAAACAACGAAGAAGATAAGAGACCTGTAATAGGTACCTGTTATGAAGTGCATGGGATGAAATGCGTATGACATGATTTCAAAGACAATCGAGAGATTCAAATTTGTAAACAAGAAAGGAAACACACTTTATTAGATAAACTTTGGAATTCAAATTGTTCAACTGATGCCCTTAAGGCGTTACAAGAAAGGAAATACTGAAAAGTAAATAAACTGGAAAGGAAATCATCAAAGGCCAATCAGTGCTCCCATGGTCTCTTCTGGTCGGTGCAAACATAATCATTGAGAATCCGCTCGTTCTCCAGCTGCCTAGTCAACTTCTGGATCTTCTGCTCTTGCTCGTTGAAATTTTCTCGGTAAGAATCCCGTTCCTCCCTCAGTTGCATCCAAGACCTTTTCAGTGCCCCAATGTCAGTGGGCATGTAAGGATGGAGGATAGTAGGAAGAACCCCCTCTTCATTAGCAACTTCAACAATGATAGGCCGGACGGCTTCATATGGCATACCCAGCTTTTGGGCACGGATACGGACCCATCTGAGATATGGCTCCATCGGGAGTGAAGTCTTTGGACCCAACTCATGTGGTTCAGATTGGTGAACTCTATCCCAAGCCCTTATGAATCTGCGGCGTTGCTCGTCGTTATCCCCTTGAAAATCAAAGATGATACTAGGCATTAGCAGCTCGTGAGGTCCTTCTCTTCTGGCTCTTCCAAACTGATGTAAGGCTAAGCACAGGTTGTAAGAAATTCCTCCATTGGTTCCTATCAAGGGAACATTGGGGTACTCCCCACATCGATCAATAATAGTCACCTCTTCCATACCCTTGAGAGTCCAGATGATGTCATTATGAGAGAGAGACATAACCCTATAAGCCCAACCCATGCCTTCTTTGTTCTTCAGCACTGATTTGGGAAGGTGCGAAATAAACCACCTTGCCAATAAGGGAGCACAACACATCAAGGTTCCCCGCTTTCGGGAGGTACGAGCATAAAGCTGATGAAGGATGTCACCCAAGAGAGTGGGTACCGGATTCCGAGAGATGAAGATCTTTATCGCATTCACATCAACAAAGGAGTCAAAGTTCGGAAACAATACCAAGCCATATATCAAAAGAGCCAGAATATCCTCGAATGCCTTGAAGTCTAGACTATCCCAGAAATAATTAGCCTTACCAACCAAGAACTTAGTCAGAAAGCCCTTTTCTCCACTCCTAGTCTCCCAATTAGCCATTACTTCATCCTTAGTCATATGAAGGGCTGCAGCAATCTCTTCGGGTCTCAGAATTTTCTCCCAAACAATAAACGAGGTCTGCTCCAGAATAGAGATAACGAGAAACTCGGAGAACTCTTCTAGAGTGGGGACCAACTGGTAGTCCTGGAAAGTAAAGCAATGGTACAATGGATCATAGAACTGGACTAGGACACTCATCATCTGCTCGTCCAATTTGGAGGTGACCAAACTGAGAAGTGACCCATGTCTTCTGATGAAGGAAGTAGTATTAGGCATCTTTGCAATCAATTCTTTAAGCATGGTGGGAACCTGGAAAAAGTTGATCCGGATGGTATTCCTACACATGGGCATCATGATGACCTATAAAACAGAACAAAGATAAATCCCTCCTGTATTTGAAATAGGTTAGTCCAATGCAAGATGTATGCAATGTTATGATGTCATGATGTCATGATAGTAAGCATACCACAAGTATCCACAAATAGCAAACATGGTAAAGACACACAAGTCACACAGAGAGCCCTTAGATTTCAGGCTGGCAAGGAGCTTAGGTACTACCCTCTTTCAGTTCAGTTGGTTCAAACCTGTCCTAAAAATAGTAACCGGGTTCTAGAGGATCTCAATATCACTGACTACCCTCGATCGGTCATAATTCCAGTTTAGCAACCTTTTCTTGCGGACGGAATCATCGCGAGAGTTTAGTCTCAATGAGTGTAGCATACTACTACTGTTCTATGGCCAAGTTGGTCAATTTAAAGGTTCTAAGGTCAGTTGGTGCTTAATGACCCCTTAGAAGACCCATATTCTCCTCGTTCCAACACAAGAGATATCGGTACAGACTAAAGTGCCACACCAATGTAGCTACTGCTTCAACCGTATCAGTCTACACTGTACAGTTCCCTCACAGTTTATTAATACTTACCTAAAGGATATCCCCCAGATCTGGGTTAGGATCTATAGTAACTCCGATACAAGCCCACAAATATAAAGCATACAAGTCAAGCAATTGAAAACATTATGAACTATTCCTAAGGTACACCCCACTTATTAAGCGTCCCCAGCAGAGTCGCCAGTTCTGTGATACGGTGGGAGAGAACTGACTATTTTTGGAATGCTGGTTCGCGTTTTGCATTTGTTTTCGCAAAATGTCGCGGTAAGCAAGAGTCGCCACCGTCTTTTATTTTATCCAACAAGGAAAGGAAAAAACCACAGAAAAATTCCTTTTTTGAGATGTTTCTCGGGTCCGGGGGATAGATTATAGAAAGGGAAGGTGTTAGCATCCTTTCTATCCGTGGTTATCCACGGGCTCTTAGGTACTTGCTCATCATTTTCAAAATTGTTTTCTTTGTGTTTGTGCGCTTTGAAAAGTTTTTGTTTTGACTTCGATTTAACTCTTGCTTCTGTCTTCAAGAGTGTAATGAAGTGTTTTTGAAAACTTTGTTTATAAAGGAGTGTAAGTGTGAAAAATTTGTTTGGAATGAGCAAGTACTTAAGAACTAATCTACCTACTCGAAAAAAGAATCATTCTATGTTCATTTCCTTTAGAAAATGATATCCCACTATTAGTGAGTAGGTATCATCGTCGTTGGAGTTTTAAGGGTCAATTCGATTTTAGGGACGTGTGGTCACTAAAGCAATGTTAGGATGCCTTAGCGGTAACCCTAATGTCTTAGATCATTTTTCCAAGGCAACCGTTTCGAGGAAACTATGATCTTTGGACAAGAGGGTGACCTCTAAAACTTCCTATACTCAATGACCACGTTCGAAGACAACCAAGTGAAGTGTACCCTAAGAGTGGGAATGTGCGGGTGTGTTGTTTCAGTTAATTTTATCTTTGTACATGTCATGGGTGAGCTATGTTGATTTTAGGTTCAAACATTTGATCTTGTCATGCATTCCCTATTTATCAAACATCTAACAGTTTATAAGTTGCGGAAATTAAATCTAACTATTACAAGGCGTCGGGTATTTACATCGCCAAAAACAACCCTTGAAATTAAAATGCAGAAAGTAAATAAAGCGATAAAAAAATAGTAAAGGTCCTATTAAACTATTACATTCCGGGAAACAATTACATAAATATGGTAAAATGGATCGCGCGCGAAAAATTAAATCGAATGCATTTTTTAGGGTTTTGACCCTTTTTTGAAAGAAAGTGATTTTTTTTTGTTATTTTTTGAATTAAAAGGAAATAAGCTAAGTTAATTAAATAAATTAATTAATTATTTAAGAAAAAGATATTTTTTGGATTTTTTGATATTTAAAGAAATAAAAACAAATTTGATTAATGTTAATAAAAACCTAATTATCTAAATTAATTTTAATTATTGAAAAAATATTAAAAGTTATACCTAATTAAACTAAATTAATTAAATTTATGTTTATTTAACAAAAATAAAATGCTGAAATTAATTTTAATAAAAAATATATTTTTTGGTTTTTGATTTTATGAGGAAAAAGTTTTAATTGGTTAATGATTTAAATAATAAAAATAATAAAATAAATAAAGAAAGAAATAGAAAAAGAAATAACCAAAGGGTGTTTTGGGCCCAGATCAGGGGGTGAGATCAGCAATTCCAAGGCCCAATACAAGAAAACCTGATTGACTTTTCTGGATTCCACGTATGCACTTTGACTAGGCACCATGGTGGATCCCCCATCTGGACCATCAGTTTTGGCCTGGAGGCCATCTGGCGCCTGGTGATTTGAAGGAGTAAGATGGGCTACAAATCATGAAACGCGCTGGAATATCTGTGGAAAAAAATCACAAAGCAATATGGTGGACCTGGGACTCGAACCCAGGTCCTGTTATTTACCAAGCATACGCCTTGCCACTGAGCCAACGCCTTTTAATTGTTAGTATAATAAACAATGAATATTATATGGGAAACATCAATAATATGCCAGAAAATTAAAAAAACGTGCGCCAAGTGTTTGAATGGACCAATTGGACAGGGACACGCCTTCGTCTTCTCCACTGAACCCTGGTTTTTTTTACCTGCGGATTTGCATCCGCAACTAAATCTATAGCTTGCTCCTAAAATTAGTTCTAGGCTATTAAAACTCAATCTAAAACCATAGTCATGCTCGTCTCTCCCTCCTGAACATGCCTATGTCCATTAATAGGGCTGATTTTGCCTGAAACTAAAACGCCCAAAAAAAAGAAACAAGAACCCTATATTCGGGTATGGCATTACAGGTCATATAAACACAATTAAATAATGCAGAAAGCTTCTAAATGGAACGATAAACATGATTGTGTAAAGATTTTGCCAAAAAAGTGCAAGAATAATGATATGCGATTTCAAATGCCAAGCGGTTTTCAGAGGGACTTACAGCGCGATTGGGAAGGTGTGATGGCCTGATTTTGATTGCTTTTCACTCAATGGATATCCAGCAAGAGAATAATGTTGAGATTTGGCCTTGAAAACGCCTCTATACGCAATTTCAGTTTCAAGCTTTTTTCCAAATTTTCCAAGTTTGGTTTTGATGTTTATGCAGCTTCTCACCTCTAATTCTCGTGCCTTTGTGTTGTATATGTAACATGGAGTGAATTAGGTCAAGTTTTTTTGGGCTGAATCCTTATGCATTGATGTTTGAAGATGTGATTTGATTCACCATTAAACAGCTTCCAAATTGATTCCAAATCCAATATTTTTTTCATGATATGGCTTGATTCCGATTTGATCATGTCCATGATGACAATTAAGACCTATATCAATCAAAAAGATCCTAAATGATCAATATTTAGATTTTATTTGATTTAAATTGATTTAAAATGAATTAATTCAATAAAAAATCCAATAATATAGAAAAATTGATAAATGGCCACAAGACTGAAGATAGGACATGTGTGTAGTGTGACAAGATCAAATCAAGTGGAAAAAAGTGGGCCCATTTGACAAAAATAGACGTTTTGGGGATAGTTGACTTTTGGCAATTTTGGAAAGATTCCCAACTTCAACAATGCATAACTTCTTCAATTTTGAACTTTTAGAGGTGTTCTTGGACTTTTTATAAATCTTGAGATGTCCTCTAACCAACCCTTTTGGTCTCATCTCGTTTTGATATTCCATGCTCAAGTTATAAGCTTTGGAAAAAAAAGTGTTTTTGTTGACTTCCAAAAATGACCTATAATGTCCAAATTTGTAACTTTTTGTGAGTGCATTTCTTGATCTTGGGGTGTGAAGATGGATTGTAGGAAATTGCATCTTATTCAAAATGAGCTTTGTATGGGTCATTTCTCATAAATTATGAGAAAGTTATGCTTGGTCAAAGTTGAGTTGACTTTTCCTACAAAACCCTAACTTAGCAACTTTTGAGTCTTGATGAATTTTGAGCAATCCTTGATGAATCATGATCAACCCTTGATTAAATTATTAAATATCCTTCAAAATGAGAATGTTGACAAAAAATATTGAGGTTTGACTATATTTGGGTCACAGTTGACTTTTGCCTTAGCACAATCGACTTTTGGACCTCTTGAGCAATTGACTGACCAAACTTCCTCTACAAGGCTTGAAATTTGACATGGATGAACTTGAGAACATATTAGGACATTTGGGAGAACTTGGGGTCATTTGGATGCAAGGACCTTGATGCAACACAAAACCCTAATTTGAGGTTGACTGCCTTAGGAGATAACTTGATTGTCCAACTCTTGAGCAATCTTGAGCCACTTGGAGATTTTTCTTGCAATGTCTTGAGAAATATGGGAGGGAAAATTTTGGGGTACAACAGCTACCGATACCCACAAATATGTCGCATTAACGTATCTATTGCTTAGACCATGTTGGTATACCCCGCACAGTTTCCACAACGTATTGCTACTTACCTATAATGTATCCCATATCCGGGTAGAGGATTCAAACCCAAACAAAGAACCATAATGTAAAGCATACAAGTCAATCAATGTAAGCAAGTAAATATTATCTAAACCCTAAGGTAACCCCACTTTTAGAATTTTCCCCAGCAGCGTCGCCAGTTCTGTGATACGATGGGAGAACTGACTTGATTGTTTTGCGTTTTATCACAAATGTTGCGGTTAGCAAGAGTCGCCACCGACTTTTCTTTTATCCAAAAAGGAAAGGTGAAAAAGCACAGGAAAGACCTTTAGAGATGTTTTCTTGAGTTCGGGGGGTAGATTATGAAAAGGGAAGGTGTTAGCACCCTTTTCATCCATGGTTTTCCATGGGCTATTAGTTACTTGTTAGATCACTTGCTTTTGTTTGAATGTGCTTGTGGTGTGGGTTTTGAAAGTATTTTGAAAACGTCTTTGTAATGGTTCTCGTCTCTATAGGAACGCGCACAAAGTGTTTGTTTGGAAAATAGTTCAAAGATGTGTTTGTGAAAGGTATTTTTTGAAAGTGATTTTGAGGAGGTGTCTTTGTAACGGTTCTCGTCTCTATAAGAACACGTATAAAGTGTTGTCTTAAAAAACGTTTCAAAATGAGAGTGTTGGTGTATAAAATGTTTTTTTTATGAGCAAGCGAGTAACTAAGAGAGATCCTACCTACTCAAAAGGTCTTAGATTTTCTTTTCCTCCTCCTTTAGATGTTGCTATCTTACCATTAATTTGGTAAGAAGCCCCATCGTTGGATGTGGAGGGACGGGCGTGGGTCATTTGTATAGTCATAGAAGGCAACCCATGTGACGCTTTAGCAATGTCTTTTTAGGGACTAGATCGTTTACCAAAGGCAACATTGAGGGTCATCGAGGGATTACGATCTTTTATCGAGGGTCTTTGCTATAATGCCCATGTTCGAGGGACATGACTAATTTCCGATAGGCAACAAGTGAGATTACTTTAAGGGTGCGTGTGTGCAAGTGTGTTTGATTGCGTGCATTTTAATCTTGATTAGGGTGGTCTATTTGTTGATTTCATATCTTACCATACACACCCTAATTACTAACAATATATCAAAGTAATAAAAGTACGGAAAGTAAAGATTCTACGCTATTATAATCATTAGGGGATGGGGTGTACACATTTTCGAATGGGGATTGCAAATTAAATCCTAAGTTACTATTACAACCACATTGAATGGATAAGACTGTACAGAGAAATGTAAAAATGTTTGTTTCGTTTAAGAAAAGAAATAAGTTTTTTGTTTAAGAAAATATTTTTGGTCTTTCTGATTCATGAAAAAAAAAGTGATGGCAAAAAAATAATAAAGGAAAGAAGACAGAATTAGCGTAAATATTGAAACAGAAGAGATCAGAAGTTCTGACTCTGATGTACTGCACAAACAGAAGCAAATGTTAATAGAAATAGGAAAAGTCAAAAGTTCTGGGTCTGCTGAGAACACAAAAGTTTTCAGAAGCTCTGATGCCACTGACAGAACTTCGTCTCCCTCTCCATGCTAGTCAAAACATCTGCAACTTAGTAATTTCTTAACAGAACATAAATTGCACATATAACAGTTATGACAAGTTTCATGATGTTTCAGAAACAAGGGATATCAGAAATATAAATCAGAAGCAAACATGAATTTGCTAATCCTAATTCTGAGTCCTAATTTCTTCATGAAACTCTGAACTGGAATTCCCTCTACTTAGGCAGGCAGATGCATGAAATCTCAGAATATATACATTATCAGAATCAGAATACCTATATTGTGTTAAATATGCAAAATCTGACAATGCCTAAATAATATGATGAGAGTCAGCAGAAACTTACCTTGCAGCTGGAAAATACTCTAGGAGCTGGAACCTGGTTCTGACCACTTGTGGTGTTCTGAATAGCTTCCTCATGTGTTCAGCAGGCTGGAAACTTTAAACTTGGGCTGTAAATGATTAGACAATTCTGGAACAAACAAGGGATAAAGTTCTGACATTTTAAGGTGGATATTGATGGAGAGGGTATTACTGCTTGGCTACAGAAGTTAGGATGGCTTTTGAATGTATATCAGAAACTGTATGGGTGATTTTGGTCAAGAAACACTTGAGAAAAATGGAGTTTTAATGCAAGAATCAAATGCTAAGGTTTTATATTTTTGGTGTTTATAGTTTCTTGGATTCTTGGAATTTTTTGCAGGGGTTCAAGGCTTTTCTTTCTCAAATTTCCGACCTCTTTACAGTTGCCAATAGTTTCCAATTTATAGGCAAGGATCTTGTAGTTTGGAGAGATCAAGGGTACAACTATCATGTGCTAGGTGCTGACTTGTTCTTGAAGCAAGTTCAAATAGGTGTAGTAGTTGGCAGTTTTTTAGCCATGCCTAAACTGGGTTAGTAACCAGGGATTAAGGAAAAGTAAACCCAAACAGCAAAAGCAACACATGGGCCCTAACATATTTCTGTACAAAAATTTCTTTTAAGGACAACAAAGATGCTTATATACCACACGTGGGGAGATCCTTTGAATAAAGACTCAAAAGTGGTTGTGAGCATTAAATGAATATTAAATGATGATGAGATTTATCAAATCAGAAATCCTGCCATGTGAGATTTTGCAGCATTGCTTGGATCAGCAGTTCTGCTTCAGCGTAGCATCCAATCTTCTGATTCTTTTATCTTCTGGCTCCAGCATGTCCTGAAGGAACTCCCAGACTTTCCAGGAAGGTTGTAACACGCTTTGTAAACCTTCTTTGAACTGCTCTTGCAGGTTCTGACTGGACCTTTGTGAAAACTGGCCCATAAGTTTTGACCAAACTCTGTCTTGAGAGTGTCCAGAATTAGCTGAGTGTTTCAGTTTCAAGGACGTATCTTTGAGGAGTTATAACTTGAAATCTCATCATTTCTAGGAGAAGTTCCGTTCAGCAATGTTTTAGATCTCGTGGGGGTCTATAACTCTTGTGTCAGAAGTTGATCCAGAATCAACTTGCATCAAGGTGAAAATCTAGCCAGAAGTTCTGAGCTTTGTCATATTTCTTAAATACTTAGAAAAATTTAAGTATTTAGAAATTCGAATTTTCCAAAGTAACTTTTGATTTCTGAATTTCTTGATGAAACAAACTTCATATCTCAACACGTCTTGATGAAATATGATTCTTGAAACTTGGTTTTGGTCCAAAAGTCAAAGTTTGACTTTTCAGTGTGCAAATGACCATTTTACTCTTGTGGATGATTTTCTTAAAAAACTTGTAATTCAAAGCTTAGGATTGGATGGAAGCAAACCTGAGGGTTCAGGACGATCCTTTGAGAAAAGAGAGGGCAAATTTTGGGGTACAACACAGGGCTTTCGTCTCTTTCTTTTGAATTTAGTTTTCTTTCCTTTTTTGAACACGTCGTGTGACTTTGAGTCGTTTTCGACTTTGTTAGAAGTGATTGTGACTGCCTGAGTCCTTCGTAGATGAGTGATAACCGTTGTGGTATCGTCATCTATTGACTTCTTGACGTGTGAGAGATACCCATTGAGATATCATTCCATTTGATGCACGCTGCTGATAGATGAGGGTTAACCAATGTGGTTTTGAATTTCCTCAACCTTTTGAAGGATAACCATTGTTATATCCTTAGACGTGCACTCCTGATAAGTTCTGAACGCTCGATTAGATTAACTGAAATCTACCCTGCCCCAGGTTAAATGTGAGGGTTTTTTCCCGACAAGAAAATAAACTCCTACTTCAAGGCTCAAAGGGGTTGACGAGGATTTCACTCCCTTATATCTCCAGTGTTTGGGAATTTGAAACAAGGCATGTACATCGTCAGCAGGCTTTTTATTCAAAAGCACACCGTTTAAAATTTTTTGTATATTGCTCATCATCCTCCCTCCAGAGGTTTTTTTTTTGCTTTATTTAACAAGAGTTAAGTATCAAAAAGTAAAGAAAAACATTAACGAGTGAATACGAATGGATTAATTCAAGATAAACATATTCAATGCATTATGATTAATATTAAAAAATAAGCAAATTTTGCATACAAGAAAGTACTGAGCAAAACAAGGAAGATTACAAATGAGAATGCAAATGAAAAGAGGGAATGCATGCAAAAGAAAATAGAAAATAATGTAGGGAAAATAAAGTTGTTCTCGTTCGGGCCTTACCCCAATGCCTATGTATCCCTTTTTAGGAATCAGAGAAGCCGTAATTCGGCTCAAAAGTTTCTATTGGTTTGTATTTTTTTAATGAACAATATTAATTTCGCCTTCTGCCGCAACTCGACCCTTGGAGATTCATGTGTTAGCACAAAAGTAAATTAACATGTTCTTTTGAAAAAGTTTGAAAGAAAAGCCCGAAGATGCAAAAGAATTTGCATTGGTTGATGTTTTTACCTAAGAAGGATTTAAAAATTGTTAGATAGTTTATGATTTGCCAAGAAAAAGAGTTTTAGTCTTAATGCAAGGATGCAAAATAAATAAAAAACATTTAAGGGAGACTAACCTATCTCTAATTCCTAATGTTATCATACAATAATTTATCCTAAGATCGAGGATGAAAACGGAAATTTCTATCCTATGCTAGCATGCATGGATACCTATCCTAACATCTAGCTCAGAGACTACTCTAGTCGAGCAATCCTAAGGGAAGCATGGTATAGCAAACAAATAAGCAAACAAGTACTTTGGCAAAAGCATATAATCGGTGTATATTGACTCAAAGGGATGGGGGAAATAAGATAATTGCTTTAGCTAAAGGGAGTGTATCACCCAAAGCAAACAAGCGGGAGACAAATGACATAAAAAAGAAAAGAAATGATTTAGCTAAGGGGAGCATATCACCCAGAGCAAACAAGCGGGTAGTGAAGTATCAGTAATGGCCATTGTGAACTCCTAACAAAGTGCGGGGGTTGGTTGCGAACCCTTCTCTACATGACCGACTCGATACACATGATCTGCACAACTCCGAAGCATCGACGTACAACGTGAGCTAAGGATGACACAAACTAGAATGTACGGGGTTCGATTGTGAACCCTCCCCGCTTTCCTCCTTTTGAGGATTTATCATCTGTAATATAATATGGGCATAAATGTAAACACACGTGCATAATACCTACTTCAAAGGTAGGATTTTAAACAACTACAATTAACATACAGAAACCGGTGCCTGCTACAGGACTTTAAACAGCAACTTCGAGCACACGCTCTTTATTTCCTGCTTCCTACTTCTCATGATCTCTAGAAAGCGATCAATGCCCCTACTATACATGATCTCTAGAAAGTAGGAAATATAATATTACAATAAATGGCCTGAAACCATACCAAACGAATAATAAGAATCTGCAAAACAAACTCAATGAGTGTAGGGAACTCAGAGGACGCCGCAAGCTAGCATCAACAATAAATAGCGTCAGAAGCGTGAACAATATGTGCAAGCAAAGCTATTCATTACCAAAGCGATCGGTATCCAAATTGCTTCTCAAAGTATGCATATCTCACAAAATTTGTTAGTAGATAACAACAAAAATTAAATGCGGCAATGACAATTAGCAATATGCATAAAAACGAAGTATAAATATGTACAAGACAAAGCAAAAAAGTCAAAGGAGCATAACATAACATTCCAGACAACAACTTCATACTTATGCAAATAGGTCCAAAAAACCAGTTTAGAAACATCTAAACTTGCCACCGATATCAAAGAAATGCTCAAATAAGTACAACAATGCATTATTCACTAGCCGAAACTCAATGCGCATGTAAAATATAAGTTCCGGACAATATTATGCGCATTTTCATATTCAACATGGATTGATTTGGAAATAAAAGTTTAGTGCATTAATCTTGAATATTAACATGAGAAGGTTATCTGAAACATGCACATGAACATATAACCTCAAGATTTATCTAAAAAACAAGAATTAAAGTCTTAAAACCACATGAATTTAATGTATCAGAATTTAATCAACAAATTGTAAATCAACTCTAATTCACGAGTTTATGTATTTATGCCAAAAGTGTGATGAATAGGAATCAACTCATAATTTGTCAAACGCAAAAGTTATGAATCAAAATGTATTTTGATAGACAAAATTCATAAAGTTTCTCAAGCAATTAATTGAAATCAATGATATTACTTAACATTAAAGTATAAAATAACACACAAAAAGTGTCACAATTCAAAAATGAAACATAAGATAATGTGCAAAAACTTGAATCGAAAGGTTAGAAAGTGAATCGAAAAGCATATAGAATCAACCGCAAAAATTATGGTGACATAGAAACATGCTGACAGTTTTGAAAATCAACTCGGTTTGTCAAATTCCGCTCCGGAACATGATTTCCGAAACAGCTTCAGTAGCAGTAAAATGGGACGAAATTTGTTCGAATCAAGAAAATACTCGCGTGAGGGATTCCAGATGACTCAAGAAAATTGGTTTTCATTAATGAAAGTCGAAAAAACTCATCACGGATCAAAAGTTAGAACAAAATAGAGTTATGTATCAAAATGCATTTTAATACACCAAACACGATGAAATTAATGAAATTTCTTGACATCCATTTATTAAAGAAACTCCTAGCATCAAATTTTCAACTTGTGAGATATGTCATTATTTTTTGGATTAATTTGTAAATTTAAGAATTTAACACAATCTCATGAATCAAACTATTCAATGCCGATTTCCTTCAAGATTTTGACATCAAGAATTTGATTACATCAAAGAATCAAAATTAAATTAATATATGTTAGTTCACGCCACAAAGCCTAAATCAATGTTAGTATCTAAACTAACCTAAACTTCTAACAAATTCTACATCAAGAATTATAAATTAGTTGTTAATCTAACAAGAATTCAAGATCTCAAACTACACCAAGAAATTAGTATCTAAACTAACCTAAGTGTTAGTGTTAACTAGTTTTCTACACCTAATTCCACCTAAATTCAAGAATCTAACACATTCCTAAATTCAATACTCAACCTAATTTCTAATCTAATTATTGAATCAACCTAAACATTAGTGTAACTACACCTAAGGCTAAAAATCAACACGATAACACTATGTCAATTTCAAGTTACAACCAAAATAACCTTTTCAAGTTTAATTAATCACTTATTTCAATAACCAATTCAACAAAATTGATTTAAATCCTCAATTCAAATCAATTATCAACAATTAAGCCTCAATTATACAATTAAAACCTCAATCAACAACAAAATCAAGAAAAAGCAATTATTCAAAAAATCACTTATTTCACAAAGCGCTTAATTTAAGAAAACTCACTGATAGAAGTGAAGAGGAAACTTAGGTATAAAGATCACAACAGACGGATCAACAATCAGAGAAGAATTGCTCTTTATCTTGACTTTTGGATCTTGATGAAGTTGTTGTTGTGTTTTTGAACAAAATTGAGAGAAAGTTGAGTTTAATCCTTGAGAGAATTGAGAGAAAAGTTTAGAGTGTGTGAGGAGATTGGTAAGTTATGATTGAAATTGGAGTAAAAAAAGAATATATAGTAAGGGATTATGTGAGTAAATTTGGTTAATGGGCCTTAAATATCCACAAATACTAATGCATAATTTTAATTCACTTGAGTGTGACACGTTCCGGGCAAATTCGCAGAAACTTCAGTGCAATTTTTAAAGTTGAAATGTGAAACTAAAATGTAGCTGACATTGAGAATAAACTCCTGTCCAAAAATGGGCTCAATCGGATAAATGGTGATTTATTTGTGAAATTTTGAAAATTTGCCTCACACAACTTTAATTCCCAACTTCAGAATTTTCAGTGGGTTGCACACGCTTCGGGCAAAAAACGGAAGCCTTTGGGGTACCGTTTTGTTGCACCCCAAAAATTTTCCTCCCATTTTATTCAAGGCATACTCATTAAGGTCCTCAATTGCTAAAGATTCACCAAGAATTGATCAGACGATTTCTCCTCCTAAACAATGGATTTCCAATTAGTGTTTCATTTCTCACAAAGAATTTTGGTTTGCAGAAGATTCAAATGATTTCCATGGCACCCTATATGCCTCAGCACAATGGCATAGCTGAAAGAAATAAAAGAAGTGTACAAAACATGACAAGGTGTATGTCGAAAGCTAAGAATATGTCTAAGAGATTTTGGGCTGAAGCAGCTTCAACAGCAGTATGCATTCTAATTAGATGCCCGACGAAGCAATGTTAGCTGGGAATTTCGATTACCCAAGTTTTGAATAATTGACACTATGATCGAAGAAAGAATAGTTCAAAAAAAAGTGTGAGGAGGATTTTGTGAAGTAGTCGATTGATGAAGAGCTAGTAAAGAGCTTCACTATGTTGAACCGTTATCGAAGGGTTCATTTTCGAACTATTGAAATATAAACTATTTGAAGCGTTTCAAGGGAAGGCATTTTGACTGTCATGTTGATTTGAATTGGCGCTTCGAAAGGAAGAAGATCTTGAATTCAAAAGCTTTGAAGAAACACGTGGAAGTCTAATGGTTCGAAGGACATGCAACCTTCAAACGTGGCATGATTTCATAGAAGGACTGTTAGGGTCGAATCAGCCCAAATATAAACCATCTTAGAGTTTTTTGAATTAATATGTTTCAGGCATGTACATGAATAGAAGAGAAAGGAGTTGGATAATTGAAGTGAAGTCTTGGGGCTCATAGGTTACCATTCGATTGGTTCATACAAGCTGTATTCACCAATTGAAGATAAACTAGTGATCAATAAATATGGTGTTGTAGACGAAAGAAAAGGGTGGGATTAGAGTCGAAGTTCAGTTTGACAAGAAGATAAGCAGAACGAAGCTTCGATAAGTCAAAATGAACAAGTTGATACTTCAACTGCTCGAATCGAAGAAACAACTGTGCAACTGTGTTCGAAGGAAAGAACAGAACAAAGCCTCGACAAGTCAAGATGAAGAGGTGATACTTCGATTGGTCGAATTGAAGGAAATGATATCGAAAAGAACAGAACGAAGCTTCGATAAGTCAAGATGAAGAGGTGATACTTTGATTGGTCGAATTGAAGGAAAGGAGATCGAAAGGAACAAGAACTGAGTTCGACTAGGCTGATTAGATATGAGGGGTTTCTAGATTACGCAATCGATGCAGATGGTAACTTAATCGAAGAAGCCATGATGATGAAGCCTTGAGCAATTCGAATTGGAACTCAGATCCATCAAAAAGAACAAAGCTTGTTAGCTTGTCGAAAGAATCAATTGATGTGAAATGGAGATGCAAGTAGAAACGAACACCTAATGGGATGAAACCTGTCCAGGTTTACTCAAAGTTCAAAATGGCATGAAATATCTCAAAATGGAAACTCTTCAAATCGTTCGATTTTCCTTTCAAAGCCATGATTAATGGCTGATTCATGCCATGTTTGTTCACCACCAGACCCCTATAAGTACAAGACTAAATCAGAAGCGAAAGGGGGGACAAACACACAAAATTTCCTCAAAGAGCCACAGGTAGACAGTACCTAAAACCACCACCTATTGCCTCAAAAAAGCACACAAAATTTGCAAAAATCTTCACAAGAGCTGTCAAATTCGAAACACCAGTTCAAGCTTCCTCGTACCAAACAAACCATAACACTCCAGCCCTGAGGTTCCCAGGAAGGTGTTCAGACCATTCACAAGGCGTGCAAAACCTTGAATCATTACCTTCGAATATCACGGGTTGGCAAGGGCTTTAAACTTTGAAACTGAATATACATGCCATGTTGATGCCTCTAACTATCTGATTCATGTTTAGGTACATCATTAGTGCAGATCTAACGTGATACATGCAGGTTTAAGGATCTAAATAAGATCATGCTATTGATAGGGCACTGTGATACGGTGGGAGAACTGACTTGAGGTTTTTGTGTTTGTGTTTGCAAATGTTTCGGTTTAGCAAGAGTCGCCACCGCTTTTATTTTATCCAAAAGGAAAGGTAAAAAAGAACAGGAAAGACCTTTGAGATGTTTTCTTGAATTCGGGGGGTAGATTATGAAAAGGGAAGGTGCTAGCACCCTTTTCATCCATGGTTTTCCATGGGCTCTTAGTTACTTGTTTTAGATCACTTGCTTTGTGTGATCGGTGGAAATAGAACTGACTGTTTAAAGCTGGTTCGCGAAATGTCACGGTAAGCAAGAGTTGCCACCGTCTTTTATGTTCTCCAACATGGAAAGGACAAAAGCACAGCAAAATTCCTTATTGAGAATGTCTCTCGGTTCGGGAGGTAGATTTATAGAAAGGGAAGGTGTTAGCACCCTTTCTATCCATGGTTATCCATGGGCTCTTAGGTACTTGCTCTCATGTTTTCAAAAGATGTTTGCTTTTCAAATGTGAGTGGGTTTGAGAAAAGTTTCGTTTTTGAAAGATTTCTAAGTAACTCTTGTATCTGTCCTCAAGAGTGTTTGAAAAATTTATTTTGAAAACTTTTGAAAGTGTCAGTGTGAAAAGATTGTTTTGTTGGTTTTTTAGAGAGCAAGTACACATGAGTCATCTACCTACCCTAAGGAATTAGGCTGTGTAAGAGTCCTTAAGATAGTGCCATCCCACCATTGAGAGGTAAGTAGCACCACCGTTGGAGGTGTTCGGGTCAATTCGATTATAGGGACAATGTGGTCACCGAAGCAATAGTAGGACACCTTAGAAGTTACCCTAATGTCCTAGATCCTTTTTAATCCGAGGTAACCGTTTCGAGGCAACTGGATCTTAGACATAAGGGCGACCGCTAAAACACCCTATACTTGACGACCACTTTCGAGGCAACGAGTGAGGCGTACCCTAGAAGTGGCATGTGCATTGTGTGTTGTTTTCAGATTAACATTTATCTTTGATCATGCAATTGTGAGCTACGAGTTGTTTTTAATTATCATACATTCTTTCATGCAATTTAGCAGTTAGGAGTGCGGAAAATAAAATACGGAAAGGTAAAGCTACGCTATTACAAGGCGCGGGTCTATACATCGCCAAAAGAACAAAGACCCGTTTTGATAAAGTGCGAAAAATAAAGAAAGCAATAAACCTAATTACTATTACATCCTTGGGAGCAGTTACATAATAATCAAATAAATAATAATCATGCGCGAAAGAATTAAATTGGACGTCCTAGGGTTTTGACCCTTTTGAGAAATTATTAGTTTTTGTCCTTTGCTTTTTATTAAAATCAAACCTAATTATTTAATTATTTATTTACAAGAAAGATGTTTTTTGTGTTTTTTGTATTTAATGAAAAATAAGTAAATTAAAAATCAAAAAGAAAACCCTAGTTCTAAGTTTATTTTAATTATTATAAAAATGTTAAAGTTAAACTAATTTAAACTAATTAATTAATTTACATTTGTATGTACAAAAAATAATAATAATTAATGATGATGTCAAAACCTAATTCTATATAATTTTTATTTATTGAGAAAAAGGTTAGAATTTAAACCTAAATTAAACTAAGTCAATTGTTAATATTTATTTACAAAAAATAATAGTTAATAGTAAATTTAATAAATAATAAAATATATTTACAATTTTGCTTTCTGATTTTATTAGGAAAAATTAATTTGTTGTGAATCAATAATAATAATTAAAACAATTAAAAGAATCAAAAAGAAAAGAAAATAAAAAATACAAATGCAAACTAGGGGGGGTATGTTGGCCCATATGGAGGTGAAATTGAGAAATTCTGGCCCATTAAGCACAAAGTCTTTGTTGACCTTCCTGGTTGCCTGCACGTGCATTGATTGAGGAATATGGTATTCCTCCTCTCCTGGCCTTTGGATGGCTGATGGGAACACATGGCATGCTGGAATCATGAGGCCTATGGTGGAACATTGGACACGTATTGCACTGGATTGTATTAGAAAAAATATTAACAATGATATGGGGGACCTGGGAATCGAACCCAGGTCCCAGTACTCCTTGCCTTAGTGCCCTTGCCAACTGAACCATGGTGCGCGTTTGTAATATGAATGGATAATAAATATTATATAAAAAAAACAAATGTTATGATAATAAAACAAAATAACGCGTGCTGTATTCAAACCCTCCAACCACGTTGAGCCACACAATCACCTTATTCGTTTCACCTGTAAAATTATCAAACGGATAGCGGGGGTTTTAAACCCCCACTAACTACAACGATAGAAAATAACGATTAGAGTTAGGGATAACATAAATTGAGCGCGAGGGTTGGGGTCTGGCCTTGACGAATTCAACCATTCTTGTCTCAAGGTCCAATTTTTCCTTATGTGCAAAGCCCTAAATTTCAAGCTTCGAAACCCTAGATATCTCCAATGGTGGATTTCGATTCAGAACGCTATAACCAAATTGGTTTATACCAATAGCTTCAGAATGTCCCTATTAACATAAATCAACCAAGAAAATGGATTAAAAACGCATGAATTATGATATGCAATTTTGGAAATATATTCAAACCGTGGGACTTGTATTCTTTGATTCTGATGGTGTTGGGGCTCTTTCTTGATGGCAACAAGTTCCTGGAGACTCAGGCAAGGTGTGTGAATCAAAAAGAGACCTTGAATTCGCCTGGAAGACTGATTACAGTTTCACACTTTTCTTGAATTTTTTAGAATTTGATTATGGTGTTCTTGCAGCAATTTCACGTTTTTATCAATAGGGTTTGCTTCAGCCTTTGTATGTGAAGAGAATTAGGTCAATTTTAAGCCCAACAATCCATTGCATTCAAGTTTCATTATGTGATTGCCAATCAAATCTTTTTCAATCTTTTTCTTTTATAAAACCTTGCCAATCATGGAGATTTTGATGTCTTTGAGGTGCACACGAATTGCCAGCTTGCCCTGATCTCATTTGCCTCATAAAAAGATTTGAAAACCATGTTTTGATATTTTCCTATAATTAAAATCAATTAAATGAATTAATATTAAAAATTCAATTAATTAATTAAAAATAAGAAAATAAATCAAATAAATCTTAATGGGTCGTGCATAAGCCTTGGGTAAAGATTCAAGAAGGAATTTGAGGCCCATTAGTAAAAATGAAGTGTTTTAGGCAAAGTTGACTTTTGAAAGTTCCCAAAAATTTCCCAACTTCTCCAATGCATATCTTGCTCAATTTTGAAGCTATGAATATGTTCTTCGACATTTTGGAAAGGTCTTGAAGTCCTCTAACCAATTCCTTTGGTCCCATGTCATTTTGATTTACCAATCTCAAGTTATGGTCTTTGACTTAAAGTTCATTTTTGTTGACTTTTGAAAATGACCTATAATGTTGAAATTGATAACTTTTTGTGAGAGCATTTCTTGGATTTGGAATGTGAAGATGAGTTGTAGGGAATGTCATCCCCTTAAAAATGAGAATTGGATGGGATTTTTCTGATGAACCATGAAAAAGTTATGCCCTGGTCAATATGCAGTTGACTTTTCAACTTTCCAAAAATAGCAACTTTTTACTTCTTGATGATTTTTTGAGCCATGCTTGAGGAATCATGATCAAGAATTGATCAAATGATGATTGTGGCTTCAAAATAATATGTTGACCAAAAATTTTGACTTTTGACTGTCAAATGACCATTTTACCCCTGCAGTTGACTGTGAAGCAATTAGGGCTTTTGACTGTGCAACTTGATGCTGTGAGTCCTGAAACTTGACATATGGGTGCTTGACAATGTATATAGGTCATATGGGACTTGATTGGACCCTTGGAAACCTCAACTTTCTTGTAAGAACCAAAACCCTAATTTTGACTGTGTTAGGAGGGTGTTTACACTGTGCAATCCTTAATCCATTTGAAGCTTGATCTTGCCAAATCTTGAAGAATATGGGAGGGCAAATTTTGGGGTACAACAGTTGCCCTAGTTCAATCTTCTTAGACCTGAGGATGTAGATTGGCTTGCGTGCCTTTCGTGATCCGAGGGTGGAAGATGATTGAACACTAAAGTGCCCAGAAATTTGCACTCACATAGTAGAGTATCAGCAGCATGATGGCGGGAATGGGCTTACAGACGCCATTTGGAGAGATGATGGATAGGAGGATGGGCTTATAGATGCCATCTGGGGACTTTTGGTATGTGGATGGGCTTATAGATGCCATCTAGATGTCGATCGCGTAAGATACTTCTTAGCGAGAACTTGCGTACCTGAGAAAGAAAGATAATTACCTGGCCTATTACATGGGTTGATCTTCAAACTCTTTATGTAGATATGCCCTGGATGGAGACAGGTATCGAATCTCTAAACTCTTCATGTAGATATGCCCTGGCTGGATACAGGTATCGAGTCTACAATCAGTTACTCACAGATGTGCCCTGGCTAGATACAGGAATCGAATCTGGAATTAGTCGTCGACAGATATGCCCTGGCTGGATACAGGAATCGAATCTTCAAACTCTTCAGACGTGCCCTGGCTGGATACAGGAATCGAATCTGGAATTAGTCGTCAACAGATATGCCCTGGCTGGATACAGGAATCGAATCTTCAAACTCTTCAGACGTGCCCTGGCTGGATATAGGAATCGAATCTGGAATTAGTCGTCAACAGATATGCCCTGGCTGGATACAGGAATCGAATCTTCAAACTCTTCAGACGTGCCCTGGCTGGATACAGGAATCGAGTCCAAAATTAGTCGTCAACAGATATGCCCTGGCTGGATACAGGAATCGAATCTTCAAACTCTTCATACGTGCCCTGGCTGGATACAGGAATCGAATCTGGAATTAGTCGTCAACAGATATGCCTTGGCTGGATACAGGAATCGAATCTTCAAACTCTTCAGACGTGCCCTGGCTGGATACAGGAATCGAGTCCGGAATTTCTTCATGTAGATATGCCCTGGCTAGATACAGGTGTCGAATCCACAAGTAATCGCTCATAGATATGCCCTGGCTAGATATAGGTATCGAATCCAGAATTGCGACGGTTGATGGTAATCATATTTGTATTGACCTTTTTCCTGAAAAAGGCAAAACATTAGTTGTATGCAATGTCATGAGGTATGAAATGCGTGATGTTCTCAAAATAAGTGAGATTGTATGTTCATGATGCGTATGTGCATGCTATAATGTATGAAGATGTGATGTTTATGAATGTATTTTTGTCTAGGAAAATAAATCCTTGACGGATGCCGGGAAGTCAAATCCTGGGCTGATGTCGGAGAGTAGAGTTCTTCGTTTCCGCTGGGGATGAGGAGCAAAGAATAAACCGGTAGGAGAAGATGACTCCGTTGGGGAATAAACTTGTTGGAGAGATACTCTGCGGGGACTTACTCTGTGGGGAGAGATACTTCGCTGAGGTTTTGATGATAACTCTGTTGGGGACTCCGTTGATAAGTTATGTTGGAAGATTTGAACTCCGCTGGGGGATAGGAAGAACTTTGCCGAGGACGGTCTTTCCGTGGTAATTAGCTGAGGATAACTCAGTTATAGGCTTTGGTGGAGAATAACCTTTGAATGAAACCGGGGAGAGCGTTCGTACTCTGCAGGGAATAAGCTTTCAGAATCTACTGGGGATAAGCTTCCTACTGGGGAGATTGATTCAACTCTCCTGGGGGGACTTTTTGAAACTGTACTGGGGGAAGTGGCTCCACTGGGGTGTTTGGTATTCCGCCGGGGAACAATCTTAGATCAAGATTGCCGGGGATGCTTGTTAGGAATGTCTGTATACTCCGCTGGGGAATATTGAGATCTTCTGGGGATAATCCAACTTCCTTAAGGCTGACAGTAGACTAACTCTGCTCGGGGAGAGTGTTACTGACTTGCTGGAGATACTGTCCCTTCTCAGGGCTGACGGGAGACCAACTCTGCTCGGGGAGAATATTGCCGAGTCTTATCTTACTCTGCGGGGAGTGAAGGTATCTTGGTTACATTCTTCAGCCGAACTTACCTTGGTACCTTGGTGGACAGAGCAACTATATCGCTTAGACAACTCATTATTGCCCCTGTTTCTGATGTCACCTGTAATTAGTCCTTTGTTTCGTATGCAAATATTTATGAGTTAGCAATTAGTGTCAAATGCATATATCAAAAATGAACATTGGACGTTCTTTGCAAACCAAAACAGAAAAAGGAAAAATAATTGGCAATTTATCTGAAAAGTGAATTTGTATTGATTTTTTTTTAATTTGCCTGTAAATAGGCGTTTATGTACAAGAGGCTGACGTCCTAGTAAGAGAACGCCGCTGAACAACATAGATTTTACACAATTTTTGTGAAAAGGAAAACAAAACAGCTATGTGAAAAAGTCCCACTGGGTTCCAACTCTGATATCGCCTTTATGTCTTCAAGCGTCTCATCACTTGGCTGCTTAGTTGAAGATGAAGTTGATTGATCGATGCCGTCTGAACCTGATGGTTGATACCGGATTCTGGATGCAAGGTGATTCAATGAGACATAGTATTACGCTTTAATCCCTAAATTTTGCCTGGACCTCCCTTTCGGGTTTTCAGTCCACCGGGATACCCATTTTTGCCCAAGCCGCCTTTTCAGGTTTTCGACTTGCCGGGTGTACAGATTTTTTTCATTTCATCCCTTATTTTTGCCCGAACCCTTTTGGTTCGCCGGGAAGCCCTTATTTTTTCCTAGGTGTGTCAACCTAGCGGGTCTTTAATTCTTGCGTAGTATCTTTTTACTATGTCTGCGTTGGCGGGGTGAGGAAGGTCGTCACCATCCATAGTGGTTAGAATCATAGCTCCTCCTGAGAAGATATGTTTAACCACAAATGGCCCTTCGTATGTAGGGGTCCATTTGCCCCTGGGATCACTTTGAGGAAGAATGATGTGCTTGATTACCAGGTCCCCAACTTGATACTCTTGTGGTCTGACTTTCTTGTTAAATTCCCTAATCATCCGTTTTTGATACGTTTGACCATGACAAATAGCAGTGAGCCCTTTTCGTCAATTAGGTTTAATTGATCAAGTCGAGTCTGGATCCAGTCATCTTCGCTCAAACCTGCATCCTTCATTATCCGGAGCGAGGGTATCTGGACTTCAATCGGCAAGACTGCCTCCATGCCATAAACTAAGGAAAAAGGAGTTGCCCCGGTTGACGTCCTTGCTGAGGTACGGTACCCATGAAGAGAAAACGGTAACATCTCGTGCCAATCTTTATAGGTCGCTATCATCTTCTGCACAATCTTTTTGATATTCTTATTAGTTGCTTCTACAGCCCCATTCATCTTCGGCCGATAAGGAGAAGAGTTGTGGTGCTGTATTTTGAATTGCTCGCAGAGCTCAGTGATCATCTTGTTATTAAGATTGGTACCATTATCCGTAATGATTCTCTCTGGTACACCGTATCAATAGATCAGGTTGTGTCGAATGAACCGTGCCACGACGTTCTTGGTTACCGTAGCGTAGGAAGCTGCTTCAACCCACTTCGTGAAGTAATCAATCGCTACCAAGATGAACCGATGCCCGTTAGATGCCGTAGGTTTGATCTCGCCGATCATATCAATGCCCCACATTGCAAAAGGCCAAGGTGCAGTCAAGACATTTAATGGGACTGGAGGAACGTGCACCTTATCAGCATAGATCTGGCACTTATGACATGTCCGAGAATGTTGGTAACAGTCAGCTTCCATTATAGACCAGAAATATCCTGCCCGAAGGATTTTCTTTGCCATGGTGTGTCCACTGGAATGTGTTCCGAAGGTACCTTCATGCAGCTCTGCCATGATTCTTGCTGCTTCAGTCTTATCCACACAACGCAGCAAGGTTGAATCATGGTTTCGCTTGTAGAGAATGTCGTTGCTGAGGAAGAACTTTGCTGCGAACCTTCTCAGAAACTTCTTGTCATTGACAGATGCACCCTCGGGGTATTCTTGAGCTTCCAGGTACCTCTTCACTTCATGATACTAAGGTTTTTCAGTTACCACCTCAGCCTCAAGATCACAGTAATATGCAGGTTCGTCCAATTTCCAAATAATGATCCGGGGCGCCTCGTTGTCCCATTTGACTTTGAACATAGAAGACATCGTAGCCAGCGCGTCCGCCAACTGATTCTCCTCTCTTGGGAAGTGTTCAAAATTTATCTCCGTGAAATGGGGGATCAATGTCAACACACATTCTTTGTAAGGAATAATGTTTGGATGTTTCATATCCCACTCGCCTTTGATCTGATTGATCACGAGAGCAGAATCTCCGAAGACACTCAGAAACTTAATCCTTAGGTCAATTGTAGCTTGAAGACCCATGATGCATGCCTCATACTCTGCCATGTTGTTGGTGCAGTTGAAACATAGCCGGGCAGTAAGTGGAGTATGAGTGCCTTTTGGAGATATGATCACAGCGCCGATACTGTTACCCAAAGCGTTGGAGGCTCTGTCAAAGTGCATAGAACATCGGGATCCTTCCTTAGGTCCTTCATCCGGTCCAGGTACTTCACAATCAGTCACTACCATGATGTTCTCATCAGGAAATTCAAAGTTCATTGACTGGTAATCGTCCACTGCCTGGTGTGCCAAATGGTCTGCCAATACACTTCCCTTGATTTCTTTCTGAGTCGTGTACTGGATGTCGTATTCTGTCAAGATCATCTGCCATCTTGCTATTCTTCCGAACAAGGCAGGCTTTTCGAATATGTACTTGATTGGATCCATCTTTGAAATCAACAGAGTAGTGTGAGTCAACATATACTGTCTCAGCCGGCGAGCAGCCCATACCAAAGTGCAACAAGTTTTCTCGAGCAGTGAGTATCGGGTCTCACAGTCGGTAAACTTTTTTCTAAGGTAATAAATGGCATGCTCTTTTCGGCCAGACTCGTCATGCTGCCCCAACACACACCCCATCGAGCTGTCAAGTACTGTCAAGTATAGTATTAGAGGTCTCCCTTCAACCGGTGGCATAAGAATGGGTGGTTCTTGGAGATACTCTTTGATTCTGTCGAAAGCAGCCTGACATTCATCGTTCCAACGTACCACTTGATCTTTCTTCAGCAGCTTGAAGATTGGTTCACAGGTAGCAGTTAGGTGCGAGATGAATCGGGCAATGTAGTTCAGACGTCCTAGAAAGCCTCTGACTTCTTTCTCTGTCTTGGGAACTGGCATCTCTTGTATGGCTTTAACCTTGGCAGGGTCCACTTGAATACCTTTATCACTCACGACGAAGCCTAGCAATTTTCCAGATCTTACCCCGAAGGTGCACTTGTTCGGGTTCAACCTTAGCTTGTACAACTTCAGACGGTCAAACAGCTTCTGTAGATGGTCAAGGTGTTCCTCCTCAGTTTGAGACCTTGCAATCATATCATCGACGTATACTTCAATCTCATGGTGGATCATGTCATGAAATAAAGCAACCATGGCACGTTGGTAGGTTGCCCCAACATTTTTCAACCCAAAAGGCATGACCTTGTAACAAAAGGTGCCCCACTGAGTAACAAAGGTAGTCTTTTCCATATCTTCAGGAGCCATCTTGATCTGATTATAACCTGAACAGCCGTCCATGAATGAGAATACCTTGTGCTGAGCAGTATTGTCAACCAGAACGTTGATGTGAGGCAGAGGGAACTCATCCTTGGGGCTCGCCCTGTTCAAATCCCTGTAGTCAACGCACATTCAGACCTTACCATCTTTCTTCGGCACTGGAACCACGTTGGCAACCCACTGAGGGTAAGAAGTCACTACTAGAAACCCGGTATCAAATTGTTTCATAACCTCAGCTTTGATTTTCTCGGACATTTCTGGGCGCATACAGCGAACCTTCTATTTAACCGGAGGGCAGTCTTCCTTAGTAGGCAGGTGATGAACCACAATATCAGTATCCAACCCGGGCATGTCTTCGTAGGACCAGGCAAAGATTTCCACATAATCATGCAACATCTGAATCAGCCTTTGTTTCACACTGAGCTCCAGATTGGCACTAATCTTGACTTCCTTTATGTCTGTCTCAGTACTTAGATTTACCGTTTCCACTGGCTCTTCATGTGGCTGAATGGCCCTCTCTTCCTGGAGTAACAGTCTTGCAAGCTCACCAGGCACTTCACAATCATCTTCACCTTCGTCTTCGGCTAAGTTGATCTGATTTTCGAAGTCATAACTGGCAGTAGCAGAGTCGTTACCAGTGAGATCCAGAGTGGATTGAAACCTGTATGGGTGAGTGTGTGTAAATATAGTTGTTTTGCAATATATAAAGAAAAAAAGGGAGCACAAGATTTGAAATGCGAAAAACGTCCAATGTTTTATTCATGATATATGGAAATGACAAGTAATAAGCCCTCACAAATGAAGCCACGGTGCCCCGAGTAAGACACCGGGCCATAAAGTTTCAAATTACTGTTCATTACAAATTTAAAAACAAAGGAGTTCATTACTGAGTAACAAAAGTAACAGGTATGAAATCTTTGGCAGTCCAATTGTTCAGTCCACCGTCGGTCGTTGGGTAGATCCAGCTATCAAATTCAGATTCCTCTGCATCGCCTTCAATAGCATTCACTCCCGGGTTGGTGATGAATACGGGAGGTCTTCCAATCCTTGCTTTACGTACAGCCCTCTGAGCCTCTGCAGTGAAACACAGCCCAAACTTGTCAGTGTTCGAAGTAAAATCAGGAAGTCGGCCCCAGTTTGCACACTCACCCTTCTCAAACACAGCCCGGGCATCCTTCAAGGAAGCCATCTTCAAAGGAGACTCTTCTTCAGTTACAGTCTCTGCCGCTGCCAGTTTTGGAGGAACCTCTTCAAAGTGTTGAAAGGGGGTCTCAATGAACTCCCCGTCCATCTCTATATACCGGAATGAGTTAAGATGGCTAACCATATATTCTTCCTCCCCCTGCACTGTAATGATTTTCCCTCTGATCGGGTACTTGAGTTTCTGATGTAGAGTGGAAGTCACAGCTCCAGCCTTGTGGATCCAAGGGCGACCCAGTAAACAAGAATAGGATGGTCGGATGTCCATCACATAGAATGTTGAATCAAAGACTTGAGAACCAACCCAGATTGGAATGTCCACTTCACTATGTACCATCCTCTTCGACCCGTCAAAGGCCCGGACAATAATATTACTAGGCTTCAACTCCAAACCCTCACAATCCAACCTGTCTAAGGCCTTCTTGGGCAATACGTTCAGTGAAGAACCGGTGTCTACCAACACATGGGCGAGAGTAGTGCCCCTGCATTCAATGGAGACATGTAGGGCATCGTTATGGTTCTTTCCCTTGGCAGTCAGATCAGCGTCAGAGAAACCCAGACCATTATCAGCGGTTAAGTTGGCCACACAATCAGTAAATTGATCAGCAGACGTCTCTTGTGGCACATGGGCAGTCTTCAGGAAGGAAATCAAGGCCTTGGCATGGGCCTCTGAGCACAACAACAGTGATAGCATAGAGATTTTAGAGGGGGTGTGCCCCAGCTGTTCAACGATGTTGAAATCACTCTTCTTGATAATCTTAAGGATTTCTTCCATCTCTTGCTGGGAAGCTTCAACATTAACAGTCTTCGGTGCCTCCATCTGGGCAGGCACATCAGAAATCCCTTTGCCCCGGGTGTCGGATGACTTGGCAGCAGGGGTGGAAACTTGATCAGGAGGGGAAACAGGCACACTGGCAGGTGTGATAACAAGAGGTCTCTGAATAGCTGGAGGTGCAATATCAGTCGAGAAGAGCCTGCCACTGCGAGTAACTTTAGCAGGACCAGTGATGTTACTGATGCCGGTACTGGTATTAAACTCTTGATTTACTCCGAGCACATACACATCTGCCCCATAATGCCACGGGACAGCCTTGTCAGATTTATAGGGGAGGGGCCCCGAAACAATGATGATGATAGGTGCAACAGACATGATTTTGACGGGCTTCCTCGGGGGAGCCTTGGTAGGATTGTTGAAAATGGTGACAACGGACACTTCTTCAGTAGGAATAACAGGAACAGAAATCTTCTTGAACAAGATCTCTTTGCTATCCATCAGGTTTTGGACGCCTGACTTCAGCAACCGACAACCAGCAGGTGAAACAGCACATAGAAGGCAACCCTTGCTACAACCCGGAAATAAACCGGCTAGCAACAGGTTCCTCTTGACGGTCAACAATGGAGTAACAACATCATCCACAGAGACTACATACAGGTCTTCCTCAATAACATTCACTCCATGCTGGGGCATAGGAGCAGTCACAACATTGGGCCTTTCAGGCGCCTCAAACTGTATTTCCTTAGCATCGATAAGGTCTTGAACCTTATTCCTCAGGGCCCAAAAATCATCAGTAGAATGCCCCGGGCTATCAGAGTGATAAGCACAACGGGCATTGGGATTATACTTCAGAGAGGTTGTGCTTACCACCTTCGGAGCTTCTCTGAAAGTTACCAAGTTGGTTGACAGCAATTGCGGAAAGATCTGAGACAAGGTCATACTAAGCCGAGTGTATTCTCTTCTGGGTCTCTCACCCCTTGGTTGGTTAGGTTGCCGAGGAGCGGCAGCAGGCTTTGAAATCACCACCGCGTTGACAGCTTGGCGGCGTTCCGATTTATTTTGTCTTCTGGGACCATACACAACACTAGCTTCCTTTTTGAAAGGCTTCTTTTCAGAACTTGAGGATGCACCTTTCTGTATCTTCCCCGACTTCATACCAGCTTCTATCCTCTCACCAGTCAGAATGAGGTATGTAAACCCTGCAGAAGAATTGCCAATCAGGTGGTTGAAGAACGGCCCAGACAGGGTCCCCAAGAACATGTCCACGAGTTCACGGTCAGTCAACGGTGGCTGCACCCTGCCAGCCAGGTCCCTCCACTTCTGCGCGTACTCTGTAAAACCTTCTCCTGATCCTAGTGACATACCCTGGAGTTGGGTACGTGTAGGAGCGAGGTCGGCATTATACTGATACTGCTTATAAAAAGCAGTAGCCAAGTCCTCCCAGTTACGAATGTTGGTTCCATCTAGCTGATAGAACCATTCGAGATGAGTCCCTGAAAGACTCTCCTGGAAGAAATGGATCCATAAGTTCTTGTCTGTCGTGTACGGTTGGATCTTCCGCACATAAGATCTGAGATGTAGCTTAGGGCAGGAAGCCCCGTCATACTTCGCAAAAGATGGTGCCTTGAACTTGTGTGGGATCACCACCCCAGAAGATAAACCCAGATCTCCAAAATCCAACCCAGGCACCTGTTGAATTTCCATGGCACTCAGACGATCCTCTAACTGCTTGTACCTGTCTTCAGCGGGAGGGTACTGCTCATCATTGAAATCTGTATCGTTGTCAGAGACCACAGGACTAGGAACCCTTCCCCCTTGGGGGCTGCCTTTGCCCACAGAAGAAGCAGCTTGATCAGCCTCATTTTGTAGTGTATTGCCAAACCTCCGTCCAGTGTTGAATAGTACAATTCTCTTCTTCTTCTTCTTTACCAGCAGAGCCTTCAATTCCTCTTGACCTTGGGCTAAACTCATGATTAACTCTTGGAACTGGGCGTTCTGGGCCTGGAGGGCCTTGATGGATTACTCAGTAGATGATTCAGGATTCATGATGACGCTGAAATAAACAACGAAGAAGATTAAGCAACCTGTAGAAAAAGGGTACCTGTGATGCATATGATGAATGAAATGCGTATGAATTATGTTTTCAAAGACAATCGGGAATCAACTTTGTAAACAAAAAGGAAACACACTTCATTAGATTCAAACTTTTAAATTGTTCAAGAAATTGCCCTTAGGCGTTACATAAATGAAAATACTGAAAAGGAAATAAAAGATGTAAAGGAAAGATCCAAAGCCCATCAGTGCTCCCATGGTCTCCTCTTCTCGGTACGGATGTAGTCATTCAGGACCCGCTCGTTCTCCAACTGCTTTGTCAGCTTCTGGATTTTCTGTTCTTGTTCATTGAACTTTTCCCGATAAGAATCCCGTTCTTCCTATAGTTGCGCCCAAGACCTCTTTAGTGTATCAACATCAGTAGGTATCTGAGGAGGGAGAACAGTTGGAGGAACCCCGTCTCTATCAGGAAATTCAAGAATGATGGGTCTGACAGCTTCGTATGGCATACCTAACTTCTGAGCACGAATGCGGACCCATCTGTAGTAGGATTCCATAGGTAGAGAAGTCTTTGGTCCCAACTCATGTGGGTCAGCTTTGTGAATTCTGTCCCAAGCCTTGATGAATCTACGACGTAGCTCGTCACTATCTACCTGAAACTCAAAACTGATGTGAGGCACCAACATCTCATGAGGCCCTGCTCTTCTGGCTCTTCCAAACTGACGGAGAGCTAGACATGGATTATAAGAGATTCCTCCTTGGGTACCAATCAAAGGAACATTAGGATATTCTCCGCAACGATCAATAGCAGCTACCTCATCCAAACCTCTGAGAGTCCAAATGATGTCATTATCAGTGAGAGACATTAACCTATGAGCCCAACCTCTTCCTTCTTTGTTCTTCAGCACGAACTTAGGGAGGTGAGAAATAAACCACCTCACTAACAAAGGAGTACAACACCACAGAGTTCCTCGTCTTCGGGCAGTACGAGCATAGAGTTGTTGCAGGATATCACCCAAGAGAGTGGGCACAGGGTTCCGAGACGTGAAGATCCTTATGGCATTGACATTAATGAAGTTATCAGGATTAGGAAACAAAACTAGACCATAGATTAAGAGAGCCAGAATGTCTTCATACGCCCTGAAGTCTAAGTCATTCCAGAAACTGTTAGCTTTACCAATCAGAAACTTGGCCAAGAAGCCCTTAACTCTGCTTCTAGTCACCCAGTTATCCATTACCTCTTTGGTGGTCAAGGGAAGGGCTGCAGCAATCTCCTCAAGTCTAAGAGTCTTTTCCCAACCAGTGAAGGGAGTCTGATCCAAGATAGAGATATCAAGCAAATCAGAGAATTCTTCCAGGGTAGGGACCAGCTGGAAGTCTTGAAAGGTGAAGCAATTGTACTGGGTCAAGACACTCATCAGTTGTTGGTCCCACTTTGAAGTGACTAAAACGAGAAGAGAACCATGCCTCTGGATGAAGGAAGTAGTGTTTGGAATTCTGCTAACCAATTCTTCAAGCAACTCAGGTGGGTGAACAAAATTAAGCCAGATAGTGTTCCTTCGCACATGCATCATGATGTCCTACAAAACAGAGCAAAGATGAAACCCTCTTGTCTTTGAAATGGGTCAGTTATTATGCAGGATGCATGCAATGTCTATGATGGTATGATGTCATGATAAAGCACACCACAAGTATTCACAAAGGCAAACATGATAAGCCACATAAGTCACACAAGACAACCCTTAGAGTTTAGGCCAGCATGAAGTTCAGGTACTACCCTCTTTCAGTTTGTTGGTTAAGACCTGTCCTATCAAAAGTAACCGGGTTCTAGAGGATCCCAATATCACTGACTACCCTCAATCGGTCATAACTCCAGCATCGCAATCTTTTCTTGCAGCCAGAACCATCGCGAGAGTTTAGCCTCAATGGGTGTAGCATACTGCTACTGTTCTATGGCCAAGTTGGGTCAAATTAGGGTTATAAGGTCGGTTGGTGCTTAATGACTCCTCAGAAGACCCATATTCTCCTCGTTGCAACACAAGGGATATCGGTACAGACCAAGGTGTCACACCAACGTAGCCACTGCTTCACCCGTGTCGGTCTACGCCGGACAGGTCCCTCACAACTTATGCTACCTAAAAGGGTATCCCTAGATCCGGGTTAGGATCTATGAAACTCCAAGACAATGCCCACAATAATAAAGCAAACAAAACATTCAATTGAAAACATAAGTATGATCTAATCCTAAGGTACACCTCACTTTAAGTCTCCCCAGCAGAGTCTCCAGTTCTGTGATCGGTGGAAATAGAACTGAATGTTTAAAGCTGGTTCGCGAAATGTCGCGGTAAGCAAGAGTCGCCACCGTCTTTTATGTTCTCCAACATGGAAAGGACAAAAGCACAGCAAAATTCCTTATTGAGAATGTCTCTCGGTTCGGGAGGTAGATTTATAGAAAGGGAAGGTGTTAGCACCCTTTCTATCCATGGTTATCCATGGGCTCTTAGGTACTTGCTCTCATATTTTCAAAAGATGTTTGCTTTTCAAATGTGAGTGGGTTTGATAAAAGTTTAGTTTTTGAAAGATTTCTAAGTAACTCTTGTATCTGTCCTCAAGAGTGTTTGAAAAATTTATTTTGAAAACTTTTGAAAGTGTCAGTGTGAAAAGATTGTTTTGTTTGTTTTTTAGAGAGCAAGTACCCATGAGTCATCTACCTACCCTAAGGAATTAGGCTGTGTAAGAGTCCTTAAGATAGTGCCATCCCACCATTGAGAGGTAAGTAGCACCACCGTTGGAGGTGTTCGGGTCAATTCGATTATAGGGACAGTGTGGTCACTGAAGCAATAGTAGGACACCTTAGAAGTTACCCTAATGTCCTAGATCCTTTTTAATCCGAGGCAACCGTTTCGAGGCAACTGGATCTTAGACATAAGGGCGACCGCTAAAACACCCTATACTTGACGACCACTTTCGAGGCAACGAGTGAGGCGTACCCTAGAAGTGGCATGTGCATTGTGTGTTGTTTTCAGATTAACATTTATCTTTGATCATGCAATTGTGAGCTACGAGTTGTTTTTAATTATCATACATTCTTTCATGCAATTTAGCAGTTAGGAGTGCGGAAAATAAAATACGGAAAGGTAAAGCTACGCTATTACAAGGCGCGGGTCTATACATCGCCAAAAGAACAAAGACCCGTTTTGATAAAGTGCGAAAAATAAAGAAAGCAATAAACCTAATTACTATTACATCCTTGGGAGCAGTTACATAATAATCAAATAAATAATAATCATGCGCGAAAGAATTAAATTGGACGTCCTAGGGTTTTGACCCTTTTGAGAAATTATGAGTTTTTGTCCTTTGCTTTTTATTAAAATCAAACCTAATTATTTAATTATTTATTTACAAGAAAGATGTTTTTTGTGTTTTTTGTATTTAATGAAAAATAAATAAATTAAAAATCAAAAAGAAAACCCTAGTTCTAAGTTTATTTTAATTATTATAAAAATGTTAAAGTTAAACTAATTTAAACTAATTAATTAATTTACATTTGTATGTACAAAAAATAATAATAATTAATGATGATGTCAAAACCTAATTCTATATAATTTTTATTTATTGAGAAAAAGGTTAGAATTTAAACCTAAATTAAACTAAGTCAATTGTTAATATTTATTTACAAAAAATAATAGTTAATAGTAAATTTAATAAATAATAAAATATATTTACAATTTTGCTTTCTGATTTTATTAGGAAAAATTAATTTGTTGTGAATCAATAATAATAATTAAAACAATTAAAAGAATCAAAAAGAAAAGAAAATAAAAAATACAAATGCAAACCAGGGGGGGTATGTTGGCCCATATGGAGGTGAAATTGAGAAATTCTGGCCCATTAAGCACAAAGCCTTTGTTGACCTTCCTGGTTGCCTGCACGTGCATTGACTGAGGAATATGGTATTCCTCCTCTCCTGGCCTTTGGATGGCTGATGGGAACACATGGCATGCTGGAATCATGAGGCCTATGGTTGAACATTGGACGCGTACTGCACTTGATTGTATTAGAAAAATATTAACAATGATATGGGGGACCTGGGAATCGAACCCAGGTCCCAGTACTCCTTGCCTTAGTGCCCTTGCCAACTGAACCATAGTGCACGTTTGTAATATGAATGGATAATAAATATTATATAAAAAAAACAAACGTTATGATAATAAAACAAAATAACGTGCGCTGTATTCAAACCCTCCAACCACGTTGAGCCACGCAATCACCTTCTTCGTTTCACCTGTAAAATTATCAAACAAATAGCAGGGGTTTTAAACCCCCACTAACTACAACGACAGAAAATACCGATTAGAGTTAGGGATAACATAAATTGTGCGCGAGGGTTGGGTTGAATTCGTCTGGCCTTGACGAATTCAACCATTCTTGTCTCAAGGTCCAATTTTTCCTTATGTGCAAAGCCCTAAATTTCAAGCTTCGAAACCCTAGATATCTCCAATGGTGGATTTCGATTCAGAACGCTATAACCAAATTGGTTTATACCAATAGCTTCAGAATGTCCCTATTAACATAAATCAACCAAGAAAATGGATTAAAAACGCATGAATTATGATATGCAATTTTGGAAATATATTCAAACCGTGGGACTTGTATTCTTTGATTCTGATGGTGTTGGGGCTCGTTCTTGATGGCAACAAGTTCCTGGAGACTCAGGCAAGGTGTGTGAATCAAAAAGAGACCTTGAATTCGCCCGGAAGACTGATTACAGTTTCACACTTTTCTTGAATTTTTTAGAATTTGATTATGGTGTTCTTGCAGCAATTTCACGTTTTTATCAATAGGGTTTGCTTCAGCCTTTGTATGTGAAGAGAATTAGGTCAATTTTAAGCCCAACAATCCATTGCATTCAAGTTTCATTATGTGATTGCCAATCAAATCTTTTTCAATCTTTTTCTTTGATAAAACCTTGCCAATCATGGAGATTTTGATGTCTTTGAGGTGCACACAAATTGCCAGCTTGCCCTGATCTCATTGGCCTCATAAAAAGATTTGAAAACATGTTTTGATATTTTCCTATAATTAAAATCAATTAAATGAATTAATATTAATAAAAATTCAATTAATTAATTAAAAATAAGAAAATAAATCAAATTAATCTTAATGGGTCGTGCATAAGCCTTGGGTAAAGATTCAAGAAGGAATTTGAGGCCCATTAGTAAAAATGAAGTGTTTTAGGCAAAGTTGACTTTTGAAAGTTCCCAAAAATTTCCCAACTTCTCCAATGCATATCTTGCTCAATTTTGAAGCTATGAACATGTTCTTGGACATTTTGGAAAGGTCTTGAAGTCCTATAACCAATGCCTTTGGTCCCATGTCATTTTGATTTACCAATCTCCAGTTATGGTCTTTGACTTAAAGTGCCTTTTTGTTGACTTTTAAAAATGACCTATAATGTTGAAATTGATAACGTTTTGTGAGAGCATTTCTTGGATTTGGAATGTGAAGATGAGTTGTAGGAAATGTCATCCCCTTCAAAATGAGCATTGGATGGGATTTTTCAGATGAACCATGAAAAAGTTATGCCCTGGTCAATTTGCAGTTGACTTTTCAGCTGTCCAAAAATAGCAACTTTTTACTTCTTGATGATTTTTTGAGCCATGCTTGAGGTATCATGATCAAGAATTGATCAAATGATGATTGTGGCTTCAAAATAAGATGTTGACCAAAAATTTTGACTTTTGACTGTCAAATGACCATTTTACCCCTGCAGTTGACTGTGAAGCAATTAGGGCTTTTGACTGTGCAACTTGATGCTGTGAGTCCTGAAACTTGACATATGGGTGCTTGACAATGTATATAGGCCATATGGGACTTGATTGGACCCTTGGAAACCTCAAATTTCTTGTAAGAACCAAAACCCTAATTTTGACTGTGTTAGGAGGGTGTTTACACTGTGCAATCCTTAATCCATTTGAAGCTTGATCTTGCCAAATCTTGAAGAATATGGGAGGGAAAATTTTGGGGTACAACAATTTGCTTTTCCAATTGTTTGAAATGGTGCTTTGTGTGGTTTTGAAAGTATTTTGAAAAGAGGCCATCGTTTTGGCAATCTTTGTAATGATTCTTGTTTGTGAGAATGTATATAAAGATGTTTGTCTTTTGAAAAATGTTTCAATGTTTTGAAAGTTGTTTGGAAATTTTTTTGAAATGTGTGTGTGTTTTTGAAAATAGCAAGGATTGTTTTGCAAATTGATCAAGTAACTAGAAGCATTCTATCTACTCAAAAGTCTTTCCTACACATTTTTATTCATTTGACATTGTTGTTTTACCATTGCATTTGGTAAACAACCCTATCTTTTGATGTTAAACGGGACGGGCGTGGGTCATCGTATGACCATGATAGCAATGATGCCAAGTATCTTAGCTTGTTTGAGGGACTAAGATCATCTTTGTTTAGGAAACCAAGTCTAGCGTCATCGAGGGACTATGATCTTTTTGTTTTGTTTGATTTTGCCAAGATACCTTGCATGCATACCATGGCCATTTTTAAGGCAACAAAGTGGGTGAAACCCTAGAGGTGCTTGTGTGCAATGTGTTGTCATTTTCATGCATCTTTGTCTTGAATTAGGTCATGTTATTTGTTTGATTTTTGTCTTATCATACAAACCCTAGTTTTTACTAAACATGCATATAATACGATAAATTGCGTAATGTAAATCTAAACTATTACAACAATATTATGGGGAGGGGGATACAAGTTTTGAATGGGGGATATTTGCACAAAATAAAAACCCTAAAACTATTACAACTAAATTAAATTTATTGTACAAATAAACAATTATTTAAATATGCAATAAAAATGTAAATATGCAAAAGATGTTTTTTGTAATTGTTTTATATATGAGAAAATAAAATTATTTAAGTCTTAGAAATAAGAAAAATAAAATGATTATTTTTGAAAGGGTGAAAACCCTAAGTTTTTTGTTTAAGAGAAAATATATTCCATATTATTCATTTTTGTTCAAGAAAAAATAATAATAATATGTACAACATGTTAGAAAAAATGAAATATGTATAAAATAATATTTTAAGTGTGAAAAAATAATAAAAATAAAATGTATGATATTTTTATATTATTTACAAATTATTTTAAGAAAATGGCTTCTATTTATTAAAATAAAACTATTTTTATATGCAAAAAATAAGATAAAAAATAAAATAAAATGAAAAAAATTAAGAAAATATTTTTGGAATTTTTTAATGTTCAGAAAAAAATAATAAAAGTCAAAAATATAAAAATAACAAGAAAATATGAAAAATAACAAAATATGAATCAGGGGGGTGCAAAAGTAAAATGGAGGGTGCAAAAAGTAGCAGGCCCAAGGCCCTGGCCCAGGACAGCTTCGTCCTTGACCTCCAGACAGCAACTATGCGCGCGTTTGCCTTTAACCTGTATCTCTTGCATACGTGCATGAAAACAAAATCTTGCAACATGAAACTTGTAGCATGTTAACTCACGATTCTAATGATATAAAAAACATGATCTAACTCTAAAAGATCAAGGAGAATTTTAATGGCCCTAATTTCTAACCTAATTTTTTCAGCATGTTCAACATCCAAATACTCTTAGCTCAGTTAATATAAATGGAATCTATGCATATGTACAACTCAATCATGTTAAGGGACTACATTGTTGCTTCACAAACCTGAGCTTAATGATTCCTAAATAGACAGATAGAAACTTGACAAATACCTTGTTCAATTGAGTTTGGATATGGCAATGTGGGAACTTTGAGTGATGCCTGAAGGTCGTGTGAGCTTGCTTGAAGTTCCCTCAAGCTATCTCAATGCTCAGCTGGTCTTGTAGATGCCTGGATCTTCCTATAGAAGTCAACTTGCAAACTCAAAAAGTGAAAATGGTGAAGCTTGAAACAGGAGTTACAGGTGCAAGACAAAGGCCTGGATAGCTTGGATGTGATGTATGGAATGTGTTTGAAGTGATTCCAAGCAAAATGCACGAGCAAATTTCAAGTTGGCAAGTGATTTGCAGAGGTTGCCCTGTTTGGGCAGAAAAGTGGGATTTTTGTGTTTTAGGGTGTTTGAGAAGTTATGAATTTGTGCTTCTTGCTTGTTACAATGTTCTGAGGTTGTTCCAAATGATACAAAGTCTTGCCTTTATCAAATACACAAGCTTGCTTGACTTTTGCAAGTTTGCTTGCTTTTGAAGAAAAGGTGAAGTGACAAAGCCAAAGGCCTGTACAGGCTAGCTTAAGGTCTTGATAGAGTTGGTGTACTTTGCCTGAAGTTTGTGGATATTTTTTGCAGCAAAATATTAGGTCCATGGCTCAAGATAAACAAAGTTGGAAAAAGCAAGCTTTATCAAAGTAACAATGTGAACTTTATGCCATTTTTGGATTATTTCAATGTGCAATGCTTCAAAAGTCAGAACAACGCCATTATCCAATGTGTTTGCATTTAATTATTGAGTGTATAAAGGATTAGGACCTGTAAAACCAAGTACAAGCATGTTTGAAACTGATTTGAAACTTGTAACATTGTGAAAATGCTTTGCATAAAAGTGATAAATTGCCATTTTTATTTCTTCGATTCTCCCTAACCATAAATGATCTTGGAGAGTTCTTGGACATTTTGGAAAGCTTGTAACATGCTATACAATCAATATTTGAAATGAATTTTGAGATTCCTCTTAGAACTAGGTGAAAATTTTCCATGAAGTTAGGTAAAAAATCTGCCTAAACTAGGGCAAATTTTCACTAAGTTAAAAAGTTTATGGACCCTTATTCACAAAATTATAACTTGAGATCCAAGCATCTTTTGGGAAAACTTTGTGAATCAAAGTTGTAGATTTTGTGGATGAATACAACTTTCATTTTGGAAGTTTTCTTTGAATCCAATTTCATCATGGTGAAAAAGTTGGGAAAAGTTGGGAAAAAATAAGAATTTTTCAACACTTAGAAAAAATTCTAAGTTATGAAAAATTTTCAATTTAAACCCTAATTTCCAAAATTAAGTTTCTTGGTGAACAAGTTTCATTTTTTGACACATCTTGATGAAATATGACCCTTGGCACTTGATTTTGAACAAAAAGTCAAAGTTTGACTTTTCAGTGTACAGTTGATTTTTGATCAGTTGACTGGAAAATTCATCTGTCAATCCAATGCATTTGAGATCTTTTGAACCTTGTGATTAGGTCACGATGGTGCCATTGAGTCCTTGAAACCATACTTGAACCCAATTGGCCACTGGCTAGGTGAAAAATCAGAAATTGCCCTTCCTCAGTCAAAACCCTAAAAATGACCATTTTGCCCTTTTGAAGATCTGATCAAATTTCTTGAGGAGTTATGGTCCAAACTTGATCAAATGGTTCACATGAGTCTATAATGTTGATTTGGATAAAACATTATGAGGTTTGACTGTAAATTGGCCATGGTTGACTTTTTCCTCAATAAAGCTGATTTTTAGGTCAACTGTCCAATTGACTGGTCCAAAATGTGATTCAAGGCTTGAAACTTGGTATGAGCAATCTTAGAGGTCCAACATTAAGTATGAAAGTCACATGAGGCATTGAAAGTCCAAAAATCCCTGTGCAAACTCAAACCCTAATTTCAAGTCATCTGTGCAAGATGAGGTCTTGAGCTGAGCAAACCCTAATCTGGTCTTGAGTCCAAGAAGTCTTGTGAGGAGAATCTTGATAAAATGAGAGGGAAAATTTTGGGGTACAACAGTTGCCCCTGTTCAATCTTCTTGAACCTAAAGAGTTAGATTGGCGAGTTTGTCGTTCGTGACTCAAAGGTAAAAGATGATTGGACACTAGAGTGCCCGTAAATTTGCACTCATCAAAGTGTACTTTGAGGAAATGGGCTTAAAGATGCCATTTGGAAAGGTGATTGAATCTTGTTAGAGATGGGCTTATAGATGCCATCCAAGAATGCTTGTTGTAAATCAGGAGAATGAGCCTCAGAATGGTATCCGTATATGGAACGTATCTGATTTGTATCTGGAGATTTGAATCTGAATAAGTGACATAATGGATTCTGTGTTTGGAGCGTATATGGATTGTATCATGAATAGGTGACAGAATGACTTCCGTGCCTGGAATGTATCTGAGCTGGGGAAAAAATTTGAATGAGTGACAGAATGGCAACCATGTTTAGAGCGTATCTAGACTGTATCTGAAGTTGAGGTCTGAATGAGTAACAGAATGACTTCCGTGTCTGGAGTGTATCCGTACTGTATCTTGACTTTGAATTCTGAATGAGTAACATAATTGCTTGTGTCTGGAGTGTATCCGTACTGTATCTGAATAAGAGATCTGAATGAGTAACAGAATGACTTTCATGTCTGGAGTGTATCCGTATTGTATCTGAATAAGAGATCTGAATGGGTAACAGAATGACTTCCGTGTCTGGAGTGTATCTGTACTGTATCTGAAATCTTTGAATATTTGTTAAAGATAACTGTTAATCTTATCCTGAAAAGGGTAAAATGTTAGCTGAAACACAGAGTTATGTTGCATGTAATGTATGATGCAATAAAATGTGTTTTATCAATGTTTATGATATATGAGTGTAATGTATGTGCATGTAAGCTGATTCGTTGTATTGCTGAGGAAAATAAATCCTTGGCAGCTGGGGATAACAAAGCCCTTGACTGATGCCGGGGAAAATAAATCCTTGACCGCTGCTGGAGATTCAAAATCTTTGATTGCTGAGGATGAGAAATCCTTGGTGACTGTTGGGGATAGAAAATCCCTGACAACCTATGTGGGGATGTGAGAATCCTTCATGTCTTGAAGTTGAAGTATTGACAAAATCTATTGTGATGGTAACGTCAAACTGCTTGAGAAATCTTCTTGGGAAATCCAGAGAACTTTGAAGGCTTCTACTGGGGGTTAAATAATGGTAATCCTTACTCGGTTGGGGAATAGGGAAAATTCTGATGATTTCTGCGGGGAACTAAGAATGAGAATCTTCATTCTGTTGAGGAGTAATGAAAACTTTGGTGACTTCACCGGGGAAATGAGAATGAGAATCTTCAATCTGCTGGGGAGTGAAAAACTCTGTGGGGAAGAAGTTTATCCTGTTGGGGAGTAGTGAAAACTCTGTGAAGAGTAGCTATACTGCTGGGGAGATCAGGAGTTTGGGTTGTATGCCAATCTACTGGTGAATTATCCGAAGTTGTCGGGGAGAGACAAAAGTTAACTGTTATCTGGTTGACTTCCAGGCTTCAAGACAACTTGCTGGGGAAATTGGGGAAAACTGAATGGTTCCCGCTGGGGATTGATAGTTGGAAATTTTGACTCGACTGGGGAAGAAGGTTTCATCTTCGCTGGGGATCTGTAACTCAAAGTTTTTGCTCCGCTGGGGATTGGGAGTTTGAAAACCTAATTCTGATGGGAATTAAGGATTTGAAATTATAATTCCGCTGGGGATATATATTTCAAGGTTTTAGCTCCGCTAGGGATCTAGATGATGTACTGTAGGCATTTCTCCTGGAATAACCTGAAGACGTTTTCCTATCCTTTGGACCTGTCAGTAATTATTCCTTCCCACTTCGTTTATTTGTAAGCAGTGATTATTTTCAAATGCATATGCTCATTAATAAATCATTGGACATTTTCAAATAAAACACAAGTGTAAAAAGAAGAAAAGGCAAATAGTTTTCTGCACTTTGAAGTATCTTTGTATTAACTTTGTGTAAGTATTTTGTACAAAGGAGACATACATCCTAGTAAGAGAACATTGTCATAAAAATGAGAAAAATTTATACAAAGAAAGATGGCTATGTGTGAAAATTCCATGGGGTTCCCATTCTGCTATAGCCATCGTAACTCTGAATATCTTGTCCATTTGTTGCTTCGTCCGAAGATGATTGAGTTGATCAGAAAGCCCAGAGCTTGTCTATGAAGAGATTGTCCTTAAAGTGATCCGACGAGATATAGTCATACGCTTTAATTCCCTAACTTTTGCCTGGACCGCCTGTGATCGGTGGATCTGGAACTGACTGTTTAACGTTGGTTCACGAAATGTCACGGAAGCAAGAGTCGCCACCGTCTTTTATTTTCTCCAACATGGACAGGACAAAAGCACAACAAAATTCCTTATGAGATAGTTTCTCGATTTGGGAGGTAGATTTATAGAAAGGGAAGGTGTTAGCACCCTTTCTATCCATGGTTATCCATGGGCTCTTAGATACTTGCTCATTTGTGTTTTCAAAAGTGTTTGCTTTTCAATTGTGATTGGGTTTGAAAAAGTTTCTTTGAAAGTTTCTGAATAATTCTTGTATCTGTCCTCAAGAGTGTTTGAAAAATTGTTTTGAAAGCTTTTTGAAAGTGTCGGTGTGAAAAGAGTTTTGATTTGTTTTTGAATAGAGCAAGTATCTATGAGTCATCTACCTACCCTAAGGAATTAGGCTGTGTAAATGTCCTTAAGGTAGTGCCATCCCACCATTGAGAGGTAGGTAGCACCACCGTTGGAGGTGTTCGGGTCAATTCGATTGTTAGGGACAGTGTGGTCACCAGAGAAACAGTAGGACACCTTAGAAGCTACCCTTATGCCATTGACCATGGACATAAGGACTTACTAAAACGTCCTATACTCGACGACCACATTTCGAAGGCAACAGGTGAGGCGTACCCTAAGAGTGGTGTGTGAATTTGTGTGTTATTTTCGTGTTATGTTTTATCTTGTACATGTATCATGGTGATCTACGCATTGTTTTTAATTAGTCATTCATTCTTTCATGCAATTAGAATTTAAAAGTGCGGAAATTTAAATGCGGAAAGATAAATCCTACGCTATTACAAGGCGCGGGTCTATACATCGCCAAATTACAAAGACCCGTTTTAATAAAAATGCAGAAAGATAAAACCTAGTTACTATTACATGGCTTGAGCAGTTACATAATATTCACAAGAAAATAAAATAACGTGCGAAAAGAATAAAAATAGAACGTTCGAGGGCGTTGGACCCTTTTGAAATTAAATTGAATTAAAGGTTAAATTATTATTTAATAAAAGGAAAGAAATGTTTTTTTTTTATGTTTTGGGTATTTAATGAAAATCAAGAGAAACCCTAATTCTAAGTTGTTTTTAATTATTAATGAAAAATATTAAAGTTTAACCTAATTTACTAAATAATTAATGTACATGTGTATTTACAAAAATAACAATTAATAATAATAATAATGAGAAAATTATTTATTTAAGAAAAAAAAATGAGAATGTTAAAAACCCTAATTTCTACATATTTTAGTTTATTAAGAAAAAGATTAAAGTTTTAAAACCTAATTTACTAAATTAATTATTTGACATTTATTTACAAAAATATTTAATAAATAAATTAATTAACATATTTTAGTTTCTGATATTTTTATTATGAAAATTAATTATTGGTGAATTAAATAAAACAATTAAAACAAATTAAAACAAAAAAGAGAAGAAAAGGAAATTAAAAAATATAATACAAACATTGGGGTATCTGGCCCATTTAGGAGGTTTTTGAAGTATTTTTGACCCATCAGAATCCAAGCCCTGTTTGACTTTCTAGCGCGTGTGTATATGCATTGACTGACGTACATGGTAGGACTCCTTTTGTAGCCTTCAGATCAATCTTCATGAGTATGTGGCAAGCCAGCATGTGAGGATGCATGGTAGGCCTTTGGTTGAACGCTGCACTGGAAAGCATTAGGAGAAAAATTGTGAAATATATGGGGGGACCTGGGAATCGAACCCAGGTCCCAACGCTGGAGGGACACGTTGCCAGCCAACTGCGCTATTGAGTTTCTTTGTTAACATAACGCATGGAAAATATAATATACAAAAATGTTAGTTAGTGGTGTAAACAAAAATTGCGCGCCAGTATTTGAATCCACTCACGCTGGGACATCTATGCTTCTTCTTCATCTTTCTGCAAAAACACAAAACAAGTAGCGGGGGTTTTAAACCCCCACTAAATGAAGCCTGAAAAAATAGCGATTAGAGCATGGAAAAATATAAAAAGGGCGCGAGGTATTGGTTGGATTCGTCTGGTTGTCACGAATTCACCCATACAAGTTTGGTGGTCTGATTTTGCCATATGTGTAAAGCCCCAATTTAGAGCTTCTGAAAACCTAATATCCATCAATGGAAGATCTTGGTTCAAGCATTGTTAGTTCAATTAAATGGTACCATTCGCTTCAGAACATCATTGTTAGTGTAAATCAACAAATAAAATACATGAATAATGCATGGAAATTGAAAAACGATTATGGATATGTTCACGAAAAGAGTGATTCTGTTCTACCAATTCTTGAAGTATGGGGACTGGAAAGTGGTTGCAATCGATTCCTAGCAATGTCAGGAACGTATTAGGATGCTTTTCAAGCCTTGAATCGTCCTGTAACTATGAGTTTAGTTTCCAAAATTTTAATGAAAAATGCAACTTTGTTCTATGTTTTCTGAGCAGCTTTTCGTGTGTAATGCATTAGGTTTGAGTTGTGCCTATGTATCTGAATGGAATTAGGTCAAAAAACCAAGCCCATAGTCCATGAATTTAAGTTTTGAATATTTGATTTTGTTCATATCTTTTCCAATCTTTTTCCATGCAATTCTTGCCAAATATGGATGATATTGTCCCCTTGAGATGGTGCACGAAATCTCTTGCATATAATGGACATATTTTCTGCACAAAAAAGATTTAAAACCATTGTTTAATATTTTTCTCATAATTAAATTTAATTAAATGAATTAATAAGATTAAAAATTCAATTAATTAATTAAAAATAAGAAAATAAATCCCTTTGAGCTTAATGGGTCGTGCATATGCTTTGGGTAATGATTCATGGAAGAATTTGTGGCCCATTAGCAATTTTGAAGCTTTTGAAGCAAAGTTGACTTTTCAAAATTCCCAAAAATTTCCCAACTTCTACAAGGCATATCTTGCTCAATTTTGAATCTATGATCATGTTCTTGGACATTTTGGAAAGGTCTTGAAGTCCTCTAACCAATGCCTTTGGTCCCATGTCATTTTGATTTACCAATCTCAAGTTATGGTCTTTGACTTAAAGTGCCTTTTTGTTGACTTTTGAAAATGACCTATAATGTTGAACTTGATAACTTTTTGTGAGAGCATTTCTTGGACTTGAAGTGTGAAGATGAGTTGTAGGAAATGTCAGTCTCTTCAAAATGAGCTTTGGATGGAATTTTTCTGATAAACCATGAGGAAGTTATGCCCTGGTCAATTTGCAGTTGACTTTTTCAACTGTCCAAAAATAGAAACTTTTGCATCTTGAGACTTTTTGAGCCATGCTTTGAGAATCATGATCAAGAATTTATCAAATGATGTTTGTGGCTTCAAAATAAGATGTTGACCAAAATTTTTGACTTTTGATTGTCAAATGACCATTTTGCCCCTGTAGTTGACTGTGGAGCAATTAGGGTTTTTGACTGTGCAATTTGATGTTGTGAGTCTTGAAACTTGACATATGGATGCTTGCCAATGTTTATGGTCATATGGGACTTGATTGGACCCTTGAAAACCTCAATTTCTTTGCAAGAACCAAAACCCTAATTTTGACTGTGTTAGGAGGCAATTGGACTGTGCAACCCTTGAGAGATTTTGAACCATCTGAAGATTGATCTTGGAAAATCTTGAAGAATATAGGAGGGAAAATTTTGGGGTACAACAGTTGCCCCTGTTCGATCTTCTTAGACCTGAGGATGTAGATTGGCTGGCGTGCCTTTCGTAATCCGAAGGTGGGAGATGATTGAACACTAGAGTGCCCAGAAATTTGCACTCGCATAGTAGAGTATCGATAGTGTGATAGCGGGAATGGGCTTACAGATGCCATTTGGAAGTGTGACAGCACCTTGTCGGGAATGGGCTTATAGATGCCATTTGGAGACTGTAGTGGTAATGGTGGAGATGGGCTTATAGATTCCATCTAGGTGTTGATCGCGTAAGAGATTCCTTAACGAGAACTTGCGTACCTGAGAAAGAAAAATAGTTACCTGGCCTGTTACAGGGGTTGATTTTCAAACTCTTTATGTAGATGTACCCTGGCTAGATACAGGAATCGAATCTTTAAACTCCTCATGTAGATGTGCCCTGGCCGGATACAGGAATCGAGTCTACAATCGGTTGCTCACAGATGTGCCCTGGCTGGTTACAGGAATCGAATCTGGAAATAGTCGTCAATAGATACACCCTGGCTAGATACAGGAATCGGATCTTCAAACTCTTCAGACGTACCCTGGCTGGTTACAGGAATCGAGTCTGGTAATGTAGTCGTCAACAGATACACCCTGGCTGGATACATGAATCGGATCCTCAAACTCTTCAAACGTACCCTGGCTGGTTACAGGAATCGAGTCTGGTAATGTAGTCGTCAACAGATACACCCTGGCTGGATACAGGAATCAGATCCTCAAACTCTTCAGACGTACCCTGGCTGGTTACAGGAATCGAGTCCGGAATTAGTCGTCAACAGATACACCCTGGCTGGATACAGGAATCGGATCTTCAAACTCTTCAGACGTACCCTGGCTGGTTACAGGAATCGAGTCCGGAATTTGTCGTCAACAGATACACCCTGGCTGGATACAGGAATCGGATCTTCAAACTCTTCAGACGTACCCTGGCTGGTTACAGGAATCGAGTCCGGAATTAGTCGTTAACAGATACACCCTGGCTGGATACAGGAATCGGATCTTCAAACTCTTCAGACGTACCTTGGCTGGTTACAGGAATCGAGTCCGGAATATAGTCATCAACAGATACACCCTGGCAAGATACAGGAATTTTATCTGAAATCACGACAGTTGATAGTAATCATCTTTGTATTGATCTTTTGTCCTGAAAGGACAAAACGTTAGTTGTATGTGATGTCATGATGTAGGACATGCGTGATGTTCTCAGAATAAGTGAGATTGTATGTTCATGATGCGTATATGCATGCTATAATGTATGAAGATGTGATGAATGTATGTGTTTTTTTGTTTAGGAAAATAAATCTTTGACGAATGCCGGGAAGTCAAATCCTGGGCTGATGTTGAAGGGTAGAGCTTCGTTTCCGCTGGGGATGATAGTTGCAAGAAGACCGGTAGGAGAAGATGACTCCGTTGGGGAATAAACTTGGCGAATAGATTACCCTGCGGGGAGTGAACTCTGTGGGGAAAGAGAGGTACTTTGCTGAGGTGTTGATGATAACTCTGCTAGGGATACCATTGATGTGCTACGTTGAAGGAATTGATGAGCTCCGCTGGGGTAGGAAGACTTCGCCGACGACGATCTTTCCATGGCTTTTAGCTGAGGATAACCCAGTTATATCCTGGTGGGGAAATAACCTTTGAATAAAGCCGGGGGACGCGTTCGTGCTCTGCGGGGGTAAGCTTCCATAATCTACTGGGGATAAGCTTCCTGCTGGGGAGATGTATTGAACTCTTCTGGGGAAGCTTTTCAAATTGCACTGGGGAAGTGGCTCCACTAGATGTCGGGTATACCGCCGGGGAACAAACTTGGATCAAGATTGCCGGGGATGCTTGTTAGGAATGTTTGTATACTCCTGGGGAATGTTGAGATCTACTGGGGATAATCCAACTTCCTTATGGCTGATAGTAGGCTAACTTTGCTTGGGGAGAGTGTCGCCGACTTGCTGGAGATACTGTGCCTTTTAGGGCTGGTTGGGAGACCAACTGCTTGGAGAATTGTTGAATCTTGGTGACTTCACTGGGGAATGAAGGTATTTGGGTTATATTCTTCAGCCGAACCTACCTTGGTACCTTGGTGGACGGAGCAATTAGATCGCTTAGACAACTCATTATTGCCCCTGTTTCTAATGTTACCTGTAATTAATCCTTTGTTTCGCATGCAAATATTTATGAGTTAGCAATTAGTGTCGAATGCATATATCAAAAATTGAACATTGGACGTTCTTCGCAAAACAAAACAGAAAAAGGAAAACCATTGGCAATTGATCTGAAAATTGAATTTGTATTGATTTTTGAATTTTCCTGTAAATAGGCGTTTACGTACAAGAGGATGACGTCCTAGTAAGAGAACGCCGCCGAACAACAGAGTTTATATAATTTGTACAAAGAAAACAAAACAGCTGTGTGAAAAGAATAATCCCACTGGGTTTCAACTCTGCTATCGCCTTTATATCTTCGAGCGTCTCATCACTTTGCTGCTCGGTTGAAGATGAAGCTGATTGATCGATGTCGTTTGAACTTGATAGTTGATACCGGATTCTGGATGCAAAGTGATCCAATGAGACATAGTATTACGCTTTATCCCTAACTTCTGCCTGGACCGCCCTTTCGGGTTTTCAGTCCACCGGGATACCCATTTTTGCCCAAGCCGCCTTTTCAGGTTTTCGACTTACCGGGTGTACAGAGTTTTTTCATTTCATCCCTCATTTTTCCCGAACCCTTTTGGTTCGCCGGGAAGCCCTAATTTTTGCCTAGGTATGTCAACCTAGCGGGTCTTTTATCATGCGTAGTATCTTTTTACTATGTCTGCATTGGCGGGGTGAGGGAGGTCGTCACCATCCATGGTGGTTAGAATCATGGCTCCTCCTGAGAACACATGTTTAACCACAAATGGCCCTTCGTACGTAGGGGTCCATTTTCCCCTGGGATCACTTTGAGGAAGAATGATGCACTTGATTACCAGGTCCCCAACTTGATACTCTTGTGGTCTGACTTTCTTGTTAAATGCCCTGATCATCCGTTTTTGGTACGTCTGACCATGACAAATAGTAGTGAGTCTCTTTTCATCAATTAGATTTAACTGATCAAGTCGAGTCTAGATCCAGTCATCTTTGCTCAAGCTTGCATCCTTCATTATCCGAAGAGAGGGTATCTGGACTTCAATCGGCAAGACTGCCTCCATGCCGTAGACCAAGGAAAAAGGAGTTGCCCCGGTTGACGTTCTTGCTGAGGTACGGTACCCATGAAGAGCGAACGGTAACATCTCGTGCCAATATTTGTAGGTCAATGTCACCTTCTGCACAATCTTTTTAATATTCTTATTCGCTGCTTCTACAGCCCCATTCATCTTCGGTCGGTAAGGAGAAGAGTTGTGGTGCTGTATCTTGAATTGCTCGCAGAGCTCAGTGATCATCTTGTTATTAAGATTGGTACCATTGTCTGTAATGATCCTTTCCGGGACGCCATATCGACAGACCAGGTTATGTCGAATGAACCGTGCCACGACATTCTTGGTTACAGTGGCGTAGGAAGCTGCTTCAACTCACTTTGTAAAGTAATCGATCGCTACCAGGATGAAACGATGCCCATTGGATGCTGTAGGTTTAATCTCGCCGATCATATCAATGCCCCACATTGCAAAAGGCCAAGGTGCAGTCAAGACATTCAGAGGGACTGGAGGAACGTGCACTTTATCAGCGTATATCTGGCACTTATGACATGTCCTAGAATGTTGGTAACAGTCGGCTTCCATTGTGGCCCAGAAATATCCTGCCCGAAGGATTTTCTTTGCCATGGTGTGTCCACTGGAATGCGTTCCGAAGGTACCTTCATGCAGCTCTGCCATGATCCTTTCTGCTTCAGTCTTATCCACACAACACAGTAAAGTTGAATCATGGTTTCGCTTGTACAGGATGCCGTTGCTGAGGAAGAACTTCGCTGCGAACCTTGTCAAAAACTTTTTATCATTGATGGATGCACCTTCAGGGTATTCTTGAGCTTCTAAGTACCTTTTCACCTCATGATACCAGGGTTTTTCAGTTACTGTCTCAGCCTCAAGATCACAATAATATGCAGGTTCGTCCAGTTTCCAGATAACGATCCGGGGAGCCTCGTTGTCCCATTTGACTTTGAACATGGAAGACATCGTAGCCAACGCATCCACTAGCCGATTCTCCTCTCTTGGGAAGTGATCAAAAGTTATCTCTGTGAAATGGGGGATCAATGTCAACACACACTCTTTGTAAGGAATAAGATTCGGATGTTTCGTATCCCACTCGCCTTTGATCTGATTGATCTCGAGAGCGGAATCTCCAAAGACACTCAGAAACTTGATCCTTAAGTCAATCGCAGCTTGAAGACCCATGAGGCATGCCTCATACTCCGCCATGTTGTTGGTGCAGTTGAAACATAGCCGGGCAGTAAGTGGAGTATGAGTGCCTTGAGGGGATATGATCACAGCGCCGATACTGTTACCCAAAGCGTTGGAGGCTCTGTCAAAGTGCATAGACCATCGGGATCCTTCCTCAGGTCCTTCATCCGGTCCAGGTACCTCACAATCAGTCACTATCATGATTCTCTCATCTGGAAACTCGAAGTTCATTGACTGGTAGTCATCTACTGCCTGGTGTGCCAAGTGGTCTGCCAATACACTTCCTTTGATAGCTTTCTGAGTCGTATACTGGATGTCGTATTCTGTCAAGATCATCTGCCATCTTGCTATTCTTCCAGACAGAGCAGGCTTTTCGAATATGTACTTTATTGGATCCATTTTTGAAATTAACAGAGTAGTGTGAGTCAGCATATACTGTCTCAGCCGGCGAGCAGCCCATACCAAAGCGCAGTAAGTTTTCTCGAGCAGTGAGTATCGGGTCGCACAGTCCGTAAACTTTTTGCTAAGGTAATAAATGGCATGCTCTTTTCGGCCAGACTCGTCATGCTGCCCCAGCACACACCCCATTGAGCTGTCAAGTACTGTCAGGTATAGTATTAGAGGTCTCCCTTCAACCGGTGGCATAAGAATGGGTGGTTTTTGGAGATACTCTTTGATTTTGTCAAAAGCGGCCTGACATTCATCATTCCAACGTACTACCTGATCTTTCTTCAGCAGCTTGAAGATTGGTTCACAGGTGGCAGTTAGATGCGAGATGAATCGGGCAATGTAATTTAGACGTCCTAGAAAGCCTCTGACTTCTTTCTCTGTCTTTGGAACTGGCATCTCTTGTATGGCTTTAACCTTGGCAGGGTCCACTTGAATACCTTTGTCACTTACGACGAAGCCTAGCAACTTTCCAAATCTTACCCCGAAGGTGCACTTGTTCGGGTTCAACCTCAGCTTGTACAACTTCAGACGGTCAAACAGTTTCTGCAGATGATCAAGGTGTTCCTCCTCAGTTTGGGACCTTGCAATCATATCATCGACATACACTTCTATCTCATGATGGATCATGTCATGAAATAAAGCAACCATGGCACGTTGGTAGGTTACCCCAGCATTTTTCAACCCGAATGGCATGGCCTTGTAACATAAGGTGCCCCACTGAGTGACGAAGGTAGTCTTTTCCATGTCTTCAGGAGCCATCTTGATCTGATTATAGCCTGAAAAACCATCCATGAAGGAGAACACCTTGTGCTGAGCAGTATTGTCAACCAGAACGTCAATGTGAGGCAGAGGGAAGTCATCCTTGGGGCTTGCACTGTTCAAATCCCTGTAATCGACACACATTCTGACCTTACCGTCTTTCTTTGGCACCGGCACCATGTTGGCAACCCACTGAGGGTAAGAAGTCACTGCTAGAAACCCGGCATCGAATTGCTTCATAACCTCAGCTTTGATTTTCTCAGACATCTCTAGACGCATACGGCGGACCTTTTGCTTAACCGGAGGACAGTCTTCCTTGGTAGGCAAATGATGGACCACAATGTCGGTATCCAACCCAGGCATGTCTTCGTAGGACCAAGCGAAGATCTCCACATAATCATGCAACATCTGAATCAACCGTTGCTTCACACTGAGCTCTAGATTGGCACCAAACTTGACTTCCCTTCTATCTGTCTCAGTACCCAGTGTGATACGGTGGGAGAACTGACTTAAGTTTTGCGTTTGTATTCGCACTTGTTCGGTTGAGCAAGAGTCGCCACCGACTTTTTATTTTATCCTAAAGGAAAGGTTAAAAAGCACAGCAAAAACCATTTGAGATATTTCGTGGGTTCGGGGGGTAGATTATGAAAAGGGAAGGTATTAGCACCCTTTTCATCCATGGTTATCCATGGGCTCTTAGTTACTTGGTTTTTTAGATCACTTGCCTTGATTGCTTGAAATTGTGGTGTATGTGTGTTTTGAAAATGTTTTTTGAAATAGACGCCTTTGTTGCGGCAACTAATGTAATTGACTCGTGTTTGAGTGTTTTACAAAAGTGTGTATCTTTTTCGAAAATATGTTTCAAATGTTTTTGAGAGTTTGTTTTGAAAGTGTGTATGAAGTGTGGTTTTTGAAAAGAAGGCAAGTGTTTTTGCAAGTTGATCTCAAGTAACTAAGAGTTTTGTCTACCCCTATTGTACTCAAAAGGTTTTCTCTATGTTTTCAACCCTTTTTTAACAATTTTGTTCCACCATTGAATTTGGTGGACAATCTTGCGTTTAGGAAGTTTAACGGGACGGGCGCGGGTCATCGTATGGACCATGAATGCAATGGTGCCAAGTGTCTTTGGCAATTTGGCTTGAAGGGACTTGATCATTTTGATAGGCGGCTTTCGAAAGCGTCATCGAGGGACTTATGATCGTTTGATTGTTTTGCCAAAGAAACTCGACGTGCAAGCATGACCCATTTTGGAAGGCAACATGTGGGATTACCCTAGGGGGTGCAAGTGTGATTGTGTATTGATTTCATGCATTTGTCTTTGTATTAGGTTATCTAGCGTTTGATTTTATGTACATGCAAACCCTAGGTCTAACCATGGTATAATTCGAAAGCGGTAAATTGCGGGAATTTTAAAGTCTATGCTATTACAAATGGTATCCGGGAGTGGGGGTACAAATTCACAAATGGGGATGAGACTTAAATAATTACAACCAAATCGAATCGCGATCAAATATAATCAAGGTATAGCAAAGTATAGCAAATGTATAATGCATTAAATGTAAAATGTATTGTGTAAGTGTACATGTATGAGAATTGTTTACAAGTTGAGATGTGAATTTGAATGTATTATTAAGTATGGTTTACTTAATAAAAAGAATTAGATGTTTTGTTTATTTAATTTTTGTATTCTCGTATTTGTTGATATGTACAAATAAAGTATTTTAAGAAAAAGAAAAATGTTCTAACTTAAAGAAAAAATTATGTATTGACCCATTTATGTACAAATAAAATTATTTTAATTAGAGACAAGAAAATGTTTTAAGACAAAGTATTTCTCATGTATTAATATATTTTAATTAGTGATTTCTGTATAAAGGGATTTTTATATATACAAAAGAAAAATAAAAATAAAAATCTATTAATCTAATTAACCCTAAAGTTCATGTAAAGAAATTTTTATATAAAATAAAAAAAGAATTAAGGTAATTTTATTTACAACTAAGATTAGGTTAGTTTAAAATTGTAGAAAAAAAAGGATAAAAAAAAGGTTAGCTTAAGTACAAAAGAGGGGAATGGGCCTAAAGGGCTTAATCAGAATTAGAAATCCAAGGGGGGTGCCAATTTAAAACGTACTTGGGCCTTATGTGTTTTGAATGGGTTATGGCCCAAGACTTGGAACAAAAATCTGTTTTGGGGTTTCAGGGTTATTGTTTCAATTGAGAATGCGCTAGGGTTTGTCATGCAGAGGCGCCGTTCGCTCGCTCTTCGTCTTCTTCGTTCGTTCCCATGCCGTGGATTCTGAGCCAAAACCCTTCGTCCTTGTACCAGGCGCTACCCTCTCTCCTTTCCCATGGTCATGTCTGGGCGATGTTTGCAAAGGTAATGAACTTACAGCTTATGTTTTAGGGTTTCCAATTCGTGCATTTTTTTTATCTTTGATAAGTTCTTAACCTCTGAACCTGATTACTGTTATATAAGGTGTGAAGGAAAAAGGTGGAAAATTTATACCTTCGTTGTCTTTGGAAAATGGAGGAGGGAGTTGGAGGCGCCTAGGGTGGACAGGGCGAGGTTTGGTGATGACGTGCACTTGGCTTAGAGACCCTGGTATTCTGTATATCTTTTGCCTTTTTGTTGCTTAATGATGCATGCTAAAAGCCTCTTTATCTTCTTCTTCTGCCTTTTTGCCTCGCTTTGCTGCCTTGGTGATGATGATGAACTGAACCACTTTGATATATTTTTCTCTTCTTCTCTCTTTGCTGCCTTGGTGATGATGATGAACTGAACCACTTTGATATATTTTTCTCTTCTTCTCTCTTTGCTGCCTTGAGTTGCTTGGATGTGTTGGTTGGTATGTTTGAATATTTGTTTGATGCTGATTTGCTATGTTGAATGCTTGAATGTTGGGTTTGATAGCCCAGTGATGATGTTTTCTGAGGGCTTAGGAGATATGTTGCCTGGGATGATGTTGGCTCAGGTTTGTGAGGCTTCTTGACTGGTGTATGGCTTTTGTTTATGTTGACTAGAGGCTTGACAGGGTCACTGGTTTTCAGGCCATGGTTTTATGGTTGGAGGTTTTTTGCTTCAGGTTTACTGGTTATGATTGAAAGGTTTACAGGCTACTGGTTTTTGAACTTGTTTTTTAAGCTTCAAGCAGGTTTGTGCTTTTAGGACATTGAGCTTGAAAGGGCTTAGGCTTACCAGTTTGAAGCTTGGCTTTGATGTTTTGGATATACTGTTTTTTTTTCTTTTGTATGCTTGGCTTATGCAGGTTTAAGGTATCTTATGAGCTTGGTTAAGGGACTTGGCTGGTTTATGCAGGTTCTTAAGCTTGAGGGCTTAGACAGGTTATGCACTTTTTTTTGTGCTCAGGCTTGTGGAGGCAACTTTGTATATCTTTTTTTTGGTTTAATGCCTTTGGGATGTTTTTGTATATCCCTTTAGGTTCTTTGGCGCCTATGATTTTTGAATGTCTCCAGATTTGATATCTTTTCTTTGGTCAAGCTGATGGGCAGGTTTGCAGGGTTTTAAAATGGAAAGATAATTCTGTTACTCTTTGTGATCGGTGGATCTGGAACTGACTGTTTAACGCTGGTTCGCGAAATGTCGCGGAAGCAAGAGTCGCCACCGTCTTTTATTTTCTCCAAATGGAAAGGACAAAAGCACAGAAAAATTCCTTATAGAGATTGCTCTCGGTTCGGGAGGTAGATTATAGAAAGGGAAGGTGTTAGCACCCTTTCTATCCATGGTTATCCATGGGCTCTTAGATACTTGCTCAATGTGTTTTCAAAATTGTTTGTTTGCTTTTCAACTGTGGGTTTTTAAAAAAAGTTTCTTTGAAAATTCCAGTTCGACTCTTGTATCAGAGTGTTTGAAAAATTGCTTTGAAAGCTTTTGAAAATGTGTTGGTGTGAAAAGTATTTTTGATTTGTTTTGTTTTGAATTAGAGCAAGTATCTACGAGTCATCCACCTACCCTAAGGAATTCGTCTGTGTAAATGTCCTTTAAAGTAGTGCCATCCCACCATTGAGAGGTAGGTAGCACCATCTATTGGAGGTGTTCAGGTCAATTCGAGGTTCGGGACATGGTGATCACCAGAGCAATGGGAAGACACCTTAGAAGCTACCCTCATGCCAGGTTCCCGGATCATGAGGACTTACTAAGACATCCTCTACTCGACGATCACCTTTCGAGGCAACAGTGAGGCGTACCCTAGGGGTGGTGTGTGCGAATTGTATGTCATGTTTCAGTTATTTATCTTGTCATATTTGTCATGTTCTACGCTTGATTTTAATTAAGACCAATCATTCTTGCATGCATATTTAGCAGTTATAAAGTTGCGAAAAATAAATCTAAGATTATTACAAAGGCGCGGGTCCACATCGCCAAAATTAACCGGACCCGATTTAGCGGAAAAATAAATAATGCGAAGAAATAAAGTGCGAAAAGTAAATTACATGGCTTTGGGACATTTACAAAATTATAATAAGCGATAATAAAATAAATGCGCGAAATAAGGAAATTAAAACTAAAATGATTAAATGTTTTTGGTATTTTGTGTTTTTTAGATTTAATGAAAAAGGAAATTAATTGAAATTAAATTAGACGGCAAACCCTAATTCTAATATTTTTGGATTTTTATTATGAAAGAATTAAAATATGACCTAAATTAAACCTAATTCATTTATGTACAATTTAAATAGGAAAATAAATAAATAAATAATAACTATTATTGTGGAAAAAGGGAAAATTAAAAAAAGGAAATAAAAGGTTATTTAAGCCTAAATTCTATTTTTTGGATTCTTATTAAAAAAAAGGAATTAAAATTAAAACCTAATTACACTACACAATTTACATTCTAATTTGTTTATGAAAATAATTAATATATAAATATTTATTAATTTGTATTTTCTGATTTTTTAGTGTTTTTTTATATTTTGTAGGAAAAATAAATTAATTAAAGCCATAAAAATAAATAATACAATAAAAATAAATGTAAGAAGAAAAATAATAAATAAAAAAAATGCAAACCAGAGTGGGGTGTTGCCCCAAAATTGGAGGTATAGCTTTGTAATATGGCCCAATAAGCATTTGTTGACTTTTTGGATTGTGTATGATGCCATTGACTTGATATATGGTACCCCTTCCATCTGAACCCTTGATCTGGATGCTTTGGACGCGTGGATAGTGATTGCTGGGTGCGTATGATAATCTTGCAATGGAGGTGCTGCACGTAATTGCTAACAGAAAAATAATATGGACATTTATTCAGACCTGGGGCTCGAACCCAGGTCTTGTACCTTGCAAACGAGGACACCTGCCACTGAAGCACTTTAGTTATGTTTAATATATAATAAACGGCAAATATTATAAGAAGAAAATGCTGATGCCCTTGGAATTTCGCGCGAAGTTTGAATCCACCTATCACGCTTTGCCACGCAGTCTTCGTCCTCGTTCTTCCCTGAAACATAAGCATATGGCCACGGTTTTCTGGGCGTGGTCTAAAGCCGTTTTCAAAAAAATAGCGATTAAGTCATGTCCCAATATAAATTAGGCGCGATGGTCTAGATTGCTTCGTCTTGAGGTACTGAACCCAACCATGGCATTCACGAGTACTGATTTTTTCTCTATGCAAAAGCCCTCATTCAAAGAACCTGTAACCCTAATTTTCAAACATGGTGAAATTCTACATACGATGCAAAAATCAAATTGAATATAGTGGTTAGTTTCAAAACTTGACAAGGAGCATGAATATATGATTAAAATGCAGTAAGGATGCCTATAAATCAAAGCACGATCATGAATTTTTCTTGAAACTGTTTGAGGCTATGGTACCGATTCTTTGCGCTTTTGTTATTGTTTGTGATTGGAACACCTTCAGAATTGTCCAAGGAAGCTATTGCAATTGGTTTGGTGCCTTGAATCACCCTATAACCTTGATTTCAGAATTCAACTTTTTGAGAATTTTTGCAAGTTTGTAATGAGGTTCTGAGCGCAGCTTGCAGTCTTAGAGTATTAGGGTTCTCATTCTGATCATATATGGAGTGGTTTAGGTTAAAAACTTTGCACAAAATCCATGGCCATAATGATTTCACATATTTGATTCTTGAAAATCTTTTTCAATCTTTTTTCATGTTGTTTTTGTTCAATCATGATCCAATCACACCAAAACTTGCCTATTTAAGACTTACACGAAATATTGAGCTTATAATGTGCATGAAAAGATTTTTTTAGGTTAGTTTGATATTTTTCATATATTAAAATCATTTGAATGAATATAAATAATATTAATTCAAATAAATAATTAAAAAATATGAGAATACTTCCCTTTGGGCCTAGTGGTCGTGCATAGGCTTGGCATGAAGAAATTTGGAAGGAAAATAGGCCCATTTGCATTTTTAAGCCTTTTGCATCAATGTTGACTTTTCAAAGTTCCTAAAAATTTCCCAACTTCCACAAGGCATAACTTGGTCAATTTTTAAGCTTTTCACATATTCTTGGACATTTTGGAAAGGTCTTTGAGTCCTTTAACCAATGCCTTTGGTCCCATGTCATTTTGATTTACCAATCTCAAGTTATGGCCTTTGACTTAAAGTCACTTTTTGTTGACTTTTGAAAATGACCTATAATGTTGAAATTGATAACTTTTTGTGAGAGCATTTCTTGGACTTGGAACATGAAGATGAATTGTAGGAAATGTCTTTCTCTTCAAAATGAGCTTTGGATGGAATTTTTCTGATAATCCATGTGAAAGTTATGCCCTGGTCAATTTCAGTTGACTTTTTCAGCTGTCCAAATATAGCAACTTTTGCATCTTTGATGATTTCTGAGCCAAATTTTGAGAATCATGATCAAGCATTGATCAAATGATGTTTGTGGCTTCAAAATGATATGTTGACCAAAAATTTGAACTTTTGACTGTCAAATGACCATTTTGCCCCTACAGTTGACTGTAGTGCAATCTAGGGTTTTGACTGTGCAATTTTGAGCTGAATGCCTTGAAACTTGACATGAGGATACTTGACCATCTTTTTAAGCATATGAGACTTGATTGGGCCTTTGAAAAGTTCCTTTGCTTGACCAGAACTCAAACCCTAGTTTTGACTGTCTAGGAGACAGTTGAGCTGCACAACCCTTGGGGCATTTTGTGACCTTGACTTTGACAATTCTTGATGAATATGGGAGGGCAAATTTTGGGGTACAACAGTTGCCCCTGTTCAATCTTCTTAGACCTGAGGATGCAGATTGGCTGACGTGCCTTTCGTAATCCGAGGGTAAAAGATGATTGAACACTAGAGTGCCCAGAAATTTGCGCTCACATAGTAGCAGTGATGATGAGGGAATGGGCTTATAGATGCCATTTAGAGATTGCTGGATAGGATGATGGGCTTATAGATGCCATCTGGACGTTGATCGCGTAGGAGATTCCTTAGCGAGAACCTGCATACCTGCAAAACAGAAAAATGAGTACCTGACGCGTCGCAGGAGCTGATTTTAGATGCTTGATATAGATGTGTCCTGACTGATTACAGGAGCTGGGTCTGGAGCTTCAAACGCTGATGAATGAACCAGGGATGGTTACTGCCTTAGCATGAAGGGTAAGAGAATCCTGAATGATTTCAACCTCAACAACGCTCGTTGAGAAAATCTTGGTGAGAATTACCATCTTCGTAGTGTCAGGAAGAGAACCAAAGGACATTATAATCTCAAAGGGAGTCACCTTACTCGCCGTTGGAGAGGGAACTATAGGAAATTATAATCTGGAAGGAAATGTCACCTCACGCTCATGCCGGAGAGGGAAACATCTTGGAAGGGAATTGCCACTTCACTCGTCGTTGGAGAAGGGACCATAAGAGAATATCACCTCACGCTCATGCCGGAGAGGGAAACATCTGAAGAAGGAATTACCACCTCACACGCCGTTGGAGAGGGGACCATAAGAGAATATCACCTCACGCTCATGCCGGAGAGGGGAACATCTGAAAAAGGAATTACCACCTCACACGCCGTTGGAGAGGGGACCATAAGAGAATATCACCTCACGCTCATGCCGGAGAGGAGAACATCTGAAGAAGGAATTACCACCTCACACGCCGTTGGAGAGGGGACCATAAGAGAATATCACCTCACGCTCATGCCGGAGAGGAGAACATCTGAAGAAGGACTTACCACCTCACACGCCGTTGGAGAGGGGACCATAAGAGAATATCACCTCACGCTCATGCCGGAGAGGAGAACATCTGAAGAAGGAGTTACCACCTCACACGCCGTTGGAGAGGGGACCATAAGAGAATATCGCCTCACGCTCATGCCGGAGAGGAAAACATCTGAAGAAGGAATTACCACCTCACACGCCGTTGGAGAGGGGACCATAAGAGAATATCACCTCACGCTCATGCCGGAGAGGAAAACATCTGAAGAAGGAATTACCACCTCACACGCCGTTGGAGAGGGGACCATAAGAGAATATCACCTCACGCTCATGCCGGAGAGGAAAACATCTGAAGAAGGAATTACCACCTCACACGCCGTTGGAGAGGGGACCATAAGAGAATATCACCTCACGCTCATGCCGGAGAGGAAAACATCTGAAGAAGGAATTACCACCTCACACGCCGTTGGAGAGGGGACCATAAGAGAATATCACCTCACGCTCATGCCGGAGAGGAAAACATCTGAAGAAGGAATTACCACCTCACACGCCGTTGGAGAGGGGACCATAAGAGAATATCACCTCACGCTCATGCCGGAGAGGAAAACATCTGAAGAAGGAATTACCACCTCACACGCCGTTGGAGAGGGGACCATAAGAGAATATCACCTCACGCTCATGCCGGAGAGGAAAACATCTGAAGAAGGAATTACCACCTCACACGCCGTTGGAGAGGGGACCATAAGAGAATATCACCTCACGCTCATGCCGGAGAGGAAAACATCTGAAGAAGGAATTACCACCTCACACACCGTTGGAGAGGGGATCATAAGAGAATATCACCTCACGCTCATGCCGGAGAGGGGAATATCAAAAAGACTTCTGGAAGCAGTATCAGAACGTCACCATATCTGGTTTACATCTGAAACTATATCTGGAAGGGAATCTGGAAGCAGTATCAGAATGTCACCATATCTGGGCTTACATCTGAAACTATATCGAGAAGGAATTCTGGAAGCAGTATCAGAACGTCACCATCGCTGGGCTTACATCTGAAACTATATCGAGAAGGAATTCCGGAAGCAGTGTCAGAACGTCACCATCGCTGGGCTTACATCTGAAACTATATCGAGAAGGAATTCTGGAAGCAGTATCAGAACGTCACCATCGCTGGGCTTACATCTGAAACTATATCTAGAATGACTTGCGATTAGTTGATAGTAGTCATTTTTGTATTGATCTTTTTCCTGAAAAAGCAAAACATAATTGTATGCAAAATCATGATGCATGAACTATATGTTTTCAAAATTAAGGAGATTCGTGTAGCATGATGCGTATGCATGACGATGTGATGTTTTATGAATGTATGTTTGTCTAAGAAAATAAATCCTTGACGGGTGCCGGGAAGTCGCATCCTGGGCTGATGTGGAAGAATAGCTTTTGCTTCCGCTGGGGATGATAGTTGCAAGTATACCGGTAGGAGAAGATAACTCCGTTGGGGAATAAACTTGGCGAATGTAGGATTCTGCGGGGAGAAAAAGATATTCTAGCGACCATGCTGGGAAGAAATACTCTGTGGGGGGGATGATTTTGCTGAATTGTTGAGGATGACTCGTTGAGGATACCTTGCTGTATTGGAAGTATGAATGGACTTCGCTGGGGATAAGAAGACTTCGGCGACGACGTTCTTTCCGTGGTTTTGGGCTGAGGATAACCCAGTTATATCCTGTTAAGGAAATAACTCTTTAAATCAAGCCGGGCGACGCGTTCGTGCCTTGCTAGGGGATAAGCTTCCAGAATCTACTGGGGGTACGCTTATTGCTTGGGGAGATAGATTCCGTCCTTCCTGGGGAGCTGTATTGGACTCTTCTGGGAAGTTTTGAACTGCGTTGGTCATGTTCTTCAACGGAGCTTACCCTGATACCCTGGAGGATAGAACGATCAGACTGCTCAGACCAACTTTTATTGCCCCAGTTTCTATGGGGGAGGCACTTGTGGGATGCTGCTAGTTGTTGAGAGATAAACCTTCTTCTGGCAGACAGATGACAGGACATAGTCATACGCTTTTAATCCCTAGCTTTTGCCTGGACCGCCCTTTCGGGTTTTCAGTCCACCGGGATACCCATTTTTGCCCAAGCCGCCTTTTCAGGTTTTCGACTTGCCGGGTGTACAGATTTTTCATTTCAATCCCTTCATTTTGCCCGAACCCTTTTGGTTCGCCGGGAAGCCCTTATTTTTGCCTAGGTGTGTCAACCTAGCGGGTCTTTGATTTTGCGTAGTATTTTCCGACTATGTCCGTTCTTTTAGAATGTAGGGAATTGCCCCTGTTTAGAAGTGTTTTGTCACCAGAAGGTGTTTGATCAGGCGAGATTTGTTGTTGAGATGCCCCCAGTGACTCAGGCGGAGACTTGCCCCAGGCTATTTGACCTTTGAGAGATTCTCCGAATCTTGACTGGATTGCCCCAGATGACGGACCATGATTAGGTCGTGCCCCTTGATTGGAGATGCTCTTGTTCACTAGGTATTTCTCGTGCGAATTTCCCTGCTGTTCAAACAAAAAGTCATATGCAAACAAAGTTATGTCAAAAATGCAAAGCTTATGTCTGTCCCGAATATTTTAAAAATGCATCTTTTCATAAAACAAGTGAATGTTTGTAAAACGTGATGTCAACTCCGTATTTACCGTAGGCCTTCAGGAGTCAGGATACCTTTCGTAACAGTATGTTCGAACTAACCCATGCTTCAGCTAGGACTTTTAAGGGTTATAACGTGGCTTGGTTCACGGTTTAAGAAACAAAAGATAAAGGCTCAAATTATTTGTACCCACCCGCTCTTCGTGATGTTCTCCGAACCTAAACTCAGTTGATCATGCGTTAGACCTTGCTTGAGTCTTTGCTTTGATGTTCCAGTAATGGTTCAGCTGTCGATGATTTATTCTGAATAGGCAGTCATTTTTTTTTTGCTTTGATTGAGAGTTTGTGAGACCTCTTTCTTGATTTTTGTTATCCCTTTCTTTTTTTGCCTGAACTGTGTCCTTTTTGGAATTACAGTCAGCGGGATGCCCCAGTTTCATAAGTCCCCCTTTGTAGGTTTAGACCTTTTGGGCTTTTCGTTTGTGAATTTTGATGATGACTGCCTGTCCTTTTGATTGTTCTGGACCATTACTGTCTTTGTTCGTTTTGTAAAGATCTCTTCGGTGCCATTCGTCATGCACTTGGATCAACTGAGAGACTACCCTGCCCCAGGTTATGATTAAGGGTTTTAAATTTCGAAAATAAAAACTCCTACTTCTTTGGCTCTGATGGGTTGACGAGGGATTATCATCCTTATAACTCCAGTGTTTAGGAATTGAAACAATGCCTGTACCTCATCAGCGGGGTCTGTTCAAAAGCATACTGTAAAGATCGTGGTATCGTTTTCGTCATCCTCCCTCAAGAGGCTTAGCATTATTTAAGATCAAGAGTTGACATCAGAAAAAATATGAAAACAGTTTGCATATAGTGAATGCGAATATATTGATTCAAAAATAGACATAAGCGATGCATTAATGGAATAACAATGTTTTAACATGAATAAATGTTTAAACAAAAGAAAATCACAACTTGAATTCGAATGAACAAAAAGTGCTTTCTATCCTAGCCATGTTTTGGCATGAGAGCAGTGATCACGTTGGGAGTTTCGGGTACTTCGAACTGAATCTCTCCAGCGTCGATCATGCCTTGAATCTTGTACTTCAGCGCCCAACAATCCTCAGTATCATGCCCCGGGCTACCAGAATGGTAAGCGCACCTTGCTTCTGGGTTGTAGCTTGGAGAGGAGGTCTTTGGATTCGCAGGAGGGTTGATCACCGCAATCAGGTTCATCCTTAACATGTGTTGCAAGGCTCGTGACCATGGCATGTTGATATTGGTGAATTGTCTCTTAGGCTCGTCCGGCCTGTTCTGATCAACCCGCTGTTTCTGGCGAGATCGTTGTTGAACCTGTGAAGTAGTAGCAACTCGGAGAGGTCTATTCACTGGACCCGACCTTTGCCCTCTTGGGAGCTGTTCCATGACCTGGTCCCTGATTTGGGCTGGTTGCTTCATGCCTTGAGGAAGCTGACTGACCATGGCTCTCAGCTCTCCTTGCTCCTGAGCTAAACCTTGAATGAGGGCCCTTTGCCCCAGCATTTGAGTTTTCAATGTGTCTACCTCAGCTTGTAGACGTTTCAGCTGTTCGTCTTTGTCATCTTCAGGACTTTTTCTGATCAGATTCCCCATGAGGAGTGCCCTCAACTCTTCCTGCCCCTTGGATAGACCTAAGAAGATTTCCCTGAACTGAGACTCTTGAGCGTGAAGGTCCTGGTTATCTTGTTGTGAGGCCATTGCTGAAATAAACAGCGAGAAAGGTAAGTGACCTGCAAAAAGGGATACCTGTAATGCGATGATGAGTATGACATATATGCAATGTTTTCAAGGACCTCGCGGGGTAAACAAGAAAATTTGTTAGCATTTGGCACCGGTAGCTTGACTGAAGGCACTGCATATTGTTGAGAGTCCTTCATCAAGGGTCAAAGGCTCACCATATCCAGTGGGTCATAGCCCCTGACACCCTTGGCTAGAGGAAAATAAATCCTCTTTGCCCCTTGCTGGGTAATTGGTTTATCATGACCTGCATCACAAGCCCTTGAGATCCTTGAAATGGGTTAGGATGTATGCAATGATATGCAATGGTATGATGTCATGCTATGCATGGGGTGACGTAGGTAAACCCTGTTATGAGTCCCGATCAAGGACTATAAACAGACCCTGCAAGAAATTCTGTACTTTGTTATGAGTCCCAATTAAGGACTATAAACAAAACCTGCAAGAAAGTTTGGTAACCCTGTCATGAGTTCTAGTTAAGGACTATAAACAAGACCTGCAAGAAATTTGGTAAACCCTGTCATGAGTCCTAGTTAAGGACTATAAACAAGACCTGCAAGAAATTTGGTAAACCCTGTCATGAGTCCTAGTTAAGGACTATAAACAAGACCTGCAAGAAGTTAGTACACCCTGTTATAAGTCCTAATTAAGGACTATGAACGAAACCTGCAAGACATCAAGGGTCAGATAACAAGCATGCAAGTAGTCAAGTACGAAGGCACGCAAGTCACACAAAAGAGCCCTTAGGGTTTAGGCCAGCATGAGGTCGGGGTATTACCCTCTTGAAGTTGGTGGGTTCAACCTGTCCTAATCAAAGTAACCGGGTTCTAAGGTTCCCAATATCACGGGATTGCTTTCATTGTTCATCGTTTCGATTTAGCCACTGAACTGGCGACCGAAATATTCCAGGAAAGCAACCCTCCATTGAGCGTAGTATCGAGTATCAACCAACCTCGGACTGCACCAAAGTCAGTTATCTCACTACCCTAAAGAGGCCAAGATAGTTCAATTAAGGTTCCTAAGGTCTGTTGATGTTTCACGACACCGCGCGGAGGCCCCGTACTCTCCTTGACTGAACTCAAGGGTTACCGGTACACACCAAAGTGCCACATCAACGTAGCAGACTGTTTCAACCATGTCGGTATACCCCGCACAGTTCCCTCACAGCCTTGTTGCTACTTTCTAAGAAAGGTATCCCCCAGATCCGGGTTAGGATCTATAGAACTCCCAAGACAGTCCCACAATTTAAAGCAAGCAAAGAAGACAATTGAAAACATAGTTATGAGCTAGCCCTAAGGTACACCTCACTTTAAGTTTAAGGATGTCCCCAGCAGAGTCGCCAGTTCTGTGATCGGTGGATCTGGAACTGACTGTTTAACGCTGGTTCGCGAAATGTCGCGGAAGCAAGAGTCGCCACCGTCTTTTATTTTCTCCAAATGGAAAGGACAAAAGCACAGAAAAATTCCTTATAGAGATTGCTCTCGGTTCGGGAGGTAGATTATAGAAAGGGAAGGTGTTAGCACCCTTTCTATCCATGGTTATCCATGGGCTCTTAGATACTTGCTCAATGTGTTTTCAAAATTGTTTGTTTGCTTTTCAACTGTGGGTTTTTAAAAAAAGTTTCTTTGAAAATTCCAGTTCGACTCTTGTATCAGAGTGTTTGAAAAATTGCTTTGAAAGCTTTTGAAAATGTGTTGGTGTGAAAAGTATTTTTGATTTGTTTTATTTTGAATTAGAGCAAGTATCTACGAGTCATCCACCTACCCTAAGGAATTCGTCTGTGTAAATGTCCTTTAAAGTAGTGCCATCCCACCATTGAGAGGTAGGTAGCACCATCTATTGGAGGTGTTCAGGTCAATTCGAGGTTCGGGACATGGTGATCACCAGAGCAATGGGAAGACACCTTAGAAGCTACCCTCATGCCAGGTTCCCGGATCATGAGGACTTACTAAGACATCCTCTACTCGACGATCACCTTTCGAGGCAACAGTGAGGCGTACCCTAGGGGTGGTGTGTGCGAATTGTATGTCATGTTTCAGTTATTTATCTTGTCATATTTGTCATGTTCTACGCTTGATTTTAATTAAGACCAATCATTCTTGCATGCATATTTAGCAGTTATAAAGTTGCGAAAAATAAATCTAAGATTATTACAAAGGCGCGGGTCCACATCGCCAAAATTAACCGGACCCGATTTAGCGGAAAAATAAATAATGCGAAGAAATAAAGTGCGAAAAGTAAATTACATGGCTTTGGGACATTTACAAAATTATAATAAGCGATAATAAAATAAATGCGCGAAATAAGGAAATTAAAACTAAAATGATTAAATGTTTTTGGTATTTTGTGTTTTTTAGATTTAATGAAAAAGGAAATTAATTGAAATTAAATTAGACGGCAAACCCTAATTCTAATATTTTTGGATTTTTATTATGAAAGAATTAAAATATGACCTAAATTAAACCTAATTCATTTATGTACAATTTAAATAGGAAAATAAATAAATAAATAATAACTATTATTGTGGAAAAAGGGAAAATTAAAAAAAGGAAATAAAAGGTTATTTAAGCCTAAATTCTATTTTTTGGATTCTTATTAAAAAAAAGGAATTAAAATTAAAACCTAATTACACTACACAATTTACATTCTAATTTGTTTATGAAAATAATTAATATATAAATATTTATTAATTTGTATTTTCTGATTTTTTAGTGTTTTTTTATATTTTGTAGGAAAAATAAATTAATTAAAGCCATAAAAATAAATAATACAATAAAAATAAATGTAAGAAGAAAAATAATAAATAAAAAAAATGCAAACCAGAGTGGGGTGTTGCCCCAAAATTGGAGGTATAGCTTTGTAATATGGCCCAATAAGCATTTGTTGACTTTTTGGATTGTGTATGATGCCATTGACTTGATATATGGTACCCCTTCCATCTGAACCCTTGATCTGGATGCTTTGGACGCGTGGATAGTGATTGCTGGGTGCGTATGATAATCTTGCAATGGAGGTGCTGCACGTAATTGCTAACAGAAAAATAATATGGACATTTATTCAGACCTGGGGCTCGAACCCAGGTCTTGTACCTTGCAAACGAGGACACCTGCCACTGAAGCACTTTAGTTATGTTTAATATATAATAAACGGCAAATATTATAAGAAGAAAATGCTGATGCCCTTGGAATTTCGCGCGAAGTTTGAATCCACCTATCACGCTTTGCCACGCAGTCTTCGTCCTCGTTCTTCCCTGAAACATAAGCATATGGCCACGGTTTTCTGGGCGTGGTCTAAAGCCGTTTTCAAAAAAATAGCGATTAAGTCATGTCCCAATATAAATTAGGCGCGATGGTCTAGATTGCTTCGTCTTGAGGTACTGAACCCAACCATGGCATTCACGAGTACTGATTTTTTCTCTATGCAAAAGCCCTCATTCAAAGAACCTGTAACCCTAATTTTCAAACATGGTGAAATTCTACATACGATGCAAAAATCAAATTGAATATAGTGGTTAGTTTCAAAACTTGACAAGGAGCATGAATATATGATTAAAATGCAGTAAGGATGCCTATAAATCAAAGCACGATCATGAATTTTTCTTGAAACTGTTTGAGGCTATGGTACCGATTCTTTGCGCTTTTGTTATTGTTTGTGATTGGAACACCTTCAGAATTGTCCAAGGAAGCTATTGCAATTGGTTTGGTGCCTTGAATCACCCTATAACCTTGATTTCAGAATTCAACTTTTTGAGAATTTTTGCAAGTTTGTAATGAGGTTCTGAGCGCAGCTTGCAGTCTTAGAGTATTAGGGTTCTCATTCTGATCATATATGGAGTGGTTTAGGTTAAAAACTTTGCACAAAATCCATGGCCATAATGATTTCACATATTTGATTCTTGAAAATCTTTTTCAATCTTTTTTCATGTTGTTTTTGTTCAATCATGATCCAATCACACCAAAACTTGCCTATTTAAGACTTACACGAAATATTGAGCTTATAATGTGCATGAAAAGATTTTTTTAGGTTAGTTTGATATTTTTCATATATTAAAATCATTTGAATGAATATAAATAATATTAATTCAAATAAATAATTAAAAAATATGAGAATACTTCCCTTTGGGCCTAGTGGTCGTGCATAGGCTTGGCATGAAGAAATTTGGAAGGAAAATAGGCCCATTTGCATTTTTAAGCCTTTTGCATCAATGTTGACTTTTCAAAGTTCCTAAAAATTTCCCAACTTCCACAAGGCATAACTTGGTCAATTTTTAAGCTTTTCACATATTCTTGGACATTTTGGAAAGGTCTTTGAGTCCTTTAACCAATGCCTTTGGTCCCATGTCATTTTGATTTACCAATCTCAAGTTATGGCCTTTGACTTAAAGTCACTTTTTGTTGACTTTTGAAAATGACCTATAATGTTGAAATTGATAACTTTTTGTGAGAGCATTTCTTGGACTTGGAACATGAAGATGAATTGTAGGAAATGTCTTTCTCTTCAAAATGAGCTTTGGATGGAATTTTTCTGATAATCCATGTGAAAGTTATGCCCTGGTCAATTTCAGTTGACTTTTTCAGCTGTCCAAATATAGCAACTTTTGCATCTTTGATGATTTCTGAGCCAAATTTTGAGAATCATGATCAAGCATTGATCAAATGATGTTTGTGGCTTCAAAATGATATGTTGACCAAAAATTTGAACTTTTGACTGTCAAATGACCATTTTGCCCCTACAGTTGACTGTAGTGCAATCTAGGGTTTTGACTGTGCAATTTTGAGCTGAATGCCTTGAAACTTGACATGAGGATACTTGACCATCTTTTTAAGCATATGAGACTTGATTGGGCCTTTGAAAAGTTCCTTTGCTTGACCAGAACTCAAACCCTAGTTTTGACTGTCTAGGAGACAGTTGAGCTGCACAACCCTTGGGGCATTTTGTGACCTTGACTTTGACAATTCTTGATGAATATGGGAGGGCAAATTTTGGGGTACAACACTCTTTGATGACAGTTTTGTTTGCATGCTAATTCCTTCATACTTCTGCCTTCTGCTTCACTGTTTTATTGCAGTTTCTGTATTTATATTTCTTTATGCCTAAAGCCAAAAACCAGTAAGCCTACACTTCTCCTCTCTTTTTCTCTCTCTCCAATACTTAAGCATATTATATTGCTTAACATGTATTAATTCTGAAAAAGCAAATTGGCCTGGAAATGATGAAACTGAATTTGCTTGCAATAGTAGTCTAACTCTGCATATTTTGTCTTCTTCTTTCCATACTTTGTGCTTCTCGACAGCATTGATGATACTTTTGTATTTTGACATCCTTTGGACAGCTTTTTGTTTAGTTTGACATTGGAACTGAGTTTTGAAATTTGAACTTGCTTTAGGCCATTCAGTTTGTAACTTGGACTTGGTTATTTGCATATGCTGTCCTTGAACTATGCAGTTTTGACAATTTTGAAATGTGCAATTTTTTGACTTGTGCATTCATTTTTAATTTGCAAATATTTTCACCCTTCTTTGTGAACCGGGAGAAATCCCGTGATTTGCAGAGAGGGTTAACTGATCCCGGCCATTTGCTTTTAATGATGAACCCAAACTTTAATTGTCTGCTTCTTTTTTTTTTAATTATTTATCCGCTTCAATTGACTTTTTCTTCTTTTCTTTGCAGATAAAAAAAATCAAATGGAGAGGAAAAGCGAAAGAATGAAGAATTGAAGATTTAGAAAAAATTAGGATAGTCTTAATTACTGTAAAAATCATTATTGTAAACAATTTGTAAACAAAAACAATTATACAGATAAATAAAAGCTTTTTTTTTATCCAATTAATTCTTTTCTTCTTTTCAATTGTTTACTTTATTATTTATAATTCTTTAAATTAAAATAATTGAAAATAAATTCCAACTATTTAATCTTAGAATAATAAATAATTAAATAAACATTGTTTCAGCATTGACCAATTAATAAACTTGGCATTTCCAACATCCAAAGCAAAGCAACAGTCAGTCACCACAATTGCCCAGACGTGTTTTCCTTTTATTGATTTTAGCCAAACATTGCAAATCCAATCCAACTGCATCTTTTCACTGATTAAATCCAGCAAACGCAAATTCAAACCCAATGTCTCTTTTCATTGATTTAGTCAAACCCTGCAAATTCAATCTAAAGGTACCCTTTCACTGATTCAATCATACAATGCGAACTCAATCCAAATGTTTCAATCCACATCCCAGCATAACTTGAAAAGCACTGTAGAATTAAATCTTTCTGAGGAACCGCGCCTAAAAACCCTAATTCCTGACCAAATATCAAAGAAACGTTCGCTTGATCAAAGTTGAGCCAAAATCAACCAAAACCCTAAGCAAACTGTATGAGCTGTTCTAGAGCCATGAAAAACCAATGAAAACCCTAATTCTGTCTGACTGACGAGAAACGTCTGTTTGACTGATTCTTGAGCCAGTTTGAAAAATCAGGAAACGCCTGAAGCTGTGATTTCTTGAGGAAAAATGTGAGGGCAAATTTTGGGGTACAACAGTTGCCCCTGTTCAATCTTCTTGGACCTGAAGAGTTAGAATGGCAAGTTTGCCTTTCGCGACTCGAGGGTAAAAGGAGATTGGACACTAGAGTTCCCGGAAATTTGCACTCGCATGCTGGAGTATCAGCAATGTGACGGCGGGAATGGGCTTATAGATGCCATTTGGAGGTAGGATGGATATGAGGATGGGCTTATATATGCCATCTAGAAGTGTGACAGAACTTTGTCGGGAATGGGCTTATAGATGCAATTTGGAAGTGTTGATCGCGTAAGAGATTCCTTAGCGAGAACTTGCGTGCTTTGAGAGAGGAAGATGTTTCCTGGCTTGTTACAGGTGTTGATCCTCAGTCCCTTCATACAGATACGCCCTGGCTGGATACAGGTATCGAATCTGAAAAATGTCTTCAGATGTGCCCTGGCTGGATACAGGAATCGAATCTAGAAAATGTTACTCACAGACGTGCCCTGGCTGGATACAGGAATCGAATCTGGAAAAATGTCTTCAGATGTGCCCTGGCTGGATACAGGAATCGAATCTGGAAAAATGTCTTCAGATGTGCCCTGGCTGGATACAGGAATTGAATCTGGAATTGTTGTCTTTAGATGTGCCCTGGCTGGATACATGAATCGAATCTGGAATTGTTGTCTTCAGATGTGCCCTGGCTGGATACAGGAATCGAATCTGGAATTGTTGTCTTCAGATGTGCCCTGGCTGGATACAGGAATCGAATATGGAATTGTTGTCTTCAGATGTGCCCTGGCTGGATACAGGAACCGAATCTGGAATTGTAAAAGGTTGGTAGAGATGGCTTTCCTGTCTGGATACAGGGGTAAACCTCTGACCTGAGAATGAAAGATACTTTCCTGGCTTGTTACAGGGGTTGACCTTCATACTCTTTATGCAGATATGCCCTGGCTAGATACAGGTATCGAATCTACAATCAATCACTCACAGATGTGCCCTGTCTAGATACAGGAATCGAATATGGATTCGTGATATTTGATAGTAATCATCTTTTGGATTGACCTTTTTCCTGAAAAGGCAAAATATCAATGGTATGCAATGTCATGATGTATGAGATGCATGATGTCATGATGCTCAAAATGAGTTAGTGTTGTATGCACTTTGTCATGTATGTAAATAGGATGTATGAAATATGAAACGTCAATGTATTTTCATCTAGGAAAATAAATCCTTGATGACCGGCCGGGGAATCGAATCTTGGGCTGACATTGAAGAGAAGAATTCTTCGTTTCCGTTGGGGAATGATGGTTGCAAGAATAAACCGGTAGGAGAAGATGAATCTGTTGGGGGATAAACTTGTTGGAGAGCTTACTCTGCGGGGAATTACTCCGTGGGAAGAGATAGTTCGCTGAGGCTTTGATGAGAGCTCCGCTGGGGATTCTGCTGATAAATCATGTCGGAGAATTTGATGAACTCCGCTGGGGATTGTTGAGGTAGCTTGGTCATGTTCTTCAGTTGAACCTACCTTGGTACCTTGGCGGACAAAGCAACTATACCGCTTGGTCACTTCAAAATTTCCCCCTATTTCTGATGTCACCTGTCATTAATCCTTTGTCTCGTATGTAAACATTTATGATCTAGCAATTTAACGTCAAATGCATATATCAAAAACGAACATTGGACGTTCTTTGCAAAACAAAACAAAAAAGGAAAAGCAATGGATAACTTGTCTGAAAAATCAAACTTGTATTGATTTTGAAATTTACCTGTAAATAGGCGTTTATGTACATGAGGCTGACGTCCTAGTAAGAGAACGTCGCCGAACAACATAGAGTTTATACAATTTTGAAAAGGAAACAAAACAGCTAGGTGAAAAACTAATCCCACTGGGTAACGACTCTGCTATCACCGTTATGTCCTCAAGCGTCTCATCATTTTGCCGCTTAGTTGAAGGTGAGGCTGATTGATCGATGCCGAAGTCTGAGCCCTAATAATTGATGCCGAATTCTGTATGCAAGGTGATCTAATGAGACATAGTATTACGCTTCATCCCTAACTTTTGCCTGGACTTCCCTTTCGGGTTTTCAGTCCACCGGGATACCCATTTTTGCCCAAGCCGCCTTTTCAGGTTTTCGAATTGCCGGGTGTACAAATTATTTTTCATTTCATCCCTTATTTTTGCCCGAACCCTTTTGGTTCGCCGGGAAGCCCTTATTTTTGCCTAGGTGTGTCAACCTAGCGGGTCCTTAGTTCACACGTAGTATCTTTTTACTATGTCTGCATTAGCGGGGTGAGGAAGATCGTTACCATCCATGGTGGTTAGAATCATGGCTCCTCCTAAGAACACATGTTTAACCACAAATGGCCCTTCGTACGTAGGGGTCTATTTACCCCTGGGATCACTTTGAGGAAGAATGATGCGCTTGATTACCATGTCCCCAACTTGATACTCTTGTGGTCGGACTTTCTTGTTAAATGCCCTGATCATCCGTTTCTGATACGTTTGACCATGATAGATGGCAGTAAGTCTCTTTTCGTCAATCAGGTTTAATTGATCAAGTCGAGTCTGGATCCAGTCATCTTCGCTCAAACCTGCATCCTTCATTATCTGGAGAGAGGGTATCTGGACTTCAATCGGCAAGACTGCCTCCATGCCATAGACCAAGGAGAAGGGAGTTTCCCCGGTTGACGTTCTTGCTGAGGTACGGTACCCATGAAGAGAAAACGGTAACATCTTGTGCCAATCTTTATAGGTCACTGTCATCTTCTGCACAATCTTCTTAATATTCTTATTTGCTGCTTCTACAGCCCCATTCATCTTCGGTCGGTAAGGTGAAGAGTTGTGGTGCTGTATTTTGAATTGCTCGCAGAGCTCAGCGATCATTTTATTGTTAAGATTGGTACCATTGTCCGTAATGATCCTTTCAGGTACACCGTATCGACAGGTCAGGTTGTGTCAAATGAATCATGCCACGACGCTCTTGGTTACAGTGGCGTAGGAAGCTGCTTCAACCCACTTTGTGAAGTAATCAATCGCTACCAAGATGAAGCGGTGCCCATTGGATGCCGTAGGTCGGATCTCGCCGATCATATCGATGCCCCACATTGCAAAAGGCCAAGGTGCTGTCAAGACGTTCAGAGGTACCGGAGGAATGTGCACCTTATCCGCATAGATGTGGCATTTATGGCAAGTTTGCGAATGCTGATAACAGTCGGCTTCCATTGTGGACCAGAAATACCCCGCCCGAAGGATTTTCTTTTCCATGGTATGTCCACTGGAATGCGTTCCGAATGTACCTTCATGTAATTCTGCCATGATCTTTTCTGCTTCAGTCTTATCCACACAACGCAGTAAAGTTGAATCATGGTTTTGCTTGTAGAGAATGCCATTACTGAGAAAGAACTTTGCTGCGAACCTTCTCAAGAATTTCTTGTCATTAACAGATGCACCTTCGGGGTATTCTTGAGCTTCCAAGTACCTCTTTACTTCATGATACCAGGGTTTCTCTGTTGCCTCTCCGGCCTCAAGATCACAGCAATATGCAGGTTCGTCCAACTTCCAGATAATGATCCGGGGTGCTTCGTTGTCCCACTTGACTTTGAACATAGAAGACATTGTAGCCAGCGCATCCGCCAACTGATTCTCCTCTCTTGGGAAATGTTCAAAGGTTATCTCTTCGAAGTGGGGAAGCAATGTCAGCACATACTCCTTGTAAGGAATAAGATTTGGGTGTTTCGTATCCCATTCGCCTTTGACCTGATTGATCACGAGAGCGGAATCTCCGAAGACACCCAAAAACTTGATCCTTAAGTCAATCGCAGCTTGAAGACCCATGATGCATGCCTCATACTCCACCATGTTGTTGGTGCAGTTAAAACATAATCGGGCAGTGAGTGGAGTATGAGTGCCTTTAGGGGATATGATCACAGCGCCGATACCATTACCCAAAGCGTTTGAGGCTCCGTCAAAGTGCATAGACCATCGGGATCCTTCCTCAGGTCCTTCATCCGGTCCAGGTACTTCACAATCAGTTACTACCATGATATCTTCGTCCGAAAATTCAAAGTTCAATGACTGGTAATCGTCCACAGGTTGGTGTGCCAAATGGTCTGCCAATACACTTCCTTTGATTGCTTTTTGAGTTGTGTACTGGATGTCATATTCCGTCAAGATCATTTGCCATCTCGCTATTCTTCCGGACAGAGCAGGCTTTTCGAATATGTACTTGATTGGATCCATTTTTGAAATCAACAGAGTAGTGTGAGTCAACATATACTGTCTCAGCCGGCGAGCAGCCCATACCAGAGCGCAGCAAGTTTTCTCGAGCAGTGAGTACCGAGTCTCACAGTCGGTAAACTTTTTGCTCAGGTAGTAAATAGCGTGCTCTTTTCGGCCAGACTCGTCATGCTGCCCCAGCACACACCCCATTGAGTTGTCAAGCACTGTCAAGTATAGTATTAGAGGTCTCCCTTCCACTGGTGGCATGAGGATGGGTGGTTCTTGGAGATACTCTTTTATCTTTTCAAAAGCGGCCTGGCATTCATTGTTCCAACGTACTACCTGATCTTTCTTCAGCAGCTTGAAGATTGGTTCACAAGTAGCAGTTAGGTGCGAGATGAATCGGGCAATGTAGTTCAGTCGTCCTAGAAAGCCTCTAACTTCTTTCTTTGTCTTAGGAACTGGCATCTCTTGAATGGCTTTAACCTTGGCAGGGTCCACTTGAATACCTTTGTCGCTTACAATGAAGCCTAGCAATTTTCCAGACCTCACCCCAAAGGTGCACTTGTTTGGGTTCAACCTCAGCTTGTACAACTTCAGACGGTCAAACAGTTTTCGTAGATGGTCAAGGTGTTCCTCCTCAGTTTGAGACCTTGCAATCATATCATCGACATACACTTCAATCTCATGATGGATCATGTCATGAAATAAAGAGACCATGGCACGTTGGTAGGTTGCCCCAGCATTTTTCAACCCAAAAGGCATGACTTTGTAACAGAAGGTGCCCCATTCAGAAGGTACCACGTTGGCAACCCACTGAGGGTAAGAAGTCACCGCTACTCCAGAAGTCTATGTGTGAAAATTCCATGGGGTTCCCATTCTGCTATAGCCATCGTAACTCTGAATATCTTGTCCATTTGTTGCTTCGTCCGAAGATGATTGAGTTGATCAGAAAGCCCAGAGCTTGTCTATGAAGAGATTGTCCTTAAAGTGATCCGACGAGATATAGTCATACGCTTTAATTCCCTAACTTTTGCCTGGACCGCCTGTGATCGGTGGATCTGGAACTGATTGTTTAACGCTGGTTCGCGAAATGTCGCGGAAGCAAGAGTCGCCACCGTCTTTTATTTTCTCCAACATGGACAGGACAAAAGCACAGCAAAATTCCTTATGAGATAGTTTCTCGGTTCGGGAGGTAGATTTATAGAAAGGGAAGGTGTTAGCACCCTTTCTATCCATGGTTATCCATGAGCTCTTAGATACTTGCTCATTTGTGTTTTTAAAAGTGTTTGCTTTTCAATTGTGAGTGGGTTTGAAAAAGTTTCTTTGAAAGTTTCTGAATAATTCTTGTATCTGTCCTCAAGAGTGTTTGAAAAATTGTTTTGAAAGCTTTTTGAAAGTGTCGGTGTGAAAAGAGTTTTGATTTGTTTTTGAATAGAGCAAGTATCTATGAGTCATCTACCTACCCTAAGGAATTAGGCTGTGTAAATGTCCTTAAGGTAGTGCCATCCCACCATTGAGAGGTAGGTAGCACCACCGTTGGAGGTTTTCGGGTCAATTCGATTGTTAGGGACAGTGTGGTCACCAGAGCAACAGTAGGACACCTTAGAAGCTACCCTTATGCCATTGACCATGGATATAAGGACTTACTAAAACGTCATATACTCGACGACCACATTTCGAAGGCAACAGGTGAGGCGTACCCTAAGAGTGGTGTGTGAATTTGTGTGTTATTTTCGTGTTATGTTTTATCTTGTACATGTATCATGGTGATCTACGCATTGTTTTTAATTAGTCATTCATTCTTTCATGCAATTAGAATTTAAAAGTGCGGAGATTTAAATGCGGAAAGATAAATCCTACGCTATTACAAGGCGCGGGTCTATACATCGCCAAATTACAAAGACCCGTTTTAATAAAAATGCGGAAAGATAAAACCTAGTTACTATTACATGGCTTGAGCAGTAACATAATATTCACAAGAAAATAAAATAACGTGCGAAAAGAATAAAAATAGAACGTTCGAGGGCATTGGACCCTTTTGAAATTAAATTGAATTAAAGGTTAATTAATTATTTAATAAAAGGAAAGAAATGTTTTTTTTATTTTATGTTTTGGGTATTTAATGAAAATAAAGAAAATTGAAAATCAAGAGAAACCCTAATTCTAAGTTGTTTTTAATTATTAATGAAAAATATTAAAGTTTAACCTAATTTACTAAATAATTAATGTACATGTGTATTTACAAAAATAACAATTAATAATAATAATAATGAGAAAATTATTTATTTAAGAAAAAAAAATGAGAATGTTAAAAACCCTATTTTCTACATATTTTAGTTTATTAAGAAAAAGATTAAAGTTTTAAAACCTAATTTACTAAATTAATTATTTGACATTTATTTACAAAAATATTTAATAAATAAATTAATTAACATATTTTAGTTTCTGATATTTTTATTATGAAAATTAATTATTGGTGAATTAAATAAAGCAATTAAAACAAATTAAAACAAAAAAGAGAAGAAAAGGAAATTAAAAAATATAATACAAACATTGGGGGTATCTGGCCCATTTAAGAGGTTTTTGAAGTATTTTTGGCCCATCAGAATCCAAGCCCTGTTTGACTTTCTAGCGCGTGTGTATGTGCATTGACTGACGTACATGGTAGGACTCCTTTTGTAGCCTTCAGATCAATCTTCATGAGTATGTGGCAAGCCAGCATGTGAGGATGCATGGTAGGCCTTTGGTTGAACGCTGCACTGGAAAGCATTAGCAGAAAAATTATGAAATATATGGGGGGACCTGGGAATCGAACCCAGGTCCCAACGCTGGAGGGACACGTTGCCAGCCAACTGCACTATTGAGTTTCTTTGTTAACATAACGCATGGAAAATATAATATACAAAAATGTTAGTTAGTGGTGTAAACAAAAAATTGCGCGCCAGTATTTGAATCCTCCACTCACGCTGGGACACCTATGCTTCTTCTTCATCTTTCTGCAAAAACACAAAACAAGTAGCGGGGGTTTTAAACCCCCACTAAATGAAGCCTGAAAAAATAGCGATTAGAGCATGGACAAATATAAAAAGGGCGCGAGGTATTGGTTGGATTCGTCTGGTTGTCACGAATTCACCCATACAAGTTTGGTGGTCTGATTTTGCCATATATGTAAAGCCCCAATTTAGAGCTTCTGAAAACCTAATATCCATCAATGGCAGATCTTGGTTCAAGCATTGTTAGTTCAATTCAATGGTACCATTCGCTTCAGAACATCATTGTTAGTGTAAATCAACAAATAAAATACATGAATAATGCATGGAAATTGAAAAACGATTATGGATATGTTCACGAAAAGAGTGATTCTGTTCTACCAATTCTTGAAGTATGGGGATTGGAAAGTGGTTGCAATCGATTCCTAGCAATGTCAGGAACGTATTAGGATGCTTTTCAAGCCTTGAATCGTCCTGTAACTATGAGTTCAGTTTCCAAAATTTTAATGAAAAATGAAACTTTGTTCTATGTTTTTTGAGCAGCTTTTCGTGTGTAATGCATTAGGTTTGAGTTGTGCCTATGTATCTGAATGGAAATAGGTCAAAAAACCAAGCCCATAGTCCATGAATTAAAGTTTTGAATATTTGATTTTGTTCATATCTTTTCCAATCTTTTTCCATGCAATTCTTGCCAAATATGGATGATATTGTCCCCTTGAGATGGTGCACGAAATCTCTTGCATATAATGGACATATTTGCTGCACAAAAAAGATTTAAAACCATTGTTTAATATTTTTCTCATAATTAAATTTAATTAAATGAATTAATAAGATTAAAAATTCAATTAATTAATTAAAAATAAGAAAATAAATCCCTTTGAGCTTAATGGGTCGTGCACATGCTTTGGGTAATGATTCATGGAAGAATTTGTGGCCCATTAGCAATTTTGAAGCTTTTGAAGCAAAGTTGACTTTTCAAAATTCCCAAAAATTTCCCAACTTCTACAAGGCATATCTTGCTCAATTTTGAAGCTATGATCATGTTCTTTGACATTTTGGAAAGGTCTTGAAGTCCTATAACCAATTCCTTTGGTCCCATGTCATTTTGATTTACCAATCTCAAGTTATGGTCTTTGACTTAAAGTGCCTTTTTGTTGACTTTTGAAAATGACCTATAATGTTGAAATTGATAACTTTTTGTGAGAGCATTTCTTGGACTTGAAGTGTGAAGATGAGTTGTAGGAAATGTCATTCTCTTCAAAATGAGCTTTGGATGGAATTTTTCTGATAAACCATGAGGAAGTTATGCCCTGGTCAATTTGCAGTTGACTTTTTCAACTGTCCAAAAATAGAAACTTTTGCATCTTGAGACTTTTTGAGCCATGCTTTGAGAATCATGATCAAGAATTGATCAAATGATGTTTGTGACTTCAAAATAAGATGTTGACCAAAATTTTTGACTTTTGACTGTCAGATGACCATTTTGCCCCTGCAGTTGACTGTGGAGCAATTAGGGTTTTTGACTGTGCAATTTGATGCTGTGAGTCTTGAAATTTGACATATGGATGCTTGCCAATGTTTATGGTCATATGGGACTTGATTGGACCCTTGAAAACCTCAATTTCTTTGCAAGAACCAAAACCCTAATTTTGACTGTGTTAGGAGGCAATTGGACTGTGCAACCCTTGAGAGATTTTGAACCATCTGAAGATTGATCTTGGCAAATCTTGAAGAATATGGGAGGGCAAATTTTGGGGTACAACACCGCCCTTTCGGGTTTTCGATCCACCGGGAAACCCTTTTTTGCCCAAGTCGCCCTTTCGGGTTTTCAACTTGCCAGGTGTACAAATTTTTTTGTTTTATTCCTAACTTTTTCCTGAATCGCCCTTTCGGGTTTTTGATTCACCGGGATGCCCTTCTTTTGCCTAGGTGTGTCAACCTAGCGGGTCATTTATGTGTAGTATCTTTTGACTATGTCGGCGTTCGCAGGATGCGGCAGGTCATCGCTATCCATGGTGGTTAAGATCATTGCCCCACCAGAAAAGATGTTCTTGATTACAAATGGTCCTTCGTAAGTAGGATTCCATTTTCCCCTGGGATCACTTTGCGATAAGATGATCCACTTGATTACAAGATCCCTGACTTGATATACATGTCGTCTGACTTTCTTGTTGAAAGCCTTGATCATCCATTTTTTATACATCTGACCGTGGAAAACAACAACAAGTCTCTTCTCGTCAATTAAGTTCAATTGATCAAGTCGAGTCTGGATCCAATTGTATTCACTCAGACCTGCATCCTTCATGATTCTCAAGGAGGGAATCTGAACCTCGATAGGCAAAACAACTTCCATACCGTATACTAAAGAATAGGGTGTTTCCCCAATTGATGTACGTGCCATGGTACGATACCCGTGGAGAGCAAACAGTAACATTTCATGCCAGTCCTTGTAGGTGACTGTCATCTTTTGTATGATCTTCTTGATATTTTTGTTCGCAGCTTCGATAGCACCGTTCATCTTTGGCCGATAAGAAGATGAATTGTGATGTTGAATCTGGAACTGCTCGCACAAGGAGGTGATCATAGTGTTGTTAAGGTTTGTACCGTTGTCAGTGATGATCCTTTCGAGGATGTTGTACCGACAAATGAGGTTCTGCTTGATGAAGCGGGCAACAACACTCTTTGTGACGGATGCGAAGGAAGCTGCTTTGACCCACTTGGTAAAGTAATCAATGGCCACCAGAATGAAGCGGTGTCCATTGGAGGCTGTAGGCTTGATCTCTCCGATCATGTCGATTCCCCGCATAACGAATGGCCAAGGAGCTGTTAAGACATTGAGAGGAACTGGAGGTATATGTACCTTGTCCGCATAGATCTGACATTTGTGACAAGTCCTAGAACGTTGATAGCAGTCAGCTTCCATGGTAGACCAGTAATAGCCTTCCCGTAGGATCTTCTTAGCCATCGTATGCCCGCTAGAGTGAGTGCCAAAGGTACCATTGTGCAGTTCAGCCATGATCTGTTCAGTTTCAATCTTGTCCACACAACGGAGCAGAATGCAATCATAATTGCGCTTGTACAGGATACCATTGCTCAGGAAGAACTTGGCAGAGAATCTCTTCAAAAACTTTTGTTGTTGACTGAAGCTCCTTCAGGATATTCTTGAGCCTCGAGATACCTTTTGACTTCATGAAACCAAGGTCGGTCCACTACTTCTTCGGTATTAATCTCGTGACAATGTGTAGGTTCATCCATCCGTTCAATGGTGATTTGGGGAGCCTCATTATCCCAGTTAAGTTTAAACATGGACGACATTGTAGCTAGAGCATCTGCTAGCTAATTTTCTTCTCGCAGGAAGTGCTCGAAGGTAATCTGCTCGAAATGTGGTAGAAATGTCAAGACATGTTCTTTGTAAGGGATGAGGTTTGGGTGCTTAGTGTCCCACTCTCCTTTAATCTGACTGATGACCAAAGTTGAGTCCCCAAACACAACTAAAGATTTGATTCCCAAGTCTACGGCAACCTTGAGTCTAAAGATGCAAGCTTCATACTCTGCCATGTTGTTCGTGCAATTAAAGTTAAGTCTGGCGGTGAAAGGAAGTATGGCAACCTTCTAGAGAGATGAGCACAACACCGATACCGTTGCCAAGTGCATTGGAGGCCTCATCAAAGTACAGGGTCCATCGGGATCCTTGTTCAGGTCCATCATATGGCCTGGTTCCCTCACGGTTGTCCAAAGTCATGATGTCTTCGTCAGGGAAATCGAACTTCATGGATTGGTAATCTTCGACAGCTTGATGAGCCAGATGGTCAGCTAGTACACTCTCCTTTATAGCTTTTTGGGTCGTGTACTATATGTCATACTCTGTCAGGATCATCTGCCATCTAGCTATCCTTCCAGATAAAGCAGGCTTCTCAAAGATGTACTTGATCGGATCCATCTTAGATATCAGCAAAGTGGTATGAGTCAACATATACTGCCTTAGCCGGCGAGCAGCCCATACCAAAGCATAACAAGTTTTCTCGAGCAGTGAGTATCGGGTCTCACAGTCGGTAAACTTTTTGCTAATGTAATAAATGGCATGCTCTTTTCGGCCAGACTCGTCATGCTGCCCCAGTACGCACCCCATTGAATTTTCTAGGACGGTCAGATACATGATTAGCGGTTTTCCTTCGACGGGTGGCATCAGGATAGGAGGTTCTAGCAAATACTCCTTGATTTTATCAAAAGCAAATTGACAGTCATCATTCCATCGAACTACCTGATCTTTCTTCAACAGCTTGAAGATTGGTTCACAGGTAGATGTTAGGTGAGAAATGAACCTAGAAATATAGTTTAGGCATCCCAAGAAACCTCTGAACTCCTTCTCAGTGTGAGGAGCGGGCATTTCTTGTATATATTTGACTTTGGCAGGATCAACCTCGATGCCTTTGTTGCTGACAATGAAACCCAAGAGTTTACCGGACCTGACTCCGAATGTGCACTTGTTAGGGTTTAATCTTAGCTTGTACTCCTTCAACCTGATAAACAACTTTTGCAAATGATCAAGGTGTTCTTCTTCAGTTTGTGAACGGGCTATCATGTCATCTACGTAGACCTCTATATCATGATGTATCATATCATGAAACAAAGCTACCATGGCGCGTTGATAGGTTACCCCGACATTCTTCAGTCCGAATGGCATCACTTTGTAGCAGAACGTACCCCACTGTGTAACAAAAGTAGTTTTTTCCATGTCTTCAAGTGCCATTTTGATCTGGTTGTAACCTGAGAATCCGTCCATGAAATAAAATACTTTGTGCTGAGCTGTGTTATCAACCAGGATGTCAATGTGCGGAAGTGGAAAGTCATCTTTAGGGCTGGCCCTGTTTAAGTCTCTATAATCCATGCAGATTCTCACTTTGCCGTCCTTCTTAGGCACGGGCACAATGTTAGCAACCCATTGTGGATAGGAAGTAACAGCAAGAAATCCAGCATTGAACTGCTTCATAACTTTTGCTTTGATCTTTTCTGACATGTCAGGCCTCATGCGGCGGACTTTTTGTTTGACTGGTGGACAATCTTCTCTTGTGGGCAGACGGTGAACCACAATATCTGTATCGAGTCCCGGCATGTCTTCGCATGACCAGGCGAAGATCTCAACATATTCATGTAATAGCTGAATTAAGCGCTCTTTAACACTTGGATCTAGGTTGGCACCCACTCTGACTTCTTTTCTGTCTTCCTCAGTACCCAAGTTGATTGTCTCTAACAGCTTCTCATGAGGTAAAATAGCCCTTTCTTCCTGTTGTAGCAGCCTAGCCAATTCTCCCGGCACCTCACAATCTTCCTCACCTTCGTATTCGACATGGTAGACCAGATCTTCAGAGTCACTGAAGGCCATAGCAGAATTGTTACCCATGGAATCCGGAATGGAAGGGTACCTGCATTTGTGAGTGTGGGTGTGTGTAAGGGATAGCCACCTTTAAACAAATAAATGTAAAAAGAAAGACAATGAACATACAATTTTATATGTGAAAACGTCCATGATTCATTAAAATGTCATATGAAGATGAAAAATCAAACCCTTACAAATGGACCTATGTGCCTCGGGTAAGGCACAAGGTTGAAAGATAAATTACTGCGGTATGAAAGTAATCAGAACAAAGACTTTTGCTTCCCAGTTGCACAGTCCTCCATCAACAGTTGGAAAAATCCAGTCTTCTAGGTTGCCTTCCTCCTCACTATCCTCCAAAGCATTGACTCCATGATAGGTGATTCTCACTGGTGGCCCTCCAGCACGGGCGCATCATACAACTTTTTGAGAAGAAGAAGTGAACCCCAAGCTGAATTTATCTGATTTGTAAGGAAAGTCTTGAAGTTTCCCCCAGATTGTGCTTCCTCCTTCTTCAATCACAACCTTTGCATCTTTGAGAGACGACATTCGGGGCGGAGGTCTGGTAATCATGGGTACAGAAGACACTGTCTTGGTTGCTGCAATCTCCTGAGCTACCTCTTCAAAATGCTGGAAAGGGGTTTCGATGAATTCACCATCCAATTCTACATAACGAAAAGAATTTAGATGGCTTATCATGTATTCCTCTTCGCCGTGAACAGTTATAATTTTTCCCTGGACAAGATACTTAAGCATTTGATGCAGAGTAGAACTGACGGCTCCAGCATTGTAAATCCAGGGTCTTCCCAACAAGCAAGAATAGGAAGGACGGATGTCCATCACATAGAATGTGGAGTTGAAGGTTTCAGTTCCCACTTTAATCGGGATGTCCACCTCTCCGTGGACCATCCTTTTAGAACCATCAAAGGCTTTGACAATTATATTGCTGGGTTTCAGGATTAAGCCTTCACAATCCAATCTATCCAAGGCTTTCTTCGGCAAGACATTTAAAGACGAACCAATGTCTACCAGTACGTGTGCTAGGGTAGTCCCTATGCATTCCACCGAGACATGCAAAGCGCTATTATGTTTTCTCCCTTTGGATGTTAAATCAGCATCGGAGAATCCTAGACCATTGTCAGCTGTTAAGCTAGCTACACATTCCTGGAACTGATCCGCAGAGGTTTCCTGTGGCACGTTGGCCATCTTCAAGTATCTTATCAAAGCTTTAGCATGAGCCTCTGAACAAATCAGTAGGGCCAACATAGAGATATTTGAGGGGGTTTGCCCTAGTTGTTCCACAACATCATAATCTCTTTTCTTGATTATTTTCAAAATCTCTTCCATTTCTTTTTGAGAGGTTTCAGGGATGACCAATGGCTGAACCCTCGTCCTGACAGGCTCCTCTTGGATCCCTTTCCCTATCATCATCAGCAGCAGAGGGGACAACCACATGAGTTACAACTTCTTCAATAATTGGAGTTCTCGCAGATATGTTTACCAGTGCAGGGGTAACCTTAGGAACAGCTGAGGGTCCAAAGATTGCTTTTGGAGGGGCGATCTCTAGAGAGAAAATTCTTCCACTGCGGGTGATTTTGCTTGTTCCGGCAATGTTTCCAATGTCGGAAGTCTCTTCATCAGAACTTTCTTCACTTGATTCAATTTGTTTAATACCGTGGTAGTAGATTTCTCCACCATAGTTCCACAGTACTGATCTGTCGGACTTGTACGGGACGGGCCCATACATGGTTATCTTCAAAGGTGCAGTCTTTAGAGCGGATGTAATCTTAACAGGTCTTTTGGAGACCTTGGAAAGATTGGCGGATATGGTTATTATTGAAACATCATTGACAGAAGTCGGTGTAACATGAGTCTTTTCAAAAAGGATTTCTTGGTTATCCATTAGGCGTTGGATGCCTAACTTCAACAATGGATAGTCGGTTGGTAAGGATGAACAAAGGCAACAATCTACTTCACAACCTGGGAAAATCCCAGCCTTTTGCAAATTCAACTTGATTATCGATAGCGGAGTTATCAAATTATCAACAGTAGCAACAAAAAGATCTTCTTCAACAGCATGGGCATTGTGGCCATGCCTTGGCATTGGAGCAGAGATTATATTCGGCTTTTCAGGGGCGTTGAATTCAACTTCTTTAGCGTCTATCAAATCCTGAATCTTGTTCTTCAGGGCCCAACAATTGTTGGTGTCGTGCCCTGGACTCTCTGAATGATAAGCACACTTGGCGTTCAAATGGTAGTAAGGAGAAGCTGTATTCAGATTCTTCGGGGCATCCTTCAGACTAGCAAGGTTTAACTTCAAGAGATGGGGTAGAACCTGATAAGGAGTCATGTTTATCTGGGTGAATTGCCGTACAGGCCTTTCCACCCTTGCTTGGTTGGTTCTTGGTTGATTTTTTCTGGGCTAATCAGCTGCAGACTTCTGAATCATTACGGCCCCCACCGCTGGCTGACGCTTAACTCTTCCTTGACCTCTTTGGGAGTAGACAGCTGGTACTTCCTTCTTTGCTGGAAAAGTCTTTTTGATGGCAGCGGAAGCAGATGCATCTTTTTGAATTTTCCCGCTTTTTATGTCGGCTTTAACTCTCTCACCAGTTAGAATCAACTCAGTGAACCCCGCGGAGGAGCTTCCAATCAGATGATTAAAGAAAGGCCCTGACAAAGTTCCCAAGAACATGTCTCCATTTCTGGGCATACTCTTTGAAGCCTTCATTTGAGACCATGCCCATACTCTGTAATTGAGTACGGGTTGGTGCTAAGTCCGCATTGTATTGATACTATTTATAGAAGGCGGGCGCCAAGTCTTACCAATTATGCACGTCAGACCTCTCTAACTGGTAGAACCAATCTAACTGCGTCCCCGACAAACTGTCCTGGAAAAAGTGGACCCGCAGGTCTTTGTCGGAAGAATGTGGTTGGATTTTCCTGACATAAGATAGTAGGTGCATCTTGGGACAAGACACCCCATCTTACTTAGAAAATAGAGGTACTTTAAACTTAGGAGGGATTACTATTCCAGATACCAACCCTAACTCTTCAAAGTCCAGCCCAGACACTCTCTGTATCTCCATAGCCGCCAGACGTTCCTCTGTGTTGGAAGTGACTAAGTTGAGAAGTCGACCATGTCTCTCAGTGAATGGAGAATACTCTAGAATCTTGGAAGCAAGCTCCTTGAGTTGTGGAGGAATTCTTATAAGGTTGACTTGGATCGTTTTCCTGCAAAGTGAATCCATAACCTACAAAATAGGAACAAAGATGAAAATCCAAAATCCTTGAAATGGTTAGTGGATGCAAATGATGCTTCACGATGCTCATGATATTATGCACAAGTATATGTGTACAAGCAAATCACACAAGTTCCTAGTTTAGGCTTGCATGGGGTTTCATAGGTAAGTACCCTCTTGAAGTTTAGTTGGCTCAACCTGTCCTATAAATAGTAACCGGGTTCTAAGGAGCTCAATATCACTGGATTGTTTTCTGTGTTCATTGTTTCAGTTTAGCCACTTTACTGGAGACCGAAATATTCCAAGAAAACAAACCTCAATGAGTGTAGTATCGAGTATCTACCAACTTCAGACTGCACCAAAGCCGGTTATCTCACTACATCCTAAAAGGCCAAGTTGGTCATGTAAAGGTTCTAAAAGTCCATTAGTGCTTCATGACATCACTCAGCGGCCCTGTATTCTCTTTGATTGACTCAAAGGCTACCGGTACCCACAAATATGTCGCACTAATATAGATATTGCTTAGACAATGTCGGTATACCCCGCACAGTTTCCACAATGTATTGCTATTTACCTATGAATGTTTCCCAAATCCGGGTAGAGGATTCAAACCCAAACAATAGAACCAAAATGTAAAGCAAACAAGTCAAGCAAGATAAGCATGTAAAGGTGATCTAAATCCCTAAGGTAACCCCACTTTTCTTATCGGTCCCCAGCAGAGTCACCATTTCTGTGATACGGTGGGAGAACTGACTTGAGGTTTTGCGTTTGTGTTTGCAAATGTTTCAGTTTAGCAAGATTCGCCACCGACTTTTATTTTATCCAAAAGGAAAGGTAAAAAAGCACAGGAAAGACCTTTGAGATGTTTTCTTGAGTTCGTGGGGTAGATTATGAAAAGGAAGGTGCTAACACCCTTTTCATCCATGGTTTTCCATGGGCTCTTAGTTACTTGTTTTAGATCACTTGCTTTGCTTTTCCAATTGTTTGAAATGGTGCTTTGTATGGTTTTGAAAGTATTTTGAAAAGAGGCCATCGTTTTGGAAATCTTTGTAATGATTCTTGTTTGTGAGAATGTATACAAAGATGTTTGTCTTTTGAAAAATGTTTCAATGTTTTGAAAGTTGTTTGGAAATGTTTTTGAAATGTGTGTGTGTTTTTGAAAATAGCAAGGATTGTTTTGCAAATTGATCAAGTAACTAGAAGCATTCTATCTACTCAAAAGTCTTTCCTACACATTTTTATTCCTTTGACATTGTTGTTTTACCATTGCATTTGATAAACAACCCTATCTTTGGATGTTAAACGGGACGGGCGTGGGTCATCGTATGACCCTGATAGCAATGATGCCAAGTATCTTAGCTTGTTTGAGGGACTAAGATCATCTTTGTTTAGGCAACCAAGTCTAGCGTCATCGAGGGACTATGATCTTTTTGTTTTGTTTGATTTTACCAAGATACCTTGCATGCATACCATGGCCGTTTTTAAGGCAACAAAGTGGGTGAAACCCTAGAGGTGCTTGTGTGCAATGTGTTGTCATTTTCATGCATCTTTATCTTGAATTAGGTCATGTTATTTGTTTGATTTTTGTCTTATCATACAAACCCTAGTTTTTACTAAACATGCATATAATACGATAAATTGCATAATGTAAATCTAAACTATTACAACAATATTATGGAGAGGGGGATACAAGTTTTGAATGGGGGATATTTGCACAAAATAAAAACCCTAAAACTATTACGACCAAATTGAATTTATTGTACAAATAAACAATTATTTAAATATACAATAAAAATGTAAATATGCAAAAGATGTTTTTTGTAATTGTTTTATTTATGAGAAAATAAAATTATTTAAGTCTTAGAAATAAGAAAAATAAAATGATTATTTTTGAAAGGGTGAAAACCCTAATTTTTTTGTTTAAGAGAAAATATATTCCATATTATTCATTTTTGTTCAAGAAAAAATAATAATAATATGTACAACATGTTAGAAAAAATGAAATATGTATAAAATAATATTTTAAGTGTGAAAAAATAATAAAAATAAAATGTATGATATTTTTATATTATTTACAAATTATTTTAAGAAAATGGCTTCTATTTATTAAAATAAAACTATTTTTATATGCAAAAAATAAGATAAAAAATAAAATAAAATGAAAAAAAATTAAGAATTTTTTTTTGGAATTTTTAATGTTCAGAAAAAAAATAATAAAAGTCAAAAATATAAAAATAACAAGAAAATATGAAAAATAACAAAATATGAATCAGGGGGTGCAAAAGTAAAATGGAGGGTGCAAAAAGTAGCAGGCCCAAGGCCCTGGCCCAGGACAGCTTCGTCCCTGACCTCCAGACAGCAACTATGTGCGCGTTTTCCTTCAACCTGTATCTCTTGCATACGTGCATAAAAATAAAATCTTGCAACATGAAACTTGTAGCATGTTAACTCACGATTCTAATGATATAAAAAACATGACCTAACTCTAAAAGATCAAGGAGAATTTTAATGGCCCTAATTTCTGACCTAATTTTTTCAGCATGTTCAACTTCCAAATACTCTTAGTTTAGTTAATATAAATGGAATCTATGTAGATGTACAGCTCAAGCATGTTAAGGACTACACTTTTGCTTTACAAACCTAAGCTTAATGATGCCTAAATAGAGAGATAGAAACTTGACAAATACCTTGTTCAATTGAGTTTGGATATGGCAATGTGGGAACTTTGAGTGATGCCTGAAGGTCGTGTGAGCTTGCTTGAAGTTCCCTCAAGCTATCCCAATGCTCAGCTGGTCTTGTAGATGCCTGAATCTTCCTATAGTAGTCAACCTGCAAACTCAAAAAGTGAAAATGGTGAAGCTTGAAACAGGAGTTACAGGTGCAAGAAAAAGGCCTGGATAGCTTAGATGTGATGTATGGAATGTGTTTGAAGTGATTCCAAGCAAAACGCACGAGCAAATTTCAAGTTGGCAAGTGATTTGCAGAGGTTACCCTGTTTGGGCAGAAAAACGGTATTTTTGTGTTTTAGGGTGTTTGAGAAGTTATGAATTCGTGCTTCTTGCTTGTTACAATGTTCTGAGGTTTTTCCAAATGATACAAAGTCTTGCCTTTATCAGATACACAAGCTTGCTTGACTTTTGCAAGTTTGCTTGCTTTTGAAGAAAAGGTGAAGTGACAAAGCCAAAGGCCTGTACAGGCTAGCTTAAGGTCTGGTGAGAGTTGGTGTACTTTGCCTGAAGTTTGTGGATATTGTTTGAAGCAAAAGATTAGGTCCATGGCTCAAGATAAACAATGTTGGAAAAAGCAAGCTTTATCAAAGTAGCAATGTGAACTTTATGCCATTTTTGGATTAATTCAATGTGCAATGCTTCAAAAGTCAGAACAAGGACATTATTCAATGTGTTTGCATTTAATTATAGAGTTTAGAAATGATTAGTACCTGTAAAACCAAGTACAAGCATGTTTGAAACTGATTTGCAACTTGTAACATTGTGAAAATGCTTTGCACAAAAGTGATAAATTGCCATTTTCATTTCTTCGATTCTCCCTAACCATAAATGATCTTGGAGAGTTATTGGACATTTTTAAAGCTTATAACATGCTCTACAATCCATCTTTGAAATGCATTTTGAGATTCCTCTTGGAACTAGGTGAAAAGTTGCCATGAAGTTAGGTAAAAAATCTGCCTAAACTAGGGCAAATTTTCACTAAGTTAAAAAGTTTATGGACCCTTATTCACAAAATCATAACTTTATATCCAAGCATATTTTGGGAAAACTTTGTGAATCAAAGTTGTAGATTTTCTGGAGGAATACAACTTTCATTTTGGAAGTTTTCTTTGAATCCAATTGTATCATGGTGAAAAAGTTGGGAAAAAATAAGAATATTTCAACACTTAGAAAAAATTCTAAGTTATGAAATTTTTTCAATTTAAACCCTAATTTCCAAAATTAAGTTTCTTGGTGAACAAGTTTTATGTTTTGACACATCTTGATGAAATATGACCCTTGGCACTTGATTTTGACCAAAAAGTCAAAGTTTGACTTTTCAGTGTACAGTTGATTTTTGATCAGTTGACTGGAACATTCATCTGTCAATCTAATGCATTTGAGATCTTTTGAACCTTGTGATTAGGTCAAGATGGTGCCATTGAGTCCTTGAAACCATACTTGAACCTAATTTGCCACTGGCTAGGTGAAAAATCAGAAATTACCCTTCCTCGGTCAAAACCCTAAAAATGACCATTTTGCCCTTTTGAAGATCTGATCAAATTTCTTGAGGAGTTGTGGTCCAAACTTGATCAAATGGTTCACATGAGTCTATAATGTTGATGTGGATCAAAAATTATGAGTTTTAACTGTAAATTGGCCATGGTTGACTTTTTCCCCAATACAGCTGATTTTTAGGTCAACTGTCCAATTGACTTGTCCAAAATGTGATTCAAGGCTTGAAACTTGGTATGAGAAATCTTAGAGGTCCAACATGAAGTATGAAAGTCACATGAGGCATTGAAAGTCCAAAAATCCATGTGCAAACTAAAACCCTAATTTCAAGTCATCAGTGCAAGAAGTCTTATGAGGAGAATCTTGATAAAATGAGAGGGCAAATTTTGGGGTACAACATGCACGATCTGTGTTCTTCTCCGAGTCTCAAAATCCAGGATGTTTCAGTCCAAACGGACTTCAGATTCATACTCCGAGGGTTCTAATTAGGGGGGTAGGGTAGGTTTGGATCTCCATAACTTGTTATTTTTGCAGGTTTGATTTTGAGCCCACCGGAGAAGACAACCGGAAAGTTGACTCTTTTGGGCAAGCGTGTCCCTCCCATTGGTCCATTCAGGCCACTCAGCGCGTGTTTTTATTTTTGAATATATTTTTGTTTGATTTTAACTTACATATTTATTATGGTGTTATAATTAACAAATGAACAAGCAGCTCAGATGGTAAAGAGGAAGCGTGCAAAAGGGGAAGGACCTGGGTTCGATACCCAGGCATGACAATTTTGTTTTCTAATTATTATCATGCACATCCAGTGTGATGTAATCCTATGTGCGCATCATATGCCATCAGATCCACAGCATCAAAATCTCAACTTAATCAAATCCAAGCGCCTCAATATGCAGCCCACGATGCACCTCCAGAAGGCCAGCAACACCAGATCCAACGCCAGCCTGAGCTCCTCTCACTTGGGCCCAAAAAATTTCAATCTGCACCCCTTGTTTACTTTTTCTTCCTGGCCCATTTATACTTGTTTATTTTTTTATTTATTTCTTTTAGTTTGTTTTTTTAATCAACATAAAAATCATAAGAATATTAGGTTAGCATTTTTCTTAATTAAATTAATTTTATAAATTAATTAATAATTATTTGAACCATCTTTTTTTACTTTAAAACTAAATAGACTTGGGATTAATTTCATTTCTTTTCACAAACAAAAATGAAACAATAAAAAATATTTCCATTCACTTAGGAGTTAGACGTTATTTTAAATTCGCGCGTGTTTATTGCTTTCGTTATCATTTTCATATTAATGTATCTGCTTATGGGATGTAATAGACTATACTTAGGACTTTTAATGCTTTATTTCCCCTAAGTTTTGAACATGTAATTAATCCCCCTCCCCGAAGCCTTGTCATAGTTTAGGATTTATCTTTCTGTACTTTTAATAACTGCAAACTATTAACTGTCTAGATGCATGACTAATAGGATTGTATGGCAAGAACATAAAATCAAACGTTAGCAAACCTAACACAAGACAAAAATAACTGAATACAACACAGTCTCACATATACACCTATAGGGTATCCCACTTTGGTTGCCTTTGGAAACAACAGTCACAACTCTCGAAACGTGAGAGATTTTAGTGGCTACCCTCTGGTTTAAAGATCTTAAGTCCCTCGATGACCCTCTCCATGTTGCCTCGGTAAAAATGATCTTAAAACACTAGGGTAGTTACTAAGGTTTCTTGCCCAGTTGCCTTTGTGACTGTACAAATGTACCTTCAAATGTCCCTCAAACATCGAACGACTAGGGCTACCTACTCACTAATAGTAGGATAACACTGTCTAAAGGAAAAGAGGAAAAGAACAACCTTTCGAGTAAAATTAGATAGTTCCTAGATGCTATGCTCAAACAATATTTACACTTACACAAAGCTTCTTTAAAAAACATTTGCAAAACGCTTTATCAACACTCTTGAGGACTAATATAAGAGTTATCATAAAGCAAGTTGCCTTACTATTGGCATTTCAAAACTTTTTCAAACACACACAAAGTATTTCAAAATGAGATAAGCATCTAAGAGCCCATAGAAAACTACAGATGGAAAGGGTGCTAACACCTTCTCTTTCCATAATCTACGCCCATTACTCAAAAAACTCTCGAAAGGTCTTTTTCTGTTTTTTTCACCCTTTCCTTTGTTGGATAAAAGAAAAGTCGGTGGCGACTCTTGCTTACCGTAACATTTGCGAATACAAACGCAAAATCAGTATAACAGTCGGTTTTGCCACCGTATTAAATGTTTTCTCTTGAAAATGGAAACCAAAATTTAGCTAACTCAATTCTTGAGACAATGCCACCGGAGCGGGCTCGATACGATAAAAATCGACTGAGTTATGATTTTTTGGATGTGGTGCAGATAAACATTTTCCACAATTTTCCTGTGTGAAAATACTTGATAAATCCACATTTTTGGGGCCTTTCTGAGCAGAATTAGATTCTGGCCGTGAGAGATGAAAATGAAGATGATGTCGAGATGAAATTTTGGCCACCAGAACAGGTTCAAAAGGAGCCACAGACTTTGAGTTATGAATTTTTTAGTGTCCAAAAACTATACCTTCAGCATACTTTTTCATTGTATATCTTCGAGAAAACTCGCATATTTGGAGACCTTCTTCAAAGGATTGGTTTTCAAGATGAAGCTGAATTCAAGGATATATCATTGTGGATATCTTTGAGAAAGAACACCTAAACATGAAGAACCAGATTAGACTTATGAATTTTTCGAAACCCACACCTCCGTGAAACAAGGAACCGGTCCTTAACATGGAAAATACTCTGAGAGTGTCCATTAACGAAATTAACATCTTCTGCAAAATGCTAAGGCTTTCCAGAAGTACCTTGATCCCATAATCGTAGAACCAATGATATGTATGCTATGCTAATGATCTAATGGAATATATGCAGATGAATGTGAAACCTAAGCCAGATAAAAGTACAACTAGTAGGGCAAATTTTGGGGTGAAACAGCTGCCCCTATTTAATCGCCTTCAACCTGGTGAGATTGACGCTAGCCTTTCGAACATTCAAGGTAGAAAAAGATTAAATACTAAAAGAACCCGGAAATTTGCACTCCGAAGAACGAGTAGATTTTTTTTTTGTAATTTTTCTTTTTGGATGCCTCCACTAACAAGTTTTGGCAAGTAATGGCACGATATTCCCGAAGAACTTCCTCAGAAGAACAAGAAGTTATGTGTCCTATCTGCCAAGGCGAATGAAAGGTGGATGTGATGCTTAATTAAGCATACTTGCAAAAGGTGAACAATCAAGATGAATATTCACGAACGAAAGACACCAGAAAAGATGAACAAAAGCTGAATAGACGATTGTTGAGGAATTATATATGATATTTTGTAACTCGGGGTTGCAAACTCACGACTCAGACATAAGAGTAAGACCAAATTGATAACTCGGGGGTTGGAAACTCACGATTTAGGATCGGAGCAGAAATCAAATCGAAAACTCAGGGGTTGGAAACTCGTAATTAGGATCGGAGGAGAAATCAAATCAACAACTCAGGGGTTGGAAACTCAAGACTCGGGATCAGAGAAGAAATCAAATCAATAACTCAGGGGTTGGAAACTATCAACTTAGAAGCCGAAGAAGAAATCAAATCAACAACTCAAGGGTTGGAAACTCGCGACTCAAAAGTTGGAGAAGAGATTAAATTAATAACCCAGGGGTTGGAAACTCACGATTCAGATATCGGAGAAGAAACCAGATTAACAACTCAGGGGTTGGAAACTTATGATTCAGGGATCAGAGGAGAACCAAATTGGCTAACTCGCGACTCATAAGTCGGAGGAGAAACATTTTGACAAACTCACAATTCAGGGATCAGAGAGGAAGTGTATCGACAAACTCACGACTCAGAAGTCAGAGAGGAAACAAACGACGAACTCACAGTTCAGGGATCAGAGGAGAACAAACTGGCAAACTCACAATTTAGAGATCGGAGAGGAAAAAAAATTGGCTGACTCATGATTTAGGAATTAGAAAAGAAACAAAAGTGACAGACTCACGACTCAGAAGTCGGAGACGAAACAAATTTTATAACCCGATAGTTGAATGTATGCCAGGTAAAGTTAGACATATACAAACAAGGAAGAGACCAACCAAAGAAAGCTCTACTAAAGGAACGTCAATCGAAGGAGAACTTATTGGGAATTCAAATAAACATTAACCCTGAATAGAACATCGATCGAATGCGAAAATACAAAGAAAAGAGGCTAGCCGAAGGGGACTCTAAACAATGATTGCCAACACACGTTGGGCTTTAAGAGATTGAAAATATGCAAGAACCACTGAATCCCTCATTCCAAAAGTGGGGTGTAATTCTTCAAGAATGGAAATCATCTTAATTACCATATACCAAGTATGGATACTCAAATACTTTAGAAGCAAGAAAGGTTGTACACTGACTCTTACTCACACTCTAATCACAAAGGCAAACACAGGAAAAAATACTACCACAAGAGTTTCTAAAAGGCAAGACACTTGGTAAATTAATTGGATTGTGGATTTGTTAGAAATTGATACGAGGACAAAAATACTTGCAGATAGCAACAATGAGAAATATAGGCCTTGAGGAAAACCAGAGAAGAAACCACTCGGGATTTCTGATTGATAGAATCTCTTCGGAGATGCAAAGGGTTTTTGGAAAAGACTTTAATCTAACTTATACTTCAATGCATGTTTGAGATTTTTCTTTTTAGCGTAATGCTCCAAATTAAGGAGAATGCAATGTAATGATGATTACTATATGCAAGGTGCCAAAGCGGGGATATCTGCTGGGAACTCAAAGGATAGAATCCCATCTTCTAACTTCAATTGAAGAAAACCCATAACCTAGAAATAAATCTTGATCTCAGCTGAGGATAACAATCCTAACCCCCGTTGGAGATAATAATCCTTGACTTCTGTCGAAGAAAGCCAACAACCCAAACTTAGGTCTCTGGTTTTTTATGGAGGAACACCAATACATGGATTTATATCCCTGATGAGCTGAGGATAATGATATTGACTTCCCGACATGCTCTTCAAATTCACAAGTTGTTTAGCCTGTGACCGGACTTAACCAGATCAACTCTGAAGTGAAGGAATGCTCCCTGCATAATGCCTTACCCCAGTCTATAGGTTTTTTTTTATAAAAAAACTTGCCTCGAGAGGACCTTCTGAGATTTGTACCATCAAGATAAACAACCCCAGTGTTGTGAACTTCAGAACACGGCTTTTGGCTAACCAAAGTTGGAGATGGTTTCAACCATGCTTGGGCGAGTGCCCTTGATTACACATCACCTTGAGAGATTCTTCAAATCTTGACAAAACTGCCCAGTTTGAATGTACTTTGAGGGATTAAATCTCGACTTGAGTGCCCCAGATTGACTGCACTTGAAGGGATCAAATCCCGATCTGAATGCCTCGGATTGGCTGAACACTTACTCAACGGGTTATTCAACATGCTTACCTCTGCTCAATAGAGTCTTGACAAACTTTTTCTTCATCTCATGCTCATGGAGAAATAAGAAGCTCGCAGAGTTATGAAGACAACACAATCTCAGTTTAGTTGACTTGCGTCTTGAAAGTAGGCTACTTCACAACCATACTTCTCAACTTGAACTTCCTCATGTTTAAAAAAATAATTGAAGCAATCGACCCCTCAAGACCAACTAAAAGTAATGCGCCATTGATCGATAGAGACTTTGGGCAATCAACTTTTGCAATCTGCTTAAGATCTTTTATCAAACTGGTCTTCTTTTACTCAACAGGTTCAATAGAAGGTATGCCCCAAATTAAGATCATTCTCAAAAATGATTTGCGCTTCAACACATCCCTGAAGCAATTTGTCCCTTGGCATAATCAAATTTTCATCTAATGCTCATTATGCAAGCTTACTTGATGTTTAAGCACTTATTCATATGCAAAAAATGTTTATTCTAAGAATGATAATTCTAATGCAAAGCTCATGTTTATCTTGAAGTTTAAAAACTTTTATTGAAAAGATTAAACATCAAAATTTTTGTGCGAAAGAAATTAAAAAGATGGAGTGATATCAGCTCAAAAGTTTTAGCAAGCCTCCTAGGAGTCAAATTACCGTATTCTTGTTACAATACACTTTCGAATTAACCCATGCTTCAGTTAGGTCTTTTCAGTGTTGTAACATGGTCTAGTTCACATTTTTTAGAAAAAAGGATTTAAGGCTCAAAATATTTGGTGCCCACCCATTCTCCGTGATGTTCTCCAGTCCTACATTCAGTTATACCAATACGAGCACTCATCTTTCAAGAGGAGTTTACAATGGTTGAGGGGTAAAACGAGGTTTTTCGGACATGGCAGTCACTCACCTCTTTTGTTCTTGGTGTCTAATCACACGACTTGGTTCCTTGCTGAGGATTTTTTTTGTAATCCCTTTTTTCTTTTCGCGCTTTTTCACTTTCCTAAATTTTGCCTAGACAAATTCCTTATGAATTTAACTTTGAAGTCTAGCAGGATGCCCTAACTTTTGCCTAAGCGACTTGTTTTTTCAAGTTACGACTTAACGGGGATTTCGTCTCTTTCTTTTGAATTTAGTTTTCTTTCCTTTTTTGAACACGTCGTGTGACTTTGAGTCGTTTTCGACTTTGTTGGAAGTGATTGTAACTGCTCGAGTCCTTGGTAGATGAGTGATAACCGTTGTGGTATCGTCATCTATTGACTTCCTGACGTGTGAGAGATACCCATTGGGATATCATTCGCTTTGATGCACGCTGCTGATAGATGAGGGTTAACCAATGTGGTTTTGAATTTCCTCAACCTTTTGAAGGATAACCATTGTTATATCCTTAGACGTACACTCCTGATGAGTTCTGAACGCTCGATCAGATTAACTGAAATCTACCCTGCCCCGGGTTAAATGTGAGGGTTTTTTCCTGACAAGAAAAGAAACTCCTACTTCAAGGCTCAAAGGGGTGGATGAGGGTTTCACTCCATTATATCTCCAGTTTTGGGAATTTGAAACAAGGCATGTACATTGTCAATAGGGTTTTTATTCAAAAGCACACCGTTTGAAATTTTTTGTATATTGCTCATCATCCTCCCTCCAGAGGTTTTTTTTTCTTTATTTAACAAGATTTAAGTATCAAAAAGCAAAGAAAAACATTAACGAGTGAATACGAATGGATTAATTCAAGACAAACATATTCAATGCTGTTGTACCCCAATTTTTGCCCCTAAGATTCCCCTATCATATCATGTCAACTTGATCATAACAAAATCACATTAGAGTTGGTTCTTCCTCTTTTTTCTATCTCCTATATTTAAGTTTGGTCTTGAGGAATCTCCAAGCACCTTAGTTGTGTATTTTGTGTATGCGTTGATAATTAACCTCTAACCAAAATACAAAAAAGACTTGTCTTTGTCTTTGCAAAATTGTGTTTTGTAGGTACCGAGTCAAAGCATCCGACAAATAAGGTTTTCCGGTATTATTTCCCTATAAATTTCTATTTGCAAAGAAAAAAATAATAATTAAATTTTTTCATTTTTGTTTTCCTGTACAATCGATTTCTCCCATAGTGCAATCAATTGCACAGTGTATTGTGCATAATCTTTGGAAAAAAACTGTGTTTTCATCCTTCAAAAAAAAATTAGTATGTGTCAACACATACATGTTATGTATCGACTCATGCAAGTTGATGGATTTTGTATTGTGTCGAAGTAGCAGCTTGCATCGACCCATAGAGGCATGTATCGACTCATCCTGCTTTGTATAACTAGCATGTATCGACACATACATGTTATGTGTCGACTCATGCAAGTTGATGGATTCTGTATTGTGTCGAAGTAGCAGCTTGCATCGACCCATAGAGACTTGTATTGAATCATCCTGCTTTGTATAACTAGCATGTATCGACACATACGTGTTATGTGTCGACTCATGCAAGTTGATTGATTTTGTATTGTGTTGAGATAGCAGCTTGTATCGATACATAGAAGCTTGCGTCGACACATTATGTGTTATACAACTAGAATGTGTCGACGCATACGACTCTTGTGTCGACTCATAGCAGCAAAACACACGTGATTTTTTGAAAAAAGCCAGCAATTTCAAAACTGTCATCTTTTTTGCTCCAATTTTTCTGCATAATTTGAAAATTATATCATTAATTCAAATTTTGGCTCCAAGAATCTATTACCAAATTACCACTAATCTCAATCCTAAACTCTATAAATAGAGCCCTCATCTCATTCAAATTTCAAGCTTTGGATAGCCAAAATCACTTTGCTAAAAAATCTCTCAATTCTCTCCATCTACCAAATTCACTCAAAGCTCCATTTTCAAAAAGTTAGTAAGCTTTGCATTGAAGCTTATTAATCTTTGAGCTAAACCTTCATCCAAACACTTTTTCTTCATCAATTCTCTATATCCAAGCTTTGGTAATTGATTCTTGTGGTTGAATTGAAGCAAATTCTGGAAGTTGTTTGATAATTCTCTAATTCTACCTTTGATAAGTTAGATCATCATCTTTCACAATGTGATCTCTTGTGGATTTCTGGTTTTGATTCATTGAGCACTGTTTTATGACTCCATTAGTGTTATTTTCTCATAATTTGATGGAATTTTGATGCTCAATTGGATCCATGATCATAAGGTGTTTGATGAAAAGTTGGAACAAGAACTTGATCCTTGAAATGTTATTTTCTACTGATTTTAACATGTTGCAATCAATTGTTGTAACATTGCAATTGTTTGTCACAGAAAATTGATTTGAAAAAAACTGCACTGATGCAATTGGTTGCTGTCTAAGCACAATTGATTGTAACAGTGCCAAAAATACTTTTTCTGCCTTATTTTGGGGATGTTTTGACTAAAATATTTTTCTGCTCACTCTCTTTGATGGATAATTTAGATTACAATTTTAAATGTCTAATTTCTCTTTAAACTCAATGGACTTTGTGATGTAGATGAAGTTGGATAAATGTTCATCAATTCAAATCTACCTAAGAGTGAATTATTTAATTCATTTTTGGTGCTTTGGATTAATGATATGTTTAGTGCTTTAATCCATCTAGAGGAGTGGTTGAATTTAAAGATGAAAGAATTTTGAGATGGTGATCCAAATTAGCTTATCATTCCCCTCCCTCTTCATCTTATCCCTTTCTTTTTTAATTGTGCTACATGTTAAGGGATGGTGATCTCTATATCATTTATCCAAACATGAAGTACATCGATTGCTATTGACCGGCCTTAAAATAGGTGCGACTTCTACATAAGTCCACTTACGATTACTTAACATAGCGCTAAATTTTGTCCCGATTCGAATAAATGATCATTCGTGGCCCAAACTTATGATTGCAAGCCCAAGTATGTTAATTTGATCTCTTTGATCCAATAACCTTGAGATTCATTTGTGGAGGCTTTGGTTCTACCAATCCTCAAATGGATCTACAACACCTTTGGTCAACGCGGATCACTTAAACATCGTTGATCATTAAATGTTACTTTTGAGGATTCCAAAATGGATGATATACTTGACAAAAAGCAAATGCAACTTGTTGTGTGGAGGCTTTGGTTCTACCAATCCTCTAATGAGTTCCAAATGCAAGTTTCAAGATGGTCATCCAACTAACCACTAATTTCTAGCAATTGACTTTACTTTATGCTTTTATTTTTTATGCTTTATGTATCATTTAATTTAAGCATTTACATTTCATGCCATTTTTTATTTTGCTCACTTGAGCATTTACTTTTATGTCATTTTTATTTTGCTCACTTGAGCTTTTCTTTTCCTTTTAAAGACACCTAATAATCAACATGAACAATAAAAATCTTTAATGATACTTGGACTATTTGGTTACTATCCTTGGCATTATGGAGTATTGGACTTCTTGGACTTAGGATTAGAGACCTTGGCCTATCTTGGAGACTTTGTGACTTTACTTGATTATTTTGTCTGGAGTTCTTGAGGTTTACCTCAAGACATTGGGTTGTTTGTCTATTTTGTGTGCAGGTTATTGTGATTACACCCTTTGTTTGTAATCTGGAATTCACCCGTATACAGCCGTTACTCTGCCCAATTTTTGTGAAGACTTAATACACTTGAAGTTTGGTTCTCTCAAGAGGTCTAGTATCTTTGCTTGCTTGGTTTCAATCTGAAGAATGGGAATTCTATATTGACTCATAATGTCAAGTATTGGCTTCTTGTTGGTTAGATGGTTCTTATCCCTAGCTTTTACCTTATGCTTTAGGATAGTCTCTTCATCTCCTCCCATCTTCTTTAATTTCAAAAATTGTCTCCCTCCTTTTAAAAACTCTTCTTATTTCTAAATTTGAAACACTTTCATAATAAACTTGGACTTAGGTCCATGCATTTTCAAAACATTTTCATAAATAAATTTCAATCAATTTAATAATACCTTGACATTTTTGTGAGAAGACTAAAAGTCAATCAATCTCATTTCAAACCATTTTTGTCACTTTGGCTTTTTATTTTAAAACTTTTCTTAAAAGATTAGAGTCTTGTCAATTCTTGTAGTGATACAAACAACTATACTTCTACAATATGTAGTAAAGAGAGATATTTTCCACTTGAGTGTTGAGTGAGGCATTGTTGACTTTAAAATCCAAGCCATATCCTCCACTTTGAGATGATGCAAATTCTCCTTTCTCATGATTGTGGGTAGTAAGTATGTTTTCCACACGGACAATGACGATGATGTCTTATCTCATAAAATTAACCAACACACTCGTGTTTCAAATTTTTAAAAGAGGAACTACGTGTACCCTGATCCCCTGTTGCACGAAAGGTGGTACGTAGGCACTAAAGGTTCGCAACCACGGCGGGTGCAAAAATCATAAAAATATTTCTTTTCTCACCTCCACCATCCATTTTATATACAACACATTTTTATAGTCAAAATATACATATTTTTCAAAGAGGTTCCTGCGGAGTACCATAGATGTTTAGGGTGCTAATACCTTCCCTTTGTATAACCAACCCCCTTACCTTGAATCTTTCCCCCTTTTTTTGGGTTATTCGCTCTTTTCCCATTCCTTTGGAAACAATAAAGCGCGGTGGCGATTTTTATTTTGATTTGTATAAAGTCTAGTCAATCCAATGACTTAGTCTTGAACATTTCTACCGCTACAAATGCATTATGATTAATATTAAAAAATAAGCAAAGTTTGCATACAAGAAAGTACTGAGCAAAACAAGGAAGATTACAAATGAGAATTCAAATGAAACTTGAAATTTCCATATTGAGGAGACTAGTCTCCATATGGAATTGTTGCTTCAGAAGACACACTTTGTAGTCTTGACATTCACTGAGTCAAAGGAGACTTCAAATCTGACTAGATGGCCCAAAATTGATAGCTTTTGCGTCAAGCAGATCTTGCACCTTTTCTTTGAAGGCCCTGCAGTCTTCAATGGAATGGCCTAGTGCCCCATCGTGGTAATTACATTTCAAATTAGGATAAAAGTCCACAGCATAAAGAGGAATGACAGGCTTCAACGGCTTGGGTTCCACCAAGGAAAGCTTGAGCAACTGAGGGAATAATTGGCCATAAGTCATAGAAACAATGTCGAACACTCTTATTGGCTTCCTGTCCCTTTGATTACCTTGTTGCATACGTCTTTGTCGATAAGGTTATTTCCAAGGAGCATACTGAATAGGTTGAACTGCTGGTTGGTTAACAGTTATAGCACAAATTTGTAGATCATCATGACTAGAAGTAACTTTCGTCACCTTACGAAGAATATGAAATCGAGGATAAGCAGGAGCTTATTTGTCCTCGAAGACTGCATTAGTTCCTTCGTCGTCCTGATCTGGGAGTTCAAAAGTAGTAGCAACATCCTGGATCTTACCAGTCTTAAGACCCTGCTCAATTTTTTCTCCTATCATAATCATTTTTGAAAATTCAGAAGTACATCCAACTGTCAGATAAGGACCTTGCAGAGTATCTAAGAACATGTCAATAAGTTCTTGCTGTAAAAGAGGAGGTTGAACTCTGGAAGCTAGTTCTCTCCATCTCTGTGCATACTGTTTGAATGATTCATCAGTCTTCTGAGTCAAATCTTTGAGTCAAATTCTGGTAGGAGACATGTTACTTTTGTAACTGTATTGCTTGAAAAAAGCTTAAGCTAATTCCTTCAAAGTTTGGATGTTAGTTCTTTCAAGCTGAGTATACCACTCAAGAGATGCTCCAATGAGGCTACCCTGAAAGAAGTACATTAGAATCTTGTCATTTTCCGCATAAGGAGCCATCTTATTGCAATAAGCTTTGATGTGAGTCATCGGGCAAGTGGTACCCTTATACTTCTCATAAGTGGGGACTTTGAACTTAGCAGGAATCTTGATACCAGGAACCAAGCATAAGCTATCAGCGTCTAAACCAAGGGAGTTACGACCCTCAATAGCTTTCATCCTCTCCTCAAGGAGGTGAATCTTTTTCTCAGACTTAGTTCCATGAATCGGGAACCTAAAGGTGTCATATGACATCTCAGAAATATTCTCATGGTAAGGAGCTCCGTTGATAGGGATCTGAACGGTATTCTTGGCATTCTGATTCAAAGGAACCTCTCTTTGGTTAAGGTTAACACCTGGTGGATTAACGTGATCAACAATAGCAACTACAACCCTCTGAACATTTTGTGTCAAATCTTTTTGTCCAAGGGCAAGGTTCTGAATAAGATGCATAAATTGAACCATCTGAGTCTCCATATGCGTTCCCATCTCAACTATATCTGCCTGAAGTTGATCTATGATGACGACGATGTCGGGAAGTCAATCTTGCAGTCTTGAGATTCTGAATAAAAAACCACATTGCAATGAATATCCAGGCTAAAATTAATGAAATGCATGAAAATGCTTGGATGATAAGAGAAATAAACTCTTACAATGATGGATGTAATGCAACACCATAGGTTCAAAAGTTCAGCACAAAATGGATAACAACTGTACAATCGGGTAACATATGTACAATATTATGGATAACTTATGTATAAATCTACTGAATAACTATTGTATAGTTTCTGAACATGTTGAATATATCAGGATTAAAGGTCCAGAACACAACCATAGAATCGGGTCAACAACAGAACAAGGTCACCATCAGAATAAATAGTCACCATTTGTACCTGTGATAATCAAGTCCCTCCCCACTCACGGGTGAAAAATAGGTCAAGGTAAGGCCGGGTAACTCAGAATCAAGGGTACTCCTGAAAAACTATTGTCGTATCACCTAAGTGAAAATGATAGCCCCCCATTTGTACCTCATCTGAGCGTGGATGACATGACGGTAATAGTGAAACCTAAGTCAACTAGTCAACATGTTCCACTATGTTCCTATGGTTGTTATGGTTGTCACTTGGCTGGGTATTGGTCCTTTTACCTTTTGTAACGCCCACCCAATCATGAAAACAGAGTCATCATAGCAATATCACCAATATATGGAAAACGGTAAAATGCAATGCAAACATATGTGTTGTACCCCAAAATTTTCCCTCCCATTTTTCACTCAAGATGCTATCCCAGGGTTTCTCAAACACTCAATTTGGTCAAGCAGATTCTCTTCCTAAGTAACCAGTCAGCAATTAGGGTTTTGCACTTCTCAAAGGAATTTGAGTCATCAAGGTTTCAAATAAATCATCATGTCTCCTCAAAGTCTGTTTAAGTCAATTTTAAAACCTCACATTGCAAGTTTGCCCAATCCATGGCCCAGATGACTGCAAAGGAATTTGTTTTGATTTTAAATTTTCTTAACCACAATCTTCTGAGGGTTGATGTTATTTTTGAGAGCATATTCTATTTGAATAAGGTATAAAGTCCAAAACTATCATTTTAAGCAATTCTGATTGAGGGTTCAGTTAATCATTTGGGTTTGAGTTTTTAAGCATTTCTTTTGTTTAAGAGTGCAAATACATGATTTATCCTATCATATTGTGTTTACTTGAAATGCAAGTTATCAAGCCAAGATGTTTATTCAAAACATTCAAATCAAGAATTTCAAAGTTAAACTAAAACTCAAAGTTTTGTACAACAAATTTCATTATTACTCAAGCTTTGTGTTCATTACAGTTTTGTGGGTCATTCACAAATTAAATTACAAATGATTACAAATAGATTACAAATGAAATACAAAGTCAAATATACAAGGAAATAATTGCTTCTTCTTCAAGTCTCTTTGATTCATCTTCAAGAAATTCCCCATTGCTAGCCATGATCTTCTCTACATCTTGTCTTGCTTGCCATTTGTTTGTACATGTGACAAAAGAAAAGAGAAAACACTAGCAAATAATTAACATTGAAAAGTCCAATCAAAAATGATTTTCATCACTAGGGTTTGATTTTAGGAATCATAATTTTATTTGTTTTAATCATCGTCCATTTCTCCCTATTTTTGCAAATCTCAAAACCTAGGTTTTGGTTCACAAAAAAGAGGAAAAAGTGAAAAATACAAACAGTTCAAACAACAACAAAAGCAACAGGCTGCAAACAGCAGCAGTCAAATGCAAAAGTCAAACAATACAAACAACCAAACAACATCACAAAAAAGCAGTGCTATGAAAAGAAATTACAACAGCACAGGATGCAAGGCAACAGGCTACAAACAGCAGCAGTCACATCCAAGGCAGAACCAAGCCTGTTGTAAGCCCATAAGCAAACACAACGAAGGATACAACAGAACAAAACAAACAATATGCAAGCAACGGGCCAAAGGGTAAAAAACACTAAATATTGCAAAGAAAACAAATTAGTTTGCTCAGCTTGTTCACATATCATCACCTTCCTAAATCAAGCAAACCCTTCAGAAAATCAAAAGCAAAAAGTGCTTTATTTCATAAAAAGAGTAAAGAGGAAAGATATAACCTAGCCAGCAAATAACCTAAAGCCATGCCAAGACAAACAGGCTGCTATTGCTACAAAGGCATGCTATAAAAAACAGTCCAAGAAGACCTGCTCAAAATGCCTCCTTATGCTGCCCATAGCAGTCCAAAATCTGTCCAAGTTCTGCACAAAAGCATGTCAACATAAACCACAACAAACCAAGCCTGCAATACAGTCCAAAAACCTACCCAGACTTGCACCAAAATGGAAACAATTCAAACTGCACTCAAAAGCCCAAAACTAGAAAAGCCAAAACTGTCAAAATTCAAAGTTTTTCCCTCCTTTTTTCACCCTAACCAAATTATAAGGATGACTGTTTTATAAAAGAGGAGAGAACCATCAGATATCAAGAGAGACAGAACTAGCAAATATAAAACCACAAAAACTCAGAACCAAAAGTTCAACAAAAATCCTTTGTCTCAAACCAACTGAAACATCATAGAACCAAAGCCATCACTGTAAAAACCAGAACCCAACATAGCCAACAAAACATCACAAAAACCAGGACAGAAGAGAAACCAACAGAACCAAGAGAACCATGAGACATCAGAAAAAAGGATAACCAGCAAAACATGAAACATTAGAACCAGCAAATCACAAAAACTCATAACCAAAAATATAATAAACCCTTTTTCTCAAACCAACTGAAGCTTCATAGAACATCACAGTATCCATCAAAACAACCATCAAGCCATCACTAAAAACCAAAACATCATAGTATCCATCAAAACAACCATCAAGCCATCACTAAAAACCAGAACATCACAGTATCTATCAAAATAACCATCAAAATCACCATCAAGCCATCACTAAAAACCATTAAATAACAAAAACATATAACCAAAGTCCACCACCCTAACATTGTCATCAAACATCATTATTCAAAAAAACCATAAGCAAATCAGTAACTCAAACAAACAGCAAAAAAAAGCCAAATATTTTTGTTCATCATTTTTCCCCTTTCAAAACCCATTCAGAATATACAGAGCTCAGAAATCGCAAAAAAAAACCCCAAAAAATCAGTAACTCAAACAAACAGCAAAAAACCCTAATCTGATAACAAGGATTCCACAAGTTCAGAAGAAGAAAGAAAGCAACTTACAAAGAGTCAGAACAGTCTTACCGGAAAAGCTCTAGGAGGTTAGTAAGGTTACAGATCCGGACCTCACCAAAGATATCCTTCTTCTCTTTCCTATAATCCCATTGAATATATCGTTGCATGCGTCATTACCTTCACCGATATCACTAAACTGAGAACTAGGGTTTCGTTTTCCCCTTTCTAGATTTAGGGTCATCAAATGAAAATCTGCAAAAATTGATCATAAATTAGTAACTAGGGAAAGGAAACGATCAGAAAGATGTAAGAAAAATAGGGTTTGGAAACACGCCGCCGCCGTCACCACCGTAAGGCGATTTCTGACGCAGCCAAATGGTCTTCTCCGATGAAGGCTCATAGTAAGAGTGAAGAGAGAGGGCAGAGCATTTAGAGAGAGAAAAAATAATAAATTATGAGGCCAGGCTTCAGCTTAGTTAGTTTTGTGTTGGTTTGATAATAATTCCTGGCCCAATCCGGTGGTGACACTTGTCACCACCTCTTTAATAACTCTGAATAATCACCCCCATGCCCCCCTTTTTTATTTGTTTCTTGTATTCTAACTAATAAAAAACCAATTTGGGCCTTCACTCCACCATTCTCTAGCCCAGCGAATTCTTATTGTTCTAGCACACCCCTATCTGAACTTACACCTTCCACTGTTGCATTGTTTTATTTTCTATGTTGGATTTCCATTTTATTTTATTAGATGATTTTTTATTTTGTTTTATTGAGTTTAACTTCTTTAGAATTCAAAAAAATTAGAATTAGGATTCCATTTCCTCTTAACTTTTAATTTCTTCTTATAAAAAGTAATCATTAGTTTATACACAATAAAAAGCCAAACAAAAAAATATATACATATCATTTTATTTTTTTAATCAATTATTTTATTTTCTAGAACAAAATTTCCTTTTTCTTTCAAAACCTCACAAAATAAAATACCAAAATATTACTTTTATTTGTTTTACTTTGAATTGTTTTAATTTAATTATTTGTTCATTTTCAATTCGACTTGGTTGTATTGTTTGTTATTTATACTTTCAATCACATTTGACTCATCCCTATTCATTAATTTGTACCCCCATGTTGTACCCCAAAATTTTCCCTCGCATTTTTCCACAAGAAATCGCAGCTTCAGGCGTTTCCTGATTTTTTCAAACTGGCTCAAGAATCGGTCAAACGGACTTTTCTCGTCAGTCAGACGCAATTAAGGTTTTATTGATTTTTCAGGGCTCTGGAATGTTTCACACAGTTGGCTTAGGGTTTTGGTTGATTTTGGGCTCAACTTTGATCAGGCGAACGCTCTTTGGAATTTAATCAGGAATTAGGGTTTTTGTGGGCACGTTCTCAGAAAGATTTAATTCTACGATGCTTTGCAAGTTATTCCGAGATTTGGTTTGAATTCGCATTGTTTGACTTAATCAGTAAAAGAAGGCATTTGGTTTGAATTCACATTTGTTTGTTTGAACCAGTCAAAGGATACGTTCAGTTTGGATTTGCAGTGTTGGGTAAAAATCAGTGAAAAGGGAATGCGCCTGATCAGTTGTTTTGATTAACTGTTGCTTTGCTTTGGATATTGGAAATGCCAGGTTTAACTGATCAAATTGCTAAAGCATTATTTAAATTATTTATTATTCTGAGATTAAGTGATTGGAATTTATTTTTCAATTATTTTAATTCAAAGAATTTTAAATAATAAATAAACAATAAAGGAAATAGAATTAATTGGATAATAAAAACCTTTATTTATTTTTAAATTATTCGTACAATTATTGTTTATAATTTATTTACAACAATGATTTTACATTAATTTAAATTTATTTAAAAAGAAGACTATCCTAAACATTTTCTATTCTTCAATTCTTCATCTGTTATCCCTCGCTCCAGTGCTCCATTTTATTTATTCATCTGCAAAAGAAAAGGAGAAAAGGCAATGACAGATAAATAAATAAAGAGACAAATAAAAGACAGTTCATCATTAAGGGCCACTGATTGGGATCAGTTAACCCTCTCTGCAAATCACGGGATTTCTCCCGGTTCACAAAGAGGGACGAATTTTTGTTTGCTAAAAAATGAATGCCTAAAAGTCAAAATTGCACAATTCAAAAATTGTCCAAACTGCATAAGTTCAAGTCTCAAAACTCCAAGTGCAAATCAAACTGAAAGTCCAAACTGAAAGTCCAAACTGAATCACAACTTTCAAACCATCCAAAAACTGTCAAAGTACAAGTTACTGTCCAAAAGGCTACCCAAGCTGTCAAAGAAAAGAAGACTTGTGAAGATATCAAAAGATCCAAAAGTACAAAAGCTGTCAAAAGAAGAGATAAAATATGCAGAGAAAATTTGATATGCAAGCAAGCCATTTCTTTTCATCATTTCCCAAAAATAAAGTGGCCCTTTCAGAACAAAAAGTACAAGCACAAACATAGTTTAATATATTAGCTGTACTGAAGAGAAAGAGAAGAGAGATAGAAGAGCAGGTTTTGCAGGCTTAGGCTTTAGGCTTGAGAGATAGAAAGATATATAAAACAAAACAAAAGACAGTACAGTAGGGAGGGAGAGAGCAAAACTAATACAAAAAAAAGATATACAAAAGCATAAGCCTTCAAGTCTCACAAAAAAGACCAACAATCTGTCAAAGGCCATAACCTGTAAGCCATTCAAAAACCATTAAACGACTATCAAAGCAAAGAGCCTGAGATCCAAGACCTGAAGCCAGAATGTCCAGCTCAAAAACATAAACAAACAAACCTGTACCTGTACCATAAAAACTCCAACACAAAAACCAGTTGCAAAAAGGCCATCAACCTAAAGCATCAAACCTGAAGCATTAAACCTGCCTTAACCATCAAACATTAAAGCCTCTAAGAACCCTGTCAAACTGATCAAAAAGGAAACCAACAAACAAAAACCCAATACTGACCCAAGTTCATAACAAAAGCACAAAACCAGCCTTAAACATCACAAGCCATGCCAGCATATACCTAAAACCTGTAATCCTCAAGCCCTCAAAGAGCACCATTATTGGGCAAAAGGGATAACGCAACAAACATTCCAAAGGCAACTGAGGGACAAGTAAAAGAAGTATCTCAAGGCATCCAACACAGGCAACATAAGCATGCATCCAGGGCCCTCAGAACCTTAGGTTCATCCTTGGGCAAAGAAGATATAAAGGCAGCATTAACAAACCAAAAAAGCATTTCAACAGGCAACTCAGTGGTAAATCCAGGCCCTCAGAAGGGTCATCACAGGGCAATCAAAAGGCAATCAAAAGGCAAGCATACATAGGTATCGAGGCAGTAAAAGAGAAGAAGAAAGTCAGAGAGACAAAGCGTACCAAGGAAACCAAACACAAACATCTGAGGCGACATAAACAGAAGGCAACACAAGAAGGAGAAAAGAAGACATGTGTATCAAGCTTTCAGCTTGACATCATAAAGCCTAAAAGAAAGGTACAGAAATACCAAGTTTTCCCAAAGATAGCTTCCGTCATCACCGAACCCCCGCCAAAGCCGCCTCAGCGCCTCCTCGTTCTCTCCTTCTCCGTCTCCGACAGGTAGTACTCCCTTTCCCTCATTTCAAAATCTTGCGTAAACCATAAACAAAATCAGAGTATATAAGAATCAAAACATGCATAAAACGTGAAACCCTCAAAGGATGCGCTAGAACAAAAGTCTTACCCTTTTACCGTTGCTTGAACAAACGCGAGGGGAAGGATGAGAGGTGGCGTAGGTGGCTAGGCGGGGAGATCGCGCTCAGAAATGAACGAAGAAGATGAACGAAAAACGAACGAACGGCGCTTCTGTCGCTCTCAAAACCCTAAAGCAATTCCCAACTGAAAACAAAACCTTCAAACCCTAAAGCGTGTTGTGCCAACTTGGGCCTTGCCCACCTCTGAAATGCCTAAAGCCCATTCAAACCCTTTCATTTAGCTTTTTAAAAACATATCATTTTGATTAATAAATTAACAAAACATAACCTTTTTTTTTACACTAACAATGTTTTTATATATAGCATAATATAGAAACTTATACAAATAACATTTTTTCTTTATAAATAAACTTACATTTTTCTTTTATTTTTCTATACATAGAATATATAATTTTCCTTAAGATTAATACTTAATTTGTACATTAATACTTTAACACTCTTAAAATATATTTTTCAATATACATAACTTTAAAACATTTAATTAAAATACTTTTTGTACATAAATTCTTTTTTAAATAAATACATTTTCATTTTCTTTAAATTTGTGTACATAATAAATAGAAAATACATAAAAATACATTTTTAATTTAAAACATTTAATTTAAATTTTCTTTGTACATAAATAATAAAAATACATTTTTATTACACCATAATTAAAATTGAAAACACCTTTTTCTTTTAATTCAAATATTCTTATTAACAATATAAAGATACTTTTTTATATCAAATGTAAAATAATAACTTTCAAACTTAGAATATTTTCTTTTCTTAAATCTTCCTTTTGTACATAATAAAGAAAATACAAGACTAATTAAGTAAATAAACATTTAATTCTTTAAGTCAAAACAATACTTAATAATACTCACTTAAATTCACATTGTCGCACATGTAAATAATTACATACACGTATACACGTACACTTACACAATACATTTACATTGCTCATATACACATTTGCTTATCTTATACATTGATATTCGTTACATTTACATTTGATCGCAAATTCGATTTGGTTGTAATCTATTGGACACTATATTCCTAAGTCTCATCCCCATTCGTAAAATTGTACCCCCACTCCCGGATACTTATTTTGTAATAGCGTAGATTTTACATTTTCGCAATTTACGGCTTTCAAATTATACCATGGTTAGACCTAGGGTTTGCATGTACATAAAATCAAACGCTAGATAATCTAATACAAGACAAATACATGAAATCAATACACAATCACACTTGCACCCTCTAGGGTAATCCCACATGTTGCCTTCCAAAATGGGCCATGCTTGCACGTCGAGTATCTTTGGCAAAACAAATTCAAATGATCATAAGTCCCTCGATGACGCTTTCGAATGTTGCCTAAAACGGAATGATCATAGTCCCTTCAAAGCAAATTGCCAAAGACACTTGGCACCATTGCATTCATGGTCCATACGATGACCCGCGCCCGTCCCGAACAAACTTCCTAAACGCAAGATTGTCCACCAAATTCAATGGTGGAACAAAATTGTTAAAAAAGGTTGAAAACATAGAGAAAACCTTTGAGTACAGTAGGGGAGACAAAACTCTTAGTTACTTGAGATCAACTTGCAAAACCACTTGCCTTCTTTTCAAAAAAAACCACATTCCACAAGCACTTTCAAAACAAACTCTCAAAACATTTTGAAACATCTTTTCGAAAAGATACACACCTTTGTAAAACATTCGAGTAAAGAATTGTTACAAAGGTAGCCTAAGACAAGGCATCTTCTTCAAAAACATTTTCAAAACACACACACACACACCACAATTTCAAGCAATCGAAAATCAAGGCAAGTGATCTAAAAAACCAAGTAACTAAGAGCCCATGGATAACCATGGATGAAAAGGGTGCTAATACCTTCCCTTTTCATAACCTACCCCCCGAACTGATCGCACTAAATCGCACTATGTTTCTGACTCAAATATCACATGTTTTCCTTAGTTTTTATTGTCATTTTCTCGTATTATGTTCCTTTTTCCTTTGTTTTCAGGATTCTTGTCATTTCAGAGCCTTCTGTGAAGAAACGAGCCAAAACGCCAAGAAATTAGGGTTTTTCAAGATATTTTGCACTTATGGCGTTCAGCACCGCGCTGGCTACAGGAAACGCGATGACGTGGCCCACTTTCACCCAGAGATCAACTGCCACGTTCCCATGATGTGGCGGTTCCAGGCGCCGCGCCCGCGGCCACCCTCACCGCGCCCGCGGCCTTCACAAAAAGGCTCCCGCTCAAAAGAAGTTAAGGGGCATGCTGGTCCTTACGCACCTCAAAGTTCCTCTATAAATAGCTTTCGATTCTCATTCTTTAGTTTCATCCAAGCTTAGTACAATCTTAAGCCATATACTATCAGTTTCTGTAAAGTAATAATCTCTTCACATCGGGGAGTTATTGCGGTGTAGATTGAGTTGTAATCGAGTCTTGGAGCACTTTAGTTGAAGTTCATCATACCGGCCTTACTTTTCCGTAGATTTGTATCAGATTCAAGTCTCCGACCGGAGCAAGGTTCTAATTTATTGCATTTCTTTATTTAATTGCTCTTATCATAGTCTACACGTTTTATAGACTTTAAATGCTCTTACCATAGTCTACACGTTTTATAGACTTTAAATGCTCTTACCATAGTCTACACGTTTTATAGACTTTAAATGCTCTTACCATAGTCTACACGTTTTATAGACTTTAAATGCTCTTACCATAGTCTACACGCTTTATAGACTCGCACTTATTATGTCTGGCTAAACTATAAAGGTTAGGATGTAATGATTGTCATCGTGGTTGTGTTCCAATTATCATGCTAGTGAAAATACTCTGGGGATGTTTTGCTTCTAACTTAAGTCAATTGTGTTTAAATGTTTAATTGGGTAAGATCGAAAGCCGTCCAAACTAATGATACGACTTGATTATTATTTAACCAAACAAAAAGAGCGACAGCCGTTGATTGGTTAAATAGGAATCATTGACCCTTTTTAGAAAACGATTTTGAAACTATTTTCGGACGCGTTTGTAGGTTTAAAATCTGACTCTTGGCCAAAAGCCAAAAGTCTCTTTAAGTTAATCTTTCCGAGTAAGATCACTTTTCTGTTAAGTCAAAACTATCAATTTCTTAAAAATAGGTTTACCTCTTTAACGCGGAAGGCACCCTTTATATGTGACAATAAAGGAATTTAATTTAAAGAGTAAACTCGGTTCTTAGTAGTCAAAAGCTACAAGTTCCCGTTAAACTGATTCTTTGCTATCAATAGAAAATACTGCCCCATAAGTAGGTTCATCTACGCATGACCGGACCAATATCTGATTACATGATTTACATTCCAACCTGTCTTTTAAACTGTTATTTCCCTCGCATATTTACTTCGTGCACTGCACTCACATCAATATCCTTATTCGCCTTAGATAAGCACCTTAGCAATAGAGTTGATAGATTGACAATCGGTCTCTGTGGTTCGATAATCTTATATATTACTTCGATAGGCTGTACACTTGCAGTACTATATTTAGGCTACAGATTAAACACCCCATCAAGTTTTTGGCGCCGTTGCCGGGGACCAACTTCGTCAAATTTCGTACCCTATTGTTATCCCGTTTAGACTAAGGCTATTCTAGCCGGTAGATGCGTAGAAATCGTAGCACCGGCAACCTAATAGATCCTTTAGTAGAACCTGAACGTTACGCTCGCGCCCGTCTTTTTATTCGCAAGATAAGAAGAGCTATGGCAGAAGATCGTAACCAAAGACCGCTCAAGGAATTCGCCCAACCATCTAACGAGGAACCTAGTTCTAGTATAGTAAACCCTGCTATAACTACCAACAACTTTGAACTAAAGCCCTCGTTACTACAATTAGTACAACAAAACCAATTCGCTGGTCTCGCTACCGAGAACCCGAATCAACATTTAAAGGTATTTATCTAGTTAGCTGACACCCTTAAGGCAAATGGAGCCACGCCCGAAGCTATCCGATTAAGACTATTTCCTTTTTCCCTTAGAGGTAAAGCTCACGACTGGTTAGACGCCCTTCCAACTAACTCAATAACAACTTGGGAAGACCTTAGGAGAGCTTTTCTTGCGAGGTATTTTCCACCAAGCAAGACCGCTGTTCTTAGGAACCTGATCACTTGTTTCACCCAAAACCAAGGCGAATCACTTTTTGATGCCTGGGAGAGATATAAAGAACTTTTAAGAGCCTGTCCGCACCATGGCCTAGAGCAATGGTTAATCATACATACCTTCTATAATGGACTCCATTACAACACAAAGATGTCCATAGACGCTGCCGCTGGCGGAGCATTGATGAACAAACCTTACCCTGACGCTTGTGCCCTCATAGAGGACATGGCCCAAAACCATGCCCAATGGGGATTAGAACGAGCGACAGTAGAGAAAAAGGAGAGCCATGGAGGAAAGCATGAGGTAAGTTGCATGGACATGATCAATGCCAAGATGGACGCCCTAGCCTTGAGAGTCGAGAACATGTCTCAAAACCCAACCACAGTAGCAGCAATCTAATCGGAGTGCGAACTCTGTGGAGCTCAAGGACATCAAACCGTTGACTGTAACCTTTTGAACGAATCAAGCTCAGACCAAGTTAACTATACTCAAGGGAACCCTTTCTCGAATACCTACAATCCTGGATGGAGGAACCACCCGAATTTCTCTTACAAAAACAACAACCCTATCCAAAATCCCGGACCTTCGAGACCTCAAGGATTCCAAACACAAAAACAAAACCAACCTATGCAAATAGTACCCCCAAGACCAAACCTTAAAGAAACCATAGACACCTTTATTCAAGCTCAAACCCAGCAAAATAAGGAGTTTATGAACCAACATATTCACACGAACGAACTGGTTACTCAACTAGCAACCAAGTTTGACCAGATAATAACCCACACCAAAATGCTTGAGACTCAGATTTCCCAAGTAGCACAAAACACCTCTGTACAAGTTGCACCTGGAGGACAATTCCCTGGACAAACTCAACCAAATCCAAAAGGCCAAGCAAATTCTATCACACTAAGAAGTGGAACCGCTTATGAAGGACCTAGAAATCCTGACTTAAGCACATCAGAAAAACCTATGGAAGATGCTACGCCCAAAGACCAGGTGGAGGAACCAGAGAAACCAGGAAAGCAATCAAAACCAGAAGTAGAGAAAAACACTCAACAACCTTATAAACCACCTATTCCATTCCCACAGAGGCTGAAAAACACCAAAGTAGAAAACCAGTACCAAAAGTTTATTAAGGTAATAGAGAAACTCCATGTTGAGATTCCTTTTACTGAAGCTATAACCCAGATACCATCATATGCTAAGTTTCTGAAAGATATTTTGACCAATAAACGACGACTCGATGATCCCAAGCCTTTAGAATGTCATTTTATATCCGAAAATAAACTCGCCAAGAAAGATAAAGACCCTGGAAGTTTTTCTATCCCTTGCATCCTAGGTAACCATATGATAGACAAAGCATTTTTAGACCTAGGAGCAAGTGTAAGTCTGATGCCTCTGGCCGTCTGTAAGAGGTTAAAATTAGGAGAACTTCAACCTACTAAGATGTCCTTACAACTAGCTGATAGATCTGTCAAATATCCCATGGGTATTTTAGAAGACATACCTGTCAAGATTGGTCAGTTGTACATTCCGACCGACTTCGTCGTAATGGATATCAAAGAAGATGAAGACATCCCAATCCTCTTAGGAAGACCCTTCCTATCGACCGCCGGAGCTATAATAGATGTTAAGAAAGGGAAACTGACTTTCGAGGTAGGAGATGAAAAGATTGAGTTCATTTTATCAAAATTTCTAATGGCACCAGTGATAGGAGATGCGTGTTATGCCATCGACATCATTGATGAATGTGTAAATGAGCTCGAACAAAACGAATTATTAACCAAATTACCATCAACCCCTATTTTAGAGGATGACGGATTTGAGAGTATCGAACCGTACATTGACGACAACCTTTTCGAATGCTTAGCTCTTACCCATGACCTTATGCCACGTGCTGAGAAAACCACTATAGAACTTAAGGAACTACCCAAGAATCTAAGATATGAGTTTTTGGATGAGGAGATGAATAGACCTGTTATAATTAGCGCCACTCTAAACCAAATAGAAACAAATCAACTATTAGATACCTTGCGAAAATATCCCTCAGCTTTAGGGTATAAAGTTTCAGATTTAAGAGGTATAAGCCCATCCGTATGCATGCATCGGATTATGCTAGAAAAAGATTCGAAACCCTCAAGAGAACATCAAAGAAGAATAAACCCTATCATGAGTGATGTAGTCAAGAAAGAAGTTCTTAAGTTATTAGAGGCTGGTATCATATACCAAATTTCGGACAGTGAATGGGTAAGCCCAGTCCATGTGGTACCCAAGAAAGGAGGTATCACTGTTCTAAAAAATGAGAAAGGTGAGCATGTGGCAAAACGAACAGAAGGAGGATGGCGAATGTGTATAGATTACAGAAGGTTGAATAAGGCAACAAGAAAAGACCATTTCCCTCTCCCATTTATAGATCAGATGCTTGAACGTCTAGCAAGACACTCATGTTTCTGCTATCTTGATGGATATTCGGGATTTTTCCAAATCCCTATTCACCCAGAGGACCAAGAAAAAACCACATTTACCTGCCCTTATGGAACATTCGCTTATAGACGAATGCCCTTTGGACTCTGTAATGCACCTGCCACTTTCCAACGTTGTATGATGTCAATTTTCGCAGACTACCTAGATGGAATTATGGAAGTATTTATGGACGATTTTTCAGTGTGTGGGTTTGATTTCAAAAACTGCCTCTCGAACTTGGAGAAAATCTTAAAAAGATGTGTGGAAGTAAACCTTGTGTTGAATTGGGAAAAGTGCCACTTTATGGTAAGTGAAGGGATAGTCTTGGGACACATTATTTCTGAAAGAGGTATAGAAGTCGATAAGGCCAAGATAGAAGTTATAGAAAACTTAAACCCACCTAAGACCGTTAGGGAAATAAGAAGTTTCCTAGGACATGCCGGGTTCTACCGACGTTTCATCAAGAATTTTTCCGCAATAACTAAACCTTTAACTAACTTATTGATGAAGGATGTCGAGTTTGAATTCGACCAAAAATGTCTTGAGGCCTTTGAAGTTTTAAAGCAAGCTCTTATTTCAGCACCTATCATAAGACCACCTGATTGGACACAACCCTTTGAAATCATGTGCGATGCTAGTGATTTCGCTGTAGGGGCTGTACTAGGGCAAAGAAAAGACAAAAAACTGCATGCAATTTACTACGCTAGTAGAACATTAGACGCCGCCCAGCTAAATTATACAACCACAGAAAAAGAATTGCTAGCCGTAGTTTTTGCTATTGATAAATTTCGATCTTATTTGGTGGGAGCAAAAATAATAGTATACACAGATCATGCAGCAATCCGGTACTTGTTAAGTAAGAAAGATGCTAAGCCTAGATTGCTCAGATGGGTACTTTTACTCCAAGAATTTGACTTGGATATTAAGGATAAAAAAGGAGCTGAAAACTTAGTAGCTGATCATCTCTCTAGGTTAGAACACCTTAAGCCTGAACTTATACCTATAGACGATCACTCTACTTATGAAAGATTAATAGCTGGGATAAACTCAACTGAAAAAGAGACTTATGAGGAAATCTCAACCATGAACAACATACCATGGTACGCAGATATTGTAAATTATCTAGCCGCTGATATCATACCCCCCGACTTAAGCTACCAACAGAAGAAGAAGTTTTTCAGAGATGTTAAACACTTCTTTTGGGATGAACCCCTCCTATTCAAAAGAGGAATAGATAATATATTCCGACGATGTGTGCCGGAGGAAGAAGTAGGCAATGTCATTAAACATTGTCATGCTTCACCTTATGGTGGACATGCAAGCACGTCTAAAACATGCGCCAAAATATTTCAAGCAGGTTTTTATTGGCCTGCTGTATGGCGCGATGTCCACACTTACATTACAAAATGTGACCGATGCCAACGCACTGGGAACATCTCAAGACGTGATGAAATGCCTTTAAGAAACATCCAAGAAGTGGAAATATTTGATGTCTGGGGTATAGATTTCATGGGACCTTTTCCTTCCTCAATGGGTAACAAGTATATCCTAGTAGCTGTCGATTATGTCTCAAAGTGGATCGAAGCTGTTGCATCACCCACAAACGATACCAAGGTAGTTATCAAACTATTTAAGAATATTATTTTCCCTAGGTTTGGAACCCCGAGGTTAGTCATAAGTGATGGAGGATCGCATTTTATATCTAAGATATTTGACAAGCTTCTAAGAAAATACGGAGTAAAACATAGAGTAGCATCACCATATCACCCGCAAACCAGTGGCCAAGTAGAGGTATCGAATAGGGAGATTAAGCAGATCCTAGAAAAAAACCGTATCATTATCCAGAAAAGACTGGTCTGGAAAACTTAAAGACGCCTTATGGGCTTATAGAACGGCTTATAAAACCCCTATTGGAACAACTCCTTATCAATTGGTTTATGGAAAGTCCTGTCATTTACCCTTCGAACTAGAACATAAAGCCTATTGGGCCATTAAATCCTTGAATCTAGATTACCTGAAAGCCGGAGAAAAACGTATCCTGGACATTCACAAGCTAGAAGAGCTTCGCTTGAATTCCTATGAGAATGCCATCATATATAAGGAAAGAACCAAAATGTGGCATGATAAAAAAATCATCAAGAAAGATTTCAACATTGGTGATCCTGTTCTCCTATTTAACTCAAGGTTACGACTTTTTCCTGGTAAGCTTCGTTCAAGATGGACAGGTCCATTTGAAGTGTCAAAAGTTCTAAAGTCTGGAGCAGTAGAAATCAAAAACAATTCATGTGCTCCATTTGTGGTAAATGGACAAAGACTGAAGCTCTACAAAGGAGGCGATTTGCCTGTTGACTACTCTAGTCATATTCTTATAGACCCACCAATACCCACATAAAGTAAGATCTAATCGTCAAGCTAAACGACGTTAAACAAGCGCTGCATGGGAGGCAACCCATGGTTTATTCTTTATTTTATTTTATTTTATTTTAGTAATTTATATATTTTATCTGGACTAATTTCTTGTGTTTATATTTTCAGGATGCATCACCCCGATGGTATGGTTGTGATTTTCAGAGATGAAGCGCAAAAGGCCCGATTTGCTACCTTATCTGCTAGACCTATGGTACCCACTAGGTACCCCGATCAGAGCTGCATGGAGGCACTCGGGATTGAGCCAAGTATTCGGTATCTATGCAACCAACTCAGCTGGGATTCTTATGCCGATGATGTCCACAAAACCTACAGGAACCTTACTCTGGAGTTTCTTAGCTCTATGGACTATAATCCACGAGTAGGTGAAGGAGATGAGCGAGGACGCCTGAGTTTCAGATTGTTTGGCACCGAGTATACCCTGACCACCAAAGAATTTGGGGATTTGCTTGGTTTCCAAACTGGACCGACCGCTATAACTGAGTTCCCATTGAGTTGCTACATGGACAGAGACATTGACAAATTTTGGCAGGACATTACTGATAGAGCCAGTCTTGACCCCTCTACCCAGCTGTCCCGGAAGATCCATAACCCGGCCTTCCGATACTTCGAGATGATCCTATGCCACACTTTCTTTGGGAGGAGTTACTATGACCACTTGGTCACCGCTGAGGAGATCCTTTTCTTATACTGTGCTAGTCAGTCCAGACCTATAGCTAGTGGAGGTTTTCTGATAGAGAGCCTCGAGCAGACTGCTCGATCCGCTGTAGGGCTCATTCATTCCGGAGGGAATGTGACACAGATAGCTTTTGCTTTGGGTTTAGACAGTATGATAGCACAGCTGACCCCATACTGTGGATATACTTTTCTGGATTTAGACTTTTGCATGGATCGTGGATTCATGAGGAGGGCCTCTTTCCACCCATATCGGTACAGATTGCTTATCAATGACCAGACAGTTTACACCTTCACCATGCCAGACCCTCAGATGACTTGTGTTTCCAACTCTGCTAACTGGAACTATTCTGTAGAAGGTTGGGGTGAGATATCAGAGTACACTCCAGAATACACTCCTGCCTCCGAAGAGTACACTCCAGAATACACTCCTGCTTCCGAAGATCTCACTCCAGACTACACTCCTGCCTCCGAGGACTCCGCTCCAGATCACACATCCCGACCCGAGGTTACACATACTACTGTTCTTACTAATAACCTCAGCTTGCAGGAACCTGATATTCGCACTCTATTGACTGCTATGCGCACTGAGATAACCACTCTCCGCAATGAGGTGGCTGACCTTCATTTGCAGTTGGAAGTGAATGGTGTTACCTTCACTGGTGAGTTAGATGAATTAGCTCACGAGGTGGCAGAGATTCGACGCCAGCTGACTGAGCTGCGTGGCCCAAGCACTCCTGCAGAGCTTCCTACCGGTTGGCAATAGATCTTTATTGTTCACAAGATATCTAGTTTCAGTATTATTAGTATTATGTTGATTTCCTTTTCAGACTCATTTCTATTTTTGCATTATCTGTTTCCTGAGTTGTTAATATTTATTTTGATGACCCAATGTCCGTACCTATATCTATATATATATATATATGCATATGTTATATTTATTTACTAATGTTTTTGTTTTTCTAGGTCACCATAGTTTTAATATAAAAATAAAATAATTAAACATGTGTATATGTATTCACGTACATATATGCACATTTATAACAAAAATAGGTACACCTCCAGAAATTGAAGATAATGGCGAGGAAGAAAAAGCCCAATGGAAAGAAAGCCAGGCCAGCCCAACTGACCTCGACCTCACCGCGCCCGCGGTAGGCCCTGCCGCGCCCGCGGTGACGCAACGGTCACCTAACGGCTAGTAGCTCGTTTTTCCCCCCATTTTACCACTTTTTCAATTTCCAATCCCATTTTCTTCCAATTTTAACCCACTTTATTACCCATACCAACCCACTACATTTATTTCCATTATTTTCATCATAAATATTTACAACCACCATTTTCTTTCTTCCCTTCCTATAAATACCCCCTACTATATCATTTTCTTCCTCACACCTTCATTACTTCTACATCCCATTCTTTCTCTTTTTTTATCCACAAGAAAATCCTATGGAATATCACGGCTACATTTTACGTGGTGGTCAAGCCGGAGAAAGGCAACTAAAGCGGCTTGAAAAATTGCTGACAACACCAATACACTCTACCAGGTATATCGATGAAAACTGTCTATATTCATTAGGTATATACCATAGTGTATTCTTCCTTCTAGATAAAATAGGTATGCATGATATTTTTGCTACTCAAGCACCAACCTACCCTAGGCTGACGTTCGAGTTTTTAAGTTCTTTAATTTATAACGTCTATCCTAACACTGCTAGCACCGTAGGTGGAGTCAAATTTAGAATGTTTAATGTCGAATATGATTACTCCACTGACGGTCTAGCCGCCATGTTAGGATTGCCTTATGGGGATGGTGCCATTTGTGAAGCACCTTTAGACACGGATTGGGCATTTGAAGCATTTTGGGCCAGAATTACTAAACAAAATGCAACATCTTTTGATGGCCTTCTTGCTTCTCACATCCACAATCCTGCCCTTCGTGTCTTTAGATTTCTTTTAGCATCCACCATCTTTGCTCGGGAAAACCCAAACAAGGTGAATGCTAAAGAATTAATTATCATGCAGAGCTGCCTCACAGACACCAAAGTTAATCCCGTCCCATTCATGATTGCCCACATGCACCATGTTCTAAGAAAAGGTGGGCCGATTTCCTTTGGTGGACTGATTACCACTATTGCCCGTGCCATAGGATTGGATACGGAACTTGCCACCCTAGAACCACTTCCTCCTCGGATTGCAAATCTTAAATTTTTCAGGGATATGCGTTTATGCAAGACGAGGAAGGAAGGTGGTTACTTCCTCATGGTTGGAGGTGCTGCTATACCCAGTGTTGTTATGCCTTGCACCCGTCGTACTGATATTAGATTTGAGCGTAACTGGACCTACGATCTCAACGCTCCTGCTTTTATTGGTCCGTTGCCCCCAAATCTACCTTTAAATGAGGGTAACAACACTGATGATGAGTACGATTTCCAAACAGAGGAACCACCCCATTTTTCACCTTCACACACGGCACCTTCAACCTCTAACCCACATGCAGGTACAGCTCCTAGCTTCCATGTCACTGAGGACATGTGGCGTGAGCATATGGCCCGAGAGGCCCAGAGGGACACCCTCCTTGCTACCTTGCAGCAACAGGCGGCCGACAACATGGCCTTCATGCAAGCGTCCCAAGAACAAAATGCTAGCTCTCTGCGCACTATTATGGAAAGTCAGCTGGCTTTTCAGAGAGAACAGCACCTACACCAGACCACATACGCTCGTCACTTCCAATTGATGGAGGCAACCCAAGGCACCCTCATTGGTCGGACCCAAGAGCTACAAGCGGCAAATGCCGCCTTGTCAGAGAGACTGGAGCAGCTTGTTTTGGACCGAGATAGCCGCCGTCGCAGCCGTAGCCGCCGTTCCGGTCGTACCAACCAGGATGGTGAAGGTCCTAGTGGCCCCCACTAGTGTTTTCAGGTACCTCCTCCTACCTTATTTTGGAACATTGAGGACAATGTCTGATTTAAGTGTGGGAGGAGCATTTATCGCTTTTATTTCCCATTTTTCGCTTTTATTTTTCGCTTTTATTTTCCTTCCGCATTTTTCCTTTTTATTCGTAGTTAATAAAATGCATGTGATAGGCGAGTCTTTCTGCGTAGTGTACCCTTTCATTTCCCCCACCTTTTAGCCTTACAAAATTTTTATTTTTCAAAGATTTATGGTTGTTTTTAAGGATTTGGGCTATGAGACAGGTCCTAGATAGGGTCTGTTTCTCGGACACTCACTTTTTGAAAAATTCGTTATCATTTTTACACCATAAGCCTTTTTGAATATTTAGATTAGATCCTTTCTCCCCAATATGCTATGATTTTGAATAAAACTGTACAAATAGGTCTTCAAGTAGTTTATCTTAGCAGTCAGCTCCGGCCTAAGCATGCTCTAAGTGTGGGATCGATGAATATAAGTGGATGATCTCTATTTTTGCCTTAAAAGTTACAAAATAAAGTATGAATACGACTACGAGTTGGGTGATCCTCACAAAGATTACTTAACTCAAGAAAGTTGTAAACACTAACAAAAACAAAGAAAAAAATATATATAAGGCATATCTGTTGTAGTTGGTTCAGAGGTATCTGGTGCTGAACTTGGTAGGGCGGACTACGGTCCGATCCCCCGCAACTGCAAATGGGTAAAATAAAAAGGGATTAAACCAACTCTTGTACCAGAATCCCATCACTTGAGATCAGAGTCACTAACCGGTCACTACACCATGAGTATGTACGGATAACGGGCTTAATGTGATTGCGCCTGAATGAAAAAGGACCTCGTACAAAAAGAAGTCTTAGCATAGTAAGGATATTTGGATCAATCTGTATACTTATGAGGTTTATGTCCGCATTTCTGCGAGTAGTGTAATTAAGATACCCTTGATTCAGATAGTTAGTGCCTGACAACACACCCTTACTCGGACTTAGAAGCCCTCTTTGCCCAAAACCTGTATACACCATAAATTTTCTTTCATCTACTTTTAAGAGTTGTTGCTTGAGGACAAGCAAAGGTCTAAGCATGGGAGGATTTGATCGCACTAAATCGCACTATGTTTCTGACTCAAATATCACATGTTTTCCTTAGTTTTTATTGTCATTTTCTCGTATTATGTTCCTTTTTCCTTTGTTTTCAGGATTCTTGTCATTTCAGAGCCTTCTGTGAAGAAACGAGCCAAAACGCCAAGAAATTAGGGTTTTTCAAGATATTTTGCACTTATGGCGTTCAGCACCGCGCTGGCTACAGGAAACGCGATGACGTGGCCCACTTTCACCCAGAGATCAACTGCCACGTTCCCATGATGTGGCGGTTCCAGGCGCCGCGCCCGCGGCCACCCTCACCGCGCCCGCGGCCTTCACAAAAAGGCTCCCGCTCAAAAGAAGTTAAGGGGCATGCTGGTCCTTACGCACCTCAAAGTTCCTCTATAAATAGCTTTCGATTCTCATTCTTTAGTTTCATCCAAGCTTAGTACAATCTTAAGCCATATACTATCAGTTTCTGTAAAGTAATAATCTCTTCACATCGGGGAGTTATTGCGGTGTAGATTGAGTTGTAATCGAGTCTTGGAGCACTTTGGTTGAAGTTCATCATACCGGCCTTACTTTTCCGTAGATTTGTATCAGATTCAAGTCTCCGACCGGAGCAAGGTTCTAATTTATTGCATTTCTTTATTTAATTGCTCTTATCATAGTCTACACGTTTTATAGACTTTAAATGCTCTTACCATAGTCTACACGTTTTATAGACTTTAAATGCTCTTACCATAGTCTACACGTTTTATAGACTTTAAATGCTCTTACCATAGTCTACACGTTTTATAGACTTTAAATGCTCTTACCATAGTCTACACGTTTTATAGACTTTAAATGCTCTTACCATAGTCTACACGTTTTATAGACTCGCACTTATTATGTCTGGCTAAACTATAAAGGTTAGGATGTAATGATTGTCATCGTGGTTGTGTTCCAATTATCATGCTAGTGAAAATACTCTGGGGATGTTTTGCTTCTAACTTAAGTCAATTGTGTTTAAATGTTTAATTGGGTAAGATCGAAAGCCGTCCAAACTAATGATACGACTTGATTATTATTTAACCAAACAAAAAGAGCGACAGCCGTTGATTGGTTAAATAGGAATCATTGACCCTTTTTAGAAAACGATTTTGAAACTATTTTCGGACGCGTTTGTAGGTTTAAAATCTGACTCTTGGCCAAAAGCCAAAAGTCTCTTTAAGTTAATCTTTCCGAGTAAGATCACTTTTCTGTTAAGTCAAAACTATCAATTTCTTAAAAATAGGTTTACCTCTTTAACGCGGAAGGCACCCTTTATATGTGACAATAAAGGAATTTAATTTAAAGAGTAAACTCGGTTCTTAGTAGTCAAAAGCTACAAGTTCCCGTTAAACTGATTCTTTGCTATCAATAGAAAATACTGCCCCATAAGTAGGTTCATCTACGCATGACCGGACCAATATCTGATTACATGATTTACATTCCAACCTGTCTTTTAAACTGTTATTTCCCTCGCATATTTACTTCGTGCACTGCACTCACATCAATATCCTTATTCGCCTTAGATAAGCACCTTAGCAATAGAGTTGATAGATTGACAATCGGTCTCTGTGGTTCGATAATCTTATATATTACTTCGATAGGCTGTACACTTGCAGTACTATATTTAGGCTACAGATTAAACACCCCATCACGAACCCAAGAAAAATCTCAAAAGGTTTTTGCTGTGCTTTTTAAACCTTTCTTTTAGGATAAAATAAAAAGTCGGTGGCGACTCTTGCTCAAACCGAACAAGTGCGAATACAAACGCAAAACACATAGTCAGTTCTCCCACCGTATCACACCCCATTCCCGAAGCTCTGTAATAGCATAGAATTTCAATTTCCGCATTTTATTGTTTTACTCATTACTGTATAGTAATTAGGTGTGTATGGCAAGATAAAAAAATCAATCGCTAGATAACCTAATTTCAAAGATAAAATTAACTTGAATCAAACACACTTTTTCACACGCGCACCTCTAGGGTAACCTCGCTCGTTGCCACAGAAAAACAGTCATGTCCCTCGAATATCAGACGTTTTAGCAATGACCCTTCGATAAAAAAAGACTGTAGTCCCTCGATGACCCTCGACGTTGCCTTCGATAAAACGATCTCGTCCCTTACAAAAAATTGCTAAAGCGTCACATAAGTTGCTTTCGATGATTGTAAAATTGACCCGCGCCTGTCCCTTTATATCCAACGATGGGGCTTCTTACCAAATCAATGGTAAGATAGCAACATCTAAAGGAGGAATAAAAGAACCTTGAGACCTTTCAAGTAGGTAGATTCGCTCCTAGTTACTCGCTTGCTCACGACAAAAACATTCTTATACCGTCACTTTCATCTCAAAAACATTTTTTCGAAAAGACAAAAACATTTTATATACGTTCTTATAGAGACGAGAACCATTGCAAAACATCTTTTCAAAACACTTTCCAAAGCACAATCCACAAAAACATCTTTGAAACCATATTTTGAAACAAAAATTTGTACGCGTTCTTGTAGAAACGAGAACCACTACAAAGAAATCTTTCAAAACACGTTCAAAGCCCACACCACAAGCACACTGTCAAACAAAAGCAAGTGATCTAAACGAGTAACTAAGAGCCCATGTAAAACCATGGATGAAAAGGGTGCTAATACCTTCCTTTTTCATAACCTACCCCCTGAACCTGAGAAATAATCTCGAAAGGTCTTTCCTGTGCTTTTTTACCTTTCCTTTTGGATAAAAGAAAAGTCGGCAGCGACTCTTGCTATCCGCACAAATGCGATCGAAACGCAAAACACCAAGTCAGTTCTCCTACTGTATCACAAAACCGGTGACTCTGCTGGGGAAATATTCTAAAAGTGGGGTTACCTTAGGGTTAGATCACCTTTACTTTCTTTCATTATTTGATTTGTGTGCTTTATATTTAGTTCTTTATATTGGGCTTTCTTTGATCCTCCACCCGGATCTGGGATACCTTTTTAGGTAAATAGCAATAGATTGTGGAAACTGTACGACGTAGTCCGATATGGTTGAAACAATGGCTATGTTAGTGTGACGCATTTGTGGGTATCAGTATCCCTCGTGGTGAATCGAGGAGAATATGGGGCCGCTGAGTGGCGTCATGAAGCACTAATTGACTTTAGAACCCTAATTGAACAAATTTGGCCATTATGACGTAGTGAGATAGCCGGTTTCAGTGTAGAGCTAAAAATTGGTTGATACTCGATACTACACTCATTGAGGCTAGACTTTTGGGATATCTCGGCCGCAAGAAAAGATTGTTGTGCTGAGACAATACCTAAGAGAAAGGTCAGTGATATTGAGATCCTTTAGAACCCGATCACTATTACTAGGATAGGTTGAGCCAACCAAACTTCAAGAGGGTACTTACCTACAAAAATCATGCAAACCTAAAACATAGGGACTTGTTTGTTGTGTGTGTATATATTTACTTGTACATAAACATCATAAACATCATGAACATCATACGCATGCTCACTAACCATTTCAAGGATTTAGAAATTTATCTTTGTTTTTGTTTTATAGGACATGAATTCTCTCCGAAGAAATACCATATGAATCAGCTTTGTAAAAGCACACCCTCAACTTCAAGAGCTAGCCTCAAGAGTGCCCGGGGATTCTCCTTTTACCAAGAAATATGGTCGACTCCTCAATTTGGCTACATCCAACTTCCAAGAAGAGATGATGTGTGTACTATTCCAATTCTTTGATCTCGTACATCATTGTTACACCTTCCCGGACTATCAGTTGGTACCTACACTGGAAGAGTTCTCTCTACTCTTAGGGGTACCCATGCTTGATCAAATATCGTTCACCGGTCTAGAAGGGATTCTAAAACCTGAAGTCATCGTCGATGCTTTGCATATGAAGAGGGCCAACATCATAGCCAATTGGGAGACAAGAAGTGGGGTTAAAGGCTTTCTAGCTAAGTTTTTATTGGAAAAAGCTCGTTCATTCTGGGACGACATGGATTTCCAAGCTTTCGAAGACGTCCTGGCTCTTTTCATTTATGGTTTGGTTCTGTTTCCCAATTCGGACCAATTCATAGACGTTAGCACCATCAAAGTCTTTCTATCTCGCAATCCTATACCTATCTTACTAGGAGACATCTTGCATTGCCTTCATACCCTCACCATGAAGAAAAGAGGTACTCTTTTGTGTTGTATCCCTTTACTCGCTAAGTGGTTCAGTTCACACCTACCTCAGTCAGCATTGAAGAACGAGAAAAGACTGACATGGTCCCAAAGGATGATGACTCTCACCCACTCTGATATCCGTTGGTGTTCGAGATCCTTGGAAGATGTCTCTATTATTGACCGATGTGGGGAGTTACCTAACACACCTTTGCTTGGTATTAGGTGGGTATCACCTACAACCCCTACTTAGCTCTTCGACAGTTTGGGTATGCCCGAAGAGGCGGCCCTCACGAGATGCTCATCCAAGGTCTGGTGTTCGACTACGACAAAGAAGACCAAGGTTACCGCCAGAGGTTTACACGTGCTTGGGGATTGGTGAACAAGGTGGACAATAGGACTTTGGGACCCAAAAACTCTATCCCTCTTGTGATCGGTGGATCTGGAACTGACTGTTTAATGCTGGTTTGCGAAATGTTGTAGAAGCAAGAGTCGCCACCGTCTTTTATTTTCTCCAACATGGACAGGACAAAAGCACAACAAAATTCCTTATGAGATAGTTTCTCGGTTCGGGAGGTAGATATATAGAAAGGGAAGGTGTTAGCACCCTTTCTATCCATGGTTATCCATGGGCTCTTAGATACTCGCTCATTGTGTTTTCAAAATGTTTGTTTGCTTTTCAATCGTGAGTGGGTTTTGAAAAATTTTCGTTTAAGATTTCGGAATAACTCTTGTATCAGTCCTCAAGAGTGTTTGAAAAATTGTTTTGAAATCTTTTTGAAAAGTGTCGGTGTGAAAAGAGTTTTGATTTGTTTTTGAATAGAGCAAGTATCTATGAGTCATCTACCTACCCTAAGGAATTAGGCTGTGTAAATGTCCTTAAGGTAGTGCCATCCCACCATTGAGAGGTAGGTAGCACCACCGTTGGAGGTGTTCGGGTCAATTCGTTTGTAGGGACAGTGTGGTCACCAGAGCAACAGTAGGACACCTTAGAAGCTACCCTTATGCCATTGATCCTTTTTAATTCCGAGGCAACCGTTTCGAGGCAACTGGATCATGTCATGGACATAAGGACTTACTAAAACGCCCTATACTCGACGACCACGTTTCGAAGGCAAGGCAACAGTGAGGCGTACCCTAGAAGTGGTGTGTGAATTTGTGTGTTATTTTCATGTTAATATTTATCTTTGATCAGGGCATTTGTGAGCTACGAGTTATTTTTAATTAGCCATACATTCTTTCATGCAATTATAATTTAAAAGTGCAGAAATTTAAATGCAGAAAGTAAAATCCTACGCTATTGCAAGGCGCGAGTCTATACATCGTCAAATTACAAAGACCCGTTTTAATAAAAATGTGGAAAGTAAAAGACCTAATTACTATTACAAGCCTTGAGTAGTTACATAATATTCACAAGAAAATAAAATAACGTGCGAAAAGAATGGAAATAGAACGTCTGAGGGCGTTGGACCCTTTTAAAATTAAATTGAATTAAAAGTTAATTAATTATTTTATTAAAAGGAAAGAAATATTTTTTATGTTTTTGGTATTTAATGAAAACAAGAAAAGAATTTAAAATTAGAAGGAAACCCTAGTTCTAAATATTTTTAATTATTAAAGAAAAGGTTAAAGTTTAAAACCTAATTTATGCTAGTTAATTATTTACATATTTATTTACAAAAGTAGTAATTAATAATAATAATGAGGGGAGACAATTATTTATAAAAAAAGGATGAGAATGTTAAAAAAAACCTAACTCCACTTATTTTAATTTATTAAGAAAAAAAAAGTATTAAAATTGAAACCTAAATTAACCTAAATTAATTATTAAAGTTTTTTACAAAAAAATAATAATGGTGAAATTAATATTAACAAAAATATATTGTATTTTGGATTTTTTCTGTATTTTATATTATGAAAAGAAAATTGTTTTATGGAATTAAATAAAAATTATTAAAAGAATTAGAAAAAAGAAAAGGAAAGGAAATTAAAATAATAAGATGCAAACATTGGGGGGTGTCTGGCCCATTTAGGAGGTTTTTGAAGCATTTTTGGCCCACCAGAACAAGGCCTCGTTTGACTTTCTGCGTTTGAGTGCATGTGGTTGACTGAGTGTACACGGTAGACATCCTCTTGTAGCCTTTGGATTGAAGCTCATGGGCGCGTGGCAGGTTTGGATGTGAGGTTGTATGATGAACCCTGAAGGAGGCGCTGCATATGAACCCATTAGGACAAAAATTATTAAGCGTTTGGGGGGACCTGGGAATCGAACCCAGGTCCCAGTACCTGTAGGACACCTCAGCCACCAACTGAACCAACGCGTTTCTTTGTTAATATAATAGAACATAAATAATATATATGAAAAAGGTAATCATGCTGAAACAAACCAAAAAAACGCGCTAATATTTAAACTAACCAACCACGCCTGGACACGCTAGTCTTCTTCTTCATTATTCCTGCAAATATGAAACAGGTAGCGGGGGTTTTAAACCCCCACTAAATGGCACAGTGGATAATAGCGATTAGACGATGCCTGAATATAAAAAAGGCGCGAGGTAATGATTGGACTCGTCTTGTTGTCACGATTTCAATGGCATAGGTTTTAGGATCCAATTTTTCCATATACAGAAAGCCCTATTTTGGAGCTTCTGAAACCCTAGGTTTCAACAATGGTGGATTCTTATTTAGGCAGCCATAATTCAATTGAATGGTACCAACAACTTCAGAATATCATTGTTAGTATAAATCAACAATTAAAACTCATGAATAATGTATGTAAATTAAAAAACGATGATGAACACATTTATGAAAAGTGAGACCCTGTTCTACCAATTCTTGAGGTCTGGAGACTGGTTCTTGATTGCAACACGTTCCTACCAATGGCAGGAATGTATTGGAAGGCTTGTTGTGCTTTGAAACGCCTTGTAACTATGTTTTCAGTTTTCAACTTTTTGTGTAAATTTTGCACTTTGGTTCTGAGTTCTTAGCAGCCTTTTCGTGTGTCATGGAATAGGGTTAGCTTGTGTATAAGTATTTGAGTGAAATTAGGTCAAAAAACCAAGCCCATAGTCCATGAATTAAAGTTTTGAATATTTGATTTTGTTCATATCTTTTCCAATCTTTTTCCATGAAAATCATGCCAATTATGGAAGATTTGGCCTTGTTGATTGATGCACGAGATATTTAGCTCATAATGGACATATTTGCTGCACAAAAAGATTTAAAAGCATTGTTTAATATTTTTCTTATAATTTAATTTAATTAAATGAATTAATAAGATTACAAATTCAAATAATTAATCAAAAATAAGAAAATACATCCCTTTGAGGTCAATGGGTCGTGCATAGCCTTTGGGTAATGATTCATGGAAGAATTTGTGGCCCATTAGCATTTTTGAAGTCTTTTGTGCAAAGTTGACTTTTCAAAATTCCCAAAAATTTCCCAACTTCTCCAAGGCATATCTTGCTCAATTTTGAAGCTATGATCGTGTTCTTGGACATTTTGGAAAGGTCTTTAAGTCCTCTAACCAATGCCTTTGGTCCCATGTCATTTTGATTTACCAATCTCAAGTTATGGTCTTTGACTTAAAATTCCTTTTTGTTGACTTTTGAAAATGACCTATAATGTTGAAATTGATAACTTTTTGTGAGAGCATTTCTTGGACTTGAAGTGTGAAGATGAGTTGTAGGAAATGCCATCCTCTTCAAAATGAGCTTTGGATGGGATTTTTCTGATAAACCATGAGGAAGTTATGCCCTGGTCAATTTGCAGTTGACTTTTCAACTGTCCAAAAATAGAAACTTTTGCATCTTGAGACTTTTTGAGCCATGCTTTGAGAATCATGATCAAGAATTGATAAAATGATGTTTGTGGCTTAAAAATAAGATGTTGACCAAAAATTTTGACTTTTGACTGTCAAATGACCATTTTGCCCCTGCAGTTGACTGTGAAGCATTTAGGGTTTTTGACTGTGCAACTTGATGTTGTGAGTCTTGAAACTTGGCATATGGATGCTTGACAATGTTTATGGGCATATGGGACTTGATTGGACCCTTGAAAACTTCAATTTCTTTACAAGAACCAAAACCCTAATTTTGACTGTGTTAGGAGGCAATTGGACTATGCAACCCTTGAGAGATTTTGAACCATGATCTTGGCAAATCTTGAAGAATATGGGAGGGCAAATTTTGGGGTACAACAGTTGCCCCTGTTCAATCTTCTTAGACCTGAGGATGTAGATTGGCTGGCGTGCCTTTCGTAATCTGAAGGTGGAAGATGATTGAACACTAGAGTGCCCAGAAATTTGCACTCACATAGTAGAATGTCAGCAGTGTGATGTAGGGAATGGGCTTACAGATGCCATTTGGAGAGATGATGGATAGGAGGATGGGCTTATAGATGCCATCTGGAGATGCGACAGAACCTTATCGGGAATGGGCTTATAGATGCCATTTGGAGACTGTTGGTAGATGGATGGGCTTATAGATGCCATCTGGAGGTTGTCTGTTGAATTGTAATGTTTGTGAGTTGAAAGAGGGAACCTATGTAGGGTTGCCTGATGATGAGCTCGTGTAAAACTGCATCTTTGGAGGAGGGAAACCTGTGTAGGGTTTCTTGACGACGAGTCCGTGTAAAACTGCATTTGAAATGGGGAAGGAACCTGTGTAGGGTTACTTTGATGATGAGCCCGTGTAAAACTGCATCTTTGAAAAGAGAGAACCTGTGTAGGGTTTCTTTGACGACGAGTCCGTGTAAAACTGCGTCTGGAGTTGAGAAGGAAACCTGTGTAAGGTTACTGATGATGAGCCCGTGTAAAACTGCATCTTGGAAGAAGTAAAACCTGGGTAGGGTTTCTGATGGTGAGTCCGTGTAAAACTGCATCTTTAGGAAGAGAGAACCTGTGTAGGGTTTCTTTGACGACGAGTCCGTGTAAAACTACGTCTAGAGAGAGAGAAACTGTGTAGGGTTTCTTCGGGATAAGTTCGTGTAAAACTTCTGGAGGAACCGGGGTAAGGTTACTTCGGGGTAAGTCCGTGTAAAACTTCTGGAGGAACCGGGGTAAGGTTACTGCAGGATAAGTCCGTGTAAGACTTCTGGAGGAACCGGGGTAAGGTTACTGCAGGATAAGTTCGTGTAAAACTTCTAGATGAACCTGGGTAAGGTTACTGCAGGATAAGTTCGTGTAAAACTTCTGGATGAACCGGGGTAAGGTCATCCTGAGATAAATCCGTGTAAGACTTCTTGATGAACCGGGGTAAGGTCATCTTGAGATAAATCCGTGTAAGACTTCTTCTGAAATAAAAGGAACCGGTGTAGGGTTACTTTGGTGATAAGTCCGTGTAAGACTTCTTCTGAAAATTGAGAAGGAACCGGTGTGGGGTTGCCTGATGATGAGTTCGTGTAAAACTACATCTGAGGTTGAGAAGGAAACCTGTGTAGGGTTTCCTGTTGATGAGCCCGTGTAAGACTTCTTTTGAAAGAAAAGGAACCGGTGTAGGGTTGCCCGAGGATGATCAAGTAGATAATTGTCCTGTTTGGTTTCGGACATTAACCCACGATCAGTCGTCTACAGAATTTTCCTGGCTTGTTACCGGTGTTGATTTGGAACTGTAAAGGTAGACGGTAATCATCTTTTGATTGACTTTTTCCTGAAAAGGCAAAGTATTAGTTGTATGCAATTTCATGATGCATGAACTGCATGATTTTAAGATGTTCTCAAAAATAAATGAGATTTGTGTTGTATGATGCGTATGCATGCTATAATGTATGAAGATGTGATGTTTATGAATGTATTCTCGTCTGGGAAAATAAATCCTTGACGAATGCCGGGAGTTTGTTGAATCCTGGGCTGATGTTGAAGAATAGTGTTCTCTGTTTCCGTTGGGGATGATGATTGCAAGAATACCGGTAGGAGAAGATGGCTCCGTTGGGGAATAAACTTGGCGAACATATTACTCTGCGGGGAGTGAACTCTGTGGGGAAAGAGATATTTTGTTGAGGTTGATGATAACTCCGCTGGGGATACCACTGTTGAGCTATGTTGGAAGTTTTGATAAACTCCGCTGGAGGATAGGAAGGCTTCGCCGGGGACGATCTTTCCATGGCAAATGGCTGAGGATAACCCAGTTATATCCTGGTGGAGAAATAACCTTTTGAATAAAAAGTCCGGGAGACGCGTTCGTGCTCTGCAGGGTGACAAGCTTTCGGAGTCTACTGGGGATAAGCTTCCTGCTGGGGAGATGGATTCCACTTTCCTGGAGAAACTTTTCAGATTGGACTGGACTCTCCTGGGGAAATTTTTGAGATATACTGGGGAAGTGGCTCCACTAAACGTCTGGTATACCTCCGGGGAATGATCTTAGATCAAGACTGCCGGGGATGCTTGTTAGGAATGTTTGTATACTCCGCTGAGGAATGCTGAGATCTGCTGGGGATACCCAATTTCTTTAAAGCTGACAGTAGACTAACTCTGCTTGGGGAGAGCGTTGCTGAGTTGCTGTGGGTATTGCGCCTTGTTCAGGGCTGATGGGAGGTCAACTGTTTGGAGAGAATTGTTGAATCTTGGCTCACTCTCTGGGGAATTAAGATATCTTGGTTACATTCTTCAGCCGAACTTACCTTGGTACCTTGGTGGACATAGCAATTAGATTGCTTAGACAAATCGTATTGCCCCAGTTTCTGCAGGAGAAAAGGTACCTTGTGGAGGTGCTTGATGACTGCCGATTGACAAATCTTCTTCTGGTAAGTAAGTGACGAGATGCCGGGACATAGTCGTATGCTTTTGATCCCTAACTTTTGCCTGGACCGCGCTTTCGGGTTTTCAGTCCACCGGGATACCCATTTTTGCCCAAGCCGCCTTTTCAGGTTTTTGACTTGCCGGGTGTACAGATTTTTCATTTTCATCCCTTATTTTTGCCCGAACCCTTTTGGTTCGCCGGGAAGCCCTTATTTTTTGCCTAGGTGTGTCAACCTAGCGGGTCTTTGATTATGTGCAGTATTTTTTCGACTATGTCCACGCTCTCAGAGTGTAGCGAGGTGCCCCTGTCAGTAGCATTGTGTTGCCATACTACCAGAAGATGTTTGATTAGGTAAGATTCGTGGCTGGAATTCACGTCCAATGCCCCAAGTGACTCATGCGGAGATTTGCCCCTGGCTCTTTGGCATTTTGAGAGATTCTCCGAATCTTGACCGGACTGTCCCAGATTATGGGCAATGATCCTGCCATGCCCCTTGATTGGAGGTGCGTTTGTTCACTAGATATTCTTCGTGATAATCTCTCTACTGTTTGAACAAATAGTCATATGCAAACAATGTTATTTCAAGAATGCAAAGCTTATGTCTATTTTGAAGTTTTTTGAAAATGCATTTTTTAGTAAAACAAGCAAATTTTGTAAAATGTGATGTCAACTCGTTATTTTACCGCAAGCCTTAAGGAGTCAGGATACCTTTTGTAACAGTATGCTTTCGAACTAACCCATGCTTCAGCTAGGACTTTTTAGGGTTGTAACGTGGCCTGGTTCACGGTTTAAGAAACAAAGGATAAAGGCTCAAACTTTATTTGTACCCACCCGTTCTTCATGATGTTCTTCAATCCTAAACTCAGCTGATCATGCGTTTAGACCTTATTTGAGTCTTTGCTCGGATATTCCAGTGATGGTTTGGATGCTGAAAGTTTATTTTGATTAGGCATTCATTTCTTTTTGTTGAGGGTTTGTAGGACCTCTTTCTTTTTTTTGATTTCGTTATCCCTGTTTTTTGCCTGAACTGTTCCTTTTGTGATTACAGTCAGCGGGATGCCCCAGTTTTTGTAAGTCTCCTTCATAGGTTTTGACTTATTGGGCTTTTAGTTTTTGAGAGATAATGACTGCCTATCCTTACAATTATACGGAACCATCACTGTCTTTTGTTTTGTAAGTACTTCTTCATTGTGCACTTGGATCAACTGAGAGAACTACCCTGCCCCAGGTTATGATTAAGGGTTTTAATTTTCGAAAAGAAAAACTCCTACTTCTTTGGCTCGAAGGGGTTGACGAGGGATTATCTTCCTTATAACTCCAGTGTTTAGGATTTGAAACAATGCCTGTACCTCATCAGTGGGGTCTGTTCAAAAGCATACGGTAAAAGTCGTGGTATCGTTTTCGTCATCCTCCCTCAAAAGGCTTAGAATTATTAATCGAGAGTTTGAACATCACAAAAATGAAAGCAGTTTGAATATAGCGAATGCGAATATATTGATTCAAAACAGACATATGCGATGCATTAATGAAATAACAACGTTTGACATGAATAAATGTTTGAACAATCAAAGAATAATACAACTTGAACATTCGAATGAACAAAAGTTTCCAATCCTAGCCATGTTTTGGCAAGGGAGCGGTGGTCACATCGGGAGTCTCAGCAGGCTCGAATTCGATCTCCTTAGCGTCGATCATATTCTGGATCTTGTATTTTAACGCCCAACAATCCTCAGTGTCGTGCCCTGGGCTATCAGAATGATAAGCACACCTCGCTTCTGGGTTGTAATTTAGAGAGGAGGTCTTGGGATTTACAGGAGGGTTGATCACCGCAATCAGATTCATTTTCAACATGTGCTGCAATGCTTGTGACAATGGCATGTTGATGTTGGTGAATTGCCTTTTAGGCTCGTACAGCCTTCGCTGATTTCCCTTTTGTGGTTGGCGGCGTGGTGCAGAATCAGAGATCATGACTGCCCCTGCATGTTGGTCACGACGACTCTTTTGGCTATATGCAGCATTGGACTCTTTTTTCCCCGTGTAAGGCTTTTTATGAGTATCAGGAGGTGTGGCCTCTTGAATCTTCCCACTTTTGATGCTCGCTTCAATTCTTTCCCCAGTCAAGATCAAATTTGTAAACCCAGCTGAAGAATTCCCAATCAGATGGTTGAAGAAAGGTCCAGACAGGGTCCCCAAGAACATGTCCACAAGCTCACGGTCAGTTAGAGGTGGCTGCACCCTTCCAGCAAGGTCTCTCCACTTTTGCGCATATTCTTTAAAACCTTCGCCTGCACCCATAGACATTCCCTGAAGCTGAGTGCGCGTGGGAGCAAGGTCGGCATTGTACTGGTACTGCTTGTAGAATGCAGTGGCCAAGTCCTCCCAGCTGCGGATGTTGGCTCCATTCAGTTGATAGAACCAGTCGAGTTGAGTTCCTGACAGACTATCCTGAAAGAAGTGAATCCACAAATTTTTGTCAGACGTGTAGGGCTGGATTCTCCTTATGTAAGACCTGAGATGCAGCTTAGGACAGGATGCCCCGTCGTACTTGGCAAAGGAAGGTGCCTTGAATTTGTGCGGGATTACTACCCCAGAAGACAGACCTAGATCTTCGAAGTCCAGGCCGGGCACTTTTTGTATCTCCATAGCACTTAGCCGGTCTTCCAACTGTTTATACCTGTCCTCAGCTGGAGGGTACTGTTCGTCATTGAACTCTGTCTCGTTGTCGGAGACCACTGGACTAGGAACCTCCCTTTCTTGGGGACTGTCTTTCCCAACAGATGGGGTAGTCAGCTCAGCTTCATTTAGTGATCCATTCCCAGATTTGCGTCTAGGGTGGAACAGCACAGTCCTCTTCTTCTTCTTCTTCGAGAGCAGAGTCTTCAAATCCTGTTGACCTTGGGCTAGACTCTTAATCAACTCCTGGAACTAGGCGTTCTGAGCCTGGAGGGCCTTGATAGATTGCTCAGTAGATGATTCAGGATTCATAATGAGACTGCGTAATAAACAGCAAAGAAGGTAAGTGACCTGTAAACAGTGATACCTGCAATGCAATGATATGTATGATATGCATGCAATGTTTTCAAGGATCTCGCGGGGTAAACAGAGAAATTGGTTAGAATTTTGTAGCTTGATTGAAGGAGCTTTATGTTGTTGAGAGTCCTTCTTCAAGGGTCAAGGATCACCATATCGAGTGGGTCATAGCCCCTGACTCACGTTATCAACCTGGCTAGAGGAAGATAAATCCCCTTTGTCCCTTGCTAGACATTTGGTTCATCATGACCTGCATCACAAACCCTTGAGATCCTTGAAATGGGTTAGTCCTTATGCAGGATGTATGCAATGGTATGATGGTATGATGTTATGCTATGCGTGATGTAAGTAGGCCCTGTAATGAGTCCCAATTAAGGACTGTAAATAAAACCTGCAAGGAACTCGTGTGTCAGATAACAGGCATGCAAGTAATCAAGTATGAAAGCACACAAGTCACACAAGAGAGCCCTTAAATTTTAGGCCAGCATGAAGTGTGGGGTATTACCCTCTTTCAGTTTCGTCGGTTCAGACCTGTCCTATCAAAAGTAACCGGGTTCTAGAGGATCCCAATATCACTGACTACCCTCAATCGGTCATAACTCCAGCATCGCAATCTTTTCTTACGGCCAGAACCATCGCGAGAGTTTAGCCTCAATGGGTGTAGCATACTGCTACTGTTTTATGGCCAAGTTGGGTCAAATTAGGGTTCTAAGGTCAGTTGGTGCTTAATGACTCCTCAGAAGACCCATATTCTCCTCGTTGCAACACAAGGGATATCGGTACAGACCAAGGTGTCACACCAACGTAGCCACTTCTTCACCTGTGTCGGTCTATGCCGGACAGGTCCCTCACAGCTTATGCTACCTAAAAGGGTATTCCCCAGATCCGGGTTAGGATCTATGAAACTCCGATGCAAACCCACAAATATAAAAGCAATCAAGAACAACAATTGACAACACAAGTCTGAGCTATCCTAAGGTACACCTCACTTTAATAATATTCCCCAGCAGAGTCGCCAGTTCTGTGATCGGTGGATCTGGAACTGACTGTTTAATGCTGGTTCACGAAATGTCGCGGAAGCAAGAGTCGCCACCGTCTTTTATTTTCTCCAACATGGACAGGACAAAAGCACAACAAAATTCCTTATGAGATAGTTTCTCGGTTCGGGAGGTAGATTTATAGAAAGGGAAGGTGTTAGCACCTTTTCTATCCATGGTTATCCATGGGCTCTTAGATACTCGCTCATTGTGTTTTCAAAATGTTTGTTTGCTTTTCAATCGTGAGTGGGTTTTGAAAAAGTTTCGTTTAAGATTTCGGAATAACTCTTGTATCAGTCCTCAAGAGTGTTTGAAAAATTGTTTTGAAAGCTTTTTGAAAAGTGTCGGTGTGAAAAGAGTTTTGATTTGTTTTTGAATAGAGCAAGTATCTATGAGTCATCTACCTACCCTAAGGAATTAGGCTGTGTAAATGTCCTTAAGGTAGTGCCATCCCACCATTGAGAGGTAGGTAGCACCACCGTTGGAGGTGTTCGGGTCAATTCGTTTGTAGGGACAGTGTGGTCACCAGAGAAACAGTAGGACACCTTAGAAGCTACCCGTATGCCATTGATCCTTTTTAATTCCGAGGCAACCGTTTCGAGGCAACTGGATCATGTCATGGACATAAGGACTTACTAAAACGCCCTATACTCGACGACCACGTTTCGAAGGCAAGGCAACAGTGAGGCGTACCCTAGAAGTGGTGTGTGAATTTGTGTGTTATTTTCATGTTAATATTTATCTTTGATCAGGGCATTTGTGAGCTACGAGTTATTTTTAATTAGCCATACATTCTTTCATGCAATTATAATTTAAAAGTGCGGAAATTTAAATGCGGAAAGTAAAATCCTACGCTATTACAAGGCGCGGGTCTATACATCGCCAAATTACAAAGACCCGTTTTAATAAAAATGCGGAAAGTAAAAGACCTAATTACTATTACAAGCCTTGAGCAGTTACATAATATTCACAAGAAAATAAAATAACGTGCGAAAAGAATGGAAATAGAACGTCCGAGGGCGTTGGACCCTTTTAAAATTAAATTGAATTAAAAGTTAATTAATTATTTTATTAAAAGGAAAGAAATATTTTTTATGTTTTTGGTATTTAATGAAAACAAGAAAAGAATTTAAAATTAGAAGGAAACCCTAGTTCTAAATATTTTTAATTATTAAAGAAAAGGTTAAAGTTTAAAACCTAATTTATGCTAGTTAATTACTTACATATTTATTTACAAAAGTAGTAATTAATAATAATAATGAGGAGAGAAAATTATTTATAAAAAAAAGGATGAGAATGTTAAAAAAAACCTAATTCCACTTATTTTAATTTATTAAGAAGAAAAAAGTATTAAAATTGAAACCTAAATTAACCTAAATTAATTATTAAAGTTTTTTACAAAAAAAAATAATGGTGAAATTAATATTAATAAAAATATATTGTATTTTGGATTTTTTCTGTATTTTATATTATGAAAAGAAAATTGTTTTATGGAATTAAATAAAAATTATTAAAAGAATTAGAAAAAAGAAAAGGAAAGGAAATTAAAATAATAAGATGCAAACATTGGGGGGTGTTTGGCCCATTTCGGAGGTTTTTGAAGCATTTTTGGCCCACAAGAACAAGGCCTCGTTTGACTTTCTGTGTTTGAGTGCGTGTGGTTGACTGAGTGTACACGGTAGACATCCTCTTGTAGCCTTTGGATTGAAGCTCATGGGTGCGTGGCAGGTTTGGATGTGAGGTTGTATGATGAACCCTGAAGGAGGCGTTGCATATGAACCCATTAGGACAAAAATTATTAAGCGTTTGGGGGGACCTGGGAATCGAACCCAGGTCCCAGTACCTGCAGGACACCTCAGCCACCAACTGAACCAACGCGTTTCTTTGTTAATATAATAGAACATAAATAATATATATGAAAAAGGTAATCATGTTGAAACAAACCAAAAAAAACGCGCTAATATTTAAACTAACCAACCACGCCTGGACACGCTAGTCTTCTTCTTCATTATTCCTGCAAATATGAAACAGGTAGCGGGGGTTTTAAACCCCCACTAAATGGCACAGTGGATAATAGCGATTAGACGATGCCTGAATATAAAAAAGGCGCGAGGTAATGATTGGACTCGTCTTGTTGTCACGATTTCAATGGCATAGGTTTTAGGATCCAATTTTTCCATATACAGAAAGCCCTATTTTGGAGCTTCTGAAACCCTAGGTTTCAACAATGGTGGATTCTTATTTAGGCAGCCATAATTCAATTGAATGGTACCAACAGCTTCAGAATATCATTGTTAGTATAAATCAACAATTAAAACTCATGAATAATGTATGTAAATTAAAAAACGATGATGAACACATTTATGAAAAGTGAGACCCTGTTCTACCAATTCTTGAGGTCTGGAGACTGGTTCTTGATTGCAACACGTTCCTACCAATGGCAGGAATGTATTGGAAGGCTTGTTGTGCTTTGAAACGCCTTGTAACTATGTTTTCAGTTTTCAACTTTTTGTGTAAATTTTGCACTTTGGTTCTGAGTTCTTAGCAGCCTTTTCGTGTGTCATGGAATAGGGTTAGCTTGTGTATAAGTATTTGAGTGAAATTAGGTCAAAAAACCAAGCCCATAGTCCATGAATTAAAGTTTTGAATATTTGATTTTGTTCATATCTTTTCCAATCTTTTTCCATGAAAATCATGCCAATTATGGAAGATTTGGCCTTGTTGATTGATGCACGAGATATTTAGCTCATAATGGACATATTTGCTGCACAAAAAGATTTAAAACCATTGTTTAATATTTTTCTTATAATTAAATTTAATTAAATGAATTAATAAGATTAAAAATTCAAATAATTAATCAAAAATAAGAAAATACATCCCTTTGAGGTAAATGGGTCGTGCATAGCCTTTGGGTAATGATTCATGGAAGAATTTGTGGCCCATTAGCATTTTTGAAGTCTTTTGTGCAAAGTTGACTTTTCAAAATTCCCAAAAATTTCCCAACTTCTCCAAGGCATATCTTGCTCAATTTTGAAGCTATGATCGTGTTCTTGGACATTTTGGAAAGTTCTTGAAGTCCTCTAACCAATGCCTTTGGTCCCATGTCATATTTATTTACCAATCTCAAGTTATGGTCTTTGACTTAAAATGCCTTTTTGTTGACTTTTGAAAATGACCTATAATGTTGAAATTAATAACTTTTTGTGAGAGGATTTCTTGGACTTGAAGTGTGAAGATGAGTTGTAGGAAATGGCATACTCTTCAAAATGAGATTTGGATGGGATTTTTCGGATAAACCATGAGGAAGTTATGCCCTGGTCAATTTGCTGTTGACTTTTCAGCTGTCCAAAAATAGAAACTTTTGCATCTTGAGACTTTTTGAGCCATGCTTTGAGAATCATGATCAAGAATTGATCAAATGATGTTTGTGGCTTCAAAATAAGATGTTGACCAAAAAATTTGACCTTTGACTGTCAAATGACCATTTTGCCCCTGCAGTTGACTGTGAAGCATTTAGGGTTTTTGACTGTGCAACTTGATGTTGTGAGTCTTGAAACTTGGCATATGGATGCTTGACAATGTTTATGGGCATATGGGACTTGATTGGACCCTTGAAAACTTCAATTTCTTTGCAATAACCAAAACCCTAATTTTGACTGTGTTAGGAGGCAATTGGACTGTGCAACCCTTGAGAGATTTTGAACCATGATCTTGGCAAATCTTGAAGAATATGGGAGGGCAAATTTTGGGGTACAACACCTCTCGAGCCTTTCCTTAGGTGGGTACGGGCTCGTGCTCAAAGTCTCTTGATGCCTTACCCTTCCATCCTTCCTGTCATCATAGAGCCTGTTGTCGAAGGAGACGTCCCATACACGGTTCTTCATCCTGACATGCCTACCTCTCTCAAAGATTTGCAGAAAGCTTGGGTTCAGTTGAAGTAAGAGAGGGACTCCTTTGAAGCCCAGTTTTATGCTAGTGAGAAGAAGGTTATGGAGCTCACCAAACTGCTTCACGAAGAGAAAGACCTGAATGCCTACATTGCTCCAAAGAGGATGCGTTCAGTCTTTCTGTCTTAGGAGTTTCTGTTGTATTTTGTTTCTTTCGTTGTAAGCCCAAGGAGGCATGATGTATTCAAACTTGGTTTTATTAATATAACGTGTGTTCTTTTTTGGTTTGAACAAATTTAAATCTCTAAATTTCCTTGAAATCATTTACATATTGCATCTTCATTCATCATAACATCATACAGGTTTCTCATAACAAGTCACCTTATCCTTCTACTGTTTATTTCAGTGAGATGGATGTTGAATAGACTGTGAAAGATCTTCAGGCGCAGAACGCCCAGTTTCAACAAATGCTCTTGGCTCTGACAAAAGGACAAGAGGAGTTGAAGACTCTGCTGGCCAAAGAGAAGAAGAAGAAAGCGAAGAAATCAACCGGTGTTGTGATCATGGGAAGAAGGTTTAAAGGACAAGCCAGACGAACTTTGGACTTTGCGACATCATCAGGCGAAGGAGATAATCAAACCCATGAAGTGAACAACGACCCAACATCCGAGGAAGAAGAAGAGCCTGATTACTCTGAGGAACAATAACCTCCTGCTGATAATAAATACAAACAACTAGAGGATCGTTTGAATGCTATGGATTTTCAGAGGGTACCCAGTTTGGACTTTGAAGAATTAGGAATCATCTTAGGGTTTGTTATCCCACAAAAATTCAAGGTCCCCACTTTTGCTAAATACGACGGTGTCTCTTGCCCGGAGCTACATCTAAGGTCATACGTCATAAAGATTCAACCCCATACTGCTGACAAGAATCTGTGGGTGCATTTCTTTCAAGAGAGCTTATCTGGGACGCAGTTGGATTGGTTCTATCACTTTGAAGGGACCAATGTTCGCAATTGGGAAGAGTTGGCCGCCGCTTTCTACAAACAATATCAGTACAATGCTGATTTAGCTCCGACTAGGACGCAATTGCAAAGCATGTCTGTTGTACCCCAAAATTTGCCCTCCCATATTCTTCAAAGATTTGCCAAGTCAAGCTGCAAAATTTCCCAAGGGTTGCACAATGCAAAGGTCTCCTATACAGTCAAAACTAGGGTTTGTGTTCTGATCAAGAAAATGAAGTTTCCAAAGGCCCAATCAAGTCTCACATGCCTACAAATATGGTCAAGTATCCTCATATCAAGTTTCAAGGCATTCAGCACAAAATTGCACAGTCAAAAACCCTAATTGCCTACAGTCAACTGTAGGGGCAAAATGGTCATTTGACAGTCAAAAGTTCAAATTTTTGGTCAACATATCATTTTGAAGCCACAAACATCATTTGATCAATGCTTGATCATGATTCTCAAAATTTGGCTCAGAAATCATCAAGATGCAAAAGTTTCCTTATTTGGACAGTTGAAAAAGTCAACTGAAATTGACCAGGGCATAACTTTCACATGGATTATCAGAAAAATTCCATCCAAAGCTCATTTTGAAGAGAAAGACATTTCCTACAACTCATCTTCATACTTCAAGTCCAAGAAATGCTCTCACAAAAAGTTATCAATTTCAACATTATAGGTCATTTTCAAAAGTCAACAAAAAGGGACTTTAAGTCAAAGGCCATAACTTGAGATTGGTAAATCAAAATGACATGGGACCAAAGGCATTGGTTAGAGGACTCAAATACCTTTCCAAAATGTCCAAGAACATGAGAAAGGCTTAAAAATTGAGCAAGTTATGCCTTGTGGAAGTTGGGAAATTTTTGGATATTTTGAAAAGTCAACATTACTTCAAATGACCTAAAATTGCTAATGGGCCCATTTTTCTTCCATGATTCATAATTCCAAGCATGTGCACGACCACTTGGCCCAAAGGGAAGTATTTTCTCATTTTTTATTTATTTATTTGAATTTTTATTTATATTAATTCATTTAAATCATTTAAATATGTGAAAAATATTTAACCTAACCTAACAAATCTTTTTGTACATGTTTTAGACTCAATAATTCGTGCACATTCAAATTAGGAAAGATTTGGGGTGATTGGATATGATTTGTGCAAAAATAGCATGGAAAATATTTGGTTAAAAAGCTTGAAAATCAAATCTTCAAAAACCATTAATTCAAGAGATTTTGATCAATATTGTTGACCTAATGCACTCAGTACATAAGCATAATCACAACCCTAATGTAAACACACTAAGCTGCGCCCAAAAGCATTTGCAAAACTTGAATTTTTTTGTTAAGAAAGTCAAAACTGAAAACCCTTTTGCAGGTTGATTCAAGGCACGACACTTGTTCCATTAGCTTGCTGAGGATTAAAGGAAGAGATTTGGATCAAAACCAAAGACTTTGACATCAAGAAACGTGAGAACACGGCCGCCCTGTACAGAGAAAAAATCATGATCGTATTCTAACTTCTAGGCATTCTCATGGCATTCTAATTATTGATTTACATTCCTTGTGAAGTTCTGAAGCTAACCAATGCGTTTAATTATATTTTTACATGCTATATACGATTATGCCATGCTTGTATTCTAGGGTTTGCAGGACCTCAAAATTGGGGATTTCAAGACAAGGAAAAATTGGAACACATGAGTTACACCATTCAACTCAGCGCATGGAGACGATCTTGAACCACCCATCGCGCCCAATTTCTGAATGACACAGGCCTAATCGCTATTTTCTAATAGCATGCCTAAGAGAACGTCCCAAAAACCGTTGCCTGTTCTTTTATGTTTTCAGGAACGTGAAGAAGATGAACTCGTGGCAGTGTGTGATACGTTGGTTTGAATTTCGCGCGCGGACCCACTAACTCCTTTGTTTCCTTTTATATTATTTATTTGCTATTATATATTAAATATGTTTGGGATGGCTCAGTGGAAGGAACACGCGTTGGCAATATCCATGACCTGGGTTCGAAACCCAGGTCTTCAATAATCTCAATATTATTTTTCCTCTAACGTTCATGTGTAGCGCTTATGTTGGAGACCATGATGCACCTCTTCATCAAGCCAGCCACGCGTCCCATGGAGTCAGATCAAAGGCTCAGGATTGAGGAACACAGAACGCCCTAGTCAACGCACCTGCATGTGTCTGGCCAAAGTCAAATGGACCCAAATAAATGGGCCAGATCTCTCAAAAATTCAACCTCCATATTGGGGTCTGAAACCCCCCAGGTTTGCACATTTTTGTTTTTTATCTTTTTTTTTTGCATTATTATTTTTTTATTCCTTTTAATTATTATTTGTTTTAATTAATTAACTAATTATTTTCATAAATATAAAACACCACAAAAAAAAAATCAGAAAAGGAAAAATATAATAAATATTTTATTTTAAGTATTTTTGTAAATAATTAACTTTAATTGATTAGCTTTAAATTAGGATTAATTTTAACTCTTTTCAATAAAAATCTAAAAATACATAGAACTAGGGTTTGAACAATTTTTCATCTTTTTTTTATTTTTATTTTTCTTTCATAAATATTTAATATTATTTTATTTATTTTCATAATTAAAATTGTATATAAAAATTAGGTTCGATTTAGGTTAAATTTTAATATTTTCATAATAAATTTAAAAGCCACCAGAATTAGGGTTTGCATTCAATTTTAATTTTAATTAATTCTCTTTTTCATTAAATTCTTAAAAATACCAAAAAAAACAAAAAAAACAATTCCTTTTAATTTTAATTAATTAATTAATTTCATCATGTAATTTAATTTTGCAAAAGGGTCCAACGCCCTCGTTTCAATAAATTTCCAATTCACGCACTTATTCTATGTCATTTAAATAATTATGTATCTCTCCCGAAGCCTTGTAAATTACTTCTCGCGCTTTTATTTTATTTATTTTCTGTCAAATCGAGTCCTGGTTAATTTTGGCGATGTGGACCCGCGCCATTTGTAATAGCTTAGAATTTACTTTCCCGCAAATATTTTAACTGTTAACAAAGCATGCAAGAATGAATGGCCCTAAATAAAATCAAGCGTAGAACACCAATGACATGACAAGACAAATAAAAATGAAAACGACACACAAATCACACACCACCCCTAGGGTACGCCTCACTGTTGCCTTGCCTCGAAAGGTGATCGTCGAGTAGAGGATGTCTTAGTAAGTCCTCATGATCCGGGAACCTGGCATGAGGGTAGCTTCTAAGGTGTCTTCCTATTGCTCTGGTGATCACCATGTCCCGAACCTCGAATTGACCCGAACACCTCCAACGGTGGTGCTACCTACCTCTCAATGGTGGGATGGCACTACTTTAAAGGACATCTACACAGACGAATTCCTTAGGGTAGGTAGACGACTCTAGATACTTGCTCTAATTTCAAAACAAATCAAAAATACTTTTCACACCGACACCTTTTCAAAAAGCTTTCGAAAGCAATTTTTCAAACACTCTTGAGGACCGATACAAGAGTCGAACTGAAATTTTCAAAGAAACTTTTTTAAAACCCACAGTTGAAAAGCAAACAAACCATTTTTGAAAACACAATGAGCAAGTATCTAAGAGCCCATGGATAACCATGGATAGAAAGGGTGCTAACACCTTCCCTTTCTATAATCTACCTCCCGAACCGAGAGCAATCTCTATAAGGAATTTTTCTGTGCTTTTGTCCTTTCCATTTGGAGAAAATAAAAGACGGTGGCGACTCTTGCTTCCGCGACATTTCGCGAACCAGCGTTAAACAGTCAGTTCCAGATCCACCGATCACAGAACTGGTGACTCTGCTGGGGACCTAAACTTAAAGTGAGGTGTACCTTAGGGTTAGTTCATAACTGTGTTTTCAATTGTATTGACTTGTCTGCTTTAAATTTGTGGGTTGCATGGGAGTTACATAGATCCTAACCCAGATCTGGGGATACCCTGTTTAGGTAGCTTAAGCTGTGAGGGACCTGTCCGGCGTATACCGACATGGGTGAAGCAGTGGCTACGTTGGTGTGGCGCCTTGGTCTGTACCGATATCCCTCGTGTTGAAACGGGGAGAATATGGGTCTTCCAAGGAGTCATTAAGCACCAACAGACCTTAGAACCTTAAATGACACAACTTGGCCATTAGAACAGTAGCAGTATGCTACGCCCATTGAGGCTAAACTCTCGTGATGGTTCTGGCTGCAAGAAAAGATTGCGATGCTGGAGTTATGACCGATTGAGGGTAGTCAATGATATTGGGATCCTCTAAGAACCCGGTTTCTTTTGATTAGGACAGGTATGAACCAACAAACTGAAAGAGGATAATACCCAGACCCCATGCTGGCCTAAACTCTAAGGGTTTCTCTTGTGTGACTTGTGTGCCTTCCAACTTGACTACTTGCATGCTTGTTATCTGACACTTGAGTTTTCTTGCAGGTTTTGTTTATAGTCCTTAACTGGGACTCATAACAGGGTTTACTGAGTGTTTTGCAGGTTTTATTTAGTCCTTAATTAGGACTCATAACAGGTTTTACTGAGTTTGCTTGCAGGTTTTGTTTATAGTCCTTAATAAGGGCTCATAACAGGGTTTATCCATATTACCCCATGCATCATGACATCATACCATTGCATACATCCTAACCCATTTCAAGGATCTCAAGGGCTTGTGATGCAGGTCATGATAAATCCAACATCTAGCAAGGGGCAAAGAGGATTTATTTTCCTCTAGCCAAAGATTGTCAGGGGCTATGACCCACTGGATATGGTGAGCCTTTGACCCTTGAAGAAGGACTCTCAACAAATATGAAGTTCCTTCAATCAAGCTACCGGATTCAAAATTCTAACAAAGTTTCTTTGTCTACCCCGCGAGGTCCTTGAAAACATTACATGCATATCATACACATCATTGCATAACCGGTACCCTTGTTGCAGGTCACTTACCTTTCCCGCTGTTTATTTCAGCAATGACTTCCCAACAAGATAACCAGGACCTTCTTGCTCAAGAGACTCAGTTCGGGGAAATCCTCCTGAATCTATCCAAGGGGCAGGAGGAGCTAAGGACACTTCTCATGGAGACTTTGGTCAGGAACAGTGCTGAGGATGAAAGGCTGAAACACCTACAAGCTGAGGTGGATGCATTGAAGGTCCAGATGTTGGGGCAGGTGACTGCCATTCAAGGGTTAGCTCAAAGACAAGATGAGCTCAGGGTTCTCGTCAACCAACTGCTTCAGGGTAACCAACTGGGGCAAACGTCTAAGGGTAAAAGGACAGTCATCGTTCAACCACCTTTGAGACAAGGAGATAAGGGGAGAGCTCCTCAAATGGCTCCGGTGTCACAAATTCAGCATCAACCTCACCGGCTTCAGCCAGACAAGTCCAGGAGGCAATTCACCCCGCTCAACATGTCGCTGTTTCAAGCTTTACAACGACTGTTGAGATTGAATTTGATCACATTAAGGGCTCATCCCCAGAATCCCAACACGGCACATCCTACTTATGATCCCAATAAAAGGTGTGCCTGCCACTCTGCCTGTCCAGGACATGATACAAATGAGTGTTGGGCTCTGAAGAACAAGATCCAGGACCTGATTGATGAAGGGGCATTGGAGTTCACCCAAGATGGTCAGGCTGAATTTTTCTACCATCCCTCCAAGGCTCACCATTTGAAGTGACAGGCCCTGAGAAGAGAAAACTTTTGTTCATTCGAATGTTCAAGTTGTAATTTTCTTTTGTTCAAACATTTACTCATTGTTAAACATCGTTATTTCATTAATGCATCGCATATGTCTGTTTTGAAGCAATATATTCGTATTCACTATATGCAAATTATTTTCATATTTTTTCTGATATCAACTCTCATTAATTCTAAGCCTCTTGAGGGAGGATGACAAAAATGATACCACGACAATTACAGTATGCTTTTGAACAGACCCCGCTGATGAAGTACAGGCATTGTTTCAATTCCTAAACACTGGAGTTATAAGGAAGATAATCCCTCGTCAACCCCTCTGAGCCAAAGAAGTAGGAGTTTTTCTTTTCGAAAATTAAAACCCTTTATCATAACCTGGGGCAGGGTAGTTTTCTCAGTTGATCCAAGTGCATAACAAATGGCACCAAAGAGATCCTTACAACAAAGAAAGACAGTGATGGTCCCGAACAATCATAAAGACGGGCAGTCATTACTTCTCAAAATAAAAACCCATTAAGTCAAAACCCATGAAGGAGACTTACAAAACTGGGGCATCCCGCTGACTGTGATTCCAAAAAAGGAAACAGTTCAGGCAAAAAAAGAAAGGGATAACAAAAAAATCAGACAAGAGAGAGGTCTTACAAACCCTCAACGAAAAAGGAATGACTGCCTATTCAAAATAAGTTATCAACATCCGAATCATCACCGGAAAATCAGAGCAAAGACTCAAACAAGGTCTAACGTACGATCAACTGAGCTTAGGTTTGAAGAATATCACGAAGAGCGGGTGGGTACAAATAAAATTTGAGCCTTTATCCTTTGTTTCTTAAACCGTGAACCAAGCCACGTTATAACCCTTAAAAGTCCTAGCTGAAGCATGGGTTAGTTTGAAAGCGTACTGTTACCAAAGGTATCCTGACTCCTTAAGGCTCGTAATAAACTAACGAGTTGACATCACGTTTTACAAACAATCACTTGTTTTATGAAAAAAGAATGCATTTTCAAAATCTTCAAGACAGACATAAGCTTTGCATTTTTAACATAACTTTGTTTGCATATGACTTTTTGTTTGAACAGCAGGAAAATTCGCACGATGAATGCCTAATGAACGAAAGCACCTCCAATCAAGGGGCAGACATGACCATGGTCTACTATCTGGGGCAGTCCAATCAAGATTCGGAGAATCTCTCAAAGGCCAAAATAGCCTGGGGCAAATCTCCGCCTGAGTCACTTGGGGGCATTCCAGCAACGAATCTTGCACGATCAAACACCTTCTGGTGGCATGACAAAACACTTCTAACAGGGGCAGCACCCTACATTCCGAAAGCATGGACATAGTCGAAAAATACTACACATAATCAAAGACCCGCTAGGTTGACACACCTAGGCAAAAATAAGGGCTTCCCGGCGAACCAAAAGGGTTCGGGCAAAATGAAGGGATGAAATGAAAAAAAATCTGTACACCCGGCAAGTCGAAAACCTGAAAAGGCAGCTTGTGTAAAAATGGGTATCCCGATGGACTAAAAACCCGAAAGGGCGGTCCAGGAAAAAGTTAGGGATCAAAGCGTACGACTATGTCCTGTCATCCTGTCACTTGCCTACCAGAAGAAGGTTTGTCCGTCAACAACTATCAGCACCTCACAGGTCTTCCTCTCATACATCAGAAACAGGGGCAATAAAGAGTTGCTCAAACGATCTAATTGCTCTGTCCACCAAGGTACCAAGGTAGGTTCGACTGAAGAACATAACCAGATATCTTAATCCCCCAGAGAGTGAGCCAGCCAGTCAGAGCACTCTCCCCAAGCAAAGCAGTTATCAACCTTAAGGAAGTTGGGTATCCTCCCGCAGAACTCAAACATTCCCCAGCAGCAATATACATATTCTTAACAAGCATCCCCGGCAGTCTTGGTCTAAAGATTGTTCCCCGGCGGTATATCAAACATTCAGCGGAGCCTTTTCCCAATACATCTCAAACTCCCCCAGGAGAGTCCAATCCAGTTCCCTAAGAAAGTTGGGATCCATCTCCCCAAGCAGTAAGCTTATCCCCAGTAGATTCTGGAAGCTTATCCTCGCAGAGCACGAACGCGTCGTCCGTCTTGATTTAAAGAGTTATTTCCTTAACAGGATATAACTGGGTTATCCTCAGCCAAAAGCCACGGAAAGAGCGTCCTCGACGAAGTCTTCTTACCCCAGCGAAGTCCATCAACACTTCCTATACAACAAGGGTATCCCCAGCAAATTATTATCTACACTCAGCAAGGCATCCCTCTCCCCACAGAGTATCACTCCCCAGCATGGTCGCTAGAGTATTTCTTTTCTCCCCGCAGAATCTTCCATGTGCCAAGTTTATTCCGCAACAGAGTCATCTTCTCCTACCGGTATTCTTGCAGTTACCATCCCCAGCAGGAGTAAAAGCTTATTCTTCAACATCAGCCCAGGATATGACTTCCCGGCACCCGTCAAGGAGCTACTTTCCTAGACGAAAACATACATTCATAAAACATCACATACATCATTATAGCATGCATAAACGCATTATGTCATACAAATCTCATTTATGTTGAGGACATCATTGCTTAATCCATATCATGCATTGCATATGACTGACCTTTACCTTTCAGGAAAGATGTAGTTAAATTCCCAAACATATTTCCAGGCCTTCTCTAGTCCAGCTAAATCGACTCCAAACAGATTTTTCTGATAAAGACTCAGTAGAAGTTATTTCAGATGTTTCCCTCTCCGACGGTGAGTGAGGTGATAGTCTCCTATGGTCCCCTCTCCGACAGTGCGTGAGGTGGTAATTCCTTTTCAGATGTTTCCCTCTCCAACGGTGAGTGAGGTGATAGTCTCCTATGGTCCCCTCTCCGACAGTGCGTGAGGTGGTAATTCCTTTTCAGATGTTTCCCTCTCCAACGGTGAGTGAGGTGATAGTCTCCTATGGTCCCCTCTCCGACAGTGCGTGAGGTGGTAATTCCTTTTCAGATGTTTCCCTCTCCAACGGTGAGTGAGGTGATAGTCTCCTATGGTCCCCTCTCCGACAGTGCGTGAGGTGGTAATTCCTTTTCAGATATTTCCCTCTCCAACGGTGAGTGAGGTGATAGTCTCCTATGGTCCCCTCTCCGACAGTGCGTGAGGTGGTAATTCCTTTTCAGATGTTTCCCTCTCCAACGGTGAGTGAGGTGATAGTCTCCTATGGTCCCCTCTCCGACAGTGCGTGAGGTGGTAATTCCTTTTCAGATGTTTCCCTCTCCAACGGTGAGTGAGGTGATAGTCTCCTATGGTCCCCTCTCCGACAGTGCGTGAGGTGGTAATTCCTTTTCAGATGTTTCCCTCTCCAACGGTGAGTGAGGTGATAGTCTCCTATGGTCCCCTCTCCGACAGTGCGTGAGGTGGTAATTCCTTTTCAGATGTTTCCCTCTCCAACGGTGAGTGAGGTGATAGTCTCCTATGGTCCCCTCTCCGACAGTGCGTGAGGTGGTAATTCCTTTTCAGATGTTTCCCTCTCCGACGGTAAGTGAGGTGATAATCTCCTGGTCCCCTCTCCGACGGTGAGTGAGGTGGTAATTCCTTTTCAGATGTTTTCCTCTCCAACGGTGAGTGAGGTGACAATGCCCTTTCAGATTATAATTGCCTATGGTTCTCTTCCCGATACTGCAAAAGATGGTAGTTCCCACTAAGATTTTCTCAACGAGCGTTGTTGAAGTTAAAATCACCCAAGGTTCTCTTACCATTCATGCTAAGGTAGTAACCATCCCTGGTTCATTCATCATCTTGTGAAGCTCCAGACTCAGCTCCTGTAACCGGTCAGGACACATCTATACCAAGCATCTGAAAACCAACTCCTGCAACGTGTCAGGTACTCATTTTTCTTTTGCAGGTTCTCGCTAAGGAATCTCTTACGCGATCAACATCCAGATGGCATCTATAAGCCCATCATCCTATTTCATCAACCTCTAAATGGCATCTATAAGCCCATTCCATCGTCACTGCTACTATGTGAGCACAAATTTCTGGGCACTCTAGTGTTCAATCATCTTCTACCTTCGGATTACGAAACGCACGTCAGCCAATCTGCATCCTCAGGTCTAAGAAGATTGAACAGGGGCAACTATTGTACCCCAAAATTTGCCCTCCCATATTCTTCAAAGATTTGCCAAGTCAAGCTGCAAAATTTCCCAAGGGTTGCACAATGCAAAGGTCTCCTACACAGTCAAAACTAGGGTTTGTGTTCTGATCAAGAAAATGAAGTTTCCAAAGGCCCAATCAAGTCTCACATGCCTACAAATATGGTCAAGTATCCTCATATCAAGTTTCAAGGCATTCAGCACAAAATTGCACAGTCAAAAACCCTAATTGCACTACAGTCAACTGTAGGGGCAAAATGGTCATTTGACAGTCAAAAGTTCAAATTTTTGGTCAACATATCATTTTGAAGCCACAAACATCATTTGATCAATGCTTGATCATGATTCTCAAAATTTGGCTCAGAAATCATCAAGATGCAAAAGTTTCCTTATTTGGACAGCTGAAAAAGTCAACTGAAATTGACCAGGGCATAACTTTCACATGGATTATCAGAAAAATTCCATCCAAAGCTCATTTTGAAGAGAAAGACATTTCCTACAACTCATCTTCATACTTCAAGTCCAAGAAATGCTCTCACAAAAAGTTATCAATTTCAACATTATAGGTCATTTTCAAAAGTCAACAAAAAGGGACTTTAAGTCAAAGGCCATAACTTGAGATTGGTAAATCAAAATGACATGGGACCAAAGGCATTGGTTAGAGGACTCAAATACCTTTCCAAACTGTCCAAGAACATGAGAAAGGCTTAAAAATTGAGCAAGTTATGCCTTGTGGAAGTTGGGAAAGTTTTGGATATTTTGAAAAGTCAACATTACTTCAAATGACCTAAAATTGCTAATGGGCCCATTTTTCTTCCATGATTCATCATTCCAAGCATGTGCACGACCACTTGGCCCAAAGGGAAGTATTTTCTCATTTTTTATTTATTTATTTGAATTTTTATTTATAATAATTCATTTAAATCATTTAAATATGTGAAAAATATTTAACCTAACCTAACAAATCTTTTTGTACATGTTTTAGACTCAATAATTCGTGCACATTCAAATTAGGAAAGATTTGGGGTGATTGGATATGATTTGTGCAAAAATAGCATGGAAAATATTTGGTTAAAAAGCTTGAAAATCAAATCTTCAAAAACCATTAATTCAAGAGATTTTGATCAATATTGTTGACCTAATGCACTCAGTACATAAGCATAATCACAACCCTAATGTAAACACACTAAGCTGCGCCCAAAAGCATTTGCAAAACTTGAATTTTTTTGTTAAGAAAGTCAAAACTGAAAACCCTTTTGCAGGTTGATTCAAGGCACGACACTTGTTCCATTAGCTTGCTGAGGATTAAAGGAAGAGATTTGGATCAAAACCAAAGACTTTGACATCAAGAAACGTGAGAACACGGCCGCCCTGTACAGAGAAAAAATCATGATCGTATTCTAACTTCTAGGCATTCTCATGGCATTCTAATTATTGATTTACATTCCTTGTGAAGTTCTGAAGCTAACCAATGCGTTTAATTATATTTTTACATGCTATATACGATTATGCCATGCTTGTATTCTAGGGTTTGCAGGACCTCAAAATTGGGGATTTCAAGACAAGGAAAAATTGGAACACATGAGTTACACCATTCAACTCAGCGCATGGAGACGATCTTGAACCACCCATCGCGCCCAATTTCTGAATGACACAGGCCTAATCGCTATTTTCTAATAGCATGCCTAAGAGAACGTCCCAAAAACCGTTGCCTGTTCTTTTATGTTTTCAGGAACGTGAAGAAGATGAACTCGTGGCAGTGTGTGATACGTTGGTTTGAATTTCGCGCGCGGACCCACTAACTCCTTTGTTTCCTTTTATATTATTTATTTGCTATTATATATTAAATATGTTTGGGATGGCTCAGTGGAAGGAACACGCGTTGGCAATATCCATGACCTGGGTTCGAAACCCAGGTCTTCAATAATCTCAATATTATTTTTCCTCTAACGTTCATGTGTAGCGCTTATGTTGGAGACCATGATGCACCTCTTCATCAAGCCAGCCACCGTCCCATGGAGTCAGATCAAAGGCTCAGGATTGAGGAACACAGAACGCCCTAGTCAACGCAGCTGCATGTGTCTGGCCAAAGTCAAATGGACCCAAATAAATGGGCCAGATCTCTCAAAATTCAACCTCCATATTGGGGTCTGAAACCCCCCAGGTTTGCACATTTTTGTTTTTTATCTTTTTTTTTTGCATTATTATATTTTATTCCTTTTAATTATTATTTGTTTTAATTAATTAACTAGTTATTTTCATAAATATAAAACACCACAAAAAAAAATCAGAAAAGGAAAAATATAATAAATATTTTATTTTAAGTATTTTTTGTAAATAATTAACTTTAATTGATTAGCTTTAAATTAGGATTAATTTTAACTCTTTTCAATAAAAATCTAAAAATACATAGAACTAGGGTTTGAACAATTTTTCATCTTTTTTTATTTTTATTTTTCTTTCATAAATATTTAATATTATTTTATTTATTTTCATAATTAAAATTGTATATAAAAATTAGGTTCGATTTAGGTTAAATTTTAATATTTTCATAATAAATTTAAAAGCCACCAGAATTAGGGTTTGCATTCAATTTTAATTTTAATTAATTCTCTTTTTCATTAAATTCTTAAAAATACCAAAAAAAACAAAAAAAACAATTCCTTTTAATTTTAATTAATTAATTAATTTCATCATGTAATTTAATTTTGCAAAAGGGTCCAACGCCCTTGTTTCAATAAATTTCCAATTCACGCACTTATTCTATGTCATTTAAATAATTATGTATCTCTCCCGAAGCCTTGTAAATTACTTCTCGCGCTTTTATTTTATTTATTTTCTGTCAAATCGGGTCCTGGTTAATTTTGGCGATGTGGACCCGCGCCATTTGTAATAGCTTAGAATTTACTTTCCCGCAAATATTTTAACTGTTAACAAAGCATGCAAGAATGAATGGCCCTAAATAAAATCAAGCGTATAACACCAATGACATGACAAGACAAATAAAAATGAAAACGACACACAAATCACACACCACCCCTAGGGTACGCCTCACTGTTGCCTTGCCTCGAAAGGTGATCGTCGAGTAGAGGATGTCTTAGTAAGTCCTCATGATCCGGGAACCTAGCATGAGGGTAGCTTCTAAGGTGTCTTCCTATTGCTCTGGTGATCACCATGTCCCGAACCTCGAATTGACCCGAACACCTCCAACGATGGTGCTACCTACCTCTCAATGGTGGGATGGCACTACTTTAAAGGACATCTACACAGACGAATTCCTTAGGGTAGGTAGACGACTCTAGATACTTGCTCTAATTTCAAAACAAATCAAAAATACTTTTCACACCGACACCTTTTCAAAAAGCTTTCGAAAGCAATTTTTCAAACACTCTTGAGGACCGATACAAGAGTCGAACTGAAATTTTCAAAGAAACTTTTTTAAAACCCACAGTTGAAAAGCAAACAAACCATTTTTTAAAACACAATGAGCAAGTATCTAAGAGCCCATGGATAACCATGGAAAGAAGGGGGGCTAACACCTTCCCTTTCTATAATCTACCTCCCGAACCGAGAGCAATCTCTATAAGGAATTTTTCTGTGCTTTTGTCCTTTCCATTTGGAGAAAATAAAAGACGGTGGCGAATCTTGCTTCCGCGACATTTCGCGAACCAGCGTTAAACAGTCAGTTCCAGATCCACCGATCACAATGTCTATGGGAACAGGTGAAGGTTTCAAAACCTATGCTCAAAAATGGAGGGATCTCGCAGGAAGGGCCCATCCCCCTCTATCCGACAGAGAATTAGTGGATATGTTCCTAGGCACCTTGTCGGGACCATTTTTCAACCACCTGATTGGGAGTTCCTCAGCTGGGTTTACTGAATTAATCATGACTAGTGAGCGGGTCGAAGCCGGTATAAAAAGCGGCAAAATTCAAAGAGATGCATCCCCGAGCATGATGAAGAAGCCTTTTGTTGGAAAGAAAGAGATCAGTGCTGCATATGACTATAGGAATCAAAATAAAACTGACCGTCGCCCGACGGTAGGGGCCTTTATGATTTTTAATCCTATGCCAAATCAGCAGCGAAATTATCAGCGCAAACCAGAAGCGCATGAGACGATTTACCCGGATCAACATGACCATGTCTCAAATTTTGCTACACCTTCTGAAGACCAATCTGACAACTTTAAAATAAGCTCCCAAGAACCCCAATACTGCTTCTCCTCGTTATAACCCGAACGCTCGATGTGCATATCATTTTGAAAGCCCGGGGCACGATACAAATGACTGTTGGGCCTTAAATAATAAAATTCAATACCTTATCGAAGCGAAAGAGATTGAGTTTGATCTCCCAAAAGTCCTAATGTAATAACGGTGCCAATGCCCAGACATGGCCAAGGTATCAACGCCATTGATGATGATCGTTTTGTCTCCTCCGTGAATGACTTAATTACTCCTTTGTTGACCATTAAACAGAATCTACTGCAAGCTGATCTGTTCTCGGGTTGCAATGAAAATTGTCACTTGTGCAAGTCTCTACCGAACGGTTGTTTGTTACTAAAGATAGGCGTCCAACGCCTGATGACTAGCAAAGAAATCTTATTTGAAAAGCTTCCTCCTACCATAAGTTCTTATCAAGATGTTTCGATAATCACCATTTCCGACAATCCTCTCAGGGTCTCCACCAAAAGACCCGTCAGGATTACATTTGTTCCAAGGTCTGCACCTTTAATCATCACTATGCCAAGACCAATATCTTACTCTTCAGATAAAGTTGTTCCCTGGAATTATGGGGCTGACGTTTATTACTATGGCGTCAAGCAAGATCAGTTGGCTGTCAAAGACGAAGTTGCGAGAGATTTTGATCCTGACATCGATAATATCACTGGGACCAGCAAAATAACAAGAAGTGGAAGAGTCTTCTCACCTGAGATTTCTCCAAAGACCGTTGCTACTCCTGTGATCATTCCTACCGCCACTCTTACCGACACTCCCAGTGATACTCCTACTGTTATCCCTGCTACCGATACAAGGGGTAAAGAGGTCTTCAATGAGCCTATCCAAGCAAAAGAGCGTCCCGAGATCATCCTTGAAGCTTCTAGAAAGGAGATAGAAGAAATACTGAAGATAATCAAGAAAAGTGATTACAACATTGTAGAACAGTTAGGGCAGACCCCCCTCGAAGATATCATTGTTATCCTTACTTTTGTGTTCTGAGGCCCATGCCAAAGCCTTGGTAAAGTTTCTTAAGACCGCCCACGTGCCCCAAGAAACCTCCATCGACCAATTTAAAAACTGTGTGGCCAGTCTAACTGCTGATAACGGATTGGGCTTTTCCGATGCTGATTTAACCTCTAAGGGAAGGAAGCACAATGATGCCTTGCATATTTCCATTGAATGCAGGGGCACCACACTTGCCCACGTTCTAGTGGATACCGGCTCATCATTGAATGTCTTGCCCAAAAATACTCTCGACCGACTGGACTGCGAGGGGCTCATCTTAAAGCCTAGCAACATCATAGTAAGGGCCTTTGATGGTTCTAAAAGGATAGTGCACGGAGAAGTTAGTATCCCCATAAAAATTGGAACTCAGATTTTTGACTTAACTTTCTATGTGATGGACATCCGCCCTTCGTACTCTTGTCTATTGGGTCGACCTTAGATCCATGGTGCGGGCGCCGTCACTTCAACCTTGCACTAAATGCTAAAATACCCGATTAAAGGAAAGATTGTCACAGTTCACGGAGAGGAAGAGTACATGGTTAGCCATCTAAACTCTTTCAGGTATGTTGAAATGGATGGTGAATTCATTGAGACTCCATGTCAGAAGTTTGAGGAGGTTCCAGCAACAGTCACGACAACCAAGTCTACTCCTAAGGTCCCTAAGATTACCATACCTCCACTGAATATGGCCTCTTTGAAAGATGCTCAAGCGGTAGTTGAAGAAGGCGAGTGTGCCATCTGGGGTCAGCTTCCGAATATTCCCTACAAGTCCGACAAATTTGGGTTGGGGTTCACTTCAGAGTCCCAAAGAGCTGTTCGACGTTCTCGCGCTGGGGGACCACCTCTGCGTATCAATAATAAAGGAGTTAATGCAGTGGAAGACAGTGATGGCAGCTGTGATATGGACAAATGGATTTTCCCAACCATCGGTGGAGGGCTCAACAATTGGGAGGCCAAAGATTTCATTCCTATTACTTTTATTCAAGAGTAATTGTCTTTTAATGTTTTCAGGCTTGTAATATTTAAACAATTCAGACTTTTAAAACCTTGTGTCTTACCCGAGGCACAACGGTCCATTTGTGAGGGTTGTCACTTCATTCTCATATGTCATTAATGAATCATGGACGTTTTTGCATCAAATTTTATGTTCTTATTTCTTACATTTTATTTCTTTCAAAAGTAGCTATGCTCTTACACACACTCACATATTAAAATGCATATCTACATCCACTCAAGATCCCCTGGGTAACGGTTCTGCTATGGCTAATTGGGACTTTGAAAATCCGATCTACCAAGCCGATGACGAAAGTGAGGAAGATTGTGAGGTGCCAAGGGAGTTGGCCAGGTTGTTGCAACAGGAAGAAAGGACCATTCAGCCTCACGAAGAGCCAATTGAAACAGTTAACTTAGGTACTGAGGAGGACAAAAAGGAGGTCAAAGTGGGTGCCAATTTGGAAGCCAGTGTCAAGGAGCGCCTGATTCAGTTATTACACGACTATGTTGAAGTCTTCGCCTGGTCGTATAAAGACATGTTGGGACTTGATACAGACATTGTGGTACATCGGCTGCCTACAAGGGAAGATTGTCCTCCAGTAAAGCAAAAGGTTCGCCGTATGAGACCTGATATGTCAAAAAGATCAAAGCAGAAGTCATGAAGCAATTCAATGTTGGATTCTTGGCTGTCACCTCTTATCCCCAATGGGTTGCCAATGTTGTTCCCGTGCCCAAGAAAGACAGTAAAGTGCGAATGTGTGTGGACTACAGAGATCTGAATAGGGCAAGCCCAAAGGATTATTTCCCACTCCCCCATATCGATATTGTAGTTGAAAATATGGAACAACACAAAGTGTTTTCCTTTATGGACGATTTCTCAGGCTACAACCAAATCAAAATGGCTCATGAGGATATGGAGAAAACAAACTTTGTTACACAGTAGGGCATATTCTGCTATAAGGTCATGCCATTCGGACTGAAGAATGCTGGGGCAACCTATCAACGCGCCATAGTAGCTTTATTTCATGACATGATACATCATGAGATAGAGGTTTACATAAACGATATGATAGCCAGATCGCAAACGGAAGAAGAACATCTCAATCATTTACAAAAGCTGTTTGAGAGGCTGAAGAAGTACAAGTTGAGGTTGAATCCAAACAAATGCACGTTCGAATTACGGTCTGGTAAACTCCTAGGCTTTATCGTCAGCAACAAAGGTATCGAGGTTGATCCTGCCAAGGTTAAAGTGATACAAGAGATGCCTTCTCCTCGTATTGAGAAGGAAGTCAGAGGATTCTTGGGACGTTTGAATTACATCGCCAGGTTCATTTCTCACCTGACAGGTACTTGCGAGCCAATCTTCAAGCTCTTGAAGAAAGATCAAGTAGTCAAATGGAATGACGAATGCCAAGTTGCTTTTAACAAAATCAAATAATACTTACAAGAACCTCTTGTGTTGTTGCCACCATTCAAAGGAAGACCTTTAATCCTGTATTTGACTGTTTTAGAGAACTCAATGGGGTGTGTGTTGGGGCAGCATGACGAGTCTGGCCGAAAAGAGCATGCTATTTATTAGCTGAGCAAAAAGTTTACGGACTGTGAAATAAGATATTCACTGCTCGAGAAAACTTGCTGCGCTCTGGCATGGGCTGCTCGCCGGCTGAGATAGTATATGCTGACCCATACTACCTTGTTGATATCTAAAACGGATCTGATAAAATACATCTTCGAGAAGCCTGCTCTTTCTGGGAGAATAGCGAGATGGAAGATGATCCTGACAGAATATGACATACAATATACTACCCAAAAGGCTATAAAAGGTAGTGTATTAGCTGATCACCTCGCTCACCAAGATGTGGAAGACTATCAGTCCATGAAGTTTGAATTCCCGGATGAAGACATCATGACATTAGACGACTTTGAAGAAATCAGGCCATATGACGGACCTGAACAAGGATCCCGATGGACCTTGTTCTTTGATGGAGCATCCAATGCACTTGGAAATGGTATCAGTGTCGTACTCATATATCCGGAAGGATGTCATACTCCCTTTACTGCCAGACTTTGCTTCAACTGTACAAACAACATGGCAGAATACGAAGCATGCATCTTCGGTCTCAAAGCTGCCATAGACTTGGGGATCAAATCCTTTGATGTATTTGGAGATTCAACTTTGGTCACCAGTCAGATCAAAGGGGAATGGGACACCAAATACCCCAACCTTATCCCTTACAAAGAACATGTGTTGACATTGTTTCCGCATTTTGAGAAGATTACCTTTGAGCATTTCCCGCGAGAAGAAAATCAGCTAGCAGACGCACTAGCTACAATGTCGTCTATGTTTAAACTTAATTGGGATAACGAGGTTCCTCAAATCACCATTGAGCGGATGGATGAACCAGCCTACTGCCACGAGATCGGTACTGAAGAAGTAGTGGATCGACCTTGGTTCCATGAAGTTAAAAGGTATCTCGAGTCTCAGGAATATCCAGAAGGAGCTTCAGTGAATGGCAAGAAGTTCCTAAGAAGATTCTCGGCTAAGTTCTTCCTTGGTAACGACATTTTGTACAAACGCAGTCATGACTCTGTATTACTTCGGTGCGTAGACAAGGTTGAGGCTGAAAGGATCATGGTTGAATTACACAAAGGCACTTTTGGTACCCATTCCAGTGGGCATACAATGGCAAAGAAAATCCTACGGGCATGCTATTATTGGTCTACCATGGAGGCAGATTGCTATCAACACTCTCGGAATTGCCATAAGTGTCAGATTTATGCAGATAAAGTGCACGTCCCTCCGGTTCCTCTGAATGTCTTGATGTCTTCTTGGCCCTTTGCTATGTGGGGAATCGATATGATTGGGGAAATCAAGCTAAGGTCCTCCAATGGACACCACTTCATCTTAGTGGCCATCGACTATTTTACAAAGTGGGTTGAGGCAGCTTCCTTCGCTTCCGTTACTAAGAATGTGGTCGCCCGGTTCATCAAACTGAATCTCATTTGTCGGTACGGTATACCAGAGAGAATCCTCACTGATAATGGTACGAATCTAAACAACACTATAATCATCGCCTTGTGCGAGAAATTCAAGATCCATCATCACAATTCTTCCCCCTACCAGCCAAAGATGAATGGCGCTGTAGAAGATGCTAACAAAAACATTAAGAAGATCATACAGAAAATGACAGTCACATACAAAGACTGACATGAGATGCTACCTTTCGCTCTCCACGGGTATCGTACCACAGCTCGCACATCAACTGGGGCAACACCCTATTCTCTGGTATACAACATGAAGGTTGTCTTACCTATCGAGGTCCAGATCCCCTCTTTGAGGATCATGAAGGATGTTGGCTTGAACAAAGAAGATTAGATCCAGAATCGACTTGCCCAGATGAACTTGATTGATGAGAAGAGGCTTACAGCTATCTGTCATGGTCAGATGTACCAAAAACGCATGATCAAAGCTTTTAACAAAAAGGTCAAACGTCAAGTATATCGGGTCGGTGACTTGGTAATCAAGCATATCATTTTGCCACAAGGTGATCCCAGGGGCAAATGGACTCCTACATATGAAGGACCGTTTGTGATCAAAAGCATATTCTCTGGTGAGGCAATGATCTTGACCACTATGGATGGCGACGACCTTCCTCACCCTGTCAATATGGATATAGTTAAAAGATACTACATATGAACAAGGAACCGCTAGGTCGACTGACCTAGGAAAAAATTAGGGCATCCCGACGGACCAAAAGGTTCGGGAAAAAATTAGGGATAGAATACAAAAAATATGTACACCCGGCAAGCTGAAAACCTGAAAGGGCGGCTTGGGCAAAAAAGGGTATCCCGGTGGATCGAAAACCTGAAAGGGCCGTCCAGGAAAAAGTTGGGGAATTAAAGCGTATGACTATGTCCCGTTGGATCATCTTGCAGACAATTATCAACATTGACCAATCAACTCAAACGATTCTAATCAATCCAATCAACTTCGCCGAGGCGACAAGTGGACAAGACACTCATAGGCATGAAGACTATAACAGAATGGGAACCCCATGGGATTTTTTCACATAGCTATCTTTTCTTTGTATCGATTTTCATTTTTTACGATGACATTCTCTCACTAGAATGCTCGTCTCATTGTACAAAAAATACTTATTCAAGTTAATACAAAGATATCCCCTTTGGAAGTGCAAAACCATCTGTTTTTCTTTGTTTATGTGTTTTGTTTACAAAAACGTCCAATGATTTATTTTTGAACATATGCATTTGAACGTGATTACTGTTACAAATAAACAGAAAACAGAAAGACAATTACTAATGACTTTAAGAAATAGGATAATATCTATAGGCCATTCCATAAGATCCCCGCAGGTACCTTCTCCAGCAAGAGAGGAAGAAAATACATCCTACTACAGAATCACTGACGTATCCCCAGTAAGTAGCCTGTTGGTATCAAGCGCTCTCATACCCCTGACAAAGCAAAACTTCCAACTACCACTCCAGAGGTTCCCCGGTAAGATTTCCCAACTTCTCAGGTTTCCCCAGCAGGATTTCACGAAGTCTAAAAGCAATGTCCGGTGTTTCCCCTCTACAACAGAGTTTATTTCTCTAATGATTGGAAACTCACTCATCAATGCTTCAAGAGGGATTTATCTTCCCCGCTTCCAACAACACTACGGCACGAATAATCTTTAAAGTCCATACATTTGCATTCATACGTGATAACATTAACAACACAAGTACATACAATGTAATCTCATTTATTTTGAGAAACAACATCATACCATGCATTGCATACATCATAGCATTGCATACAATTAACTCTTTACCTTTTGCAGGAAAGAATCAATCGACAGGAAATTATCATCAATAAATTTCTAACAGACAAATATTTTCAACAAGAAAATACTGGTCGACCATCTACATAACAAAATATTTCTTCCAGATTCTCACTGGTTCAGATAAATCTCTCAACGGTTTATTCTGATTCGTTTCCAGATTCTTACTGGTTCAGATAAATCTCTCAACGGTTTATTCTGATTCGTTTCCAAATTCTTACTGGTTCAGATAAATCTCTCAACGGTTTATTTTGATTCGTTTCCATATTCTTACTGGTTCAGATAAATCTCTCAACGGTTTATTCTGATTCGTTTCCAGATTCTTACTGGTTTAGATAAATCTCTCAACGGTTTATTCTGATTCGTTTCCAGATTCTTACTGGTTCAGATAAATCTCTCAATGGTTTATTCTGATTTGTTTCCAGATTCTTACTGGTTCAGATAAATCTCTCAGTAGTTTATTCTGATTCGTTTCCATATTCTTATTGGTTCAGGTAAATCTCTCAACGGTTTATTATGATTCGTTTCCAGATTCTTACTGGTTCAGATAAATCTCTCAACGGTTTATTCTATTTTGTTTCAAGATTCTTACTGGTTCAGATAAATCTCTCAACGGTTTATTCTGATTCGTTTCCAGATTCTTACTGGTTCAGATAAATCTCTCAACGGTTTATTCTAATTCGTTTCCAGATTCTTACTAGTTCAGATAAATCTCTCAACAGTTTATTCTAATTCGTTTCCAGATTCTTATTGGTTCAGATAAATCTCTCAACGATTTATTCTGATTCGTTTCCAGATTCTTATTGTTTCAGATAAACCTCTCAATGGTTTATTCTTATTCGCTTCCAGATTCTTACTGTTTCAGATAAACCTCTCAACGGTTTATTTTAATTCGTTTCTAGATTCTTATTGTTTCAGATAAACCTCTCAACGGTTTATTCTGATTCGTTTCCAGATTCTTACTGGTTCAAATAAATCTCTCAACAGTTTATTCTGATTCGTTTTCTGTTAAAATCGAGTTCAGACTTTCTATCAACAATCACCTTTGGGTGGCATCTATAAGCCCATCTCCGACGACTCTCCATCATTTCTCCAAATGGAATCTTTAAGCCCATTCCCTACACAATCAACCAGCGCATCATCAAGTACAGCTTTCTGGGCACTCTAGTGTTCAATCATCTTCTACTTTCCAGCCACAAACGACAAACACGTCGATCTCACTTTTCAAGTTTAAGAAGATTGAACAGGGGCAGCTGTTGTACCCTAAAATTTTCCCTTCCATTTTTCACTCAAGATGCTATCCCAGGGTTTCTCAAACAATCAATTTGGCTCAAAAGTTGATCAAGAAGATTCTCTTCCTAAGCAACCAGTAAGCAATTAGGGTTTTGCACTTCTCAAAGGAATTTGAGTCATCAAGGTTTCAAATAAATCATCATGTCTCCTCAAAGTCTGTTTAAGTCAATTTTCAAACCTCACATTGCAAGTTTGCCCAATCCATGGCCCAGATGACTGCAAAGGCATTTGTTTTGATTTTAAATTTTCTTAACCACAATCTTCTGAGGGTTGATGTTATTTTTGAGAGCATATTCTGTTTGAATAAGGTATAAAGTCCAAAACTATCATTTTAAGCAATCATGATTGAGGGTTCAGTTAATCATTTGGGTTTGAGTTTTTAAACATTTATTTTGTTTAAGAGTGCAAATACATGATTTATCCTATCATATTGTGTTTACTTGAAATGCAAGTTATCAAGCCAAGATGTTTATTCAAAACATTCAAATCAAGAATTTCAAAGTTAAACTAAAACTCAAAGTTTTGTACAACAAATTTCATTATTACTCAAGCTTTGTGTTCATTACAGTTTTGTGGGTCATTCACAAAGTAAATTACAAATGATTACAAATAGATTACAAGTGAAATACAAAGTCAAATCTACAAGGAAAGAATTGCTTCTTCTTCAAGTCTCTTTGCTTCATCTTCAAGAAATTCCCCATTGCTAGCCATGATCTTCTCTTCATCTTGTCTTGCTTTCCATTTGTTTGTACATGTGACAAAAGAAAAGAGAAAACATTAGCAAATAATCAACATTGAAAATTCCAAGCAAAAATGATTTTCATCACTAGGGTTTGCTTTTAGGAATCAGAATTTTGTTTGTTTTAATCACCATCCATTTCTCCCTATTTTTGCAAATCTCAAAACCTAGGTTTTGGTTCACAAAAAAGAGGAAAAAGTGAAAAATACAAACAGTTCAAACAGCAACAAAAGCAACAGGCTGCAAACAACAGCCGTCAAATGCACAAGTCAAACAATACAAACAACCAAACAACATCACAAAAAAGCAGTGCTATGAAAAGAAATTACAGCAGCACAGGATGCAAGGCAACAAGCTACAAACATCAGCAGTCACATCCAAGGCAGAACCAAGCCTGCTGTAAGCCCATAAGCAAACACAACGAAGGATACAACAGAACAAAACAAACAATATGCAAGCAACAGGCCAAAGGGTAAAAAACACTAAATATTGCAAAGAAAACAAATTAGTTTGCTCAGCTTGTTCACATATCATCACCTTCCTAAATCAAGCAAACCCTTCAGAAAATCAAAAGCAAAAAGTGCTTTATTTCATAAAAAGAGTAAAGAGGAAAGATATAACCTAGCCAGCAAATAACCTAAAGCCATGCCAAGACAAACAGGCTGCTATTGCTACAAAGGCATGCTATAAAAAACAGTCCAAGAAGACCTGCTCAAAATGCCTCCTTATGCTGCCCATAGCAGTCCAAAATCTGTCCAAGTTCTGCACAAAAGCATGTCAACATAAACCACAACAAACCAAGCCTGCAATACAGTCCAAAAACCTACCCAGACTTGCACCAAAATGGAAACAGTTCAAACTGCACTCAAAAGCCCAAAACTAGAAAAGCCAAAACTGTCAAAATTCAAATTTTTTCCCTCCTTTTTTCACCCTAACCAAATAATAAGGATGATTGTTTTATAAAAGAGGAGAGAACCATCAGATATCAAGAGAGACAGAACTAGCAAATATAAAACCACAAAAACTCAGAACCAAAAGTTCAACAAAAATCTTTTGTCTCAAACCAACTGAAACATCATAGAACCAAAGCCATCACTGTAAAAACCAGAACCCAACATAGCCAACAAAACATCACAAAAACCAGGACAAAAGAGAAACCAACAGAACCAAGAGAACCATGAGATATCAGAAAAAAGGATAACCAGCAAAACATGAAACATTAGAACCAGCAAATCACAAAAACTCAGAACCAAAAATATAATAAACCCTTTGTCTCAAACCAACTGAAGCATCATAGAACATCACAGTATCCATCAAAACAACCATCAAGCCATCACTAAAAACCAAAACATCACAATATCTATCAAAACAACCATCAAGTCATCACTAAAAACTAGAACATCACAGTATCCATCAAAACAACCATCAAAACCACCGTCAAGCCATCACTAAAAACCATCAAATAACAAAAAAAAATAGAACCAAAGTCCACCACCCAAATATTGTCATCAAACATCATTATTCAAAAAAACCATAAGCAAATCAGTAACTCAAACAAACAGCAAAAAGCCAAATATTTTTGTTCATCATTTTTCCCCTTTCAAAACCCATTCAGAATATACAGAGCTCATAAATCGCAAAAAAAAAAACCCAGCAAATCTGTAACTTAAATAAACAGCAAAAAACCCTAATCTGATAACAAGGATTCCACAAGTTCAGAAGAAGAAAGAAAGCAACTTACAAAGAGTCAGAACAGTCTTACCGGAAAAGCTCTAGGAGGTTAGTAAGGTTACAGATCCAGACCTCACCAACGATCTCCTTGTTCTTTTTCCTATACTCCCATTGAATATATCGTTGCATGCATCATTACCTTCACTGATCTCACTAAACTGAGAATTAGGGTTTCGTTTTCCCCCTTTCTAGATTTAGGGTCATCAAATGAAAATCTGCAAAAATTGATCACAAATTAGTAACTAGGGAAAGGAAACGATCAGAAAGATGTAAGAAAAATAGGGTTTGGAAACGCGCCGCTGCCGTCACTGCCGTAAGGCGATTTCTGGCGTGGCCAAAGGGTCTTCTCCGGTGAAGGCTCATAGTAAGAGAGAAGAGAGAGGGCAGAGCATTTAGAGAGAGAGAGAGAGAGAGAGAGAGAGAGAGAGAGAGAGATAGAAAATAATGAATTATGAGGTCTGGCTTCAGCTTAGTTAGTTTTGTGTTGGTTTGATAATAATGCCCGGCCCAATCCGGTGGTGACACTTGTCACCACCTCTTTAATAACTCTGAATAATCACCCCCATGCGTCCCCCCCCCCCCCCTTTTATTTGTTTCTTGTACTCTAACAAATAAAAATTCAATTTGGGCCTTCACTCCACCATTTTATAGCCCAACGAATTCTTATTGTTCTAGCACACCCCTGTCCGAACTTACATCTTCCACTGTTGCATTGTTTTATTTTCTATGTTGGATTTCCATTTTATTTTATTAGATGATTTTTGATTTTGTTTTATTGAGTTTAACTTCTTTAGAATTCAAAAAAAATTAGAATTAGGATTCCATTTCCTCTTAACTTTTAATTTCTTCTTATAAAAAGTAATCATTAGTTTATACACAATAAAAATCCAAACAAAAAAATATATACATATCATTTAATTTTTTTTTAATCAATTATTTTATTTTCTAGAATAAAATTTCCTTTTTCTTTCAAAACCTCACAAAATAAAATACCAAAATATTACTTTTATTTGTTTTACTTTGAATTGTTTTAATTTAATTATTTGTTCATTTTCAATTCGACTTGGTTGTATTGTTTGCTATTTATACTTTCAATCGTATTCGACTCATCCCCATTCATTAATTTGTACCCGCATTCCCGAAGCTCTGTAATAGCGTAGAATTTCAATTTCCGCATTTTTATGTTTTACTCATTACTGTATAGTAATTAGGTGTGTATGGCAAGATCAAAAAATCAATCGCTAGATAACCTAATTTCAAAGATAAAATTAACTTGAATCAAACACACTTTTTCACACACGCACCTCTAGGGTAACCTCGCTCGTTGCCACGGAAATACAGTCATGTCCCTCGAATATGGGATGTTTTATAAATGACCCTTCGATAAAAAAAAAAAGATCGTAGTCCCTCGATGACCCTCGACGTTGCCTTCGATAAAATGATCTCGTCCCTTACAAAAAATTGCTAAAGCGTCAAATAAGTTGCTTTCGATGACTGTAAAATTAACCCGCACCTGTCCCTTTACATCCAACGATAGGGCTTCTTACCAAATCAATGGTAAGATAGCAACATCTAAAGGAGGAATAAAAGAACCTTGAGACCTTTCGAGTAGGTAGATTCGCTCCTAGTTACTCGCTTGCTCACGACAAAAACATTCTTATACCGACACTTTCATCTCAAAAACATTTTTTCGAAAAGACAAAAACATTTTGTGTATGTTCTTATAGAGACGAGAACCATTGCAAAACATCTTTTCAGAACACTTTCCAAAGCACAATCCACAAACACATCTTTGAAACCATTTTTCGAAACAAAACTTTGTACGCGTTCTTATAGAAACGAGAACCATTACAAAGAAATCTTTCAAAACACTTTCAAATCCCACACCATAAGCACACTGTCAAACAAAAACAAGTGATCTAAACGAGTAACTAAGAGCCCATGGAAAACCATGGATGAAAAGGGTGCTAATACCTTCCCTTTTCATAACCTACCCCCCGAACCTCAGAAATAATCTCGAAAGGTCTTTTCTGTGCTTTTTTACCTTTCCTTTTGGATAAAAGAAAAGTCGGTGGCAACTCTTGCTATCCGCATAAATGTGATCGAAACGCAAAACACCAAGTCAGTTCTCCCACCGTATCACAATATGCTCAGATAAACATGTACAAAATGAAAAATTTATAAAGCATAAAAATAATCACCCAATGAAAAGAAAACAAGAGCTAGGATCGACTCCGGGATGGACCAGCAATAAGTCAATTTATCCCCAGTGAAGTCGCTAGCTGAAACAACCGACTGAACAAATCATCAAGATGAAATCAATGAAGTCGCCATGGAACGTTTATTATCCTACAGGAAGGGAAAGGTAAACATCGAGTAAACTTGAGAAGAGTGAAATCACGATCTTGCAACCGAGAGATCAGGTAAGGAAGTTCGTTACATGAGGGGGAGATATTATCACCCCACACGCCCGTAGTACTCTACGGTATCCACTCTTGTTGTTATAATCTAAGGGTGTGTTCAAATCTAAGCTTATGAGCTAAAAGAAAATGAAAAGAGGGAATTCATGCAAAAGAAAATAGAAAATTATGTAGGGAAAATAAAGTTGTGCTAGTTCGGGCCCTACCCCAATGCTTACGTATTCCTTTTTAGGAATCAGAGCGGCCGCAGTTCGGCTCAAAAGTTTCTGTTGGTTTGTATTTTTTTAATGAACAATATTAATTTTGGCTTCTGCTGCAACTCGACCCTTAGAGACTCACGCGTCAGCACAAAAGTGAATTAACATGTTCTTTTGAAAAAGTTTGAAAGAAAAGCCCGAAGGCGCAAAAGAATTTGCTTGGTTGATGTTTTTTACCTTAAAGAAGGATTTAAAAAATGCTAGATGTTTTATGATTTGCCAAGAAAAAGAGTTTTATTCTTAATGTTATCATACAATAATTGATCCTAATATTGAGGATGAAAATGGAAATTTCTATCCTATGCTAACATGCATGGATACCTATCCTAACATTTAGCTCAGAGACTACTTTAGTCAAGCGATCCTAAGGGAAGCATGGCATAGCAAACAAGTGCTTTGGAAAAAGCACACAATTGGGGTATACTGACACAAAGGGATGGGGGAAATAAGAGAAGTGCTTTAGCTAAGGGGATCGTATCACCCGAAGCAAACAAGCGGGAGACAGATGACATAAAAAAGAAAAGAAATGCTTTAGCTAAGGGGAGCGTATCACCTGAAGCAAACAAGTGGGTAGTAAAGTATCAACAATGGCCATTGCAAACTTCTGACAAAGTGTGGGGGTTGGTTGTGAACCCTTCTCCACATGACCGACTCGATACACATGATTTGCATAACTATGAAGCATCGACGTACAATGTGAGCTAAGGATGACACATATTAGAATGTGCGGGGGTCGATCGAAAATCCTCCATGCTTTCCTCCTTTTGAGGACTTATCATCTGTAATATATTGCGGGCACAAATGTAAACACATGTGCGGAATACCTACTTCAAAGGTAGGATTTTAAACAACCACAATTAACATACAGAAAGCGGTGCCTGCTACAAGACTTTAAACAGCAACTTCGAGCACACACTCTTTATTTCCTGTTTCCTACTTCTCATAATCTCTAGAAAACGATAAATTCCCCTACTATACATGATCTCTAGAAAGCGTTAAATATAATATTACAACAAATGGCCCGAAACCATACCAAACGGATAATAAGAATATGCAAAACAAACTCAATAAGTGTAGGGAACTCAGAAGGCGCCGCAAGCTAGCATCAACAACAAATAGTGTCAGAAGCGTAAACAATATGTGCAAGCAAAGCTATTCGTCAGTAAAGTGGTCGGTATCCAAATTTCTTCTCAAAGTATATACATCTCACAAAATTTGTTAGTAGATAACAACAAAAATCAAATGCGACAATAGCAATTAGCAATATGCATAAAAACGAAGTATGAATATGTACAAGACAAAGCAAACTAGTCAAAGGAGTATAATATAACATTCCAGACAGCAACTTCATACTTATGCAAATAGGTGCAAAAAACCGGTAGAAACATCCAAACTTGCTACCGATATCGAAGTAATGCTCAAATAAGTACAACAATGCATTATTCACTACCCGAAACTTAATGCGCATGTAAAATACAAGTTTCGAACAACATTATGCGCATTTTAATATTCATCATGGATCGATTTGGAAATCAAAGTTTAGTGCATTAATCTTGAATATTAACATTAGAAGGTTATCCGAAACGTGCACATGAACATGAACATGAATTTAATATATTAGAATTTAATCAACAAATTGCAAATCAACTCTAATTCATGAGTTTATGTATTTGTGCCAAAAGTGTGATGAATAGGAATCAACTCATAATTTGTCAAACGCAAAATTTATGAATCAAAATGTATTTCGATACACTAAATTCACAAAGTTTCTCAAGCAATTAACTGAAACCAATGATATTACTTAACATCAAAGTATAAACTAACGCATAAAAAGTGTTACAATTCAAAAATGAAACACAAGATAATTAGCAAAAACTTGAATTGAAAGGTTAGCAACTTAATCGAAAAGCATCCAGAATCAACCGCAAAAATTAATGAGACCTAGAAACATGCTGACAGTTCTGAAAATTAACTCGGTTCAGCCAAATTCCGTTCTGAAACATGATTTTCGAAACAGGTACAGTAGCAGTAAAATGGAACAAATTTGTTCTAATCAAGAAAATACTCGCGTGAGAGATTCCGGATGGCTCAAGAAAATCGGTTTTTATTAATGAAAGTCGTAAAAAATCATCACGGATCAAAAGTTAGAATAAAATAGAGTTATGTATCAAAATGCATTTCGATGCACCAAATGCGACCAAATTAATGAAATTTCTTGACATCCATGTATTAAAGAAACTCCTAGCATCAAATTTTCAACTCATGAGATATATCATCACTTTTTGAATTAATTTGTAAGTTTAAGAATTTAACACAATCTCATAAACAAACTATTCAATATCGATTTCTTTCGAGATTTTGGCATAAAAAATTTGATTACATCAAAGAATCGAAATTAAACTAATCTATGTTAGTTCATGCCACAAATTCTAAATCAATGTTAGTATCTAAACTAACCTAAACTTTTAACAAATTCTACATCGAGAATTAAAAACTAGTTGTTAATCTAACAAGAATTAAATATCTCAAACTACACCAAAAAATTAGTATCTAATCTAACCTAAGTGTTAGTGTTAAGTAGTTTTCTACATCTAATTCCACCTAAATTCAAGAATCTAACACATTCCTAAATTCAATACTCAACCTAATTTCTAATCTAATTCTTGAATCAACCTAAACACTAGTGTAACTACATCTAAGACTAAAAATCAACACAATAACACTGTCAATTTCAAGTTACAACCAAAATCAACTTCTCAAGTTCAATTAATCACTTATTTCAATAAATACTTCAAGAAAATGGAATTAAATCCTAAATTCAAATCAATTCTCAACAATTAAGCCTCAATTATACAATTAAAACCTCAATCAACAACAAAATCAAGAAAAAGCACTTATTCAAAAAATTAATTATTTCACAAAACGCTTAATTTAAGAAAAATCACCGATAGAAGTGAAGAGGAGACTTAGATATAGAGATCGCAACGAATAGATCAATAATCGGAGAATAATTGCTCTTGATCTTGACTTTTAAAACCTGATGAAGTTGTTGTTGTGTTCTTGAATAAAATTGAGAGAAAATTGAGTTTAATCCTTGAGAGAATTGAGAGAAAATTTTAGAGTGTGTGTGGATATTGGTAAGTTATGAGTGAAATTTGAGTAAGAAAAAATATATAGTATGAGATTGTGTGAGTGAATTTAGTTAATGGGCCTCAAATATCTGCAAATACTAATGCAAAATTTTAATTCACTTGAGTGTGACACGTTCCAGGCAAATTAGCAGGAACTTTGGTGCGATTTTTAAAGATGAAATATGAAACCGAAATGTATCTGACATTGAGAAAAAAAATTTGTCCAAAAATGGGCTCAATCGGATAAACAGTGATTTAGTTATGAATTTTTGAAATTTCGCCTCAGACAACTTTAATTCCCAGCTCCAGAATTTTCAGTGAGTTGCACACGCTTCAGAACAATCGTATGCCTATGTATCCTCTTAGTAGGAATCAGAGTTCCAATTCGTAGTTCGCAGTTGGTTGGTGTTTTTTTATGGATTATGAAGATGTTTGAATTCCCCTTGTACTTAGTCTGGGTGTGTAAATAGCAGAGTTGGTAGACGAAGTGCGTTGTCGATTAAAATATTTTCATAATCCTTTTTGAAAATTGATTTAGATTTTAATTTGATTTAATAAAAAAAGGTTTAGTGTTGGTTAAATATTTTTTAGATGTATTAATCATAAAACATCTTATTAATACATGATTAAAATAATTTTAATGCAATAAAATAAATATTTGGATGAGTTGAAAAATAAATATTTGATTTATAATAATAATAAATATAATATTATAATTTATAAATATATTAAAAATATAAAAATAATTATAATAAAATAATAAGAAATTAAATTTAAAAAATGCAGGGGGTGTACATTATGTTGGGCTAGCAAAACAAGGGGTATAGATAGTAGGGCCCTGAATTCAGATGTTGAATTCAGGCCCAAATGCAGGGGGGGTTAAATTTGAACTACGTAGCAAAGTTGGGGGTGTAGGGAGTAAGGGCCCAAGTCCACATGTTGAACTTGGCCCATTAGGCTGGTGGGGGTGTGTTCTCTTTACACAGTTAGCAAAACAAAATAGAGAGGGCGTGAGTAGTAATGGACCTGGCCCAAAGGGTGTTTGGGAGTCCGTTTGGACTCCATGCGGACGGGCGTATGGTGTTCGTTAGGTATGCGTTTCTAGGATGCTTGATGTGAATCACATGGTTATGATTGAGAGTGCATAATAATGACCATGGAATTGTGTACACTGGATTACTTGAGCCATTATATTCATTTTACAAATTATTTTCATCATTTTCATTCTCCCCCTCTGCCCTATTCTCTCATCTCTCTCTTCTAACACAACAATAACACAAAAATCCTAAATCATCGTCCTTACAACCCTAATCGACAGCGATCATCCCTATTTCCTTCTCCGATGCAACAACAACAATAACCACCCCAGCATCAACCCCAAACCCAAAATCTCCACAAAAAAACACAACAAAAATAAACCCTAAAGCTAAGTGTTCCACAGGTTACCTCTTTGTGCGTGAATTTGTTTGTTCTCCTCTGATTTCCTTTGGTCGCTAATCTTTCTTCTTTGTGTCTCTCAGGTACATCGGCGGCGGTTCAAGGATCTAGGGTTTCAGATGTTGAAACCCTAAGCTTACGGAGAGACAATGTGCAAAGATTTAGAATGGCATGCTCGAATCTCCTTCTCTACTCTCAAGCTCTCTTCTCTATTTTTCCTTTGAAAAAATTTTCCTCCCCTTTTTCCCCTTAGAAACCTAGGCCTTTTATAGTGTTTTGAATTAGATGTTTTAGGAAGGTTTTTTATGAGATTTTCGTTACTGCTTTAGATTGATAGCAGAAATAGGGATTTATGGATTTGTTTGTAATTGTATAACAAGTTTTTTATTTTGTTATGATTTAGTTTGATTTTGTATTAAGCTTTTTTTAGTTAAGATTTTATTCAATTTTGAAAAGTTTTTTTGGATAATTCAATGTAAAGATTTGATTTGATTTGATTTGGATCTGAACAGTAATTGTTTTTAATCCTAAACATGCATTTTTTCCTCCTCTAATATGAACAGGGTATGTTCTCGATTGGGCTTGGGCTTGAAAATGATGAATAGCCGGTCCGGGCAATTAGAAGGCCTTTTTTAGTTAACGTTTTTTCCTCAATAAAACAATCATAATTTTTAATTAAGTTTAAAATAGTAACGTTTATAATAATAATATAATATAATAATTATCTAAAAACAAAAAAAAATTCTAAAATCCTCAAAAGGGCCAACTCGTTTTAATTTATTGGGCCTTACAAAAAACGAATTGTTTATAAGCCTCCCTGATTAAAGCATACACCCTTCTTATTTAAAACAAGCCTTAATACCATAGTGGGCCAATCCTGATTAATCAATAAAACCCATCATTTAATCATCATACCCCCTTCTATAGAATTCTAAATGGGTCAATAACTTTACATGGACCTTTCTGATTTAGAAAGGCCTAAGAGTTCTCAAATAGTGTAAACCCTCCTTTAAAATAGGCTGAAACCAAAAGCTTTAACCAAAACTAAATGGGCACCCAATTTTACATGTTCCTTTTTTGATTTAGAAAGGCCCATTAGTTTTTAGTAAGGTGAAACCCCCCTTTGTAAACTTAAACCTCATATATATGAATACATTATAAATCAAATGATAATTCTGGAATTTAATAAGGGATAAAAAATTAGGAATCAGTAGGGCAAATTTGGGGTATAACAGAAGTGCATAACTGAGTGTTTACTTTTGCACATCATATTTTGTTTTGATTCAAGTTTGGAACATGTTTAGGTTGTAGCTTTAATGCATGCCTCTTTGTGGAAATGCTTACTTGTGTTGTTGATGCTAGAGAGTGCACTTGTACAACCTATTAGGTTTTTGTTCCTCACATTTTCTTGAGCTTACTTTCTATGAGTCAGGGCCTTTGTCTCATACTTGTATGATCATTTGAATGCCTTGAGTTGGTGAATACTTATGATGTTGTCTTGTAATGAACATTGCTTAGTTTGTAACCTAGTTTTTGGGCTTAATGCTTGTTGAAACTTCTTGATGTTTGAGAGTTATGTATGGTAGGAATTTTTGGTCTTAGCTACTGACTTAATATGTCTATCTGTCTAATTACATGATCTCTTGTTCATTTGTTTTCTAGGGATATATGTTTTCTTTTGAGGATGATATTGATTGTTGAATACTTAGTTGCTTAACTATGTTTTGATTATGATGTTTTGTGGAAACTTCTTACAAACTTGTGCCATGTTTTGAATTGACTTCTTTCTTAAGCTATACTTCACCATGTTGCCATGTCATAATCTCAATGATGTGATAATTTGTTGCTTAGTTCTTAGGAGCTAGTTGTTGAAATTTGTGTAGTCTTTGACCTAATTCTTGATTGATCCTTTGTGATTCTTTGTCAAACTTTAAAGTATGTTTGTGATGAGATTTTTATGATGTAGCTACTGAATTGTATTGATTATCACTTTTTATTTATTTCAAATCATCTTTGTATGCCAAGTTTGAATAAGTGATGGATGCCTAAAGCTTTGCATGTTAGTGCACCTTGTTGTTTGCTTGTGTTTGGGTTCTAAAACCTTAGGGTTAAAACCATTTGAGCATGAACCTTAATGAATTTGTGTGTGTGTTTAAGAGTTTAATTTGACACATCTTTGCTTTTTTGTTGGTGACTTGAATCATGTTTAGGGTGTAGCATTGTTTGCTAAAGACTTGTTGATTGTTCAATACTTGTTTAAGTGTTACCTTTGTGTTATGTTTTGATCACATGTATACTTGAGTTTTGTTTGAGTTCCTTTGATGCATGGATAAGTTTTATCTTGTTGACATGTCTTAATCTTTGATATCAATGATGCTTTGGTGTTGGCTTAAGTGTTTAGACTTGATACATTGTTACCTTCTGTCATACCCCAATTTTGTCTGAGTACTTTACTTTCATATGTTTTCTTGTGTCACTTTATTTCAAATAAATGAATTGGCACAATTGATAAGGAGGAAAGGCTTGCAATTATAAGGTCATGAGTTCGAATCTTACATTTATATCTTTTTTCATTTTCTCCCTTTATTTTGTTACTAACTTTATTTCTTTTTTCCAAAAATCACAAATTTGCATTTTTTTAAATCATTTTTATTCTAATTTTCTTTTTTTATTTTAATTAATTTTTAAATATTAATTTTCTATTGTAACTTATTATTTTATGCAGTTTATAGCTAAAAAATCCAAAAAATAATTTAAATATGATTTGTTATTTTTAGAAAATTTTCTTTTCTTGGAGGTGAAGTAAAAAGGATCAAGAAGTTATTTTTTGGTTGAGGAAACTCCAATAATGTTTTTCTTCTGTTGTGTGTTTATTTTCTCTATAAATCTTTTTTTCTTCAGATTGTTATTATAATTAATTAATTATTTCATTGGATGAATGAATAAAAACTAGAAGAAAAGGGCAATACATAATATGCAGATTTAAATAGTTGAGTAGTTAACCTGGTCGGGCAGTTGATTGTGGGGTTGCTTAGAATTTGCAATTGGATGAACTAACTATGATCTTTTTATATGTTAATGTTAATTAAACTAACTCAATTAATAGAAGTTAAATTAGGTGTGGAAATTATTGTTTCAAAATTGGATCAGACCGAACTAAGTAGTTTAGACTCTAGTGGTAAAGGAGCTCCTGCTAATGACGTAATTTGAGGAATACCGAGTTCGATTTTTAGGTGAGAAAAATGCTTGACCAATACTTAGACCTTTGATGCTTGGGCCGAATTAATTGATTCACTAAGTTGGTCGGAAATTGGTGCGAAAGCCAAAAAGAAATTTGATCAGATCGAAGAGTCTGCCCCATAATTGAATAAATGTTAAGAGTGAAATGATAGGCTCCATACATTACAAATGAACTAAGATCAGTTTTATTCACTTATGAGGACCGTATGATAAAGATCAATGAAATTTTTGCTGCTATCAAATGATAACACAGAAGATTGCATTATTTATTTAAGTAGATTAACACATGTTTTATTATTTTTTATTGCATTTTAGCCGTGTTATCCTGTTAATTTTTTTGTATTTCAGGTACCTCGAGTAGAAATGGCTAAAAAGGAGATTCGATTAAAAAGAAGAAATTTAAGAAAAAAAGAAATGAAGTAAAAATGAGAAAAATACAACAAGGCCCAAAGCAAGATCCACAACCAAATGTAGCGCCTGCCACGTTCTCCTTGTCGCCCACCATGCTACAAGGAGTGGCGCCTTCCACCTCCTCCATGCGCCTGCCACCTCCTCTTCACACGCCTTCATTTTCTCATACTCTCCTGGATTCTCTCCACTCATCTGTTATTCTCGTTCAATCCAACTATCCTAAATTCATGCTAAAAATCAGATTTTCAAGGGAAGAACTGAATTATAAATAGGGACTCACACTTATAGTTCGGGACACAGAGTTTTGGAAGGAGTTTTTAGGCGTGAGCATTGTTTCTCATTTAGAGTTTTTAAGCAGAAAATTTTACCTGTAATAGTGATAGCTCTTTGTTGTACCCCAAAGTTTTCCCTCTCATTTTTATTCAAGACATTCTCCTAGGGTTCTCAAATGCTCAAGGTTGCTCAAGAATTGATCAAACAAATTTTTCCTCCTAAGCAATGAATCCACAACTAGGGTTTCATTTTTCTCAAGGAAGATTGGGTTTCTAAAAGCCTCAAGTGGATTTCATGGTTTCTATTATGGCTCCAAGAATACTCATACCAAGTTTCATGCCTTGCATCACATGTTTGCTCAGTCAATTTGCTAGATGAGTGAAAATTAACTGTATTGGATAAAAAGTCAAGTGTGGTCAACATATAGCCAAACCTCAATATTTTTTATAAACATCAAGATTTTGAAGTCATATTCATCATTTTTTTCAAGTTTTGATCATGATTCATCAAGAAAACTCTCAAACCATCAAAAGTCAAAAGTTGCCAAATTAGGGTTTTCATAAGGAGAAGTCAACTGAACTTTGACCAAGCATAACTTTCACATGTTTCATTAGATTTTCCTCAACCAAATCTCATTTTAAAGGAAACTCTATTCTCTACATCTTTGTCTCTCTAAGCTAAAGTCCAAAAAATGCTTCATTTGAGAGATATGGGTGAATACATGATAGGTCATTTTTCAAAAGTCAACAAAAAGATACTTTTTGTCAGGGCAACTTGCATAAAGATAAAGTCTTCAGATGCAAAAATAATCAAAATAAATATTGTAGAGGACATCTTTATATTTCCAAAAAGTCTAAGATCACTTTCAAATGATGCAAATTGAGAAAGTTATAACTAGTGCAAGTTGGAAATTTTTGAGCAAATGCATGAAGTTCAAATTGAGCAAACTTGGAATTTTGGACTATTGGGCTGATGTTTCAAGGTCCAAACGTGTTATACACTTCACAGTGAACCTTAACACTTATTCATACACCCCCTTTGGTTTATTATATTTTTTTATTATTTTAAAAGTCAAAATAAAAAATGAAATAAGATCAAGCTTCTTACACAAGTTCAAGCCCACTATATTTTAACCTAATTTCCCTTATATATTCTGAGCAATTCAGACATCAGAGAGGGCGAGACCCTTGTGCAAAGATAATCTTCCAAAAATCACAATATTATTCAAATTATGGCAACTCACAAACCCTTATTGTAGCCACTCTTGAGGCATATTACCCTTTCCATTCATTTCCAGGAAGATCAGAGGATAAGGTTGGATCATTTGCAACGATCCAAAAGGCTGGAAGCACCACTGCATGCAACATTGTTTTGTGATTATTTCATAATTTCATATTTAAGTTTTCTTAATGTTTCATTTGAATCTAACACTATTAATACGTTTCTGAGACATGTTAGTGCAGGACTGGACCATCGTAGGCGTCCCATACTGCCGGAATTGTGCATCACCATGATTGCATCGATTCCATTTATTCTGGACATATCTCTTGTTACAATACAATTTAGACCAAACTAACCGTTCCATTGAATTCATAGGTCTTGATTTAGGGGGGTAGGGTCCCCTTGGATCTCTAATGTTTGTTGTTTTGTAGGTTTAAAAAAAAGGAAGCCACCGGAGAAGACGACAGGAGCTAGGGCTCCAGCGCCTCTCTGATCATATAATGTTTGTTGATGTTATGTTTTTTTTTATTCTCTGATAACATTGGATGTATCACCACCCCAGTGGTTAAAATGTGCGCGCTAAGTTATTACTGTCCCAGAGCACGGGTTCGATCCCTGCTTTTGGCATTTTGAGATTTTATTTACATTTTTCATGTTTTGCAAATTTGTAACATACATAGCACGTTGGCTTCCACTCTCAATCATAAGCGTGTGCTTGGCGCAGTGGTAAACCGGTTGGCAGAGGAAGCTAAGGGCGTGGGTTCAACACCCACCCCTAGCAATTTTATGGTTTATTCTCTATTTTTCTTACTCTTTTACTCTTTCTTCCTTTTCCTTCAAACCCTATTTCACAAAAACCCTTTTTTACAAACCTAATTATTTTTCAAAACCTTTTCATAAACCCTAACCAAATTAGGTTTTAGGTTTTTTAATTAATTAATTTAATTAATAATTTTTTTTAATTAAAATTAATTAGGGTCTTTTAGGGTTAATCATCATCAAAACCTTTTTTTTATATCAAAATTCACCAAAAACACGTTCGCTTTCCTTTTTCCTATTTTTACATTTTTGCGTAGTTTATTCTTCTCGCATTTTTTATCATTATTGTAATTGCTTTCAAAGCGATGTAATAGTCTAGGGTTTACCTTTCCTCATTTATTTTACGCACTTGACTTCTTCTTATTATTGCTACATTATTTTTCTTAGTAATTAGGATGTATAGAAAGATTAAAAACGAAATGATAGCTAACCCTAACTGTAAGACTAAAATAATTGAAAACAATCACTTGCACACTTACACCTTTAGGGTAACTTCTCTTGTTGCCTTTCGGAAAAAACAGTCATGTCCCTTGAACGTGGGGACGCTTTAGCAAATTCCCTCAAAAACAAAGATCATAGTCCCTTGATAACCCTTTCGATGTTGCCCTCGGTAAATGATTTAGTCCCTTAAACGATAAATTTCTAAAGCATCCTTACCAGTTGTCTTCAATGACTGTACGTTGACCCACGCTTGTCCCTTCACATCCAATGATAGGGCTTCTTACTAACTAATGGTAGGATATCACTATCTAAATAAGGAGTAAAATACAAGAACGACCTTGAGTAGGTAGAAGGCTCGTAATTGTTTGCTCACAAAGCTCTTCGAAACAAAATATTTTCTTACAATCATGCTTTTACATAACTATTTTCAAACAAATGCGTTGAATACACTCTTAATGATACAAGAGTCATTACAAAGTCTGCCTTACATTGGCAAAACTTTCAAAAAAATTTCAAACACACATAAAGCAAATTTTAAAAGTGAGCTAGAGATTAAGAGCCCGTAGATAACTATGAATGAAAAGGATACTAACACCTTTCCTTTTCATAACCTTGCCGCCAAACTCAAAAATCTCAAGTCTTTCCTGTTATTTTCACCCTTTCTTTATTGGATAAAAGAAAAGTCGGTGGCGACTCTTACTATCTGCAATATTTGCAATAAAACGCAAAACCAAGTCAGTTCTCCCACCATATTATACTCTTCCACATTGGGGGACTATCACAACTCTAGTTTTAGGAGTTTTTAATTACATTCTATACTTTGAATATCAACCGTGCCAGCATAATCCAAATTCAGTTCATGTTTCTGTATGTGAAGATTATTTCAGAAGTTATTCCAGTTTTCAATGTTGCATTATTTCCAGGTGTAATACGATGGGAGAACTGACTTTTTGGTTTTATCCAAATGTGTGGATAGCTAGAGTCACTGTCTACTTATCTTTTATCCAATATTTAGGAAAGGTGAAAAGAACAAGAAAGATCTTTGATAGATTTTGAGTTTGGGGGGTAAGATATAAAAGGGAAGGTGTTAGCACCCTTTTCACCTGTAGTTATTGTAGCGGTAAAAATCAATAAAGTCACCACCGAGTATTTATTTATCCCACATAAAGGGAAAGTAAAATCATCGAAGAAAAACCTAAAGGGAGAAATCAAGGTCTTGCGACCGAGAGATCGAGTACGGGAGTCGATTACGTGAAGGAAAGGTATTAGCACCCCTCACACTCGTAGTACTCTAGGAGATCCACTCTCATTGTTATAATAAAAGGGTGTGTCCAATCTAATGTTTTAGAGCAAAAAGAAAAAATTGCTAAGAGGGAATGCATGCAGAGAAAACACGAGGAAAAGAAGGAAATATTTACAAATTTTTGCTCGGCTGAGCCCCGTGATCAGATTCCTACGTATCCCTTTTAAGGAATCAGAGCATCGTAGTTCGGTTCACAAATTTTGTTTGTTTGTATTTTTTAAATGAACAATGTTAAATTCAATCATTCCACCGCTACTCGACCATTGGAGACTCACGCACTGTAGTGGAAAGGAATCAACACGTTCTTAGAAGAGAAAAGCTGAGGGGCAAAAATAAATGGGTTGGTTGGTGTTTTTTACCATGAAAAGGATTTTTGTATGTTTAGCATATTTTATACATTTGCCAAGAAAAAGAAGTTTTAGTTTTAAATGTAATTATGAACAAATGGGAAGAAAACACCTAAGAGAGACTAACCTATCTCTAACCTAGTGTTAACATACAATGATGGCCCTATGTCAAGGATGAAAAGGTAAATCTATACCCTATGTTAGGATGCATGGATAACTATCCTAATGTCTAGTTTGAAAGCTATCATAATCAAACAACCATAAGGGAACATGCAAAGATCGAAGTCGTTACCTCAATTCTAATTGAGTGACATCATCGATCGCCAACAAAGGAAAGTGAAAATCCTAAGGGGAGCATGCAAAATATCAAATTCATTATCTCAATTATAATTGAGTGACATCATCGATCATCAACAAAGGAAATTAAAATTCCTAAGGGGAGCATGCAAAATATCGAAGTCGTTATCTCAATTCTAATTGAGCGACATCATCAATCATCAACAAAGGAAAGTAAAATTCCTAAGGGGGGCACGCAAAAGATTGAAGTCGTTATCTCAATTCTAATTGAGTGACATCATCGATCATCAACAAAGGAAAGTAAAATTCCTAAGGGGAGCATGCAAAAGATCAAAGTCGTTATCTCAATTCTAATTGAGTGACGTCATCGATCGTCAACCCATGAAAATAAGCATAAACACAATTAGCAAACAAGTGCGGAATGCCCGCTATAGGTCTTTAAACAGCGACTTTGAGCGAACGCTCTTTATGTCATACTTCTCATGATATCTAGAAAGTAATAAAATGTGAAAAGATAAACTGGAAGCAGTATAATACCAATTGAACAATAATGTCCGCTGTAACACGGTGGGAGAACTGACTTGGTTTTTTTGTGTTTGATCGCAATTGTTGCGGATAGCAAGAGTCGCCACCAACTTTTATTTTATCCAATAAGGAAAGGTTGAAAAGAACAGGAAAGACCTTTCGAGATATTTTCTTGAGTTCGGGGGGTAGGTTATGAAAAGGGAAGGTATTAACGCCTTTTTCATCCGTAGTTATCTACGGGCTCTTAGTTGCTTGCTAGATCACTTGCTTTTGTTTTAAAATGTGCTTGTTGTGTGGGTTTTGAAAGTATTTTGAAAATGTCTTTGTAATGGATCTCGTTTCTATAAGAATTCGTACAAAGTGTTGGTTTTAAAAATAGTTCAAAGAGGTGTTTGTGGAATGTGTTTTTGAAAGTGATTTTGAAAAGTGTCTTTATAATGGTTCTCGTCTCTATAAGAATGCGTACATAGTGTTTTGTCTTTTAAATATGTTTCAAGATGAAAGTGTGGGTGTGTAAAATGTTTTTGTTGTGAGCAAGCGAGCAACTAGGAGCATCCTACCTACTCAAAAGGTCTTAATATTATTTTCCTCCTCCTTTAGATGTTGCTATCTTACCATTGATTTGGTAAGAAGCCCCATCATTGGATGTGAAGGGACGAGCGTGGATCAATTGTTTAGTCATAGAAGGCAACTTATGGGACGTTTTAGCAATGTCGTTTAGGGTCTAGATCATTTACCGAAGGCAACATTGAGGGTCATCGAGGGACTACGATCTTTTATCGAGGGTCTTTTCTAAAACGCCCATATTCAAGGGACATGACTATTTTTTCCGAGGCAACAAGTGAGATTACCCTAAGGGTGCATGTGTGAATAGTGTGTTTAATTTGCATGCATTTTGTTTTTGAATTTTAGGTTGTCTACTTGTTGTTTTTATCTTGCCATACATCCTAATTAGTAACATTTATACAAAAGTAATAAAAATGTAGAAAATAAATCCTACATTATTACAACCATATTTAATAGTATGAAAAAGTAAAGACAAAACAAAAATGAAAGAAAGAAAAATGAATGCTTCGATCTAGGCAGAAAAACCCTTTGATTCTTCCCTTTCTGGCTTACTTTGATTTGGGTCTGGAGTCAATGAGGTCATGCCTTTCAATTTGGGCTTAGCCTGAGGCATGAGATGCAGCCTTTGATTTTTCCTTTCTGCCTCCTTCGACTGGGGCCTGGAATCAACATGTCCATCCTTCGGTCTGCCTCTTTCGTTCAGCATGGAGTGCCCTCTTCACCTTAAGTCCTTTGCTGCCTCCTTCGATTAAGGCTTGGAAGTCAGTGTAGGCGTGCCTCTAGCTTCCTCTTTCGTTCGGACCTGGAAGTTAGTGTGGAAGTGTTGTACCCCAATTTTCCCCCCTAAGATCCATTCATCATACCATGTTAATTCCATCACAACAAGATCACATTAGGATTCTTGGTTCCCCTCCCTATATTTAGCCTTTCTCTTTGAGGAATCACCAAGCACCTTGAATTATGTTCTTTTATGATCATGGATATTTTTGTCTTGATTTCTTCTTTTAATTAATAAAATGCAATGTTAGTTTGTCTTGTTTGTTACCCATGTAGGTAAAGGCAATAAGATTCAACAAGTTGCTCCATGGGTTCATGAGTTTATTTCCATGCCCTAATCAATAAAGCTTGAGAAGTTCAAACCTCACCAATTGATTTGTTTTGGAGGAAATGGCATGGTAAGCTTATTTTGGTTCACCATATTTCAAGATTATCAAATTTGACCCAAAAAAGTACAAGGGGTTGATTGAATAAATAGTCATGTTTGGACAAGACTTTGTTCCATTTGGTCACAAATGCATATCTCTCTCAATTCTCAAGATATGGAAGTGGTTTTGGTTGCTATGAGTTCTAATTATCATACTCAACAACTTATATTTACAAAGCATTTGTATTGGTACAAGAAGTTTGTTCAAAATTGTCAAAGTTCCTCAAGGCATTTTTCTTGATCTAGAAGCTAGGGTTTTGAATTTCAAAGAGGTATATCTTTCTCATATTTTGTAATTTTTGAGTAATTCCAAAGTAATCCTTCTCTTCAAAGGCTTATCAATAAATCACTTCAAAAGTTCCAAGGAGTTTTCATGTGGAAGAAGCTTGATGAAGAAGAAAGATTACAAGTCCTCCAAATGAATCCCCAATTTCTCATGTGTGACTTCAAATGATCATAACTTGGTCAATTTTTATCACCTTGAGCCCATTCTTTTCCACAATGATCTTGAGGATATGGAATTTATGCCTTATTTTATGTGAAAAATGAGAAAATGGATGGAAGTTACTTTAAGGATACAAAAGATTATAGGTCATTTCATGATTTTGTTCCAACTTCAACAATTCGTAACTCTTTCAATTTTTGGAGATTTTGAATGGTTCAAGTCCCAAAATGTCATTCCAGAGGTCTATTTCATGCCATCTTTTTTGGTCAAGAGAAAAATCCAAGTGGAAGGCCATGTTTGGATGCAAGACATTATAGGTCACTTTTGAAGAAAAATTTGAAATATTTCTAAGTATGGAAAGTCAACCCTTTTTCTCCAACTTTGACTCAACACGACTTTCAGCTCAAGCATCCATTTGATTCCATTCTTTTTCCATTGCAAAGTTCGTAACCTCATATTTCCAAAGCATCAAGAATCATGCCCTAAGACACATTGAGCTGAGAATGCCATGATTTTGAAGTTGGTAACTTGGAACTGAAGTTTCATCACAAGTCAGAATTTGAAATCTTTGTTTTGGCTTCTAATCACAAGTTTTCCACGCGTTTTTGCCTCTAAACATGTTTAGTGAAGTTCCATAATTGATTAGCATAACAAAACATGCATTTTGGATGAGTTTTGATCAAATTAGAAGTCACACTTTTCTTCTTTGCAACTTCACACGATTTCCCTCCAAACTTCATCGTTTCACACGCTTGGACATTCCATTTGATTCCCTATAAATAGAGGGTCATTCTCCATTCATTCCTCAAGCTTGGATAGCCAGAATCACCCTGCCAAACTTGTTCCATAACTCAAAATTCAGCAACTTTGAAATCTATTCTCAAGCCTTTTTCAATCCAATTTTTCCATCAGTTCACCTTCCTCGATCTTCCCTGAAGCTAACTATATAATTACATTCAAGAATAGTGCCCTATATTGCTCCATAGAAGTCCAGTTTCAGAGCTCTGCAACTCAACTTTAATAGGTAGATCCCCTCATCAATTCTTCAAAACTTTGATATTATTGTGATACTCTCATTGCCCTGTTTCTAGTTGCAACACTTGCTTTTTACTGGAAACACGTTTTGACCATGAAATTTCAAATCCCTTTTCAAACTTTCCTTCCAAATTGCTTAAGCTACAGTTTATATAAATTTATCGCGAATGTGTGATTGTCTTCGTCTTGAAGAGACGAAGCAAATGGCATAGGTCTCGTGCTCTAATTTTACAGATTGAGCAACCTGGTTTTGAGACTGACTGGAGGTTGAAGATGACCAACGTGTCATCTTCCAACCAATGAAGGCGCGCCATCTGTGTTTTTTAAAAATCTGATTTAATTAATGATCTTATGCATTATTCACTAAAGTCTATAACATGCACAGCGCGCCAGGTCCACTTGATTTGTTTACTAACGCATTTTGACATTGATCAGATGGTCCATATTTTTTTGTTTTTTATTTTCTTTTCTGATTTTTATATTTAATTGTTTTAAACTTCAAAAAATCATAGAAAATTCATTTTAAGTCCAAAAAATCTGAAAAAATTATGAGAAATATTTTTGATTATTCTCTTTCTGATTTTTATTTTTTCAAAATTTAATTTTGTGTTTTGGTATTTTTTTTATGAATTTTCACTTTATTTGAATTGTTTTAAATGTTTAAAAATACTTTTATGCATTTTTAAATTTTGAAAAATTATGGAATGATCCAATGATATTGTGACAAATATTGGTGACCTTATTTTATTTTATTTTCTGACTTTGTTATTTTTTATCATTTTTGGTTTATTTTACTCATTTCTTTTAATTTTTAAAAATAGTTTCTGACTTTAAAAAATTACCAAAATATTTATAAAAATATTTGAGTCCATTTATGATTTTTCTATGGTCTTACATTTTATTTCTTGATTAATTTGAATATAGTTGATATTTTTCTCTTTTATTTCTATTTTAAAACATTATTAAAACCTTTTTTTGTACATATTAAATATAATATTATTTTGTGACTATTTTTTGGCTGATCTTGGGTTAAATTTTTGATCATGAACTTTATTAACATCATTGGATCCATGGTGTTGAGTCTAACTCCATAAAAATGGATGAATGATTTTAATAATCGTTTGATTAAATTTAATTCAAAAGTGGTTTGTATATTCTTTCCCATCCATCTTCATCTCATCCTTTTCCTATTGCACTAAGTGTTATTGGAGCATGATCTCTATATCATGTCTAAAAACAAATGGTGCATAGATTGCTATTGATCGGCCTCAAAATAGGTGCGACTTCTATATAAGTCCACTTACGATTGCTTAACATAGCGCTAAATTTTGTCCCGATTCTAATAAATGATCATTCGTGGCCCAAACCTATGTTTGCAATCCCAAGTATGTTAATTTGATCTCTTTGATCCAATAACCTTGAGATTCATTATGTGGAGTCTTTGGTTCTACCAATCCTCTAATGGATCTACAACACCTTTGGTCAACGCGGATCACTTAAACATCGTTGATCATTAAATGGTACTTATGAGGATTCCAAATGGATGATATACTTGACAAAAAGCAAATGCAACTTGTTGTGTGGAGGCTTTGGTTCTACCAATCCTCTAATGAGTTCTAAATGTAAGTTTCAAGATGGTCATCCAACTAACCACTAACCACTAATTAATTTTTTTTTACTTTATGCTTTTATTTGTTATGTTTTATGTACCATTTACTTTTAGCATTTACATTTCATGCCATTTTCATCTTTACTCATTTGAGCATTTACTTTCTTGTCATTCTTATTTTGCTCACTTGAGCTTTTCTTTTCTTTTATTAAGATACTTAATAATCAATATGAACCATAAAATCCTTAATGATACTTGGACTATTTGGTTACTATCCTTGGCATTATGGATCATAGGACTTCTTGGACTTAGGATTAAAGACCTTGGCCTATGATTGGAGACCTTGTGACCTTATCCGATTATCTTGTCTGGAGCTCTTGAGGTTTACCTCAAGATATTGGGTTGTTTGTTTGTTTTGTGTGCAGGTTATTGTGAGTACACTCTTTGTTTATAATCTGGAGTTCACCCTTATACAGCCGTTACTCTGCCCAATTTTTGTGAAGACTTAATACACTTGAAGTTTGGTTCTTTCAAGAGGTCTAGTATCTTTGCTTGCATAGTTTCAATCCAAAGAATGGGAATTCTATCTTGACTTATAATGTCAAGTGTTAGCTTCTTGTTGGTTAGATGGTTCATATCCTTAGCTTTTACCTTATGCTTTAGGACAGTCTCTTCTTCTCTTCCCATCTTCTTTAATTTCAAAAATCTTCTTCATCCTTTTGAAAACTCCTCTTGTTTTGAAACTTGAACCACTTTCATAATAAACTTAGACTTAGGTCCATGTGTTGTACCCCAAAATTTGCCCTCTCATTTCTCAAAGAATCACTCTGGACCCTCAAGTTTGCTTCCATCCAGTTCCAAGCCTTGAATTGCAATCTTTTTCAAGAAAGTCATCCACAAGGGCAAAATGGTCAATTGCATACTGAAAAGTCAAACTTTTACTTTTGGATCAAAATCAAGTGTCAAGAATCATATTTCATCAAGACATATTGAAATATGAAGTTTGTTTCATCTAGAAATTCAAAAGTCAAAAGTTACTTTGGGAAAGTCAAATTTCCAAATATTTAAATTTTTCTAAGTATTTAAGAAATATGACAAAGCTCAGAACTTCTGACCAGATTTTCACCATAATGCAAGCTGATTCTGGATCAACTTTTGACACAAGAGTTATATATCTCAACAAGATCTAAAACATTGCAGAACGAAACTTCTCCTAGAAATGCTGGGATTTCAAGTTAACTTCTCAAAGACACGTCCTTGAAACTAAAACACTCAGCAAATTTTGGACACTTTCAAGACAGAGTTTGGTCAGAACTTCTGGGCAAGTTTTCACAAAGGTTCAGTCAGAGTTTGCAAGAACAGTTCAAAGAAGGTTTACAAAGTGTGTTACAAACTTCCTGGAAAGTCTAGAAACTCCTTCAGAACATGCTGGAGCCAGAAGAAAAAAGGATCAGAAGATTGGATGCTACGCTGAAGCATAACTTATGATCCAGAATTAAGCAATGATGTAGAATTTCACATGGCAGGATTTCTGATTTGATAAATCTCATCATCATTTAATGCTCATTTAATGCTCACAACCACTTTTGAGTCTTTATCCAAAGGATTTCCCCAGCATAGAAGTACCTTGGTTGTCCTTGAAAAGCAACTTTTATACAAAATATGTTAGGGACCATGCGTTGCTTTTTTCTTTTGGGATTACTTTTTCTTAATCCCTGCTTGCTAATCCAGCTTAGGCATGGCTAAAAAACTGTCAACTACCACACCTATTTGAACTTGCTTCAAGAACAAGTCAACGCCTAGCATGTGATAGTTGTACCCTTGATCTCTCCAAGCTACAAAATCTTTGCCTATAAATTGAACTTCACTGGCCACTGTAAAGAGGCCGAAAAATTGAGAAAGAGATGCCTTGAACCCCTACAAAAATTCCAAGAGTCCAAAAGATTGTAAACACAAAAATACAAAACCTTAGCATTTGATTCTTGCATTAAAACTCCATTTTTTCCTCAAGTGTTTCTTGACCAAAACCACCCATACAGTTTTTGATATACATTCAAAAGCCATCCAAACTTCTGTAGTCAAACTGTAATACATTCTCCATCAACGTCCATCTCAAAAAGTTAGAACTTTACCGCTTGGTTGTTCCAGAATCTTCTAAAAATCGTTTACAACCCAAGTTGAAAGTTTCCAGCCTACTGAACACGTGACGAAGCTGTTTAGAACACCACAAGTGGTCAGAACCAGGTTTGCAGTTAATAAACCCAATATAATCTTAAAGTCACGATCAGCACACCTTATCAACCAGCGCTTCTGCTCCCAGCACCAGAAGTTGAACTTCCATTGGCATTTTATGTCCAAAAGACTCAACCTTATGAGAAGACTCTAGAGGTTGATACTTCTTCTAGAGAGTTGAAGACCTCTGTTTCTGAGTCTGAGATTATGCCTTTTGTGATCAAGGAAACTCTGGATGAGCTCATATGAGAGGATGCATTTTTCAGACAATGTCTGGACAAATAAGATGAAAGATTCAAGGAACAAGATGAAACCAACTCTGTGATTACAAGCATGCTTAGAGATATCATATCAAGATTGTCTTTGCCTCCTCCGCAACCTTAGACCTTTTGTTTTTATCTTTGTTTTTAAGAACTTAGATTTTTTTAATTTGTATTTTATCTAATTCTCTTCAATAAAGTTGAGTTTTTGGTTAATCTATTCTAAGTATTTTTTATTTCTGACAAAGGGGGAGAAAGTGAGATGATTTTGATATATCTATTTCTCATAACTGGACCCATACACGCTCTAATATTTTTGCCTCTAACATTGTTTGACTTATCAGGAACTTTGAGAAAGTTCACTGAGTTTTTCTAAACAGGCAAAGTTCAGAAACTCTGAAGAGATATCATGTTTTGATATCCATAAGTCATGTTAAACAGACCTTTACTTAAAGGAAATTCAACTATACTCTGTCAAAACCATACTATGGTAGATCAGTCATGGTTCAACCGGATTCTAATTTATAGGTTCTAATACTTCATCAAAATCAAGTTCTATTTATTCTGATAGCAAGCCAGGATGTGAGACAGTCAATTAGAAAATTCTATTCAGACTAATGGCAAACTAGGCATCTCTACTTAGACTCTGATGGTGTTCTTAACCAGGAATTCCAGTCAGACTCTGATAGTATTCTAATCAGGAAAGCATCTCTTTCATTCTAATTAAGGTGTTTATACTTCAAAACTATTTCATAAGTCTTGAACTCAGGGGGAGCCTCTGAACAATCTGAGACAAGTTTTGAGAGTATAGAACTCAAGGGAGTTGTTTAGCTAACTCCGAAATATATTTTATATGATTAAACGTGAAAAATTTGTTCATCAAAATACATGTTTTTGTCATCATCAAAAAAGGGGGAGATTTTAAGGACAAGATTTGGTTATGCATATGGACTTTAGTTTTGATGATAAAAATACATTGTTTGTTAGACAAAAATTTTGTACCCTAATGGTTTTGTCTAGTGTGTAGCTTTTGCTAATAGGTTTTGACTCTGATAGAATAGTGTGTTACATCACCGATTTCTGGAATCAACACACTCTGACTATGAAGAGATACAAAGTACGTGTTACAAGACATTGTCAAGTTTTGGGATGCTTCTAAACAACGATTGTGATGAACGTTAATCTAGAGCTTCTCACTATGACTCTGATGGAAGAGATTATGAGGACTTTTCAAGCTTTGAGGTTCTGAAGAACAAGTTCTGAAGATTCTGTGGACAAGGTTCTAAATAGTTTGCACTCTAATGTTCTGAGGTTCTAAAGACCAGCTTCTGAAGACTCTAAAAACAAGGTTCTGCTAAACAAGTTCTGAAGACTCTGAAGACAAGGTTCTGAAGACTCTCATTCAGGTTTTGATCCTTCTAAGCATGCTCCACCAAAGCACATTATAAAGCCTCTGAAGATTAGAAGATAAGATCAAAAAGGTTTTACGTGAGTAAATAGTACATGGTACAAGATCAAATATTTCTTCTACTACACTGATTTTATGGTGCAAGGACAATACAATGGTATGATGTTTTCTACCACTCACGTTGACTGTTATGCAAGAATACAATTGGAATTTGGAATTCCAATTCTACCCTCCAACAAATCTTTCTTTGGCTATATAAAGAAGACTTAAAAGAATTGAAGATACATAAATTTGCACCATTGAAAAGAAACTCTGTGCAAAATTCCCTGATTCATAATTCTTTTGTAAAGAGTTGTAAAGTAAGGAACTTTTGTTCATTAACTTGTTAGAAACACTTTTGTATTTATCATTGTATTTCAACATGTGCAAATCTGCTTTTCTAGAAGCATCTTGTAAACACACCTTTTTGTATTTCAATATTTGAGTTGATTGTTCCTTGAGAGACTACGGTATAATCATAATTTCTCAAGAAGACATTGACGGGTAGTCTTGTGGATTGTAATCAGTTTGGTTATAGTGGATTAAGTCCTTATTGAGAAAGGAAAAATCACCTTGGCGGGTAGACTGGATTACTTCGTTAATAGTGAACCAGGATAAAAATAATCGTGTTCGTTTATTTTTGTTCTAGTTTCATCTTTGTTTGTTTGGGAAGAAAAAGTTTCAAATCTAGAAACTTGATTGAAACCCCCATTTATTATGTTTCCTATGCCTTCAAGACTGATCAGTGCATTTTGATGCGCATTATTCTACTATTTTACTTAGGATTTTCCATAGTATTTTTTATTATTTTTACTATTTTATTGTGTTTTCAAATTTTAGTTTATTTTTCCCTGTATTTAATTTTTATATTTTATTTTCAACATAAGCAATTTTTAATGTAAAAATCATAACTGGAGCTACGAGAATTGGATTGACGTGTTTTGATATGCGTTGGAAAACTAAGATAAAGAGCTACAACTTTTATGTTGAAGCCAAAATCTTATTCGGAGTTCAGAAGTGTCAAATAATTCATTGAAAAGTTCCAGACTTTAGAAACCTTTGGTTTTTGGGGCAATTTTTGTAATTTTCGGGTCGGTTGCTCTTTAAGCCCGATTCTCTTGTATTATTTAGGTGAAGATGCAACGCAACTGCTAGGTATTTACTATTCATGAAATTAGATCATTGAGCCGCTAGGATTCCATGGAGAACTAATTCTTAAGGATCAATCTATTGTTCATGTTTCCGCCAAAACTTTGAGGTTTTATAATTTTGATCTAAATTCTTTTCCCTTTCAATATTCTTCTATATGTCTTGTAGGCTTAATTCGAGTTATATATAATGTTTTTGATTTAATTCGATTGGTTTATGTTTCCTTGATCTGTTTCGCGTTTTAGCGTTGCTTTACAGTTAAATTGCGTATGTCGAATCATGTTTGCTTAATTCATGGGTGTTGAATCTGTTTGCTTAATTCAGATAATAGGAATATAAACTGCATAATGTCAATTTCTCTTGTTAATTGGTGTTGTAATCAAATATGGATTAGAATTCGCTTGGGGATTAGATTTATAATTACCGATGATAAGTTGGGAACCCAAATAGTAGGTTGATTCGTTTTAGCTTATTTGATAATCACTTATTTACATTGATTTATGAATTGAATCTTAAACTCAAAACCCCCATTGATCTAATTGTTTGGTTAATTTATACAAGAATCCTTGTGATACGACTCGATCCATTGTCGGTAACTACCATTTTTAAAATTACTCATTTTGATTCATGTGCGACAGGAGATCAAATTGACGTTGTTGCCGAGGATTCTTGTCGAATTAGCCAATAGTTTATTTTTAGGTATTATATGTTTTGTTGTTATGTATTTTTCTATTTTTTTTTTTCATTTTTCTACGATTTCGCGTCCGGACGTTTGACCTAGCCCGAAAAATCGATTTTTGGAAAAATTGTGTCCGATTGTAAAAAAATTTTGCGTATTAGGAGCAGAAAAATTGTGCGACTTTGTCACTTCACTTACCACTATTTATTTTAAAATCCTAAAAATTTCCTTAAGCCGTTATGAATTGTTAGAACAAAATAGTTCATGAAAGGCCTCCACTTGCTCACTCCAAACCTTTTCATCATCTTCTATTAGCATCACATGATCATGGTCAAGAGAGTATAGAAGAACAACCTTATGATGCTCCTGAAGTCACATGGTTCACATATTTGGATTCCTTAAATGTTCTTTCTGAACCTCTTGTAGATTTTCAAAATATCAAGGATAATTGTTTTGATCTTCTAACTGATGTAATGAAGAAAGGATGGGAAAACTACTTCAATATTTTAAATGGACCCGTTCTCCCTCATCTTGTGAGATACTTTTGGATTCATTCTAAATCATCCACCGACCAAGTATTTTTGTTTGTTAAAGGGAATAAAGTCATCATAAATGAACAAATCATTGCAAGAGTTCTTGATCATGATGGGAAGGAATAAGGTGTTATAAAGCAAATAGCAGATGGTCGGATGCAATTGAAAGTTATCAAGCTATCTTCAAAATACAAAAGTATTTGAAGAGAGATGGTCTTCAAGATAATCTAAGAATTTAGGCTAAAATCTTTATATCAACGAGATCAACAATATAATCTAAGAATATCCAAGAAAATATGAAGCCATCATACCTGGAGATCTTCTATACCTGTTGTACTTCATTTCCTCAGGTTTTCGTATAAATCTTCCCTCTCTTCTATTTTATCATTTGATAGATTATGTGAGAAAGACAAGAGAAGGAAGTAATAGGAAGAAGAATTACATTTCTTTAGGAAGATTTATATCGTGCATAGTAAATAAGAGTATTGATCTGATAGTTTTGGATGAAAAAGATCTTGAGAAGACATTTGGAAAACCCTTCAATGCTGTAAATCTGGTAGAAATGGGATTTCTTGAAAAAGTATCACAACCCATAATCAAAATGACAGTCTGAAGGTAATGATTCCCTTCGGGAACTCCAATATAGAAGCAGACCATGATGAAGTAAGAAATTGGAAGGGTAAGAAGCCACACACCTTTTCGTCAGATGTGAATCTATCTAGTAAGAAAAGATTAGCCATCAATGAAATGTTTCAAAACTATGAATCCACTCTGAAGAATAAGAAGAAGCAAAAGCAAAAGAAAAGGAAAGATCCATTTACGGACACTGATAAAGTGATCACATCTTCTTATCCCTCTTTCTTATGTGAGTTGACTACTTCTAAGTCTGGCGTCATTTGTTCCAGCTCTGATCTTAGGAACTTAGTCTTACCACTTCCTACATCCACTTCACTTTTCTCCATGACTGTTATCACATCTCCACTCCCTCAAACATCCACAATTAAGAATACTAAAGCTTTAAATTCAAATCGAGGACGACGAAGATATTGACGAAGACGACAAAATTGAAGTTCATATAATATTGTTGCTCTTAATAGAAAATATTTTACAATGTTAAAGAGATGAAATGAAGAAGCAAGGAGTTATTGCTCGTAACTTTCTCATCAAAGAAAGAAGATGAAGAAGAAGAATTCTACAAGATGCTAGTTAAACTCTCATCAAATACATCTTTGTAGAATTGTGAAGAAGCAAGGAGTTATTGCTTATATCTTGCTCAACAAAGAAGATAAAGACAACAAGAATACAAGATGCTACACTAAACTTAGATTATATTTATCTTTGTAGAAATAGTGTAAAACACAAGAGTTGTTGCTCATATTGTGTTATATCTTAAGATCTTCAAGTAAATATTTTGAACACAAGAGTTGTTGCTTGTAATTGTGTCAAACAATATGTACTTAAAGTAGGAGTAATCTGCTTGATAAGAAGCACTCATGTAATCTCCATAAAAATAATTAAGAATTGGTGGTTCCTCAAGTGATCCAGTGAAGATCAGAAGACTTGACAAGACGAGTGGATGCAGTTATCATGGACAAAATCCTTTCTAGGAGACCATGTTGGTCAAATTCTAGGTAGGTCAATGATCGTTATATTTCGTGGAGATCACTGAACGTATCATTATGGTGTTCCTTGAGAGACTCAGTTGAGTAAGGATTCTCAAGAAGGCATAGGTTACGGTATTTGCAGAAATGGCAATAAGGATCAGTTGAACTTATTGGGGTTGTCAGCAAGGTTGATCAGACTTATTGTGGTGAATTGTAATCAGATTTGATTATAATGGATTAAGTCCTTGTTGAAGGAAAAATCACCCGAGGAGGGTGGGCAGGAGTAGCCTAGTTAGAGGTGAACCTGGATAACTGAATGTGTCTCTCTATTTGTATTATTGCATTTTATATTCTTTCATAGTTCAATCAAATAGTTTTTAAAGGGGAATATTTTCTAAAAACTCAATTCAATCCCCCCCCCCCCCCCCATTTTCTTGTGTTTTCTCTACCTTTAGATATTTACAGTGGTATGTATGAAAAATGCATGACTACTATCATGTTGAAGAATTCAGTTGTACTAACAAGTGATTATGGGTGCAATGAAAGAGTGCCAGATAAAGTGATATGATCCATGTTTTCTTATGAGGAGGTGGGATCTTCTACTACAAGTATCCCTAGGTTGTTTTAGTCTGAATCTTGTTAAGCAGGCAAACTGGGATTTTTTTAGTAATGTCAAACCCAATGTGCATGACATCTTGGCCATCCAAAGAGTCATGGCAACGTGCGTGGATCTGTAAGGCATTTTGTCAGATACATCAGTGTTAAGTTAATAAGTAGGGGTGGTTGGATGTGCTCTCAAGGAGCTATAGTATCTGGATCATGATTGCTTTTACTGTGTGTGAATGTGTCCAACAATTATGTGAAGTTGTAGCCTCCCATGAGAATGTGAAGTACTTCATGTGACTTCCTCTGGTGCTCAATTTTTCATCTTCAGCAGGACTATTGGTTATCCATGACATGGGAAGTCAAGTACTTATCTAAATATTGTTGCTGTAATAGTATAGATCTTATGAAGCTTTGGTGTTGTTCAAACTTGTAGAGATTATATACCTCGTGTGAGGTTATGATGTCAGGCAATATGTCGTGACATAAGGCTACTAGATGTAGCTCTTTGTGCTCTTGATAGAGCATGTGTGGTTCTAGTCATGTGAAGCTGATTGATTGAATCATGTGTACACATGCCTATTATGAGTACTCTGAGAGACATTGTTCTTAAATGGGAGAATTTATTTTTCTCTGCAAATTTAGGTGGGATCCAATGGATATCTTGGTTAATGAATGGGAGATGTCACACATGATATCCAGTGAAAGGCATTGTGATTATGCTTCAGAATATATGGATAACTCTGTAAAACATCTTTTCCTGATGGCTGAAGAAGTTTTGATCTAGTTTGAGAAGAAAAGGGAAAGTAGACAATGTCTAACAGGATGTTATGACATTGTTCAGAACTTGTTTCTTTTGAGACTAACAAGAGAGTTTTGGACAGTGTAATCAAGCACGTGTCAGAAGGAATGTGAAATGTGTGAATGCACATTTATTGGAACTATAAATTCCAAGAGAATCAGTCCAGAGTCAATAAAGGCAGTCAAAATTGACTTGGACGATGCACAATTATTTTTGGTGCAATTATATTCCTCAAATTACGTTCTCTTTGACCAAGACCATTGTCACAGTCTAGGATAGTTAATTCCTAAGTAATTCCTCGGTTATTTAAAGAGGTCATCCTTTACCTTCTATCATCTTGTGTTTGGTTGTCTTCAAAATTGTTCTTGTGGATTTTGTCCGGGTTTGGGTAAGTACGATTTGAGTATGGTTTTGTGGTGGATATGTTTGTCAATTTTTGGCTAAAAAGGGGGAGAAAGGTTTTGTTTCCTATTTATGTTTTGCAAGGAGGTTAGGTAGGATACTCGTATTTGAGTCTTTGTTTTTATGTCTTGTGATCTGAGTTATGAACACAATTATATCTTGTGTTCTGAGTTACCTAGAGCTAGAATCTGCATGTTCATATTGGTGTTTGGTTCCTTCTTAAGGGTCCTCTTATGCTCCCTGAGAGGAAGATTTGTCCCTTTGTTGCAAGAAAAGTTTCCTGGGTTAAGGGGGAGTGTCAGCTATCTTCTTCCTCATGTACACCAAATCACTTCAGGACTTTCTTCCCCTTTCATCTTGAGTTTGTTGTACTATGGTGTTGAGTCTGATGTGTGGTAATGGAGTTGTTTGCACTGCTATAGAGAGATGTCGAACATGATGTCCTGACATCAACCAGACTGAGAATATTATTTCTCTATGTTGCTGTGTTTTTTGAAGACTAACTCTTTGACATTTATTTTTGCTGCTAATGTCCCAAGTTGAGAGATATATTTGATGAGTGTATGATCATTGTTGGTTTTCTTATTTTAGTTTGTTTTCAAACATGTTGTTCAAATCTGAATTGTAATTTGTTAATTTGTTTTAGCCAAAATTTTCCAAACGGGAAGATTGTTAATTCTCTATTTTATGATTGACATTAATTTTAGTAAAATAAATTAGGCAACAACATTTTAAGTAGCATGCTCTAATTTTAAGAGAAAACACATTGAATAAGATGTCCTATGCAGAATAATTTGACATCGTGTCTGTTACAGCTGAACTTTTAGATTCTGTTAGTTTGTTACATATATTGAATATTCTAAGAATATTTAGTAATCATATATGGCGTCCAAGACTGAGAAATCAGAGATATATGTAAGTATTCAAGTTATCCAAGTTTTCTAAATGTTGAGACATTTTAGGAAAGTTATGATTGAAGATCTATTTTCATGGAGAAGATTTTGCATACTTTGTGCAGTCTCTTTGCTGTGTTTTTGAAGCCCAATCCAACCCATAAAAAGGTTATAAAAATAAGAATTTATACCTAAAGAAGATACGAGCCAGAGTTGTAAAAGTATTAGTCTTTAGGGCTTCGTCTGTTTATTGTGAGCCACTCTTGTATTATTTGTTACTTGAGTTGGACTATTAGTTGAGTTGAAATTGTGAATCACTCGTAAGATTTTAAGCAAGAGTGAATCATGTTTATTGGAGTGTGTATCTTTCTTGATTGTCAATCACTCTTAAGCTGCTAAGTATAGAGTGATTGTGTGTTTTTGAATTTTATCTTCTAACTCGTTTGAATTGTGTTCTTGTCACTATTTGTGACTGTAAGGGAAGTGAGAAGGGTCTCATACCTAGGTGAGTCTTAGGTAGAAATATAGCATGGGTAATTATTAAGTGAGAAGTTGTAAATGGGGGAGTTTAGCTTCAAATTGATACTATTTAGTGGATTTCCTTCCTGGCCTGGTAGCCCCCAGAGTAGGTGTTGTTGTACATCAAACTAGGTTAATAATTCTGCGTGTTATTTACTTTCTGCATTACTTTAAATTATCCATTGTTGTTGTTAATCAGAGATCAGTGTCTCGACATCTCTTAAAAAATATGAGATCTGACTACTAGAATTTCATGATCTATTAATATGTGGATGGTGACAACTTTGAGAAAGTTGGAAATTGTGAATCGACAAAGGAAGCATTGGAAATAATGGAAAAGGCACATGTAGTGGCTGATAAGAAAAAGGTGGTGAGGTTACAAAATCACAAGAGTCAATTTGAATTGATTATGTTCTGGACTGGCCCGAAGGATAGAGTAGGCTCAGCCCGACCTCCTCCTTCGGCATGACCCATGCAACCACGGCCCGGGCTCCCCCGCCCTCTGTCGAGCACCATCGATCGTTTTCCCTCCTAGACCAGCACTGACCTATGACAATTAACGAGTGCCTCTCAGTATGCCCGACCTCAAGTCGGCTAGACAACCAGGAGCTGACCAGACCATTGCCCGTAACCTACCTCCTCCTCAGAACTAACGGCTAGTTGTAGACACACCTGTCCGGTTTGACAAAGTCCTATCAGTTACATATTTTTGCGGACCCGCATATCTAGGCCCAAAAATAGGGACCAATGGCCAAGCGCCAGGGGAACTATATAAACCCTCACTCATGTGAGGGCCAGGTATCGAATATTGACTATTCATCACTAAAACCTTAATACTTTGCTTGTATCTCTTTTTTCTCTCACACTTACTTGATCGTCAGAGTGCCTTGCAGGTACAACCCCCTTTTTTCTCCTCGACTTTCCAGACTGTCTGAAGATCATCATCTGGCCACCTTGCAGGTTCTGATCAATTGGTAAGATCAGTGGCGCCGACTGTGGGAAATTATCTTCCATTTTTTCTATCCCAAGAATCTGAAGACCAAAGATCTTCTCCATTCATCAATCATGGCTAATCACGGTGATCACCACCTATCTGGAAAGACTGAGCTCTCCCCGACACGCAAGACCGGCAGAAGCCAAGAACATCCTCACCTCGAGGATAACTTTGGCGCCTGTGACGGACATACTGCATCCCCAGATTCCATCGATGCTAATTGCGACAACAATATATTCTTGGACGAACAATTTCCCAAGAACCCTGTCGAAGACTAGCCGAAGATTCTGCAATTGGTCCCCATTTTGTAGAACGTCGACCCAGTCATAGCAACACTGATCTCTTCCCTTAACCGAACCAACTCTCTCATCCTCTAGCAGAGCAAAATGATTGGGGATCTGGAGCGGAAACAGACAAGGTCTCCCCCTCAAAAACACTGATGACATAACTCCTCAAGAATATCACCTCCACGAGAGGGGAGACCTCCAAGAAAGGAAAGGCTCGACGTTTCTTTTGGCAAGAAGCGTGATCGAGCATCTCCCAAGAAGGATAAAGACTCTCCGCTTCCCAAGAAGACGAAGAGAACCTGCAAAGACGACTGCAACAGGTTACTATCATCCAGATCGAGGCGGAGAGGGCAGAGCCCCTCCGCTCAATGAAATAACGACGTCCGACGAGGAAGAAACCATCACTCCCCGTCATCAACGGCAGAAGAGACCAATGACGACGAGCCCTGCAGAATGTTATAGAGAGAAATTATAGAGGCCCGACTCTCGGTCGAGCTCGATAAGCCTCCCCCATTGGGATCCTACGACGGTACGACCGACCCGGACGACCACATAGAAGACATCGATGCCCTACTTGATTATCGAGGTGTGAAGGGCGCAATCAAATGCAGGTTGTTCCCGACCACACTGGCAAAAGGTGCCATGGCTTGGTACAAAATCCTGCCCCCCGAATCTATCACTTCTTGGAAACAACTGGGAAAGATATGGAGCCATTGTGCCCCCCGAAAAGAATGGGTCTTCTACCTTATGAGGATCACAAGGAAGTTGATCCAGGACATATACCAAATGTTGGTCTCCCCTACCCACGTATGATCCTGGAAGTTTCCCATTGTGGGCTTGGGCATCCGACCCATAATGGGGACCTTGGCCCAACGCTGGTGGCACTATAGTTATCCTTTTTCACTAGAGGGTCATGCATTTTATTGCATTCAATCTCCCTTCTATACTTGCACTTTTCACTTTGAACCTTACTTTAGCATCAGAGTGTCTTGCAGGTATCCCTCCATTTTTCTTTCATCATAGTAGAAATCTAATTGTTACAGGCTACGAAGATAGTCTTAGAGAGTGTTCCATCTTCTTCTTCCTTATCTTCACGCTTTCTGAATCCTTTTCACTAAATTAGTGTTATTAGTATGAATTTGAAACCATTACAGCTTTATGATAGTGTCCATATTCAATGCATTCATGATTGTTTGAGCTTCAACCTCTAGTGGATTGTAATACACCCTTTTTTCCAATGCATCTCAGCTATTAAATTGTTCGTTCCATCATGAAAGATGGCCCCCAAATGCCATTTTCCCTCAATCGTCAGGATCAGTGTGGATGTTGATCATTTTCGAGTTAGGGCTCAATTCCTTCGTCTCATCATCTCTCAGAGGTAAATCACTTCTCGATTCCTCTTTTTTTGTTCATATTGATTCCATGCATGTTCCTTCCGAGTCTAATCTCAGTATGCTTTTTTGTGTTGTTGTGGGCATCACACCTTTTGGTATTGTTGTGGGCATCATACCTTTTGTCTTTGTATCCATTAACTTTGACCTTGCTTCATGTAAAGGTCATTAAATGAGTTCTTTTAACTATTTATTACTTCATTTGTTTCAAAATTATTGTCGTTTTAAAAAGAAATTTTATTTTAAAATGACTGTCATTCTCACGTTTCAATGTAGAAATGATAATTACTTTTCCAACTATACCCTTTAATTATTATTCTTTACACTTCTTCTAAGGCATTAATGGGGATAAATTAGTAAAGTTATAACATCTTACGAAAATATCATTACTTTTTTTAATATATGTGCAAAACTTTAAACGACAGTCATTTTGAAACATAAGGAGTATTTGAATTTGATTTCATCCGTTGATAGACTTTTCACACTAACTTGTGATTATTGATGCAGATACTTCCAGCTCTGTTCTGGTGCATATACATATATTAATTTTTTTGTTTTAAAATAGAAGAAACTATTAATGAATCTGCTAAGTTGTCATTTTTTAATATAAAATTAATTAATAATTTCTAAAACATGTCAAATTTATAAATTTAATCACAAAATTTATTTAAAATGTCCAAAACATATATTTGATTATATACCAGTTAAAACATATTTGGAGACCCAATTTTCAAACAAAAAAGGGGAAATTTCTCATTGCACCCTTGCTCTTTCTTCTAGGCCCTGCATAAAATGAAAAAAATGTCTCATATTTTCAGAGATGCATCTCCGAACGCACCCTTTTTTCACAAAATACTTGAATCCAAAAATGCATATTTGAATAAACCTTTTTTATTATGAAAAAATCTATTTTACTCATCTACCTCATTACCATTCGTCGCATTCGAATGATTGTTTCTATCTTCCTCATCAACATTTCCATGACCATCAGCCTCAACATTATCAACACATCGACCCATATCCTCTACAATTTAAATATTGTTTTAGACAACAACCATTGTTTCACTATCAAAATAATGAAGATTGGAAACAACTTTAGGGGACTTCGGCATAAACTTTTGCAGGGGAGGAGCCTGAGATTTCAAAACTGAAGCACTGTTAATACTCCTCAGCATTTTGCAATCCTGCACCACATGGCCAGTTTTCCTGCAGTCACTACAAAAATCTGGTAAATTTTCATACTCAATATCTGAGAAAAAGTGAATCCTTCTCTTTCCACGAAGACGTTGTGATTCAAAGGCAGAGACAGATACATATTGAATTGTACTTTAACGAAATTACCAAATGTTCGACCCATTCTAGGTTTAGTAGAAGCAGAGTCAATACATATTGGTGTTCCTACTCAGCTTGGAATAATAAATAGAATTCGGGGTCTCTAATACTCTTGAGAAAGCCCATAAAAACGAAGCCAAGCCTGGGCAGAAGTGTTGTTTTGAAGAGCATCGTTGAAATATCTTATCCAAGCGAAGAGCTTTAAAGAACCTGGATTTAAGCTAATCGAACTGTTGGAAATCTACCAAATATCTATGATGAATTTATACCAATATTGATGAACAATATTGATATCACCACACAATGACAATGAATTATGAGAAAAGAAAAGAAAAGAAAGAAGACAATTATTTTCTACAAAGTTTCTCTCTGCCCACAAACTGTGGAAACCTTTCTTATTCACTTTGCAACTGCAAAATACTGTGAATAACTTGATGGGTTACTCCCTCTACTTATAGATTTAGCTTGCACCCTAAGCCCAAAACTATAAAATCCCAAAATACCTATTTTGGTACTAAATCAAATTTATTCCATTTTAAATTTAAATCAAATCTATTTAAATCTAAAATAAATCTAATCTCTTCGACAAGCATAGTTTCGACACTATGTATTACAATTTAACACACCACCTAATTCATTGTGTCTAAACTATCTATATTCATCATGTCTCTTAGTCTTCTGAATACTTCGACCTGCACTCCCTTCGTCATGATGTCTGCAATCAGATTCTCAATTCTGCAGTGTTCCAAATTCATCTTCCCATCTGCTACCTGCTCTCGAAGATAGTGGAACCTCATTTCGATGTGCTTTCTTCGACCATGTGCTATCGGGTTCTTCGCCAGATTGATAGCTGACATGTTGTTGATCTTCATGGTAATTACTCCATGATCTTTCCCTGTTATCTCTTCGAACAAGTTCACCATCCAAGTTGCTTGACATGCACAAAGAGAAGAAACTATGTATTCTGCTTCGTATGATGATAATGTGACTATTGGTTCCTTTCTTGAACTCCAAGCAACTGGTGAACCACCTAACATAAACACATATCATGTTGTTGATTTTAGATCTTCAGTATCACTACACCAACTCAAATCAGTGTATCCTACTATCTTGCATTCTTTTCCTTTATCAGTTGCAGGAAACAAAATGCTATAGTCAAGAGTTTCTTTAAGATACCTTAGTATCCTCTTTACCACTGCTAGATGTGAGACCTTTGGCTTCTGCATGAATTTACTTACCATACCTATACTATATGCTAAGTTAGGCCTTGTACGACAAAGATATCTCAATGATCCAATAATTCTTATGTATTTAGTTGGTTCGACATTATCTTCATCTGCATCTTTCGACAGTTGCAGTCTTGGTTCTGCAGGTGTCGAAGTTGAGTTGCATCTTCCATCTCAAACCTCTTGAGAATTTCTCCTGCATATCTTCTTTGATGCATCATCAATCCTCTATTGCTCTTGTAGAATTCAATTCCAAGGAAATATGAAATCTCACCCAGATCAGACATTTCAAATTCCTTGCTGAGATCACCTTTGAAGTCTTCGATCTCACTTTTGCAACTACCTGTTATCAACAGATCATTGACATAGAGACATGGTATAAGCAATTCATTATTTCTTCTTCTTACATATACTCCATGTTCAGTTGTGCACTTCATAAATTCCTTCTCCCTTAGGAAACTATTAATTTTCTTATTCCAAGCTCTTGGAGCTTGTTTCAATCCATACAGGGCTTTATGCAGCCTGTACACCTTTCTCTCTTCGTCACGTTTCACAAACCCAACTGGTTATTTAACATAAACTTCTTCATCTAAGGGTCCATTCAGAAATGAACACTTCACGTCCATCTGACATGTGTGCCATCTGTTTATTTCTGTTGGACCAACAACCGACCTGATTGTTTTGATCCTAGCAACAGGTGCAAAAACTTCATCAAAGTCTATTTCTTCTTTCTGTAGAAATCCTTTCACCACAAGCCTTGCTTTGTGTCGAGTTACTTCCCCTTTCGAATTCGTTTTCACTTTGTATACCCACTTGACATCAATTTCCTTCTTGCTTTGAGGCAATTCGACAAGTGACCAAGTGTTGTTGTCTTCGATAGACTTCACTTCTCTGTTCATTACTTTCACCCACTTCGAATCTTTCAATGCTCCAGTTGCATTGACAAGTTCAACATCTGCATAGAAAGCATAATGTACCAACTCACCTTCATTATCTATCACATCATCTGATGTAATCACAAAATCTTGCAATCTTGCAGGCACGCGTCTTGTTCTTTAAGGCCTGCTTGTACTTGGTTGATCTATAACTGTTGGTTCCTCTTGTCGAACTTCCCTTTCGACTTGAGTCTCTGGTTCTTCAAGTAGGATTCCCACTGAATCTTTGTTGAAATTTTCAGTCCAATCTCATTCTTTAAACTCATCTATGATCACGTCCGTGTTGATCATAATCTGCTCCTTCACTGGATCGAACAACTTGTAACCTTTTGTCGAATGGTATCCAACTAGAATAATTTGACTTGACTTGTCATCAAGTTTTCTTCTCAACTGATCTGGCACATGTCTATATGCAATAGATCCAAATACCTTCAGATGAATCAAGCTAGGCTTCACACCAGACCAATATTCTTCTGGAGTAATTCCTTCTAGCTTCTTCGTAGGACATATGTTCAAAATGTATGTTGCAGTTGACACAGCTTCACCCCAAAACTCTTTAGGTAAATTCTTGCCTTTCAACATACTTCTCACCATCATGATGGTTCGATTCTTCCTTTCTGAAGTTCCATTATGCTGTGGAGTATAGGGTGGCACCACCTCATACATAATCCCTTCCTTTTCACATAACTTGTCGAAGTCTTTCGACACATACTCTCCACCTCCATCACTTTTCAAAACTTTGAGTTTTCGACCACTTTGTCTTTCGACTATAGACTTAAACTTGGAAAATACCTCGATCACTTCACTTTTCTTCTTGATCAGGTAAGTCCATAACTTTCGACTAAAATCATATATGAATGTAACAAAGTATTTGTTACCTCCCATTAAATCCACCTGGATTGGTCCATATACATCAGAGTATATGACTTCAAGAATAACCTTCGACCTACTTCCTGCATCCTTGCTGAAGCTATTCTTGTGTTGTTTCGCCTGCACACATTCCTCACATACCTCGTTTGGAATGTCAATTTCTAGCATTCCTGAAACCATATTTCTTCTCTTCAAATCTCTGATGTCTCTGAAGTTGAGATTGCCTAGTCGATAATGCGAAATCCATTCATCTCTGCTAGATGCATTTGAAAGTCACTTGTGCTCCATCACATTTAGTTCGATCTTGAAGGTTAGATTCTGAGACATAGGAGCCTTTAAGATTAATCTTCCATTTGCGTCGATGACTCTCATCATCTTATCTTTGATCGACACTTTATAATTCTTTTCGACCAACTACCTTATACTGAGAAAATTGCTCTTCATTCCTGGTATATACAACACATTGGAAATTACTGACCTCTTGCCATCTTTTCTCATAATCATAACATCACCAATACCTTCAGCTGCTAGGGTATTGTCATTTGCGGATTTTACCATATTTTTCATTGAGGGCTTTATGTTAACAAACCAGTCTTTCCTTCCAGACATATGTGATGAGCATTCTGAACCCAAGTACCATTGGTCCTTGAATCTATCTTCTTCTCTTGTTGTAACCATCAACACATCTCTTCTTCTTCTTCTTCTTCTTCTTCTTCTTCATGTTTTGCAAACGTTGCCTCACTTTCTTGATTCTTTCGTTTTTTTGGATAATCACTCGAATAGTGACCATACTTCTGACAATTGTAACATTGAATGTGACTCTTGTCAGGTTCTTGACATCCACCTATTCCTCTATTTGAAACACCACCTCTTTGGTTGCCTTGTGTTGTACCCTAAAATTTTCCCTCTCATTTCTTCAACATTTCCTCATCACTAGACCCTTGGAGTTCAAGAACAAGTTAGGATTTGCTCTGCTCAAGACTCCTCCTTGCACTATTGACCCAAATTAGGGTTTGAGTTTGCACAAAGATGTTTTGACCTAAAATGACCAAAGTGACTTTCATGCTTCATATAGGACTCACAAGTTTATCCATACCAAGTTTCAAGCCTTGATTCCAATCTTTGCCCAGTCAATTGGACAGTTGACCTAGAAATCAGCTGTATTGGAGAAAAAGTCAACTGTAGCCAATTGACAGTCAAAATTCATGATTTTTGACCCACATCAACATATTGAACTCATATGGACCATTTGATCAAGTTTGGATCACAACTCCACAAGAAATTTGATCTGATCACCAAAAGGGCAAAATGGTCATTTTTAGGGTTTTGACTGCACAAAGGCAATTTTTGACTGTTTGACCTAGCCAATGGCAAACCAAGCTCACATATGGACTCAAGGATTCAATAGCATGGTCTTGACATATTCAACAAGTTCAAAAGATCCCAAATGCACAAGATTGACCGATGAATTTTCCAATCAACTGATCCAAATTTGATTGTATACTGAAAAGTCAAACTTTGACTTTTTGGTTAAAATCAAGTGCCAAGATTTATTTTTCATCAAGACATGTCAAATTATGAAACTTTTTCATCAAGAAACCAAAAATTACAAATTAGGGTTTAAAATGAAGAAATTTCATAACTTAGAAATTTTCTAAGTTATGAAATTCCCTTATTTTTTCCTAACTTTGTCCCATCTTTTCATCAAGATATATTTGGATTCAAACAAAACTCAAAACATGAAAGTTATAGTCCATTGAAAAATCTACAACTTTGATTCACAAAGTTTCCTCAAGAGAAGCTTGTAGCTCAAGTTATGATTTTTGGAATAGGGTTGCAAAACATTCTTAACTTAGAAATTTTTTGACCTATTTTAGGCAGGATTTTTTCCCAACTTCATGGCCACTTTTCACATGCTTCCACTTGGAATTTCAACTTGCATTACAAAGATGGATTGTAGTACACATTCCAAGCTTTCCAAATTGTCCAAGAACTTCTCAAACACCCTTATGGTTAGGGAGAATCGAATTTGTAAAGATGGGCAAAAGTCACTTTGTTCATAAGCCAATTACATGTTCATAACATTGTCATTTTCAAGTCAGCTTGTACAAGTTAGATTAAAGGCCTCTAATCCTTCTCACACTCAATAATTCAATGCTAAACCATTGTGCCAAGATTTTATTTTGTTCATTTGGTCATTACATGAAAGATTAACCTTTAAATAGATAAAGCATTTTTGCCATTTTGGAAAAGGTACACTTTATGTCAAATACAAATCCAAGAGGCATGGGCAAAATCTTTAGAGCTAGCATTTTGTACACAAATCACTCTGATCAAGAACAAGAGGTGCATCATAGTTTAGGGCATTGGACAGGCTGGTATAAAAACTTGTATTTTCTTACTTATTTAGGAAGAAACATTTGCAAAAGAGGTCCAACATTGAGCTCCTGTCAACACAAGCTAAAACAAACATCTTGAACATCTTCCAAACATAAAACCAGACCTAAGGCATGACCAAACCACCTTCAATACCTCCTCATTCACAGAAATACCTTCTTGCTGCAAAAACAGAGTCTCTTCTGCAACTTGAATCCCACAGTCCATTCCTGTCGTGCGTTTTGGCTAAAACCTCTTCATACACACTCCCTACCATCCATTGAAGCTATTCCAAGCATTGAACTGGAACTGTAACATCCATAACCAAGGTTTCCATTTTCATTTTTCATCTGTGCAGGTTGACTTCTATAGCTCGATTCAGTAAGATTCAAAGCAAGCCAAGCATATAGGAAGCATCATTGGACCTCAAGCAAGTTGTACAAGTCCTCAAACTTCATTGAAAGTACCTCCATTGTTGTACACGATTCAAGCTGAACAGGTAAAAGTTTGAACTTCTATCTCTCTATCCAAGCACATATAGGCTTAGCTTTGTGAAGAAAGTATGTCCTATTCATGGCCCTGAAGCTACCCATATCCTCACTTTTCATTTATATTGTGTGTGTTAAGAGAATTTTGGACCTGAACATTGGAAAAAAGCTAGGTCAGGAATTGGGGGAGAAGAAATTCTCTCTCATTTCTGAGAGTTAGAACGACTTTTTTATATATTTGGAATCGTGACAAGATGCTCCACACTTTTGATGTTGTAAGTTTTTGTTAAAAATCAAGGAATCAGAAGTTAGCAGGTTGAAAAGGAAATGCGCGTTTTCTTTGTTTGAATGTTGCTGGAGGTTGAAGACAACTCCTTTTGGGCTGGGCCTGGGTTATTTTTCTGTTTGCACCACTATTTTCCACTTACACCCCCTTGGCCCATTGTGTGATTTTTTAATCATTTTTTACTTTTTATTTTTTCCTCTGACTTATTATTTTTTGTCAAAATATAAAAAATATTAAAAACATTTTTCCACCCATTTTTGCATTTTATTTGGATTTTATTTGTTTTATTTGAACTTATACATATAAATAAACATAATACTTTTTATTTAAAATACTAAAAAATAATACAAATATATTTATTTTCAGTTATTATTTTATTTTACCCTTTTGAAAACATTTTCTTAAAATACACTTTTTTTTTATAAATAATAAATATTTTATTTTTATATATATTTAGTATATTTAATACATAATATAAATACTTATATATTTATTAGAATATTTAGGGTAAAAATATAAAAATAATACATTTTTATTTTTATTAATATTTGACCTCAAAAATTACTTTTTTTCAATATACTTCTCTTTTATTTATTTTTTGTATATAATTAATAAATATTGTATATGATAAATAATAAATACTATTTATTTAGAAAGTTAGGGTTTTGTCCTAAACCATGAAAATATCCAAAAATTAACCTTTTTTTTATTATTTTTATTTCACTTGTAAATAATCATACACTTACACAAATACATTGATACATTTACAATATACATTTACATTGCTTTATTCCTATACATTGATACATTTTACATTGCGATTGATTCGATTTGGTTGTAAATATTTGGACACTACTCTCCTAATAAGTCTCATCCCTATTTGTAAATATTTGTACCCCCATTCCCGGATACTTATTTGTAATAGCGTAGACTTTAAATTCTCGCAATTTATCGCTTTCAAATATACCATGGTTAGACCTAGGGTTTGTATGTAAATAAAATCAAACGCTAGATAACCTAATACAAAGACAAATGCATGAAATCAATACACCATTCACACTTGCACCCCTAGGATAATCCCGCTTGTTGCCTTCCAAAATGGGCCATGCTTGCATGCTGAGTTTCTTTGGCAAAACAATTCAAATGATCATAGTCCCTCGATGACGCTTTCGAAAGTTGCCTAAACGAAATGATCATAGTCCCTTCAAGCAAAATTGCCAAAGACACTTGGCACCATTGCATTCATGGTCCATACGATGACCCGCGCCCGTCCCGTTAACGTCCTAACACAAGATTGTCCACCAAATACAATGGTGGAACAAAATTGTTAAAAGGGTTAAAACATGAGAAAAACCTTTGAGTAAATTTAGGGGTAGACAACTCTTAGTTACTTGATCAAACTTGCAAAACACACTTGCCTACTTTTCAAAACCACACTCCACAACACTTTAAAAAACAAACTTCCAAAAACATTTGAAACATCTTTTCGAAAAGATACACACCTTTGTAAAATATTCGAGTAAAGAATTGTTACAACGGTTGCCTAGACAAGGCCTCTTTTTCAAAACATTTTCAAAACACACATACACACCACAATTTCAAGCAATTGAAAATCAAAGGCAAGTGATCTAAACAAGTAACTAAGATCCCGTGGATAACCATGGATGAAAAGGGTGCTAATACCTTCCCTTTTCATAATCTACCCCCCGAACCCACGAAACATCTCAAAAGGTTTTTCCTGTGCTTTTTAACCTTTCCTTAGGATAAAATAAAAAGTCGGTGGCGACTCTTGCTAAACCAAACAAGTGCGAATACAAACGCAAAACCTCAAGTCAGTTCTCCCACCGTATCACAGAACTGGCGACTCTGCTGGGGACAAATTTAAAAGTGGGGTTACCTTAGGGTTTAGATCACCTTTACATACTTGCTTTGATTGCTTTGATTGCTTTACTTTTTAGGTCCTTGTTTGGGTTTGTTGTAAATCCTACACCCGGATTTTGGGGCACCTTTTTAGGTAAATAGCAATAAAACTGTGAGGGAACTGTGCGGGGTATACCGACATGGTTGAAGCAGTAAGCTATGTTAGTGTGACATATTTGTGAGTACCGGTAACCCTTGAGTTCAATCAAGGAGAGTACGGGGCCGCTGAGTGATGTCGTGAAGCACTAACGAACTCTTAGAACCTTAATTGACCATCTTAGCCTTTTTAGGGGTAGTGAGATGACCGACTTTGGTGCAGTCCGAAGTTGGTAGATACTCGATACTACACTCATTGAGGGTTGTTTTCTTCGAATATTTTGGTCGCCAGTTAAGTGGCTAAACCAAAACAATGAACGCAGAAAACAATCCAATGATATTGAGCTCCTTAGAACCCGGTTTCTATTTTAGGACAGGATGAGCCAACTAACTTCAAGAGGGTACTTACCTACAAACCCCATGCAAGCCTAAACCTAAGGACTTGTTTGCTTTGTGTGAATATGATTGCCTGTATGTACACTTACTTGCTTCTGCATACATGTACATAACATCATAACATCATACCATAGCATTTTCAATAACCATTTCAAGGATCTCGAGGGTTATTTTGATGCAGGGTCACGTTGAACCAGACGTCTACCAAGGGGCAAGAGGTTTCTCCTCTAAACAAATGCCATCAAAGTTCAAGTGCAACAACTTGAATCAGGGGCTATGACCCACTTGACATGGTGAGCTTGATTCTCTTGGAAAGACATCCACCAGTACAAAGTTCTCCAATCAAAGATCAAAGTTCAACCTCTAACATTTTCTTGTGTTTACCCCAAGAGATCCTTGAAAACATTGCATATATATCATACATATCATTGCATAACAGGTTTCTCCCATACAAGTTTCCTTATCTTCTTACTGTTTATTTCAGTAAGATGGATATGGAACAAACGGTAAAGGATCTCCAAGCTCAAAATGCTCAATTCCAACAAATGCTTCTGGCTATGGGTAAAGGGCAAGAGGATCTGACAGCTCTCCTTCTCAAAGACAAGAAGAAGAAGTCCAAGAAGGCAGCCCGCATCCTGAACTTGAGAAGAAGACCTAAGACCCTGGACCTTGCAACTCCATCCAACATAGGGGATAGTCTTGGAGAAGACCACAATTTGGAGAGCAATGATGCTGAAGCTGACTACTCCGAAGAACAATATCCTCTCGCTGATGACAAGTACAAAGAGTTGGAGGATCGCCTCAATGCTATGGAGATTCAACAAATACATGGCTTGGATTTAGGAGACATGGGTTTAGTTTCTGGATTGGTCATCCCGCCAAAGTTCAAGGTCCCTACCTTTGCCATGTACGACGGAGTTTCTTGCCCTAAGATGCACCTAACGTCTTATGTTCGCAAGATTCAACCATACGCAGCTGATCCAAAGCTTTGGATCCATTTCTTCCAAGAAAGTCTGATAGGGGCTCAACTTGAGTGGTTCTATCAATTGAAGAGTTCTCGCATCCACACCTGGAAGGACTTAGCTTTTGCTTTCTATGAGCAGTATCAGTATAATGTTGATCTTGCACCAACTCGTGTGCAATTGCAAAGCATGACCATGGGTTCTGACGAGAGCTTCAAGGGATATGCCCAAAGGTGGAGAGATCTGGCTGGTAGGGTGCAACCCCCTTTAACTGACAGAGAGCTGATTGACATCTTCATGGGAACTTTGACGGGGCCTCTCTTCAATCACTTAATTAGAAGCTCCTCAGTCGGGTTCACCGAGCTAATACTGACCGGCGAGAGGGTCGAGGCTGGAATCAAAAGTGGAAAGATCCAAGGAGCTACATCCTCGGATACTCAAATAATTCCCTACAATGGAAAGAAAGAGTCCAATGCTGCGAACAGTCAAAAGGGTCGTCATGACCAACACGTAGGGTCAATCTTGATCTCTAATCCTACGCCTGCTCAACAAAGACAGGGGCATCAGTATAAGGAGGTCGCACCTAAGAGACAGTTCACCAACATCAACATGTCGCTGTCTCAAGCACTGCAACACTTGTTGAAGAGAGATCTGATTACATTGAGGGCTCCCCTCCGGAACCCAAATACTTCTGCTCCTACCTATCATCCCAATGAAAGGTGTGCATACCACACTGACAGTCCGGGGCATGACACAAACAACTGTTGGCCTCTGAAGAACAAGATCTAAGACATGATTGATGCCAAGGAGATCGAGTTTAACCCTCCAGAGACCCCAGCATGATCACTGCTCCTACGCTAAATCATTGAGAATGTCTTTGTTTCATTTTGAATTTTCAAGTTGTAATCTCTTTGTTATTCAAACAATTATCTATTAATGTCAAACTCTGTTTCATTAATGCATTGCATATGTTTGTCTTGAATTCATCCATTCGTTTTCACTACTCTTATGCTTTCTTTATGATATTTAACTCTTGATAAAAAGCTGCAAGCCTTTAGAGGGAGGATGACGAAACAATACCATAATCTCATACAGTATGCTTTTGAACAGACCTTGTTGATGATGTACAGGCATTTCTTTCAAATCCCAAACACTGGAGTTATAAGGAAGATAATCCCTAATCAACCCCTTCGAGCCAAAGAAGTAGGAGTTTTCTGTTCTAAAAAAATCAAAACCTTTGATATAAACCTGGGGCAAGGTAGTATCTCAGTTAATTCAAAAAAGGTGCGCATTAAAGTCGCAAACCCTCAGTTTGTAACACAACGAACGACGTCAACAAAAAAAAAGCATTCCTCTGGAATCAAAAGACAGTGATGGTTCCCTATCACACAGGCAGTCAATCTCTCAAAAGAAAAAGGCCCACTAAGCTAAAACCTATAAAGGAGGCTTAAGAAAGCTGGGGCATCCCGCTGACTGGGATCTCAAAAACGGGAACAGTCAGGCAAAAGTTAGGGATAACAAATCAAAATCAAAATAGAGAGGTCATTACAAATCCTCAACAACATGAAAAAAATGTTGCAAAAGAAAAAGGAGATGATGACTGTCTCCCAAATTCAATTGGTGAACCATCACCCAAAAGTCGTTCCGAATTCGAATGGAGTTCGACGCACAATTAACTAAGCTTAGGATTGGAGAACATCACGAAGAGCGGGTGGGTACAAATATACTTTGAGCCTTTATCCTTTGTTTCTTAAACCGTGAACCAAGCCACGTTACAACCCTTCAAAAGTCCTAATTGAAGCATGGGTTAGTTCGAAAGCATACTGTTACAAAAGGTATCCTGACTCCTGTAAGGCTTTGCTCTAAATCTTGCGTTGATTTTGTCTTATAAAAAAGTTTTCTGCTAAAAAATGCATTTTTCAAAACTTCGAGACAAACATAAACTTTGCATTGCTTGAATATCATTGTTTGCATTTGGCTATTTGCTTGACAGCGAAGAAATTCATACAGCGAATGTTCGGAGGAACGAAAACTCTCTCAGTGAGTAAAATCACTTCAAAAAGGATGACACTTCCATTAATAAATCTCCTATCAACAAGGGGCATGACATGACACCATCCAGTTAACCTGGGGCAGTCCAGTCAAGATTTCAACAAAATCTCTCAATTTGCAGAGTAACCTGATTGAAGACTCCTTCATCATCACTTGGGGCATTCGAATGTCAAAAGTGTCCAACAATTCCTTCATCACCTGCTGGAAGTTGCAACCACCAACAGAATAACGGACAATTGAAGCTCCTAAAAATCTGTTTCTCTCAAGAATGAGGACTCTCATCCTTATCACCTCAGAAGATTGGTATACTCCCAGTTTCTGACCGTTAATAGCATGAAGATTCTCATCACCTCAGAAGATTGGTATACTCCCAATTTCTGACCCTTAACAAAATCAAGATCTAGAGATAGTTCAAGATGTGACCCAGGTTTGGCGACATTCCGTAACTTATTCCAGATTTGCTTCCAGAAATAGTTCAGATGTGACCCAAATTTGGCGACATTCCGTAACTTATTCCAGATTTGCTTCCAGAAATAGTTCAAGATGTGACCCAGACATGGCGACATTCCGTAACTTATTCAAGATTTCCTTCTAGAAATAGTTCAAGATGTGACCCAAAATTTGGCGACATTCCGTAACTTATTCCAGATTTGCTTCTAGAAATAGTTCAGATGTGACCTAAGTTTGGCGACATTCTGTAACTTATTCCAGATTTGCTTCCAGAAATAGTTCAAGATGTGACCCAGATTTGGCGACATTCCGATACTTATTCAAGATTTCCTTCTAGAGATACTTCAGATGTGACCCAGATTTGGCGATATTCCGTAACTTATTCCAGATCAACACCTGCAGCAATCAGAAGATTCTTGCAATCCCCAGCCAGAGAACCTTCCAGAATCTAATTCCCCTCAGAGTCCAGATTCTTGCAATCCCCAGCGGAGCTAAAACTTCCAACTATCAATCCCCAAGCAGAGTGAAGACTCTCATTCTCAGTTCCTCACAGAATATTCGAATATTCTCCAGTAAAGATCTCCTCAAGACAGGAATCCCCAGTAGATTGGCATACAACCCAAGCTCCTGATTCCCCAACAGTGGTCCCAGGACTTCTCATCTTCAACGATCAAAATATTCTTGCCCTCCCCTGCAGCAGTCAAGGATTACTTTCCCCGACAGCAGTCAAGATGCTTTTATCTCCAGCCATCCAGGATTCATCTATCCTCAGCAAGACAGCTCATCAGCTTACATGCGCATTCATCACATTCATATCATAAACATTGATATAACATACATTGCATCATGCATCATGACATTGCATACAACTAACTCTTTACCTTCTTTCAGGAAAGATCAGTCTACAGACAAAGATCATCATCTTCTGAAAGTCTTTCTAGAAATAGTTCAGATGTGACCCAGACATGGCGACATTCTGATACTTATTCCAGATTCTCCCAGAGATAGTTCAGATGTGACCCAGACATGGCGACATTCTGATACTTATTCCAGAGTCATTCAGATGCAGTTTTACACGGACTAATCATCAGGAAACCCTACACCGGTTCCTTCTCCACTTCAAGACTTCTGAAAACAGTTCACGGGTTCTCCAGTAACGGATGTTAACCTATCGCTTGTTCAGATTCTTCTTCAAGACTTCTGAAAACAGTTTACGGATTCTTCCCAACAACGGATGTTAATCTATCGCTTGTTCAGATGCAACTTTTGAAAACATTTCACGGACGCTTCCCAACAACGGATGCTGCTCTATTGCTTATTCAATTTCAAGACTTCTGAAAACAGTTCACGGGTTCTCTAGTAACGGATGTTAATCTGTCGCTTGTTCAGATGCAACTTTTGAAAACAGTTTACGAATGCTTCCAGATACGGATGTCAATCTATTGCTTATTCAAACCCCCAGTTCAGAGATGTTCCAAAACATGGATACCTTTCTGATACTCGTCCACTCATCAACGACATGCAGTTCAACAATCACATTTCCAGATGGCATCTCTAAGCCCATCCTCCTACCAACAATTTCCAGATGGCATCTCTAAGCCCATCCCCTGTCACATCTTCAGATGGCATCTTTAAGCCCATCACCAAATGGCATCTTTAATCCCATTCCCTCTACCATCACATCACCGAGTGCAAATTTTTTTTTGGGCACTCTAGTGTCCAATCTCCTTTTACCTTTGAGTCGCGAACGACAAACTTGCCAATCTAACTCTTCAGGTTCAAGAAGATTGAACAGGGGCAACTATTGTACCCCAAAATTTTCCCTCTCATTTCTTCAACATTTCTTCATCACTAGACCCTTGGAGTTCAAGAACAAGTTAGGATTTGCTCTGCTCAAGACTCCTCCTTGCACTGTTGACCCAAATTAGGGTTTGAGTTTGCACAAAGATGTTTTGACCTAAAATGCCCAAAGTGACTTTCATGCTTCATATAGGACTCACAAGTTTATCCATACCAAGTTTCAAGCCTTGATTCCAATCTTTGCCCAGTCAATTGGACAGTTGACCTATAAATCAGCTGTATTGGAGAAAAAGTCAACTGTAGCCAATTGACAGTCAAACTTCATGATTTTTGACCCACATCAACATATTGAACTCATATGGACCATTTGATCGAGTTTGGATCACAACTCCATAAGAAATTTGATCAGATCACCAAAAGGGCAAAATGGTCATTTTTAGGGTTTTGACTGCACAAAGGCAATTTTTAACTGTTTGACCTAGCCAATGGCAAACCAAGCTCACATATGGAATAAAGGATTAAATGGTATGGTCTTGACATATTCAACAAGTTCAAAAGATCCCAAATGCACAAGATTGACAGATGAATTTTCCAGTCAACTGATCCAAATTTGACTGTATACTGAAAAGTCAAACTTTGACTTTTTGGTCAAAATCAAGTGCCAAGATTTATTTTTCATCAAGACATGTCAAATTATGAAACTTGTTCATCAAGAAACCAAAAATTACAAATTAGGGTTTAAAATGAAGAAATTTCATAACTTAGAAATTTTCTAAGTTATGAAATTCCCTTATTTTTTCCTAAGTTTGTCCCATCTTTTCATCAAGATATATTTGGATTCAAACAAAACTCAAAACATGAAAGTTATAGTCCATTTCAAAATATACAACTTTGATTCACAAAGTTTCCTCAAGAGCAGCTTGTAGCTCAAGTTATGATTTTTGGAATAGGGTTGCAAAACATTCTTAACTTAGAAATTTTTTGACCTATTTTAGGAAGGATTTTTGCCGAACTTCATGGCCACTTTTCACATGCTTCCACTTGGAATTTCAACTTGCATTACGAAGATGGATTGTAGTACACATTCCAAGCTTTCCAAATTGTCCAAGAACTTCTCAAACACCCTTGTGGTTAGGGAGAATCGAATTTGTAAAGATGGGCAAAAGTCACTTTGTTCATAAGCCAATTACATGTTCATAACATTGCCATTTTCAAGTCAGCTTGTACAAGCTAGATTACAGGCCTCTAATCCTTCTCACACTCAATAATTCAATGCTAAACCATTGTGCCAAGATGTTATTTTGTTCATTTGGTCATTACATGAAAGATTAACCTTTAAATAGATAAAGCATTTTTGCCATTTTGGAAAAGGTACACTTTATGTCAAATACAAATCCAAGAGGCATGGGCAAAATCTTTAGAGCTAGCATTTTGTACACAAATCACTCTGATCAAGAACAAGAGGTGCAACATAGTTTAGGGCATTGGATAGGCTGGTATAGAAACTTGTATTTTCTTACTTATCTAGGAAGAAACATTTGCAAAAGAGGTCCAACATTGAGCTCCTGTCAACACAAGCTAAAACAAACATCTTGAACATCTTCCAAACATAGAACCAGACCTAAGGCACGACCAAACCACCTTCAATACCTCCTCATTCACAGAAATACCTTCTTGCTGCAAAAACAAAGTCTCTTCTGCAACTTGAATCCCACAGTCCATTCCCGTCGTGCATTTTGGCTAAAACCTCTTCATACACACTCCCTACCATCCATTGAAGCTATTCCAATCATTGAACTGGAACTGTAACATCCATAACCAAGGTTGCCATTTTCATTTTTCATCTGTGCAGGTTAACTTCTATAGCTCGATTCAGTAAGATTCAAAGCAAGCCAAGCATAGAGGAAGCATCCTTGGACCTCAAGCAAGTTGTACAAGTCCTCAAACTTCATTGAAAGTACCTCCATTGTTGTACACGATTCAAGCTGAACAGGTAAAAGTTTGAACTTCTATCTCTCTATCCAAGCACATCTAGGCTTAGGTTTGTGAAGAAAGTATGTCCTATTCATGGCCCTGAAGCTACCCATATCCTCACTTTTCATTTATATTGTGTGTGTTAAGAGAATTTTGGACCTGAACATTGGAAAAAAGCTAGGTCAGGAATTGGGGGAGAAGAAATTCTCTCTCATTTCTGAGAGTTAGAACGACTTTTTTATATATTGGGAATCGTGACAAGATGCTTCACACTTTTGATGTTGTAAGTTTTTGTTAAAAATCAAGGAATCAGAAGTTAGCAGGTTGAGAAGGAAACGCGCGTTTTCTTTGTTTGAATGTTGCTGGAGGTTGAAGACAACTCCTTTTGGGCTGGGCCTGGGTTATTTTTCTGTTTGCACCACTATTTTCCACTTACACTATTTTCTGGGTTAATCATTTTTGACTTTTTATTTTTTCCTCTGACTTATTATTTTTTGTCAAAATATAAAAAATATTAAAAACATTTTTCTACCCATTTTTGCATTTTATTTGGATTTTATTTGTTTTATTTGAACTTATACATATAAATAAACATAATACTTTTTATTTAAAATACTAAAAAATAATACAAATATATTTATTTTCAGTTATTATTTTATTTTACCCTTTTGAAAACATTTTCTTAAAATACAGTTTTTTTTGATAAATAATAAATATTTTATTTTTATATATATTTAGTATATTTAATACATAATATAAATACTTATATATTTATTAGAATATTTAGGGTAAAAATATAAAAATAATACATTTTTATTTTTATTAATATTTGACCTCAAAAATTACTTTTTTTCAATATACTTATCTTTTATTTATTTTTTGTATATAATTAATAAATATTGTATATGATAAATAATAAATACTATTTATTTAGAAAATTAGGGTTTTGCCCTAAACCATGAAAATATCCAAAAATTAACCTTTTTTTATTATTTTTATTTCACTTGTAAATAATCATACACTTACACAAATACATTGATACATTTACAATATACATTTACATTGCTTTATTCCTATACATTGATACATTTTACATTGCGATTGATTCAATTTGGTTGTAAATATTTGGACACTACTCTCCTAATAAGTCTCATCCCCATTTGTAAATATTTGTACCCCTATTCCCGGATACTTATTTGTAATAGCGTAGACTTTAAATTCTCGCAATTTATCGCTTTCAAATATACCATGGTTAGACCTAGGGTTTGTATGTAAATAAAATCAAACGCTAGATAACCTAATACAAAGACAAATGCATGAAATCAATACACCATTCACACTTGCACCCCTAGGGTAATCCCGCTTGTTGCCTTCCAAAATGGGCCATGCTTGCATGTTGAGTTTCTTTGACAAAATAATTCAAATGATCATAGTCCCTCGATGACGCTTTCGAAAGTTGCCTAAACGAAATGATCATAGTCCCTTCAAGCAAAATTGCCAAAGACACTTGGCACCATTGCATTCATGGTCCATACAATGAGCCGCGCCCGTCCCGTTAACGTCCTAACATAAGATTGTCCACCAAATACAATGGTGGAACAAAATTGTTAAAAGGGTTAAAACATGAGAAAAACCTTTGAGTAAATTTAGGGGTAGACAACTCTTAGTTACTTGATCAAACTTGCAAAACACACTTGCCTACTTTTCAAAACCACACTCCACAACACTTTCAAAAACAAACTTCCAAAAACATTTGAAACATCTTTTCGAAAAGATACACACCTTTGTAAAATATTCGATTAAAGAATTGTTACAACGGTTGCCTAGACAAGGCCTCTTTTTCAAAACATTTTCAAAACACACATACACACCACAATTTCAAGCAATTGAAAATCAAAGGCAAGTGATCTAAACAAGTAACTAAGAGCCCGTGGATAACCATGGATGAAAAGGGTGATAATACCTTCCCTTTTCATAATCTACCCCCCGAACCCACGAAACATCTCAAAAGGTTTTTCCTGTGCTTTTTAACCTTCCTTAGGATAAAATAAAAAGTTGGTGGCGACTCTTGCTAAACCGAACAAGTGTGAATACAAACGCAAAACCTCAAGTCAGTTCTCCCACTGTATCACACCTTGGTATGGTCTTCTTTGATTCGACACGTTTCCTTCGTTCTGGTTTCCTCTACCATTCGATTTATTTTAGGCGCCTCTACCTCTGTCGAACCATTTTCCTTTGCCTTTGGTTTCTTTTGCTGAATGTGCCTGCAAAGCCACATCACTCTTCGACTTTCCTGCAGCTCTTTCATTCATTCTTTTCTAATGAGATTCAAGCGTCCCTTGAAGCTCTTCCTTTGTCAATTTCGACAAGTCTTTCCCCTCTTCTATAGCCACCACCACGTGGTCGAACTCAGAAGCCAAAGATCTCAAGATCTTCGAAACAACAGCTCTTGTTGTTAATGGTTCTCCACATGCCTTGATTTGATTCACTAGTTTTGTAACCCTAGTGAAGAAATCAGATATGCTCTCACTATCTTCCATCTGAAGAAACTCATACGTTCTCTTGTGATTTTGTAACCTCACTTCTTTCACCTTTTCTGCACCACCAAAGGACTTCTCAAGTACATCCCAAGCTTCTTTTGCAGATTCTGAATCACTTAATTTTTCAAAATTTTCTGGACTCACACATTAATGAATTATAAAGAGTGCTTTATAACTCAACTTCTCAATTTCTGTGTGTTTCTTCTTTTCTTATTCTGAAGCATTTTCTCCAAGTGATTCGAATCCATATTGTGATACGATGGAAGAACTGACTTGAGGTTTTACGTTTGTGTTTGCAAATGTTTTAGTTTAGCAAGAGTCGCCACCGACTTTTTATTTAACCAAAAGGAAAGGTCAAAAAGCACAGGAAAGACCTTTGAGATGTTTTCTTGAGTTCGGGGGGTAGATTATGAAAAGGGAAAGTGCTAGCACCCTTTTCATCCATGGTTTTCAATGGGCTCTTAGTTACTTGTTTAGATCACTTGCTTTGCTTTTCCAATTGTTTGAAATGGTGCTTTGTGTGGTTTTGAAACTATTTTGAAAAGAGGCCATTGTTTTGGCAATCTTTGTAATGATTCTTGTTTGAAGAATGTATACAAAGATGTTTGTCTTTTGAAAAATATTTCAATGTTTGAAAGTTTGTTTGGAAATTATTTTGAAATTGTGTATGTTTGTTTGAAAATAGCAAGTATGGTTTGCAAATTTGATCAAGTAACTAGGAGCTTGTCTACCTACTCAAAAGTCTTTCCTACACATTTTTAACCCTTTGACATTGTTGTTTTACCATTGTATTTGGTAAACAACCCTATCTTTTGGATGTTAAACGGGACGGGCGTGGGTCATTGTATGACCATGATAGCAATGGTGCCAAGTATCTTAGCAAGTTTTAGGGACTAAGATCATTTTTGTTTAGGCAACCAAGATAGCGTCATCGAGGGACTATGATCTTTTTGTTTTGTTTTGTTTTCCAAGATACCTAGCATGCATACCATGGCCATTTTAAGGCAACAAAGTGGATGAAACCCTAGGGGTGCTTGTGTGCAAGGTGTTGTCATTTTTCATGCATTTTTGTCTTGTGTTAAGTCATGCTATTTGTTTGATTTTGGTCTTTGCATACAAAACCCTAATTCTTACTATCATGGTATATGAAATCGATAAAATGCGTAAAATGAATCTAAACTATTACAACATTATTATGGGGAGGGGGATACAAGTTTTTAATAGGGGATATTTGCACAAAATAAAACCCTAATTTACTATTACAACCCAATTGAATTTAAACAATAATAAATAAATAAGCAAATATTTAAATATGCAATATGATATAAATATGCAAAAAAAATGTTTTTGTATTAATTTTATGTATGAGAAAATAAATTTATTTATGTCCTAAAAATAAGAAAATAAAGTGATTATTTTTGAAAGGGGGAAAACCCTAATTTTTTGTTTTAAAAGAAAATATATATTCTATTATTATTTGTTCATTTTGTTTAAGAAAAAAATAATAACAATATATACAAAATGTTAAAAAATTAAATATTGTATGAAAATATTATTTTGAGTGTATAAATAATAAAAATAAAAAAGTATGATATTTTAATATTATTTACAAGTTTTTATTTAAGAAAATAAAGTATGTTATTATTAGTAAACTATTTTTATGCCCAAAAAATAATAAAAATAATAAAATAAAATACAAAAAATTAAGAAAATATTTTTGGATTTTTTTAACATTTAGGAAACATAAATAAAGTCATAAAATATAAATATGCAAGAAAATATAAAAAAATATAAGAAAATGCAAAAGGGGGTGCAGAAAGTAAAAGGGGGGTGTCAAAAGAAAGCAGGCCCAAGTGCCTTGGCCCAGAACCACTTCATCCCTAACCTCCTGCCTTCGTCCCAAAACGCGCGCTTCCTATATTCAAATCCTGTTCTCTCTATTGCTTGTATGAAATCAAAAATTTACAACATGAAACTTATAGCATTTGATCACACGATTTCAACGATATAAAAAACTTGACCTAACTCTCAAAGACCAGAGAGAATTTTATCACCCCTAATTCCTGACATAAAATTTTCAGCATGTTCATCATCCAAATTCTCCTAGCTCAGTTAATATAAATAAGAACTATGCATATGTACAACTCAAGCACATTAAAGACTACATTTTTGCTTCACAAACCTAAGCCTAAGGATGTCTAAATAGAGAAATAGAAACTTAGAAAATACCTTGTTCAGTTGAGTTTGGCTATGGCAATGTATAAACTTTGAGTGAGGCCTGAAGTACTCGTGAGCTTGCTTGAAGTTCCCTTAACCTTTCCCAATGCTCAACTTGCTTTGAAATGGCTTGAATCTCCTTGTAGAAGTCAACCTTTATGCCATAAATGGATTAATTCATTGTGCAAAGTTCCATAGCTAAGAACAAAGCCAATATCCATTGTATTTGCATTAAATTAAGGAGTTTGGAAAGTTTTAAGAGCTGTAAAACAAGTACAAGCATGCTTAGGACAGATTTGCAACTTGTAGCAATGTGAAAAATGCCATGGACAAAAGTGAGAAATGGCCATTTTCTTTTCTTTGATTCTCCCTAACCATAAATGATCCTGGAGATTTCCTGGACATTTTGGAAAGCTTGTAACATGCTTTACAATCCATCTTTGAAATGCATTTTTAGATTCCAATTGGAACTAGGTGAAAAGTTTCCATGAAGTTAGGTAAAAAATCTGCCTAAACTAAGGCAAAATTTCACTAAGTTAAAAGTTTCATGGACCCTTATTCACAAAATCATAACTTGAGATCCAAGCATCTTTTGGGAAAACTTTTTGAATCAAAGTTGTATATTTTGTGGAGAACTACAACTTTCATGTTGTAAGTTTTCTTTGAATCCAATTTCATCATGGTGAAAAAGTTGGGAAAAAATAAGAAATTTTCATAACTTAGAAAATTTCTGTTATGAAAAATTTCAAACTTAAACCCTAATTTTCAAAATTAGGTTTCTTGGTCAACAAGTTTCATGTTTTTACACATCTTGATGAAAAATGACCCTTGGCACTTGATTTTGACCAAAAAGTCAAAGTTTGACTTTTCAGTATGCAGTTGATTTTTGATCAGTTGACTGGAAAATTCATCTGTCAATCCAATGCAATTGAGATCTTTTGAACCTTGTGATTAGGTCAAGATGATGCCATTGAGTCCTTGAAACCATTCTTGAACCCAATTTGCCATTGGCTAGGTGAAAAATTAGAAATTGCCCTTCTACAGTCAAAACCCTAATTTTGACCATTTTGCCCTTTTGATGGTCTGATCAAATTTATTGAGGAGTTGTAGTCCAAACTTGATAAAATGGTTCATATAAGTCTATAATGTTGATGTGGATAAAAAATTAGGTTTGACTGTAAATTGGCCATGGTTGACCTTTTTCCCCAATACAGTTGATTTTTAGGTCAATTGTCCGATTGACTGGGCAAAAATTTGATGCAAGGCTTGAAACTTGGTATGAACAATCTTTGAGGTCCAACATGAAGCATGAAAGTCACATGATGCATTGGAAGTCCAAAAATCCTTGTGCAAACTTAAACCCTAATTTCAGGCCATCAGTGCAAGATGAGGTCTTGAGCTGAGCAAACCCTAATCTTGTCTTGAATCCAAAGAGTCTTGTGAGGAAAATATTGATAAAATGAGAGGGAAAATTTTGGGGTACAACAGCTGCCCCTGTTCAATCTTCTTGAACCTGAAGAGTTAGATTGGCGAGTTTTGTCATTCGTGACTCGAAGGTAAAAGATGATTGGACACTAGAGTGCCTGTAAATTTGCACTCGTCAAAATGTAGTTGAGGGAATGGGCTTAAAGATGCCATTTGGAGATGTGAGAGAATCTTTTTGGAGATGGGCTTAAAGATGCCATCCAAGAATGTTTGTTAAGTTGTAAGTTGTAAGTCAAAAGAATGAGTATCAGAATGGTATCCGCGTCTCGAACGTATCTGTACTGTATCTAGAGACTGAATCTGAACGAGCAAAGGAATGGCGTCCGTGTCTAGAGCGTATCCGAGATGTAACTGTATTTGAATCTTGAATGAATAACATAATGACTTCCATGTCTAGAGTGTATCTGTATTGTATCTGAATCTTGAAATTTGAATAAGCGACAAAATGGCATCCATGTCTGGAGCGTTTCTGGGTTGGGGAAAAAGTCAGAATAAGTGACAGAATGGCAACCGTGTATGGAGCGTATCTGGACTGTATCTGAAGTTAAGATATGTATGAGTAGTAGAATGACTTCCGTGTCTAGAGTGTATCTGAACTGTAACTGGGATCTGAATAAGTGACAGAATGACTTCCGTGTCTGGAGTGTATCTGAACTTGAAATTGATAGTTGAATCTGAATGAGAAATAGAATGGCTTCTGTGTCTGGAGAATATCTAATATGTATCTGATAGTTGAAATATGAATAAGTATCAGGATGGCATCCGTGTCTGGAGTGTATCTTTACTGTATCTTAATAAGAGATCTGAATGAGTAACAGAATAACTTTCGTGTCTGGAGTGTATCTGTACTATATCTGAAATCTTTGAATATTTGTTAAAGATAGTTGTTAATCTTATCCTGAAAAGGGTAAAATGTTAGCTGAAAAACACAAAGTTATGTTGCATGAAATGTATGATGCAACAAAATGTTCCTTATCAATGTTTATGATATATGGATGTAATGTATGCGCATGTAAGCTGATTTGCTGTCTTGATGAGGAAAATAAATCCTTGATAGCTAGGGATAATGAAATCCTTGACTGCTGTCGGGGAAAATAAATCCTTGACCGCTGCTGGAGATTCAAAATCTTTGACTGCTGAGGATGAGAAATCCTTGGTGACCATTGGGGATGGAAAATCCCTGACAACCTCTGTGGGGAATGTGAGAATCCTTCATGGCTTGAAGTTGGAGTATTGACAAAAATTCTGCTTGGGAAAGTAATGTCAAACTGCTTGAGAAATCTGCTTGGGAAATCTAGAGAACTTCGAAGACTTCTATTAGGGGTTAAATAATGGGAATCCTTACTCGATTGGGGAATAGGGAAAATTCTGATGATTTATGCGGGGAACTAAGAATGAGAATATTCAATCTCCTGGGGAATTTGAATCTTTGGGGACTTCATGTTGGGGAGTCAAGAATGAGAATCTTCGATTTGCAGGGGATTAAAAATTCTGACAAATTCATGCTGGGGAGTAATGAAGACTCTGGCAACTTCACTGGGGAATCAAGAATGAGAATCTTCAATCTGCTAGGGGATGAAAAATTCTGACAAATTCATGCTGGGGAGTAATGAAGACTCTGGCACTTCACTGGGGAATCAAGAATGAGAATCTTCAATCTGCTAGGGGATGAAAAACTCTATGGGGAGTAGCTATACTGCTGGGGAGTAGCTATCCTGCTAAAGAGTAAGTTCAGGACTCTGGGGGAAAAGCTTATTCCTGTTTGGAAAAAGTTCAGGAGTTTGGGTTGTATGCCACTCTACTGGGGAATTATCCTAGTTTGGGGATAAGATAAAAGTTAACTGTTATCTGGTTGATTCTCAGACTTTAAGACAAATTGCTGGGGAATTTGGAGAAATTGGATGGTCTCTGCTGTGGATTGATAGTTGGAAATTTGACTCGACTAGGGAAGAAGTTTCATCTCCGCTGAGGGTCCGTAGTTCAAAGTTTTTGCTCCACTGGGGATTGGGAGTTTGAAGTTTTAACTCTGATGGGAATTAAGGGTTTTGAAATTATAACACCGCTGGTGATATGTATTTTAAGGTTTTAGCTCCGCTGGGGATCTAGATGATGTACTGCAGGGGATTTCTCTTGGAATAGCCTAAAGACATTTTCCTATACTTTCAACCTGTCAGTAATTATTCTTTCCCATTTTGTTTATTTGTAAACATTGATTATATTCAAATGCATATGCTCATTAATAAATCATTGGACGTTTTCAAATAAAACACAAGTGTAAAAAAGAAGAAAAGGCAAATAGTTTTCTGCACTTTGAAGTATCTTTGTATTAACTTTGTGTAAGTATTTTGTACAAAGGAGACAGACATCCTAGTAAGAGAACGTTGTCATAAAAATGAGAAAAATTTATATAAAGAAAGACGGCTATGTGTGAAAATTCCATGGGATTCCCATTCTGCTATAGCCTTTGTAACTCTGAATATCTTGTTCATTCATTGCTTCGTCCGAAGATGATTGAATTGACCAGGAGCCCAGAGCTTGTCTGTGAAGAGATTGTCCTTAAAGTGATCCGGCGAGACATAGTCATACACTTTAATTCCCTAACTTTTGCCTGGACTTCCCTTTCGGGTTTTCAATCCACCGGGAAACCCTTTTTTGCCCAAGTCGCCCTTTCGGGTTTTCAACTTGTCGGGTGTACATATTTTTTTTGTTTATCCCTAACTTTTGCCTGAACCTCCCTTTCGGGTTTTCGATTCACCAGGATGCCCCTTTTTTGCCTAGGTGTGTCAACCTAGCGGGTGATTTATGCGTAGTATCTTTTGACTATGTCTGCGTTCGCAGGGTGCGGCAGATCATCGTTGTTCATGGTGGTTAATATCATTTCCCCACCAGAAAAGATGTTTTTGATCACAAATGGTCCTTCGTAGGTAGGAGTCCATTTTCCCCTGGGATCACTTTGCGACAAGATGATCTGCTTGATTATAAGATCCCCGACTTGATATACCTGGCGCCTGACTTTCTTGTTGAAAGCCTTGATCATCTGCTTTTGATACGTCTGACCATGGCAAACAGCAGTAAGCCTCTTTTCATTAATCAAGTTAAGTTGATCAAGTCGGGTCTGAATCCAATCGTCTTCACTCAAACCAGCATCTTTCATGATTCTCAAGGAGGGAATCTGAACTTCGATAGGTAAAACAGCTTCCATGCCGTATACCAAAGAATAGGGTGTTGCCCCAGTTGACGTACGCGCCGTGGTACGATACCCGTGAAGAGCAAACAGTAACATCTCATACCAGTCCTTGTAGGTGACTGTCATCTTTTGTATGATCTTCTTGATATTTTTGTTCGCAACTTCGACAACATCGTTCATCTTTGGCCGATAGAGAGATGAATTGTGATGTTGAATCTGGAACTGCTCGCACAAGGCGGTGATCATAGTGTTGTTAAGGTTTGTACCATTGTCAGTGATAGTCCTTTCAGGGATGTCGTACCGGCAAATGAGGTTCTGCTTGATGAAACGGGCAACAACATTCTTTGTGATGAATGCGAAGGAAGCTGCTTCGACCCACTTGGTAAAGTAATCAATGGCCACCAGAATGAAGCGGTGTCCATTGGATGTTGTAGGCTTGATCTCCCCAATCATGTCGATTCCCCACATAGCGAATGTCCAATGAGCTGTTAATACATTGAGAGGAACTGGAGGTATATGTACCATGTCCGCATATATTTGACATTTGTGGCAAGTACGGGAGTGTTGATAGCAGTGAGCTTCCATGGTAGACCAGTAATAGCCTGCCTGTAGAATCTTCTTAGCCATCATATGTCCGCTAGAGTGGGTGCCAAAGGTACCATTGTGCAGTTCATCCATGATCTGCTCAGCTTCAACCTTGTCCACACAACGGAGCAGAATGCAATCATGATTGCGCTTGTATAGGATACCATTGCTCAGGAAGAACTTGGTAGAGAATCTCCTTAAGAACTTTTTGTCGTTGACTGAAGCTCCTTCAGGGTATTCTTGAGCCTCGAGATACCTTTTGACTTCATGAAACCAAGATCAGTCCACTACTTCTTCGGTATTAATCTCGTGACAATGTGCAGGTTCGTCCATCTGTTAAATGGTGATTTAGGGAGCCTCATTATCCCAATTAAGTTTAAACATGGATGACATTGTAGCTAGAGCATCTGCTAACTGATTTTATTCTCACGGGAAGTGCTCGAAGGTAATCTGCTCGAAATGTGGTAACAATGTCAAGACATGTTCTTTGTAAGGGATGAGGTTGGGATGCTTAGTGTCCCACTCTCCTTTGATCTGAATGATGACCAAAGATGAGTCTCCAAACACAATCAAAGATTTTATTCCCAAGTCTATGGCAGCCTTGAGACCAAAGATGCAAGCTTCATACTCTGCCATGTTGTTGGTGCAATTGAAGCAAAGTCTGGCGGTGAAAGGAGTGTGGCAACCTTTCGGGGAGATGAGTACCGCGCTGATACTGTTGCCAAGTGCATTGGAGGCGCCATCAAAGTACAGGGTCCATCGGGATCCTTGTTCAGGTCCGTCATATGGTCTGAAATATTCAACGTTGCCCAATGTCATAATGTCTTCGTCAGGGAAGTCAAACCTCATGGATTGGTAATCTTCGACAGCTTGATGAGCCAGATGGTCAGCTAGCACACTCCCCTTTATAGATATTTGGGTCGTGTATTGTATGTCGTATTCTGTCAGGATCATCTGCCATCTAGCTATTCTTCCAGATAAAGAAGGCTTCTCAAAGATGTACTTGATCGGATCCATCTTAGATATCAGCAAAGTGGTATGAGTCAACATATACTGCCTTAGCCAGCGAGCAGCCCATACCAAAGCGCAACAAGTTTTCTCGAGCAGTGAGTATCGGGTCTCACAGTCGGAAAACTTTTTGCTAAGGTAATAAATGGCATGCTCTTTTCGGCCAGACTAGTCATGTTGGCCCAGTACGCACCCCATTGAATTCTCTAGGATAGTCAGATACATGATTAGCGGTCTTCCTTCGACGGGTGGCATCAAGATAGGAGGTTCTAGCAAGTACTCCTTGATTTTATCGAAAGCAATTTGGCAGTCATCATTCCATTTAATCACCTGATCTTTCTTCAACAGCTTGAAGATTGGTTCACAAGTAGATGTTAGGTGACAAATGAACCTAGCAATGTAGTTTAGGCGTCCCAAGAAACCTCTGACCTCCTTCTCAGTGCGAGGGGCAGGCATTTCTTGTATAACTTTGACTTTGGTCGGATCAACCTCGATGCCTTTGTTGCTGACAATGAAACCCAAGAGTTTATCGGACCTGACTCCGAACGTACACTTGTTAGGGTTTAATCTGAGCTTGTACTCCTTCAACCTGACAAACAGCTTTTGCAAATGGTCGAGGTGTTCTTCTTCCGTCTGTGATCGGGCTATCATATCGTCTACGTAGACCTCTATTTCATGGTGTATCATATCATGAAACAAAGCTACCATGGCGTGTTGATAAGTTTCCCCGACATTCTTCAGTCCGAATGGCATCACTTTGTAGCAGAACGTACCCCATTGTGTAACGAAAGTAGTTTTCTCCATGTCTTCAGGTGCCATTTTGATCTGGTTGTAACCTGAAAATCCTTCCATGAAAGAAAATAACTTGTGATGAGCTGTGTTGTCAACCAAGATGTCAATGTGCGGTAGTGGAAAGTCATCTTTAGGGCTAGCCCTGTTTAAGTCTCTGTAATCCACGCACATTCTCACTTTGCCGTCCTTCTTAGGCACGGGCACAATGTTAGCAACCCATTATGGATAGGAAGTAACAGCAAGAAATCCAGCATTGAACTGCTTCATAACTTCTACTTTGATCTTTTCGGACATGTCGGGCCTCATGCGGCGGACTTTTTGTTTAACTGGTGGACAGTCTTCTCTTGTGGGCTGACGGTGAACCACAATATCTGTATCGAGTCCCGACATGTCTTCATATGACCAGGCGAAGATCTCAACATATTCATTCAACAGCTGAACTAGGCGATCTTTGACACTTGGTTCTAGGTTGGCATCCACTCTGACTTCTTTTCTGTCTTCCTCAGTACCTAAGTTGATTGTCTCTAGCAACTCCTCATGAGGTAGAATAGCCCTTTCTTCCTGTTGTAGCAGCCTAGCCAATTCTCCCGGCACCTCACAATCTTCCTCACCTTCGTATTCGGCATGGTAGACCAGATCTTCAGAGTCACTGAAGGCCATAGCAGAATTATTACCCATGGAATCCGGAATGGAAGGGTACCTGCATTTGTGAGTGTGGGTGTGTGTAAGGGATAGCCACCTTTAAACAAATAAAATGTAAAAAGAAAGACAATGAACACAAAAGTTTATATGTGAAAACGTCCATGATTCATTAAAATAGCATATGAAGATGAAGAAAATCAATCCCTTACAAATGGACCTATGTGCCTCGGGTAAGGCACAAGGTTAAAAGTGTACGAATTGTTTGATAATTATTACAAACCAACAGAAATTTTTGAAAGATAAATTACTGCGGTATGAAAGTAATCAGAATAAAGTCCTTTGCTTCCCAGTTGCAGTCCTCCGCCAACAGTAGGGAAAATCCAGTCTTCCAAGTTTCTCTCCTCTTCACCATCCTCCAAAGCACTGACTCCATGATGGGTGATCTTCAATGGTGGCCCCCCAGTCCGGGTGCGGCGTACAGCCTTTTGAGTAGAAGCAGTGAAACATAAGCCGAATTTATCTGATTTGTAAGGAAAGTCGGGAAGCGGACCCCAGATTATGCTTCCTCCTTCTTCAATCACAACCTTTGCATCTTTGAGAGACGACATCCGAGGCACAGGTCTTGTAACTGCAGGTATAAGGGACACTGTCTTGGTCGCTGCTACTTTAAGAGAAATCTCTTCAAAGTGTTGGAAAGGGGTTTCGATGAATTCACCATCCAATTCTACATAGCGGAAAATATTTAGATGGCTTATCATGTATTCCTCTTTGCCATGAACAGTTATAATTTTCCCTTGGACAGGGTACTTGAGCATTTGATGCAGAGTAGAAGTGACGACTCCAGCATTGTGAATCCAGGGTCTCCCCAACAAGCAAGAATAGGAAGGACGGGTGTCCATCACATAGAATGTGGAGTTGAAGGTTTCAGTTCCTACTTTAATCGGGATGTCCACCTCCCCGTGGACCATCCTTTTATAAGCATCAAAGGCTCTGACAATTATATTGCTGGGTTTCAGGGTTAAGCCTTCACAATCCAGTCTATCCAAGGCTTTCTTCGGCAAGACATTTAAAGACGAACCAGTGTCTACCAGAATGTGTGCTAGGGTTGTCCCTCTACATTCCACCGAGACATGCAAAACGTCATTATGTTTTCTCCCTTTTGAATTTAAATCAGCATCGGAGAATCCTAGACCATTGTCAGATGTTAAGCTAGCTACACATTCCTGGAACTGATCCGCGGAGGTTTCCTGTGGCACGTGGGTCGTCTTCAAGAATCTTATCAAAGCTTTAGCATGAGCCTCTGAACAAAGCAGCAGGGCCAACATAGAGATCTTTGAGGGGGTTTTTCCCCAATTGTTCCACAATATCATAATCGCTTTTCTTGATTATTTTCAAAATCTCTTCCATTTCTTTTTGAGAGGTCTCAGGGATGACCAACGGCTGAGCCCTTGTCCTGACAGGCTCTTCTTGGATCCTTTTCCCTCTATCATTAACAGCAGAAGATGGGACAACCACAGGAGTTAAAACTTCTTCAATAATTGGAGTTCTTGCAGATATATTGACCGGTACAGGGGTAACCTTAGGCGCAACTGAGGGTCCAAAGATTGCCTTTGGAGGGACAATCTCCGGAGAGAAAATTCTTCCACTGCGGGTGATTTTTCTCGTTCCAGCAAGGTTTCCAATATCAGAAGTCTCTTCATTAGAACTCTCTTCAGTTGATTCAATTTTTTTAATACCGTGGTAGTAGATTTCTCCACCATAGTTCCACGGTATTGATTTGTTGGACTTGTACGGGACGGGCCCGGGCATGGTTATCTTCAAAGGTACAGTCTTTGGAGCGGATGTAATCTTAACAGTTCTTTTGGAGACCTTGGAAAGATTGGCGGATATGGTTATTATTGAAACATCATTGACAGGAGTCGGTGTAACAGGAGTCTTTTCAAAAAGTATTTCTTGGTTATCCATTAGGCATTGGATGCCTAACTTCAACAATGGACAGTCGGTTGGTAGGGATGAACAAAGGCAGAAATCTTCTTCACAACCTGGGAAAATCCCAGCCTTCAGCAAATTCAACTTGATTATTGGTAACGGAGTTATCAAATCATCAACAGTAGCAACAAAAAGATTTTCTTCAACGGCATGGGCATTGTGGCCATGCCTTGGCATTGGAGCAGAGATCACATTTGGCTTTTCTGGGGCGTCGAATTCCACTTCTTTAGCGTCTATCAAATCCTGAATCTTATTCTTTAGTGCCCAACAATTGTTGGTGTCGTGCCCTATACTCCCTGAATGATAAGCACACTTGGCATTCGAATGGTAGAATGGAGAAGAAGTATTCGGGTTCTTCGGGGCCTCTTTCAGACTGGCAAGGTTTAACTTCAAGAGATGGGGTAGAACCTGAGCAGGAGTCATGTTTATCCGAGTGAATTGCCGTACAGGCCTTTCCACCCTTGTTTGGTTGGTTCTTGGTTGATTGTTTCTGGGTTGATCAGCTGCAGACTTCTGAATCATTACGGCCCTCACTGCTGGTCGGCGCTTAACTCTTCATTGACCTCTTTAGGAGTAGACAACTGAGATTTCTTTCTTTACTGGAAAAGTCTTTTTGATGGCAGCGGAAGCAGATGTATCTTTTTGAATTTTCCCGCTTTTTATCCCAGCTTCAACTCTCTCACCAGTTAGAATTAACTCGGTGAACCCCGCGGAGAAGCTTCCTATCAGGTGATTAAAGAAAGGACCTGACAGAGTCCCCAAAAACATATCTACTAGCTCTCTCTCAGATAGAGGTGGTTGTACTCGTCCCGCCAAGTCTCTCCATTTCTGGGCATACTCTTTGAAACCTTCATTTGAGACCATGCCCATACTCTGTAATTGAGTACGGGTTGGTGCTAAGTCCGCATTATATTAATACTGCTTGTAGAAGGCAGCATCCAAATCCTCCCAATTATGCACGTCAGACCTCTCTAGCTGGTAGAACCAATCTAACTGCGTCCCCGACAAACTGTCCTGGAAGAAGTGGACCCACAGGTCTTTGTCAGAGGAATGTGGTTGAATTTTCCCGACATAAGATCGTAGGTACATCTTTGGACAAGACACCCCATCGTACTTAGCGAACAGTGGCACTTTGAACTTAGGAGGGATTACAATTCCAGATACCAACCCTAACTCTTCATAATCCATCCCAGGCACTCTCTGCAACTCCATAGCAGCTAGACGCTCTTCAAGATTCTTGTATTTGTCATCTGCAGGAGGATACTGTTGTTTTGAGTAATCCTCATCTTCCTCTTCTTCAGCTTCAGAATCGAATGGCACTGCAACTCCTTTACCCTTTCCTTCTCCTTCCTCAGAGGTTGATGGAAAATCTAGGACCCTTCTGGCTTGACCTTCAAATCTTCTGCCCAAGGTAGCCACACCAACTCTCTTCTTCTTCTTTTTCTCCTTTTCCTTCTCTAACAGAGTTTTGAGCTCCTCCTGACCCTTAGCCAAAGTCATGAGTAGCTGTTGGAATTCTGAATTCTGAGCTTGCAAGTCTTTGACCGTTTGTTCAATATCCATCTTGCTGAAATAAACAGCAGAGAGATGAGGAAACTTAGTGTGAAGACCTGTTTATGCATATGATGAATAATATTTATTCATGTAATGCATTCAAGGATTCAGAAAATTCAAATTTGTTTAAACAAAAAGGAGAAACACACGTCATATTAGAAGATAGAATTGTTAGTACATCAATGCCCCATGGGAAAAATAATACAAAAATTCTAAGGTAAAAAGACGTTGTGCATTCTTTTTGGTGCAATGTAGGTGTTGAGAGTCTGCTCTTCATGAATTTGACGAGTGAGTTCTAAAACCTTCTTCTCGCTGGCGTAGAATTGGGCTTCAAAAGTATCGCGTTCTCCCTTGAGCTGTATCCAACTCCTTTGCAAATCTTCGAGTGATGTTGGCATGTCAGGATGTAGGAGGGTGTATGGAACCTCTCCTTCCTTAACAGGCTCTATAATCACAGGGAGAATGTAGGGGTAAGGCATCATAAGACTTTGGGCGCGGGTTCGTACCCACTTGTGGTAAGGCTCAAGGGGGATGGAATTCTTGTGTCCCAAGGTCTTACTGTCTACCTTGTTTGGCATCCTCGAAGCTCGGATGAACCTTTGTCGAAGTCCTTGATCGTCGTTGTTAAAGTCAAAAACCAAGTCTAGAATCAGCATGTCATGTGGACCATCCCTTCGGGCATACCCAAACTGTCTCAGAGCCAAGCAGAGGTTGTAGGTGATGTCTCCACTAATGCCAAGTAGAGGTACATTAGGGAATTCCCCACAACGGTCAATGATGATAACATTCTCTCTGGATCGAGAACACCAATGAACATCTGAATGTGTAAGAGTCATCAATCGTTGTGACCACCTCAAGCCTTGCTCATTCTTCAAGACTGATTGGGGAAGATGAGAAATAAACCATCTTGCCAGTAGAGGAGTGCAACACATGAGAACACCTCTTTTCCTCATCGTTCGAGTGTGAAAAGAGTGCAAGATATCTCCAAGCAATGTAGGCACAGGGTTGCGAGCCATGAAGATTTTGACAACATTGACATCTATAAGTTGGTCAGGGTTTGGGAACAAGACCAACCCATAGATGAGAAGAGCTAAAATCTCCTCAAAATCTTGCAGGTCTAGAGAATTCCAGCATTCTTGAGCTTTCTCAAACAGGAACTTTTCCAAGAAACCCTTGACACCACTTCTGGTTTCCCAATGACCTGTGACATCTGATGGTTGCAAGTGCAAGGCTTGAGAAACATCTTCAGGCTTTGGATCTCTTTCTGTATTGTTGAAAGGTAGTTGATGGAGAATAGGAATCCTCAAGAGTTGAGAAAATTCCTCCAAAGTAGGCACCAACTGGTAATCAGGAAATGTGAAGCAGTGGTGTAGGGGTTCAAAGAACTGGAAGAGAACTTTCACCATGTCTTCCTCTGTGTTGGAGTCGACCAAGTTGAGGAGTCGACCATGTCTCTCAGTGAACGGAGAATACTCTGGAATCTTGGAAGCAAGCTCTTTGAGTTGAGGAGGAATTCTCATAAGATTGACCTGAATAGTTTTCCTGCGAAGGGAATCCATAGCCTACAAAACAGGAACAAAGATGAAAATCCAAAATCCTTGAAATGGTTAGTGGATGTAAATGATGCTTCATGATGCTCATGATGTTATGCACAAGTATATATGTACAAGCAAATCACACAAGTCCCTAGTTTAGGCTTGCATGGGGTTTCATAGGTAAGTACCCTCTTGAAGTTTAGTTGGCTCAACCTGTCCTATAAATAGTAACCGGGTTCTAATGAGCTCAATATCACTGGATTGTTTTATGTGTTCATTGTTTCAGTTTAGCCACTTTACTGGCGATCGAAATATTCCAAGAAAACAACCCTCAATGAGTGTAGTATCGAGTATCTACCAACTTCGGACTGCACCAAAGCCGATCATCTCACTACATCCTAAAAGGCCAAGTTGGTCAAGTAAAGGTTCTAAAAGTTCATTAGTGCTTCATGACATCACTCAGCGGCCCTGTATTCTCTTTGATTGACTCAAAGGCTACCAGTACCCACAAATATGTCGCACTAATATAGCTATTGCTTAGACCATGTCGGTATACCCTGCACAGTTTCCACAATGTATTGCTATTTACCTATGAATGTTTCGCAAATCCGGGTAGAGGATTCAAACCCAAACAATAGAACCAAAGTGTAAAGCAAACAAGTCAAACAAGATAAGCATGTAAAGGTGATCTAAACCCTAAGGTAACCCCACAGTTTTCAATATTCCCCAGCAGAGTCGCCAGTTCTCTGATACGATGGGAGAACTGACTTGAGGTTTTACGTTTGTGTTCGCAAATGTTTCGGTTTAGCAAGAGTCGCCACCTACTTTTTATTTTATCCAAAAGGAAAGGTCAAAAAGCACAGGAAAGACCTTTGAGATGTTTTCTTGAGTTCGGGGGGTAGATTATGAAAAGGGAAGGTGCTAGCACCCTTTTCACCGATGGTTTTCCATGGGCTCTTAGTTACTTGTTTAGATCACTTGCTTTGCTTTTCCAAATGTTTGAAATGGTGTTTTGTGTGGTTTTGAAAGTATTTTGAAAAGAGGCCATCGTTTTGGCAATCTTTGTAATTATTCTTGTTTGAAGAATGTATACAAAGATGTTTGTCTTTTGAAAAATGTTTCAATGTTTGAAAGTTTGTTTGAAAATTGTTTTGAAATTGTGTGTGTTTGTTTAAAAATAGCAAAGATGGTTTGCAAATTTGATCAAGTAACTAGGAGCTTGTCTACCTACTCAAAAGTCTTTCCTACATATTTTTAACCCTTTGACATTGTTGTTTTACCATTGTATTTGGTAAACAACCCTATCTCTTGGATGTTAAACGGGACGAGCGTGGGTCATCGTATGACCATGATAACAATGGTGCCAAGTATCTTAGCAAGTTTTAGGGACTAAGATCATTTTTGTTTAGGCAACCAAGATAGCGTCATCGAGGGACTATGATCTTTTTGTTTTGTTTTGTTTTGCCAAGATACCTAACATGCATACCATGGCCATTTTAAGGCAACAAAGTGGATGAAACCCTAGGGGTGCTTGTGTGCAAGGTGTTGTCATTTTTCATGCATTTTTGTCTTGTGTTAAGTCATGCTATTTGTTTGATTTTGGTCTTTGCATACAAAACCCTAATTCTTACTATCATGGTATATGAAAGCAATAAAATGCGTAAAATAAATCTAAACTATTACAACATTATTATGGGGAGGGGGATACAAGTTTTGAATAAGGGATATTTGTACAAAATAAAACCCTAATTTACTATTACAACCCAATTGAATTTAAACAATAATAAATAAATAAGCAAATATTTAAATATGCAATAAGATATAAATATGCAAAAAAAAATGTTTTTGTATTAATTTTATGTATGAGAAAATAAATTTATTTATGTCCTAAAAATAAGAAAATAAAGTGATTATTTTTGAAAGGGGGAAAACCCTAAGTTTTTGTTTTAAAAGAAAATATATATTCTATTATTATTTGTTCATTTTTGTTTAAGAAAAAAATAATAACAATATATACAAAATGTTAAAAAATTAAATATTGTATGAAAATATTATTTTGAGTGTATAAATAATAAAAATAAAAAGTATGATATTTTAATATTATTTACAAGTTTTTATTTAAGAAAATAAAGTATGTTATTATTAGTAAACTATTTTTATGCCCAAAAAATAATAAAAATGATAAAATAAAATGAAAAAAATTAAGAAAATATTTTTGGGTTTTTTTAACATTTAGAAAACATAAATAAAGTCAGAAAATATAAATATGCAAGAAAATATATAAAAAAATATAAGAAAATGCAAAAGGGGGTGCAGAAAGTAAAAGGGGGGTGTCAAAAGAAAGCAGGCTCAAGCGCCTTGGCCCAGAACCACTTCATCCCTAACCTCCTACCTTCGTCCCAAAACGCACGCTTCCTGTATTCAAATCCTATTCTCTCTATTGCTTGCATGAAATCAAAAATTTACAACATGAAACTTATAGCATTTGATCACACGATTTCAATGATATAAAAAACTTGACCTAACTGTCAAAAACCAGAGAGAATTTTATCACCCCTAATTCCTGACCTAAAATTTTCAGCATGTTCATCATCCAAATTCTCCTAGCTCAGTTAATATAAATAAGAACTATGCATATGTATAACTCAAGCACATTAAAGACTACATTTTTGCTTCACAAACCTAAGCCTAAGGATGTCTAAATAGAGAGATATAAACTTAGAAAATACCTTGTTCAGTTGAGTTTGGCTATGGCAATGTAGAAACTTTGAGTGAGGCCTGAAGTACTTGTGAGCTTGCTTGAAGTTCCCTTAACCTTTCCCAATGCTCAGCTTGCTTTGAAATGGCTTGAATCTCTTTGTAGAAGTCAACCTTTATGCCATAAATGAATTAATTCATTGTGCAAAGATCCATAGCTCAGAAAAAAACCAATATCCATTGTATTTTCATTAAATTAAGGAGTGTGTAAAGGTTTAATACCTATAAAACAAGTACAAGCATGCTTAGGACAGATTTGCAACTTGTAGCAATGTGAAAAATGCCATGGACAAAAGTGAGAAATGGCCATTTTCTTTTCTTCGATTCTCCCTAACCATTAATGATCTTGGGGAGTTCTTGGAAATTTTGGAAAGCTTGTAACATGCTCTACAATCCATATTTGAAATGCATTTTGAGATTCCAATTGGAAATATGTGAAAAGTTTCCATGAAGTTAGGTCAAAAATCTGCCTAAACTAGGGCAAAATTTCACTAAGTTAAAAGTTTCATGAACCCTTATTCACAAAATCATAACTTGAGATCCAAGCATATTTTGGGAAAACTTTGTGAATAAACGTTTTATATTTTGTGGATGACTACAACTTTCATGTTGGAAGTTTTCTTTGAATCCAATTGCATCATGGTGAAAAAGTTGGGAAAAATTGGGAAAAAATAAGAAATTTTCATAACTTAGAAAATTTCTAAGTTATGAAAAATTTCAAACTTAAACCCTAATTTTCAAAATTAGGTTTCTTGGTCAACAAGTTTCATG